>CAWUFW010005155.1:0-695935 GCA_963921515.1 Calotriton arnoldi
AGTCTGACGCCTGGGGGAGATTCTATGGTAAGGAATCTATAACTAACCTATGTATCTGAAAGAGACACGTTAGTGATAGATTCCTTACCTTAGAATATCCCCAGGCGTCAGGCTGGATCCGAAAAGCTTTGCGTAGCAGTACCCTTGCGCGTCGGTAGGCGGCGTCGTGCGGCTCCGCGTCCGTCGCTCCGGCGTCGTGATCGCCGGGATGACGTCGCTGGCAGTACTTAGGCGCCGCCCCTGCGCGCTGACGTCAGTTCTTCTTTCCGCGCCAGCAAGCGCAGATCCGGGAAGAGCAGTGCCCTGGTCAATTTTTGACCATTATTTTTGGTGATTTTTTCACTGTTTTTCCATCTTTAAGGTGTCGTAGGGATGCCCGGCTTCAAGCGATGCGGCGCCTGTGCGCGGATGATGTCCGTCACCGACCCGCATTGGGAGTGTCTCTTCTGCCTCGGCCGAGGCCACGACACCGAGTCTTGTCCCGAATGCCAGGCCCTCAACCCGAAAGCTTTGCGAGAGCGGTCTCGAAAGCTCCTCGAGGCCCGGCATTCGGCTCCACGGAGGCCCCGGTCGCGTGAGAGGTCCAGGGGTCGCTCGCGGAGTGCACACCGGTCGTCGGCGTCGAAGTCTTCTTCGTCCGGTAAGTCTAAGCACAAGAAGTCCAAGAAGCATCGTCGCTCTCGGACTTCGCCTCGCCGGTCTCGCGACTCGGCTGAGGCCCCTCCCGGCACCGTCCCCGCCCCGCGGCCCCGGACTTGCCTGTGGAGTCGCCCCCGTCATACCCGCCCTTCCCGGGTTCGGGGCGGATCCGGCCAAGGTACAGGAGTTCCTGTCGGCCATGGCCCGCCTCTTCGGGCCTTCAGGCCCCTCCGGTGCGCCTTCGGGCCCCGCGGACCCTGATGGGGTTGCTCCGGCGTCGCCGGCGGCTCCGGCTCCGGCGTCGCCCGGGCCTCCAGCCTCGATCCCGGCTCCGGCTTCGGCCCCGGCCTCGATCCCGGCTCCACAACCCCCATCGACGCCGGTCGACCTCACGACACCTCCGCCGGCGCCGATGTCTCCGGTGCCGTTCTCGACGCCGCCCTGGGCTCCGGGCGGCGTCGTCCCCAGTTCCTTCCGGCTCCGGACATGGACCCGGAGCGACGTCGCTCGACGCCGGCTCCGGCGCCGATGGGACCTTGGGTCCCAAATGTCCCTCCTCCTCCTTATTTTGAACCAGAGGAGGACCAGGAGGACTGGGAGGGGTCTGATGACCCTCTGACTCGCAACTGTCAGTATGATGAGGACTGGACAGAGAGTCTAGGGGAGGCCAGTGGTCTGGATACTTCTCCTGACACTGGCATGCTGTCTCCTCCCGTGGCTACGGAGGAGGGGGCCAATTTTGGTACGGTGTTGCGTAGGGCTGCTGGGGCCTTACGTCTCCAGCTCCCTACTTTGACGGTCAAGCCTAACATCTTGACAGAGGTGCTTCAGCCGGCAGCCTCCTCTGCGGAGACTGTGCTGCCGTTTAACGACGCCCTCACAGACGTTCTTTTGGGCGCCTGGTCCAAGCCCAACACAGGGGCTCCTGTGGATCGGAACGTGTCACGACGCCATCGCCCCGCTCCGGGCGACCCCCTGTTTCTTTCTGTCCACCCCACTCCTGAGAGCTTGGTTGTCCAAGCCTCCGCTTCCCAAACCGCCTTCCCTACCGCTCCTCCGGATAGGGAATCCAAACGCCTGGATCAGTTTGGGAAGAAAGGTTTTTCTTCCTCCAGTGCTGGCTTGCGGTCCGTTAACACCGCTTGTCTTTTGGGCCGATATACCCACTCTCTGTGGGATTCGGTGGCGGATGTTTTGCCCCAGTGCCCTGAGGAGGTCCAGGCACTGCTTTCCCGCGCCATTGCGGAAGGAAGGGATGCGGCCAAATACACTATCCGTTGTGGCCTTGACACCGCCGACTCGCTGGGCAGGTCGATTGCAACGACGGTGGCGCTCCGCCGCCACGCCTGGCTGAGAACCACTGGTTTTCAGGGGATGTCCAGAATACTCTCATGGACATGCCCTTTGATGGAGTCGGTCTTTTTGGGTCCAAAGCAGACCATGCGTTGGAGCGCTTTAAGGACTCACGGGCTACTGCCAAGTCCCTGGGCCTTTCTGCTACACGCCCTCCGCTGCCTTCTGCTTTTCGCCCCTATCGTGGCCACGGTAGGGGCGCCCTTCACGTCAGCAGCCCAGCCACCGGCCCGCGCAGCAGGCGTCTTCGCGTGGCCGAGGACGTGGATTCCGCCGTGGCGGATCGGGCAACCAGCGTGCGGGTCAGGCCACCACCTCCAACCCGTCCGCGGCCTCCAAGCCCTCCTAGTCCCTCCTTTCAGGTGCACGGCACGCCAGTAGGGGCAGGGTCCGCCATCACCTTCCCCACTGGCGCACCATCACCTCGGACAGGTGGGTCTTGGACATTGTCCGAAGGGGCTACTCCCTCCCCTTCGAGACCACCCCCCAGCCATGCCACCTCAATTCCACCGCATGTCAGGGGATCACTTGGTGCTTCTACAGAAGGAAGTCACGGCCCTCTTGACCAAGAGGGCCATCGAGCATGTTCCGACCCCAGAAGTAGGGCGTGGTTGCTACTCCCACTACTTTCTGGTGCCCAAAAAGGACAAGGAGGACATGCGTCCTATCTTGGACCTCCGGAACGTCAATCGCTTCCTCCGGAAGGAGAAGTTCAAGATGCTCACCCTAGCTCAGGTCTTGACTGCCCTCGACCCAGGAGACTGGTTGGTAGCGTTGGACTTGCAGGACGCGTATTTCCACATCCCCGTCCTGCCGGCCCACCGGCGTTACCTTCGCTTCACGGTAGGCCCCGAGCATTTTCAGTTCACCGTGCTCCCCTTTGGCCTTACAAGTGCCCCTCGGGTGTTCACGAAAGTGATGGCGGTGGTCGCAGCTCATCTGCGCCGGGCAGGGGTTTCAGTCTTCCCCTACCTCGACGACTGGCTGCTGAAGGCGGGCTCGTCCCAGGCAGTCGTCTCCCACCTCCAGACTACGGCCGAACTCCTGCACTCGCTGGGGTTCTCCATCAATGTGCCGAAGTCGCATCTGATTCCTTCTCCACAGCTCCTTTTCATCGGAGCAGTTCTGGACACGACGCAGTTTCGGGCCTATCCTCCCGAACGGCGAGTCCGGGATATTCAGGCTATGATTCCGATCTTTCGGCCTTTATCCTGGGTTTCGGTAAGGATGACCCTGAGGCTGCTGGGCCTCATGGCCTCCTGCATCCTGCTGGTCAATCATGCCAGATGGCATATGCGGGCTCTGCAGTGGGACCTGAAGTTCCAGTGGGCGCAGCACCAGGGCGACCTGTCCGATCACGTCCAGATCTCGGAGGGGACTGCAAAACAGTTGCAGTGGTGGCTCTCGAACCGGCAATGGGTCATGGGCAGATCCCTCTCCCTTCCCCAGCCAGAGCATACAGTTGTGACGGACGCGTCCCTTCTGGGATGGGGCGGTCACATGGGAGAGGCGGAGATCAGAGGCCTCTGGTCTCCGGCGGAGTCCCGGCTCCATATCAACCTTCTGGAGCTCCGGGCGATCCGGCTTGCACTCAAGGCATTCCTTCCCTCTGTCAAAGGGAAGGTAGTGCAGGTGTTCACAGACAACACCACCGCCATGTGGTACTGCAACAAACAGGGCGGGGTGGGGTCTTGGACCCTTTGTCAGGAGGCTCTGCGCCTCTGGACATGGCTGGAACATCAGGGCATGTTCCTGATGGTTCAACACCTGGCAGGTTCTCTGAACGCCAGGGCGGACGAACTCAGCCGCAGGTGCATGATGGATCACGAATGGCGTCTTCACTCGGAAGTGGCGCAAGGACTCTTTCTACAGTGGGGAGAGCCTTGGTTAGATCTATTCGCCACCGAAGAGAACGCGCAATGTCATCAGTTCTGCGCGTTGGAATTTCCAAGGCGGCACTCGCTCGGCGACGCTTTTCGTCGCGAGTGGAGTTGCGGTCTGTTGTACGCCTTTCCGCCTATACCACTTCTACCCAGAGTGTTGAAGAAGATTCGGCACGACCGGGCCCAAGTCATTCTTGTGGCTCCGGACTGGGCTCGAAGAGTTTGGTATCCCGAGCTACTCAATATGAGCATAGATCCCCCGATCCGTCTGCCTCTTCGGGAGGATCTTCTGTCGCAGCAGCAGGGGACGGTCCTCCACCCGAACCTGTCCAGTCTACACCTGCTTGCGTGGAGATTGAGCGGCGGCAGTTGATTCCTTTCGACTTGCCTCCCGAAGTTTGTGATGTGATTCTGGCAGCCAGGCGTCCCTCCACTAAGGTGGTATACGCCTGCAGGTGGAACAAATTTGTGGCATGGTGCACAGCAAAGGCTGTGGATCCCCTTTCTGCCCCTCTTTCTGAGGTCCTTCTGTTCCTTCTCTCTCTGGCCCAACAGGGTTCTGCCCTGGGTACCATCAAGGGTTATCTTTGTGCTATCTCGGCCTTCCTCAGGCTCCCTGATCAGCCCTCCCTTTTCAAGTCCCCTGTTGTTAACAGGTTCTTAAAAGGCATTACTCACCTCTTCCCTCCTGTTCCGTTTGTAATGCCTCAGTGGGACTTGAACTTGGTTCTTACCTTTTTAATGTGCGCTCCCTTTGAGCCTCTGCATAACTGTCCTCTTCGTCTTCTGACTCTAAAGGCAGCCTTTCTGGTGGCCATCACCTCCGCTCGGCGGGTGAGTGAGCTCCAGGCTCTTTCTTGCAAACCTCCCTTTCTGTCTGTTCATCCAGACAAGGTTGTTCTTCGGACGCGTCCGTCCTTCTTGCCAAAGGTGGTTACTGCTTTCCACATTGGGCAGACCATCACTTTGCCCACCTTCTTTCCGCCTCCGCATCCTTCCAGAGAGGAAGAGAGGCTCCACCGTCTGGACCCAAAACGTGCGCTCTCCTTCTATATCGACCGCACAAAACACTTCCGGGTGGATGACCAGCTCTTTGTTGGCTACGTGGGCGCCAGAAAAGGTCGGGCGGTGCACAAGAGGACCATCTCCCGCTGGGTTACCTTGTGCATCAAGACCTGCTATTCTTTGGCTAAGAAGGAGCCTCCTGTTGGGCTGCGTGCCCATTCCACCAGGGCAACGGCTGCTACCACGGCCTTGGGCCGCGGTGTTCCGCTGCCGGTTATCTGTCAGGCAGCTACGTGGGCCTCGCTGCACACGTTTACTAAGCATTACTGCCTTGACAGTCAGGTCCGGAGGGACGGCTTCTTTGGCCGTTCTGTCCTCCAGGACTTCCTTGTCTGATCTTTGTTCGCAGACCCACCACCGGGGTTGGTATTGCTGGGGTATCTATTCTAAGGTAAGGAATCTATCACTAACGTGTCTCTTTCAGATGCACAAGTTACTAACTTGTGTAACGATATATCTGTAAGAGACAGTAGTTAGTGATAGATTCCTACCGCCCACCATCCTCCCCGTTCTGCGAACTGATTTCTAGGGTTAAGGACATCCCTTTCAGGGCCCTAGTATTTTTCAGACACCTGTGTCAGCTTCTTGCATGGCTCTGCGTTCCTGGCGCGGAAAGTCGTGTACAGAACTGACGTCAGCGCGCAGGGGCGGCGCCTAAGTACTGCCCGCGACGTCATCCCGGCGATCACGACGCCGACGACGGACGCGGAGCCGCACGACGCCGCCTACCGACGCGCAAGGGTACTGCTACGCAAAACTTTCCGGATCCAGCCTGACGCCTGGGGATATTCTAAGGTAAGGAATCTATCACTAACTACTGTCTCTTACAGATATATCGTTACACAAGTTAGTAACTTGTGCTTCTTACAGATATAACGTTACCGAAGGTAAGTAACTTGTTCGTTAGTCAGTTATTTGGATTGAGAAGGATAGTGGAGGCATAGTGAAGGGAAAAAGCTTTGCATTTATATAGCGCTTGCTACCCCTGGTGTTGAAGTGCTTTTTCGGCGAGTAGCACGCTACTCTGAAACCCATGCGATGTTAGTGGTGAATTAGTATAGTGAAATATGAAAGTAATTTGAGTTGTGGATATTCTTAGTCAGTTATTTGGATTGAAAAGGATAGTGGAGAGATAGAAGGGAAGGATTTAGAATTATTTTTGTTTTTGTTTTGGAGCTCATAGCAGTAGGACGAGACTTGGGATGAGTAAAAGGGGGTGGAGGGGGATGAGTAAAAGGGTGGTGGAGGGATGAGTAAAAGGGTGGTGGAGGGGGATGAGTAAAAGGGTGGTGGAGGGGGATGAGTAAAAGGGTGGTGGAGGGGGATGAGTAAAAGGGAGGTGGAGGGGGATGAGTAAAAGGGAGGTGGAGGGGGATGAGTAAAAGGGAGGTGGAGGGGGATGACTAAAAGGGAGGTGGAGGGGGATGACTAAAAGGGAGGTGGAGGGGGATGAGTAAAAGGGACGTGGAGAAAGGCTTGTTTTAGGGAATCTGAATAGTGAAAAAGGGTATGAGATGATGCAAGGAGGGGTGGAGTAGGGAAGAGTCTCGAAAGGGTTATTTTGGGGATCATAGTAGTGGTATGGGGTTTAGGATGAATAAAAGATTGGAGGTAGTGGATATATTGATAGAGGTATAGCGTGAGAAATAGGGTAGTGCATTGGAAAGAGTAGTAGAAAGGTTTGAGATGAGTCAGTTGAGCTAGAGGATATATTGAGAGCTGTATTGGGTGAATAATAGGGTAGTGCATTGGATATGCTGAGTTAGAAGAAAAATAATAAATATGTAAAAGTAATAAATATATAGATCCATAAGTACATGGATGGTATATACTTGCATAAAGGAAGGAAGTATATGTAGATCAAAGAAGCATTAAATTAACTTTGGCTTTCAAGTGTTTATGTACTTTAAATTACTTTGTAGTTGTAATATAGATCAATAGTGAAGCAATTGTAGATAGTTATAAAAAGATTTACTTATTTATGCAGTCACTTATATACATGTTAAAAACAGAATAATGTAGCTATCTGAAAGAGACACGTTAGTGACAGATTCCTTACCTTAGAATATCCCCAGGCGTCAGGCTGGATCCGGAAAGTTTTTGCGTAGCAGTACCCTTGCGCGTCGGTAGGCGGCGTCGTGCGGCTCCGCGTCCGTCGTCGGCGTCGTGATCGCCGGGATGACGTCGCGGGCAGTACTTAGACGCCGCCCCTGCGCGCTGACGTCAGTTCTTCTTTTTCCGCGCCAGCAAGCGCAGATCCGGGAAGAGCAGTGCCCTAGTCATTTTTTGACTAACTTTTTTGGTGAATTTTTTCACTGTTTCTTTCATATCGACTCCAAGGTGTCGTAGGGATGCCCGGCTTTAAACGTTGCGACGCCTGTGCTCGGATGATGTCCATCACAGACCCGCATCTGGAGTGTCTCTTCTGCCTCGGGCGAGACCACGACACGAAGTCGTGTTTCGACTGCCGGTCCCTAAACCCGAAAACTTTGCGAGAGCGGTCTCGAAAGCTCCTCTAGGCCCGGCAGTCGGCTCCGCGCCACACCAAGCCCCGGTCGCGTGAGAGGTCGAGGGGTCGGTCGCGGAGTCCTCGCCGGTCGTCGGGATCCAAGTCTTCGTCGTCCGGTAAGTCTAAACACAAGAGGTCCAAAAAGCATCATCGCTCTAGGACTTCGCCTCGCCGGTCTCGCGACTCGGCTGAGGCCCCTCCCGGCACCGTCCCTGCGGCCCCGGACATGCCTGTGGAGTCGCCCCCGCAATACCCGTCCTTCCCGGGTTCGGGGGCGGATCCGGCCCAAGCACAGGAATTCCTGTCGGCCATGGCCCGCCTCTTCGGGCCTCAAGGTCCCTCCGGTGCGCCTTCGGGCCCCGCGGGCCCTGATGGGGTTGCCCCGGCGTCGCCGACGACTCCGGTCCCGGCGTCGCTCGTGCCTCCAGCCTCGGTCCCGGCTCCGGCTTCGGCCCCGGCCTCGATCCCGGCTCCGGTGGTACCGCAACCCCCATCGACGCCGGTCGACCTGACCACGCCTCCGCCGGCGCCGATGTCTCCGGTGCCGTTCCTGACGCCGCCCGGGGCTCCGGGCGGCATCGTCCCCATGTACTCTCCGGCTCCGGACATGGAGCCGGACCGACGTCGCTCGACGCCGGTTCCGGCGCCGATGAGACCTTGGGTCCCAACTGTCCCTCCTCCTCCTTATTTTGAACCGGAGGAGGACCAGGAGGACTGGGAGGGGTCTGAGGACCCTCTGGCACAACAGTGTCAGTATGATGAGGACTGGGCAGAGGAACTAGGGGATGCCAGTGGTCTAGATACTTCCCCTGACACTGGCATGCTGTCTCCTCCCGTGGCTACGGAGGAGGGAGCCAATTTTGCAACGGTGTTGCATAGGGCAGCTGGAGCCTTACATCTCCGACTCCCTACGGTGACGGTCAAGACTAATCTCTTGACAGAAGTGCTTCAGCCGGCAGCCTCCTCCTTGGAGACTGTGCTGCCGTTCAACGATGCACTCACTGACGTTCTTTTGGGCGCCTGGTCCAAGCCCAACACAGGGGCTCCTGTGGATAGGAACGTGTCCCGACGCCATCGCCCAGCTCCGGGCGACCCCTTGTTTCTCTCTGTCCACCCCACTCCTGAGAGCTTGGTTGTCCAAGCCTCGGCTTCCCAAACCGCCTTCCCTACCGCCCCTCCGGATAGGGAATCCAAACGCCTGGATCAATTTGGGAAGAAGGGTTTTCTTCCTCCAGTGCTGGCTTGCGGTCCATCAACACCGCTTGTCTTTTGGGCCGATATACCCACTCCTTGTGGGATTCGGTGGCAACTGTTTTGCCCCAGTGTTCTGAGGAGGTCCAGACACTGCTTACCCGCGCCATTGCGGAAGGAAGGGATGCGGCCAAATACACCATACGTTGTGGCCTTGATACCGCCGACTCGCTGGGCAGATCTATTGCAACCACGGTGGCGCTGCGTCGCCACGCCTGGCTGAGAACCACTGGTTTTTCGGGTGATGTCCAGAATACACTCATGGACATGCTCTTTGATGGAGTCGGTCTTTTTGGTTCCAAAGCAGACCATGCGTTGGAGCGTTTTAAGGACTCACGGGCTACTGCCAAGTCCCTGGGCCTTTCTGCTACACGCCCTCCGCTACCTTCTGCTTTTCGCCCCTATCGTGGCCACGGAAGGGGCGCCCAGTCACGTCAGCAGCCCAGCCACCGGCCCGCGCAGCAGGCGTCTTCCAACCCGTCCGCGGCCTCCAAGCCCTCCTAGTCCCTCCTTTCAGGTGCACAGCACGCCAGTAGGGGGCAGGGTCCGCCATCACCTTCACCACTGGCGTCCCATCACCTCGGACAGGTGGGTCTTGGACATTGTCCGAAGGGGCTACTCCCTCCCCTTCGAGACCACCCCCCCCCAGCCATGCCACCTCAATTCCACCGCATGTCAGGGGATCACTTGATACTTCTGCAGAAGGAAGTCACGGCCCTCTTGGCCAAGAGGGCCATCGAGCATGTTCCGACCCCAGAAGTAGGACGTGGTTGCTACTCCCACTACTTCCTGGTGCCCAAAAAGGACAAGGAGGACATGCGTCCTATCTTGGACCTCCGGAACGTCAATCGCTTCCTCCGGAAGGAGAAGTTCAAGATGCTCACCCTAGCTCAGGTCTTGACTGCCCTCGACCCTGGAGACTGGTTGGTAGCGTTGGACTTGCAGGACGCCTATTTCCACATCCCCGTCCTGCCGGCCCACCGGCGTTACCTTCGGTTCACGGTAGGCCTCGAGCATTTTCAGTTCACCGTGCTCCCCTTTGGCCTTACCAGTGCCCCTCGGGTGTTCACGAAAGTGATGGCGGTGGTCGCAGCTCATCTGCTCCGGGCAGGGGTTTCAGTCTTCCCCTACCTCGACGACTGGCTGCTGAAGGCGGGCTCGTCCCAGGCAGTCGTCTCCCACCTCCAGACTACGGCCGAACTCCTGCACTCGCTGGGGTTCTCCATCAATGTGCCGAAGTCGCATCTGATTCCTTCTCCACAGCTCCTTTTCATCGGAGCAGTTCTGGACACGACGCAGTTTCGGGCCTATCCTCCCGAACGGCGAGTCCGGGATATTCAGGCTATGATTCCGATCTTTCAGCCTTTCTCCTGGGTTTCGGTACGGATGACCCTGAGGCTGCTGGGCCTCATGGCCTCCTGCATCCTGCTGGTCAATCATGCCAGATGGCATATGCGGGCTCTGCAGTGGGACCTGAAGTTCCAGTGGGCGCAGCACCAGGGCAACCTGTCCGATCACGTCCAGATCTCGGAGGGGACTGCAAAACAGTTGCAGTGGTGGCTCTCGAACCGGCAATGGGTCATGGGCAGATCCCTCTCCCTTCCCCAGCCAGAGCACACAGTTGTGACTGACGCGTCCCTTCTGGGATGGGGCGGTCACATGGGAGAGGCGGAGATCAGAGGCCTCTGGTCTCCGGCGGAGTCCCGGCTCCATATCAACCTTCTGGAGCTCCGGGCGATCCGACTTGCACTCAAGGCATTCCTTCCCTCTGTCAAAGGGAAGGTAGTGCAGGTGTTCACAGACAACACCACCGCCTTGTGGTACTGCAACAAACAGGGCGGGGTGGGGTCGTGGACCCTCTGTCAGGAGGCTCTGCGCCTCTGGACATGGCTGGAACATCAGGGCATGTTCCTGCTGGTTCAACACCTGGCTGGTTCCCTGAACGCCAGGGCGGACGAACTCAGCCGCAGGTGCATGATGGATCACGAATGGCGTCTTCACTCGGAAGTGGCGCAAGGACTCTTTCTACAATGGGGAGAGCCTTGGTTAGATCTATTCGCCACCGAAGAGAACGCGCAATGTCATCAGTTCTGCGCGTTGGAATTTCCAAGGCGGCACTCGCTCGGCGACGCTTTTCGTCGCGAGTGGAGTTGCGGTCTGTTGTACGCCTTTCCGCCTATACCACTTCTACCCAGAGTGTTGAAGAAGATTCGGCACGACCAGGCCCAAGTAATCCTTGTGGCTCCGGACTGGGCTCGAAGAGTTTGGTATCCCGAGCTACTCAGTATGAGCGTAGATCCCCCGATCCGTCTGCCTCTTCGGGAGGATCTTCTGTCGCAGCAGCAGGGGACGGTCCTCCACCCGAACCTGTCCAGTCTACACCTGCTTGCGTGGAGATTGAGCGGCGGCAGTTGATTCCTTTCGACTTGCCTCCCGAAGTTTGTGATGTGATTCTGGCAGCCAGGCGTCCCTCCACTAAGGTGGTATACGCCTGCAGGTGGAACAAATTTGTGGCATGGTGCACAGCAAAGGCTGTGAATCCCCTTTCTGCCCCTCTTTCTGAGGTCCTTCTGTTCCTTCTTTCTCTGGCCCAACAGGGTTCTGCCCTGGGTACCATCAAGGGTTATCTTTGTGCTATCTCAGCCTTCCTCAGGCTCCCTGATCAGCCCTCCCTTTTCAAGTCCCCTGTTGTTAACAGGTTCTTAAAAGGCATTACACACCTCTTCCCTCCTGTTCCGTTTGTAATGCCTCAGTGGGACTTGAACTTGGTTCTTACCTTTCTCATGTGCGCTCCCTTTGAGCCTCTACATAACTGTCCTCTTCGTCTTCTTACTTTGAAGACAGCCTTTCTGGTGGCCATCACCTCCGCTCGGCGGGTGAGTGAGCTCCAGGCTCTATCTTGCAAACCTCCCTTTCTGTCTGTTCATCCAGACAAGGTTGTTCTTCGGACGCGTCCGTCCTTCTTGCCAAAGGTGGTTACTGCCTTCCACATTGGGCAGACCATCACTTTGCCTACCTTCTTTCCGCCTCCGCATCCTTCCAGAGAGGAAGAGAAGCTCCACCGTCTGGACCCAAAACGTGCGCTCTCCTTCTATATCGACCGCACAAAACACTTCCGGGTGGATGACCAGCTCTTTGTTGGCTACGTGGGCGCCAAAAAGGTCGGGCGGTGCACAAACGAACCATCTCCCGCTGGGTTACCTTGTGCATCAAGACCTGCTATTCTTTGGCTAAGAAGGAGCCTCCTGTTGGGCTGCGTGCCCATTCCACCAGGGCAACGGCTGCTACCACGGCCTTGGGCCGCGGTGTTCCGCTGCCGGTTATCTGTCAGGCAGCTACGTGGGCCTCGCTGCACACGTTTACAAAGCATTACTGCCTTGACAGTCGGGTCCGGAGGGACGGCTTCTTTGGCCGTTCTGTCCTCCGGGACTTCCTTGTCTGATCTTTGTTCGCAGACCCACCACCGGGGTTGGTATTGCTGGGGTATCTATTCTAAGGTAAGGAATCTGTCACTAACGTGTCTCTTTCAGATGCACAAGTTACTAACTTGTGTAACGATATATCTGTAAGAGACAGTAGTTAGTGACAGATTCCTACCGCCACCCATCCTCCCCGTTCTGCGAACTGATTTCTAGGGTTAAGGACATCCCTTTCAGGGCCCTAGTATTTTTTCAGACACCAATGTCAGCTTCTTGCATGGCTCTGCGTTCCTGGCGCGGAAAGTCGTGTATAGAACAAACGTCAGCGCGCAGGGGCGGCGTCTAAGTACTGCCCGCGACGTCATCCCGGCGATCACGACGCCGACGACGGACGCGGAGCCGCACGACGCCGCCTGCCGACGCGCAAGGGTACTGCTACGCAAAAACTTTCCGGATCCAGCCTGACGCATGGGGATATTCTAAGGTAAGGAATCTGTCACTAACTACTGTCTCTTACAGATATATCGTTACACAAGTTAGTAACTTGTGCATCAGTAATATGTACATTTGTTAAGCAGAACTAATGAATATCTATATATAATATTTTTTTTAAACATAAGCATTCTACACGTTTATACAAAGCAGTTCACATATATAGGTACATATGTATAGGACAAATAAATGCTTATATACAGGGAGATATGCTGTATATTTATATCTGTTTTCGTATGGTGCTTATGTGGGGACGAGCCAATTCTTGAGTAGTTTTCTGAAGATAAGGTCATTATCTGTGGATCTTATGTTGGGGGTAAAGCGTTCCATAGTTTGGCTACTTGAACAGAGAATGATGTGCCACCCATTGTTTTTTTCTTGTATCTTGGGATTTTGAGGCGAGGTGCCACTCTAGAGCGGAGTTTCCTTTGTTGAATGTGTTTGGTGATTTTCCATGTATCGCTTTGTGGGTGATGCAAAGCAGCTTGAACGTGGATCTTCTGACAACCGGTACCCAATGCAGGGGAGATGTGGTCTTGCGGTTTTATATGTAAGAGTAGTCTGGCAGCCGAGTTCTGAATCTGTTGTAGTCTTTTCATGGTCTTTAAAGGTGAACCGTTTCAGAGGCTATTGGTGTAATCGAGTTTGGACAAAACAAGGGAGATGGTAGCCTCGACCTTGTGTGAAAATGCCAAATGGGGGAAGATTCATCGCAGAGTTTTTATAGTAACACAGCTTGATCTTGCTAGTTTGTTCACTTGGGCATTCGATTGCTTGGAGTTCATGGTCATTCCGAGGTTTCATACTTTCTTCAATATTTTAGGCGGTGTTTCCAGATCATCAGGCCACGCGGCGAGCGGGTCATAATCTTTCCAATCGCCACACGTGAGTATTTCCGTTTTGGAAGCATTCAATTTGAGATGGCTCCACGTCATCCATTGATCCACGGCTCTGAGACAATAGAAAATTGTCGCGTTTCCAATGTCTTTGGGGCATTGCAGTTGAAGGAGTATTTGCGTGCCATCTGCATAGTTATAGCACGTGAGGTGAAATTGATTGATCTGTGCCGGTAATGACTTCATGTAGATGTTGAAAAGCATGGGCGAGATAATAGAGCCTTGAGGGACCCCTGCTTTTGTGAGGTACGGTTTGGACGAGAAAGGTGGGGTATGGATGACCTTAGTTCTGTTGCGAAGGTAGGCCTTGATCCAGTCTAGAGCAGTCCCCTCTATGCCAGCTTCATAGAGTCATTGTATCAGCGTGTCATGGTCAACCGTGTCAAAGGCAGCCGAGAGGTCCAAGAGAAGTAGTGCAGCAACCCCGTTGCAGTCAACTGTGTTCTTCAGGTCATCCCAGATGGCAAGGAGGGCAGATTCTGTGCCTCTTACTGGACGGAATCCTGTTTAAAAGTATGAAAGTATGGCATTCTCTTCGATGAATTGTGACATCTGGACAAAAGCTGCTCTTTCTATCAGTTCACCCAGGAAAGGTCCATTTGAAATCGGTCAGTAGTTGTCAGGGTTCAGTGGGTCCAAGTTTGTTTTCTTCAGTAATGGGCGTATGTATGACGTTTTGAGTTCTTCTGGGAATATTCCGGTTGTTAAGTAGTTGATGATTTTCCTTACTGGAGTGGCAGCAGAGTTTGTTAGAAGAATTGTCCTGAAGGTTTGCGGTGGACATGGGTCAGAACGGCTGCCGGCAGGCCTGCTTGCTTTGACCAGGTCCATAAATTAATTCTGTGAAATGTGTTGGAAGGAACGGAGAGGCTGGGTTAGAGTATTCTTGGATTGTAGCTTTGATGACTGTGGCGACGACGGTCCCTTTGGTTTTGTGCACAGTTCATCTGAGCTGCATCTTAAGAGGATGAGTGTGGCCAGGGCGAAAATTACGACCACGGGCACTACGCTCCTCCAGAACAATTCCACCTGCAATATCGGGAAGAAATGGTATGTCTTCCTTCATCGCTAGTTTCTGACGTGCAGTTCATGTTACTGATTACCGAAGGCGTTTCCCTCCAACGTCACCTTCCACTATACTCACTTCCCCACCTGCGAAGTCTCCACCTGTGCAGCTGTCGACTCCACAAGCTTTACAGCCATTACTTGGGCCTCCATCAGCACAGCACACTCCGCAAAACAGCTTCCCTCCAGGATCCCACATCTTCTGATGATGACGGAGAGCGGGGTGAACTCTGTGAATCTCGTACTGAATGAGATTATTTTTTTTACCAACGCCATCATATCCAACACCGCCTCCGGAGGATTATGCTTCCGAAGACATAGGGAGCTTCTATTACCATCTTGAAAGAGCAGCAATAAGGTTGTAACTTCCCATGCCTACAAAAGACATACTGTTTTTTTATGATTTTAAAGAGGTCTTTCAAAAAAGCACTAGGGCTATGCCCATTGTATCTGGGATGAGGGCATAAAGGTGATGAAAAATCCAGCCACAGTTGCTACGGTGTTACCACACCTAGATAAAAAAAATGTACAAGGCCCCGGAAGATGCTCCTGCATCTATCAGCGGGCACCCCAAACCTGATTCCGTAATCCCATAGGCAGGCCACCACTGGTCTAAAAGCCCTTCAACACCGATGTCAGCGCTTCCAGACAGAGAGGGTAGGCACCTTCAGAACATCGGAAAGCGTGTTCTCTCAATGTCAGCGCTTACAGTAAGGGCGGCAAAGTCTTTGGCTGTTCGTGGACGATACGATCGCCAGATGTGGTCCGATATTGCTCCGTACTTGGACAAACTTGTCTGGACGTAAAAGCTGAAGCCAAGAAAGTCTTGCAGGAGGGTGCGCGCACATCATCTGAAATTGATTGCGCCATGGACATTACCACTACTGGTTTCCAACAACTAGCAGGAGCGGCAGTGTTAAGACAGGGCTGGCTCAAGGCCTCCTACTTCAGGCCGGAGGTTCAAACTAAAATCTTAGGCCTTCCTTACGATGGTGAAGCCCTTTACGGCAAACACGTCAATGATGCCCTCCAGCCCATCAAAACAGACACTAACATGGCCAAATCATTGGGGACCCTGCAGTACCGAAGAAATGCCCTTTCGAGGAGCTCGGGGAAGAGGACAACCCTCCTATAGAGGAGGTTACCAGCAGTTTCGCTACCCCACATATTCATCAGCCTCTCTGCAGTTTTGTCCCTAATATCAACAAAGGCAACCACCACAAGCGGCCTATAATAGACCATTCCATGGGGAAAATTGGACAGCAAGGAAAGGATACCGGCCACCGTCAATGACCTGTTATAGGCACCGTCTACTCTGTATTCTCCATCCCGGCTTGAAGGTAGAATAACCAATCACCTTCAATGCTGGCAAGAAATAACGGACCAATGGATCTTAGACCTTGTTTAGTTTGGCCATACATTAGAATTCATCCAAAAACCGCCTCCAACCCCGCCCCCAAACCTCCATGCAAAAACGTATGCAAACGGGCACACTCTACCTCTGTAATTACCCGCTCATCCTCTTCTTTATCAAGCTCTTCCTGCACAGGCAACCGATAGAGAAAACCAGCATTGACATTGCTAATACTACGAACATATTTGGTAACAAACTCTTGTAGTCTATGCAACCTCTTTGCAAACTGTGGGGTTGCTTTGTTTGCCCCTTTAGTAGTTAACACATCAATTAAGGGCTTGTGATATGTTCTCAACTTGAACTCTGCACCCCACACACAATTTCTGAATTGTTGGGCACCCCACTAACAATCCAACACTTATTTTTCTGTGGTGGAGTAACTTCCACACACCATAATATTCTTGAGGCAAAAGCTACCACCCATTTGCGTCTCTTGTTAGATTGCATTATAACAGCCTCCAAGCCATGCATGCTAGCATCGGTAGCTATAATGGTGCATTCTTTTGTATCAAATGACTTAAATTCTACATCTTTCACAATACACTTTATAGCATCTTCAAAATCACATTGACATTCCTAGGATCACATATACTTCTGATCTTTTTTCATTAAAACTCGCTTAGGATTAACTCTGTCACCAAAAATGGTCCACAAACTTGGCATATTATTCGCCTAAGAAAGATTGAAGTTAATCTTTTACCCGAGGACTAGGAGCTTTCTCTATTTCTTCCATCAGCTTAATGCTAAGCTTTATGCCTTCATAAGAAATGGCATGTTCTACATATTCCACCTCATTGACTGCAGACTTACACTTATCAATTTCTAGTTAGTCATGCCTCTTCCAAAATGTTAAGCAGTCTCCTCAGCAAAACATAATTTTGATTTAATTTATAAAGCGCGACATATGCCCAAGGGCATCTTGGTGTAGCCCGTTGAGGGAAGAAAGGAACTAGATATGAGGAGACTAAAAAACAAGAGTAAACAGCCAGGTTTTTAGTGACTTTCTAGAAGCCAGATGGTTGGCAATATTCCTTAAATGGTATGGCATTTGATTCCAGACACAGTGGCTTTTACCTCCCCAGGAGGCTTTGGAAATGAAAGTGACAGACATTATTTTAGCTGAAGCTGATCGCAAGCATCTGTTAAGGGTATACCACCTAAATTTCTCTCTCTGAAGGGCTGGCCCCACGTGGCATATTGATTTATGCGCTACACAGTGCGCCTTGAAGGCAACTCTCTTTTTAATGGGTAGTCAATGTAGATCATGCCTAGCGTTGGAAACGGGTTCAACTTTTTTGATCTTTTTCAGAACCCAGACTGCGCAATTTTGCAGTCTCCGGAGCTTATCCACAACATTCTGTTGTGCTCCAACATAGAGAGCATTACAGTAGTCTAACTTTGAGTGCACTAAAGAAATGACCACTACTTTCTGCAGGCCTGATGGCAAAAAAGGGAGAATTTTCTTCAATACTTTTAAGGAATGGAAACACGAGGAGGCCAGAAAACTGATTTGGTCCTTAAAAGACAGATTGGAATAAAAAAATATTCCAAGATTTCTCGCTTAATGCACAGGAATAGGAAGGGGGCTAAGGACTTGTGGCCACCAGGAATTATTCCAAAAGGAGGTATCCCGTCTGAAGAGAATAACCTCTGTTTTTTCTGAATTCAGTTTCAAACCGTGGGTTCACATCCAGTTGTAAATTGCAATTTGTTGAAACGCGAAGCCACCTCGTCAATATCTTTATGGGTACAATGGTTTGAGTGTCGTCAGCGTAAGAGACAGTGAAAAAAACGAAAGACCATGTAAGACTCATGAGAGGGACCACATTTATATTAAAAAAGGTAGGGCTCAAGGATGAGCCCTGAGGAACACTGCAAAGAAGCGAATCTGAAAGAGACACGTTAGTGACAGATTCCTTACCTTAGAATATCCCCAGGCGTCAGGCTGGATCCGGAAAGTTTTTGCGTAGCAGTACCCTTGCGCGTCGGTAGGCGTCTTGCGGCTCCGCGTCCGTCGTTGGGACCGCTGGGATGACGTCGCGGGCAGTACTTAGACGCCGCCCCTGCGCGCTGACGTCAGTTCTTTCTTTTTCCGCGCCAGTAAGCGCAGATCCGGGAAGAGCAGTGCCCTAGTCATTTTTTGACTAACTTTTTGGTGAATTTTTCACTGTTTTTCTCGAAGTCTCTCGACTCCGAAGGTGTCAGTAGGGATGCCCGGCTTCAAGCCATGCGACGCCTGTGGTCGAATGATGTCGATCACAGACCCGGATCAAGAGTGTCTGTACTGCCTCGGCCGCGACCACGACACGAAGTCGTGCCCCGACTGCCGGGCCTTGCACCCGAAGGCTTTGCGAGAGCGGTCTCGAAAGCTCCTCGAGGTCCGGCAGTCGACTCTGCGCCACGCCAAGCCCCGGTCACGTGAGAGGTCGAGGGGCCGGTCGCGGAGTCCTCATCGGTCGTCGGGATCCAAGTCTTCGCACTCCTCCGGTAAGTCAAAGCATAAGAAGTCTAAGAAGCGTCATCGCTCAACGACTTCACCTCGCCGGTCTCGCGACTCGGCTGAGGGTCCTGTCGGCACCGTCCCCGCGGCACCGGGAGTGCCTATGGAGCTGCCCCCGCATTACCCGTCCTTCCCGGGTTCGGGGGTGACTCCAGCCGAGATACAGGAGTTCCTGTTGGCCATGGCCCGCCTCTTCGGGCCTCAAGGTCCCCCCGGTGCGCCTTCGGGCCCCGCGGGCCCTAGTGGGGTTCCTACGGCGCCGCCGGCGACTCCGGTCCCGGCGCCGCCAGCAACACCAGCCCCGGTTCCGGCCCCGGCCTCTACCACGGCTCCGGTGCTGCCACAACCCCGATCGACGCCGGTTGACCTGACGACACCTCCACCGGCGCCGATCTCTCCGGTGCCGTTCACGACGACGCCCGGGGCTCCAGGTGACGTTGTTCCCCGGTTCTCTCCGGATCCGGACATGGCGCCGGACCGGCGTCGCTCGACGCCGGCTCCGACGCCGATGGGACCTTGGGTCCCGCATGTCCCTCCTCCATATTTTGAACCTGAATTGGAGGACGTAGAGGACTGGGAGGGGTCTGATGACCCTCTCACACAGCAGTGTGAGTTTGATCAGGACTGGGCTGAGGAGCTTGGGGATGCCAGTGGTTTGGACACCTCCCCTGACCCTGGCATGCTGTCTCCTCCTTGCGTGGCAACGGAGGAGGGAGCTAACTTTGCAACGGTGTTGCGTAGAGCAGCTGGGGCCTTACACCTCCAGTGGCTGTCAGGACTAACATCCTGACGGAAGTGCTTCAGCCGGCGGCTACCTCCTCGGAGCCACTGCTGCCGTTTAACGAGGCGCTTTCCAACGTTCTTTTGGGCACCTGGTCCAAGCCCACCACAGGGGCTCCTGTGGATAGGAACGTGGCCCGACGCCATCGCCCTGCTCCGGGCGACCCCCTGTTCCTCTCCCAACACCCCACCCCTGAGAGCTTGGTGGTCCAAGCCTCTGCTTCCCAAAGCGCCTTCCCTACCGCTCCCCCGGATAGGGAATCCAAACGCCTGGATCAATTTGGGAAGAAGGTCTTTTCTTCCTCCATGCTGGCTTGCGGTCCGTCAATACCACTTGCCTCTTGGGCCGATATTCCCACTCCTTGTGGGACTCTGTGGCGCAAGTTCTGCCCCAGTGTTCTGAGGAGGTCCAGACACTGCTTACCCGCGTCATTGCTGAGGGTAGAGATGCGGCAAAGTACACCATTAGATGTGGCCTTGATACCGCCGACTCGCTGGGCAGATCGCTTGCGACGACAGTGGCGCTGCGCCGTCACGCCTGGCTGAGAACCACTGGTTTCTCGGGTGATGTCCAAAACACTCTTATGGACATGCCCTTTGATGGGGTCGGTCTTTTTGGGAACAAGGCAGACCATGCGCTGGAGCGTTTTAAGGACTCGCGGGCTACGTCTAAGTCCCTGGGCCTTTCTGCTGTACGCCCTCCGCAGCCATCTGCTTTTCGCCCCTTTCGTGGACACGGAAGGGGCGCCCAGTCACGTCCGCTGCCCGGCCACCGGCCCGCGCAGCAAGTGTCTTCACGTGGCCGAGGACGTGGCTCCCGCCGTGGCGGGTCAGGCAACCAGCGTGCGGGTCAGGCTACACACCACACCCCGCCCCGTCCGCGGCCTCCAAGCCCTCCTAGTCCTTCCTTACAGGTGCACAGCACGCCAGTAGGGGGCAGGGTCCGCCATCACCTTCACCACTGGCGTGCCATCACCTCGGACAGGTGGGTCTTGGACATTGTCCGAAGGGGCTACTCCCTCCCCTTCGTGACCATCCCCCCAGCCATGCCACCTCAATTCCACCGCATGTCAGGGGATCACTTGGTGCTTCTTCAAAAGGAAGTTGCGGCCCTCTTGGCCAAGAGGGCCATCGAGCGCGTTCCGACCCCAGAAGTAGGACGTGGTTGCTACTCCCACTACTTTCTGGTGCCCAAAAAGGACAAGGAGGACATGCGTCCTATCTTGGACCTCCGGAACGTCAATCGCTTCCTCCGGAAGGAGAAGTTCAAGATGCTCACCCTAGCTCAGGTCTTGACTGCTCTCAACCCTGGAGACTGGATGGTAGCGTTGGACTTGCAGGACGCATATTTCCACATCCCCGTCCTGCCGGCCCACCGGCGTTACCTGCGGTTCACGGTAGGCCTCGAGCATTTTCAGTTCACCGTGCTCCCTTTTGGCCTTACAAGTGCCCCTCGGGTGTTCACGAAAGTGATGGCGGTGGTCGCAGCTCATCTGCGCCGGGCAGGGGTTCCAGTCTTCCCCTACCTCGACGACTGGCTGCTGAAGGCGGGCTCGTCCCAGGCAGTCGTCTCCCACCTCCAGACAACGGCCGAACTCCTGCACTCGCTGGGGTTCTCCATCAACGTGCCGAAGTCGCACCTGATTCCTTCTCCACAGCTCCTTTTCATCGGAGCAGTTCTGGACACGACGCAGTTTCGGGTTTATCCTCCCGAACGGCGAGTCCGGGATATTCAGGCTATGATTCCGATCTTTCGGCCTTTATTCTGGGTTTCGGTACGGATGACCCTGAGGCTGCTGGGCCTCATGGCCTCCTGCATTCTGCTGGTCGATCATGCCAGATGGCATATACGGGCTCTGCAGTGGGACCTGAAGTTCCAGTGGGCGCAGCACCAGGGCAACCTGTCCGATCACGTCCAGATCTCGGAGGGGACTGCAAAACAGTTGCAGTGGTGGCTTTCGAACCGGCAATGGGTCATGGGCAGATCCCTCTCCCTTCCCCAGCCAGAGCACACAGTTGTGACGGACGCGTCCCTTCTGGGATGGGGCGGTCACATGGGAGAGGCGGAGATCAGAGGCCTCTGGTCTCCGGCGGAGTCCGGCTCCATATCAACCTTCTGGAGCTCCGGGCGATCCGACTTGCACTCAAGGCATTCCTTCCCTCTGTCAAAGGGACGGTAGTGCAGGTGTTCAGACAACACCACCGCCATGTGGTACTGCAACAAACAGGGCGGGGTGGGGTCGTGGACCCTATGTCAGGAGGCTCTGCGCCTCTGGACATGGCTGGAACATCAGGGCATATTCCTGATGGTTCAACACCTGGCAGGTTCCCTGAACGCCAGGGCGGACGAACTCAGCCGCAGGTGCATGATGGATCACGAATGGCGTCTTCACTAGGAGGTGGCGCAAGGTCTCTTTCAGCAGTGGGGAGAGCCTTGGTTAGATCTGTTCGCCACGGAAGAGAACGTGCAATGTCAGCAGTTCTGCGTGTTGGAATTTCCAAGGCAGCACTCGCTCTGCGACGCTTTTCGTCGCGAGTGGAGTTGCGGTCTGTTGTACGCCTTTCCGCCTATACCACTTCTACCCAGAGTGTTGAAGAAGATTCGGCGCGACCGGGCCCAAGTCATTCTTGTGGCTCCGGACTGGGCTCGAAGAGTTTGGTATCCCGAGCTACTCAGTATGAGCGCCGATCCGTCTGCCTCTTCTGGAGGATCTTCTGTCGCAGCAGCAGGGGACGTTCCTCCACCCGAACCTGTCCAGTATACACCTGCTTGCGTGGAGATTGAGCGGCGGCAGTTGATTCCTTTCGACTTGCCTCCCGAAGTTTGTGATGTGATTCTGGCAGCCAGGCGTCCCTCCACTAAGGTGGTATACGCCTGCAGGTGGAACAAGTTTGTGGCATGGTGCACAGCAAAGGCTGTGAATCCCCTTTCTGCCCCTCTTTCGGAGGTTCTTCGGTTCCTTCTTTCTCTGGCCCAACAGGGTTCTGCCCTGGGTACCATCTAGGGCTATCTTTGTGCGATATCGGCCTTCCTCAGGCTTCCTGATCAGCCCTCCCTTTTCAAGTCCCCTGTGGTTAACAGGTTTCTTAAAGGCATTACACACCTCTTTCCTCCTGTTCCGTTTGTAATGCCTCAGTGGGACTTGAACTTGGTTCTTACCTTCTTAAATGTGCGCTCCCTTTGAGCCTCTACATAACTGTCCTCTTCGTCTTCTTACTCTGAAGACAGCCTTTCTGATGGCAATCATCTCCGCTCGGCGGGTGAGTGAGCTCCAGGCTCTTTCATGCAAGCCCCCCTTTGTTTGTTCATCCAGACAAGGTTGTTCTTAGGACGCGTCCGTCCTTCTTGCCAAAGGTTGTTACTGCATTCCACATTGGGCAGACCATCACTTTGCCCACCTTCTTTCCGCCTCCGCATCCTTCCAGAGAGGAAGAGAGGCTCCACCGTCTGGACCCAAAACGTGCGCTTTCCTTTTACATCAACCGCACACAACAGTTCCGGGTTGATGATCAGCTCTTTGTTGGCTACGTGGGCGCCAAAAAAGGTCGGGCGGTACACAAAAGGACCATCTCCCGCTGGGTCACTTTGTGTATCAAAGCCTGCTATTCTTTGGCTAAGAAGGAGCCTCCTGTTGGGCTGCGTGCCCATTCCACCAGGGCTACGGCTGCTACCACGGCTTTAGGCCGCGGTGTTCCGTTACAGGATATATGTCAGGCAGCTACGTGGGCCTCGCTGCACACGTTTACCAAACATTACTGCCTTGACAGTCAGGTCCGGAGGGACGGCTTCTTTGGCCGTTCTGTCCTCCGGGACTTCCTTGTCTCATTCTGTTCGCAGACCCACCACCGGGGTTGGTATTGCTGGGGTATCTATTCTAAGGTAAGGAATCTGTCACTAACGTGTCTCTTTCAGATGCACAAGTTACTAACTTGTGTAACGATATATCTGTAAGAGACAGTAGTTAGTGACAGATTCACTGCCCCACCATCCTCCCCGTTCTGCGAACTGATTTCTAGGGTTAAGGACATCCCTATCTGAAAGAGACACGTTAGTGACATATTCCTTACCTTAGAATATCCCCAGGCGTCAGGCTGGATCCGGAAAGTTTTTGCGTAGCAGTACCCTTGCGCGTCGGTAGGCGGCGTCGTGCGGCTCCGCGTCCGTCGTCGGCGTCGTGATCGCCGGGATGACGTCGCGGGCAGTAGTTAGACGCCGCCCCTGCGCGCTGACGTCAGTTCTTCTTTTTCCGCGCCAGTAAGCGCAGATCCGGGAAGAGCAGTGCCCTAGTCAATTTTTGACTAAATTTTTGGTGATTTTTCCACTGTTTCTTTTCGAGTCTTCTCGACTCCTAGGTGTCGGTAGGGATGCCCGGCTTCAAGCCATGCAACGTCTGTGGTCGAATGATGTCGATCACAGACCCGCATTTAGAGTGTCTCTACTGTCTCGGCCGAGACCATGACACGAAGTCGTGCCCTGACTGCCGGGCCTTACACCCGAAGGCTTTGCGAGAGCGGTCTCGAAAGCTCCTCGAGGTCCGGCAGTCTGCTCCGCGCCGCACCAAGCCCCGGTCCCGTGAGAGGTCGAGGGCCGGTCGCGGAGCCCCCGCCGGTCGTCGGAGTCCAAGTCTTCGCACTCCTTGGGTAAGTCGAAGCACAAGAAGTCTAAGAAGCACCATCGCTCTAAGACTTCGCCTCGCCGGTCTCGAGACTCTGCTGAGGCCCCTGTCTGAACCGTCCCCGCGGCTCCGGATGTGCCTGTGGCGCCGCCCCCGCATTACCCGTCCTTCCCGGGTTCGGGGGCGACTCCGGCCGAGATACAGGAATTCCTGTCGGCCATGGCCCGCCTCTTCGGGCCTCAAGGTCCCTCCGGTGCGCCTTCGGGCCCCGCGGGCCCTGATGGGGTTGCTCCGGCGTTGCCGACGACTCCGGTCCCGGTGTCGCCTGTCCCGCCAGCCTTGATCCCGGCCCCGATCCCGGCGGTACCACAACCCCGATCGACGCCGGTTGACCTAACCACGCCTCCGCCGGCGCCGATGTCCCCGGTGCCGTTCCTGACGCCGCCCGGGGCTCCGGGCGGCGTCGTTCCCCGGTTCTCTCCGGTTCCGGACATGGAGCCGGATCGACGTCGCTCGACTCCGGCGCCGATGAGACCTTGGGTCCCAGATGTCCCTCCTCCTCCGTATTTTGAACCAGAGGAGGACCAGGAGAGCTGGGAGGGGTCGGAAGACCCTCTCACACAGCAGTGTGAGTATGATCAGGACTGGGCAGAGGAACTTGGGGATGCCAGTGGTCTAGACACTTCCCCTGACACTGGCATGGTGTCTCCTCCCGTGGCTGCGGAGGAGGGAGCAAACTTCGCAACAGTGTTGCGTAGAGCAGCTGGAGCCTTACACCTCCAATTGCCTACTGTGGCTGTCAGGACTAATCTCCTGACAGAAGTGCTTCAGCCGGCAGCTTCCTCCTCGGAGACTGTGCTGCCGTTTAATGATGCACTGTCTGACGTTCTTTTGGGCACCTGGTCCAAGCCCACCACAGGGGCTCCTATGGATAGGAACGTGGCCCGACGCCATCGCCCTGCTCCGGGCGACCCCTTGTTTCTCTCTCAACATCCCACCCCCGAGAGCTTGGTTGTCCAAGCCTCTGCCTCCCAAACCGCCTTCCCTACCGCCCCTCCGGATAGGGAATCCAAACGCCTGGACCAATTTGGGAAGAAGGCTTTTTCTTCCTCCAGTGCTGGCTTGCGGTCCGTCAACACCGCTTGCCTTTTGGGCCGATATACCCACTCCCTGTGGGATTCGGTGGCGGCTGTTTTGCCCCAGTGTTCTGAGGAGGTCCAGACACTGCTTACCCGCAACATTGCGGAAGGTAGGGATGCGGCAAAGTACACCATACGTTGTGACCTTGATACTGCCGACTCGCTGGGCAGATCGCTTGCAACGACGGTGGCGCTGCGTCGCCATGCCTGGCTGAGAACAACTGGTTTCTCGGGTGATGTCCAGAATACACTCATGGACATGCCCTTTGATGGAGTCGGACTTTTTGGTTCCAAAGCAGACCATGCGCTGGAGCGTTTTAAGGACTCACAGGCTACTGCCAAGTCCCTGGGCCTTTCTGTTGTGCGCCCTCCGCTAACCTCTGCTTTTCGCCCCTTTCGTGGCCACGGAAGGGGCGCCCAGTCATGTCCGCTGCCCAGCCACCGGCCCGCGCAGCAAGCGTCTTCGCGTGGCCGAGGGCGTGGCTACCGCCGTGGCGGTTCGGGCAACCAGCGTGCGGGACAGGCCACCAACTCCGCCCCGTCCGCGGCCTCCAAGCCCTCCTAGTCCCTCCTTTCAGGTGCACAGCACGCCAGTAGAGGGCAGGGTCCGCCATCACCTTCACCACTGGCGTGCCATCACCTCGGACAGGTGGGTCTTGGACATTGTCCGAAGGGGCTACTCCCTCCCCTTCGAGACCACCCCCCAGCCATGCCACCTCAATTCCACCGCATGTCAGGGGATCACTTGGTGCTTCTGCAGAAGGAAGTCACGGCCCTCTTGGCCAAGAGGGCCATCGAGCATGTTCCGACCCCAGAAGTAGGACGTGGTTGCTACTCCCACTACTTTCTGGTGCCCAAAAGGACAAGGAGGACATGCGTCCTATCTTGGACCTCCGGAACGTCACATCGCTTCCTCCGGAAGGAGAAGTTCAAGATGCTCACCCTAGCTCAGGTCTTGACTGCCCTCGACCCTGGAGACTGGTTGGTAGCGTTGGACTTGCAGGACGCTTATTTTCACATCCCCGTCCTGCCGGCCCACCGGCGTTACCTTTGGTTCACGGTCGGCCTCGAGCATTTTCAGTTCACCGTGCTCCCCTTTGGCCTTACAAGTGCCCCTCGGGTGTTCACGAAAGTGATGGCGGTGGTCGCAGCTCATCTGCGCCGGGCAGGGGTTCCAGTCTTCCCCTACCTCGACGACTGGCTGCTGAAGGCGGGCTCGTCCCAGGCAGTCGTCTCCCACCTCCAGACTACGGCCGAACTCCTGCACTCGCTGGGGTTCTCCATCAATGTGCCGAAGTCGCATCTGATTCCTTCTCCACAGCTCCTTTTCATCGGAGCAGTTCTGGACACGACGCAGTTTCGGCTCTATCCTCCCGAACGGCGAGTCCGGGATATTCAGGCTATGATTCCGATCTTTCAGCCTTTATCCTGGGTTTTGGTACGGATGACCCTGAGGCTGCTGGGCCTCATGGCCTCCTGCATCCTGCTGGTCGATCATGCCAGATGGCATATGCGGGCTCTGCAGTGGGACCTGAAGTTCCAGTGGGCGCAGCACCAGGGCAACCTGTCCGATCACGTCCAGATCTCGGAGGGGGCTGCAAAACAGTTGCAGTGGTGTCTCTCGAACCGGCAATGGGTCATGGGCAGATCCCTCTCCCTTCCCCAGCCAGAGCACACAGTTGTGACGGACGCGTCCCTTCTGGGATGGGGCGGTCACATGAGAGAGGCGGAGATCAGAGGCCTCTGGTCTCCGGCAGAGTCCCGGCTCCATATCAACCTTCTGGAGCTCCGGGCGATCCGACTTGCACTCAAGGCATTCCTTCCCTCTGTCAAAGGGAAGGTAGTGCAGGTGTTCACAGACAACACCACCGCCATGTGGTACTGCAACAAGCGGGGTGGGGTCGTGGACCCTCTGTCAGGAGGCTCTGCGCCTCTGGACATGGCTGGAACATCAGGGCATATTCCTGATGGTTCAACACCTGGCAGGTTCCCTGAACGCCAGGGCGGACAAACTCAGCCGCAGGTGCATGATGGATCACGAATGGCGTCTTCACTCGGAAGTGGCGCAAGGACTCTTTCTGCAGTGGGGAGAGCCTTGGTTAGATCTATTCGCCACCGAAGAGAACGCGCAATGTCATCAGTTCTGCGCATTGGAATTTCCAAGGCGGCACTCGCTCGGCGGCGCTTTTCGTCGCGAGTGGAGTTGCGGTCTGTTGTACGCCTTTCCGCCTATACCACTTCTACCCAGAGTGTTGAAGAAGATTCGGCGCGACCGGGCCCAAGTCATCCTTGTGGCTCCGGACTGGGCTCGAAGAGTTTGGTATCCCGAGCTACTCAGTATGAGCGTCGATCCCCCGATCCGTCTGCTTCTTCGGGAGCATCTTCTGTCGCAGCAGCAGGGGACGGTCCTCCACCCGAACCTGTCCAGTCTACACCTGCTTGCGTGGAGATTGAGCGGCGGCAGTTGATTCCTTTCGACTTGCCTCCCGAAGTTTGTGATGTGATTCTGGCAGCCAGGCGTCCCTCCACTAAGGTGGTATACGCCTGCAGGTGGAACAAGATTGTGGCATGGTGCACAGCAAAGGCTGTGAACCCTCTCTCTGCCCCTCTTTCTGAGGTTCTTCTGTTCCTTCTTTCCCTGGCCCAACAGGGTTCTGCCCTGGGTACCATCAAGGGCTATCTTTGTACCATCTCGGCCTTCCTCAGGCTTCCTGATCAGCCCTCCCTTTTCAAGTCCCCTCTTGTTAACAGGTTCCTAAAAGGCATTACACACCTCTTCCCTCCTGTTCCGTTTGTGATGCCTCAGTGGGACTTGAACTTGGTTCTTACCTTTCTCATGTGCGCTCCCTTTGAGCCTCTACATAACTGTCCTCTTCGTCTTCTGACTCTGAAGACAGCCTTTCTGGTGGCCATCACCTCCGCTCGGCGCGTGAGTGAGCTCCAGGCTCTATCATGCAAACCTCCCTTTCTGTCTGTCCATCCAGACAAGGTTGTTCTTAGGACGCGTCCGTCCTTCTTGCCAAAGGTGGTTACTGCCTTCCACATTGGGCAGACCATCACTTTGCCCACCTTCTTTCCGCCTCCGCATCCTTCCAGAGAGGAAGAGAGGCTCCACCGTCTGGACCCAAAACGTGCGCTTTCCTTTTATATCAACCGCACACAACACTTCCGGGTGGATGACCAGCTCTTTGTTGGCTACGTGGGCGCCAAAAAGGTTGGGCGGTGCACAAGAGAACCATCTCCCGCTGGGTAACCTTGTGTATCAAAGCCTGCTATTCTTTGGCTAAGAAGGAGCCTCCTGTTGGGCTGCGTGCCCATTCCACCAGGGCAACGGCTGCTACCACGGCCTTGGGCCGCGGTGTTCCGCTGCAGGATATATGTCAGGCAGCTACGTGGGCCTCGCTGCACACGTTTACCAAGCATTACTGCCTTGACGGCCAGGTCCGGAGGGACGGCTTCTTTGGCCGTTCTGTCCTCCGGGACTTCCTTGTCTGATCTTTGTTCGCAGACCCACCACCGGGGTTGGTATTGCTGTGGTATCTATTCTAAGGTAAGGAATCTGTCACTAACGTGTCTCTTTCAGATGCACAAGTTACTAACTTGTGTAACGATATATCTGTAAGAGACAGTAGTTAGTGACAGATTCCTTACCGCCCCACCCATCCTCCCCGTTCTGCGAACTGATTTCTAGGGTTTCTAGGGCCCTAGTATTTTTCAGACACCTATGTCAGCTTCTTGCATGGCTCTGCGTTCCTGGCGCGGAAAGTCGTGTACAGAACTGACGTCAGCGCGCATGGGCGGCGTCTAAGTACTGCCCGCGGCGTCATCCCGGCGATCACGACGCCGGACGACGGACGCGGAGCCGCACGGCGCCGCCTACCGGCGCGCAAAGGGTACTGCTACGCAAAAACTTTCCGGATCCAGCCTGACGCCTGGGGATATTCTGAGGTAAGGAATCTGTCACTAACTACTGTCTCTTACAGATATATCGTTACACAAGTTAGTAACTTGTGCTTCAGGGCCCTAGTATTTTTCAGACACCTATGTCAGCTTCTTGCATGGCTCTGCGTTCGTGGCGTGTAAAGTCGTGTACAGAACTGACGTCAGCGCGCAGGGGCGGTGTCTAAGTACTGCCCGCGACGTCATCCCAGCGGTGCCGACGACGGACGCGGAGCCGCACGACGCCGCCTACCGACGCGCAAGGGTACTGCTACGCAAAAACTTTCCGGATCCAGCCTGACGCCTGGGGATATTCTAAGGTAAGGAATCTGTCACTAACTACTGTCTCTTACAGATATATCGGTACACAAGTTAGTAACTTGTGCGATAGGCTTTGAGCAAAAGTCTCCTAGGTTCACTGATTGCTTCCTTTCATCCAGAAAGGAGCAGAGTAGCTGGAGGGCAGAGCTGTGAACACCTATCTCAGTCAATCTTTGTCGCTTATCGTGTCAAAGGCTGCGGAGACATCCAAGAGGATCACTGCAGCCTTGTCACCTCGATGAAGGATAACCCTAACCTCTTCAAAAAGTAGGTTCTGGGACCGGAGGTCTATAGACTAATAGCCCATAAAACATTGTGTGGTTCTTTATTTTACAACTTAATGAAAGAGCTTCACAGTTAAATTTTTGCTGGGTGATCAGAAAACTCCAGAGGGCTATTATAGATAAGGGCTAACTCACCGCCCCATTTGCCGTCTGTCTAGTTGAATAATGCGGTAATTTGCTGGTAGGGATACCCTAATGTCAGGGCCGGTTGTTGTATCCGCCCAAGTTTCAGTGAGAAAGGTGATGTCTGGACTGTAACACTCTTAAGTATCCAAGAAGCTCATATTTGTGCTTTATCATTGAGTGAGAGTTTAGTCAAATACAATTTACTGTTAGCATGTGAGCGGGAAAAGCAGGCACCCTTTCGGTAATGTTACAGGTGAAATGACACTTCTCACAAACATTTTTTGCATTGAATTAAAGCAGAAGTGGTCACATTCATCAAGGGAAGCTACGGTTGAAAACTGCTTTAAATTATTTGTTGAGTACTTGCCAATTTGATCAGGATTTCTGGCGTATGGCGCAGTCCAGCCGCGAACAGGAGCAGACGGGCCTTCGGCGTGGCGCAGACACGCTGACATCGTGAAATTATAGCCCACCTGACGCGGGGCATGTCCAGGAGGCGTGGCCAGGTCAGAGGACCAAGAAACAGGTGGGAGAAATTAGGATAAAAACCGGGGTCCAGCAACCTCAAGAATCGGCGCCGGCTCCCCAGTGTATGACAGGATACTGGTAAATAAACAATAGTTAAAATAACAGGGAGAAAAGTAAATGATAAAATTAACAAACAAGAAATCAACGCACTCAAATATGGCCCCTTTAACTATAGTTCTTGCATTTTTTTGTTCACACTCCACACCAAGTCTTTGAACAGACTTCACATCTGCTAGTCCGCCCAACAGTTGCTACATAACACGTTGAAAAACCGCCAGAGCAGATGCCAGACTAAAAGGCATTCGGACAAAACAAAATGCACCTTCTGGCACTACAAATGATGTCAAGTGCTTGTAATCAGGGTGCAACATTATTTGATGATAGACACTTGACAAACCCAACATGGAATTATATTGTTTACCCTAATACTTTCCAGCCTCTCGCTAACATTCTTGCTAATATTAGGCAGAGGATGGCAGTCAACCCATATATTATTAAAATCTATACACATTCTATACACATTTTGCCATGTGGTTTGCGAAAAATTACTAAAGAACTCCGACATTGTGAAGATTCTATCAGATCAATAATATAACTTCTATACAATCTGTCCAATTCCTCTGTTAAGGAACCTTTTAAAGCCAATGGTACATTATGCACCTTGTAAATAGCCGACGTTGCTCCCTCCTTCAAAATTATTTTTTGTGCAAACTTTTCAGAAATCCTAAATCTTGTACAAACAGTCTGGGAAACCCTTGCATCCATTTCTAAGTTTCATCTTGATCTAACACTAGGACCTGCTCACTTCTTGTGGAATCCAGTATGATATTCAATGCATGTTATTCACGCCATCCTAACAATCTTTCCATTCTCAACCACGTAACTTTGTCTAGATGTACACCTCCTATTAAAACACAGTTGAGCTAGAAAGTACCCTAAAATCACTCCTTTCACACCACAGTATCAGGTTCAACATCTGTTCCCAGTAAATCCTCTATTCCCAAACTGTTCTTTGTTTCTATATCAATTAAAGTGTATGGTAAACACCAATTTGCACCCCACACACTTTCACAGTGCGTTATGAGGGACAATATGGCTTAACCACATCATTTATGTTGGAGTCTGTCCCTTCTGCCATATTGCACACTACCCATGTCTTCCACATCATCTGAATCCTACTCTTCCTGACATTTCATCTTTTTTTCACTCCCCGCAGCATATTGACGCTACTTTTAACATCAGTAGTTTCTTGCTTACACACTCTTGAAAAGTGTCCCATCTTTTTACACTTGAAACATTTCACTTTTCCTGCAGGACAATTACTAGAAGAGGGCAACATGCACATTATTCAATTTACCAACCCCTTTAACCGTGGACATATCAGACACTTGTAAAGATGGGAGGGGCAAAGAGGGACTTAGCTAGTGGCAGAGGGTAAACCAATTTTGAATCCCACCATTGAGTGCGCTCTTGACGTGCAAATACCACCGCTCGAGGTTATGTTGAGTTATATTGAGTGCAAGTACACCATAAGGTTTCTTGGCACTGAAGGGAAAAATTGGAAGACCATGCTAAATGCTTAACTCGCATATCATAGCAGTTGATAGGGTTATCTGAACAGCCAGGACTTGATTTCTTTCCTGAGCCTCAAGTAGTCTGGAAGGAGACGTTGGGACGGGGGCAGGAAATTCCGGATTTTTGGAAGAATTGGTGCCACCCATCCGTTTCTGATTAGATTTTGGAATTGTCTGTAGATTTAAAGCAGAGGAGCAAAGCTTCTGACTAGGAATATATTTCCTAATTCTTGTTTTTAGAAATTGAGGCGCATCCCCAGTACAGCCTTAACAGTAATGTAGCAGACTTTAAATATAATCCTTTGTTCCAGCGGCAGCCAGTGGAGATGGTGATGTGACAATTCCTGGGCTGTTTGAGAATTAGTCTGCCTACCTGATTCTGAACAATCTGAAGTCTATGCAGCTGATTTTCTAGAGTGCCAATATCTGGTGAGTTGAAATTATCGAGCTGTGATGTTATTAGAGCCACAATCATCATGGTTTAGTCATCTTGTGTAAGAAACCTGGAAATCGATTTAGCATTCCTGAGTATAAGAAAATGCGTTTGAGATCACTGAGCCAATCTGAGGTTTGAGTGGGAGCTCACTGTCTATAATAACACCCAAACTTTTTGCTTGTTTTTTTGGGGAGGGAGCTACCTTCACCTCTGAAAGCCAAGAAAAAGGATTTCACAAGTCAACTTTATTATTCCAAATCACAACTTCAGTTTTTTCAGCATTGAGTTTTAAGTAGTTGCTGCCCATCCAGTCCCAAATTAAACGCATAGTTGATTGAAATATTCCGTGAGCGGCTGAGGAGCCATCAAGTCTAAAAAATAGTTGAGAATTGTTGGCATAGTTGTGTATTCTGCACTTCATGTCACCCAGTGCCTGGATGAGAGGTTAAATATATATAATTTGGTAGAAAGTTACGGTGATAGAGAGGAGCCCTGGGTGACCCAACACTTTGATTGGACTGCTGTGGCCTTGAAAGGATCCAGATGAACAGACTAATCATGAACTTCCAAATAGGATCCATCTATTCAAGAGCAGGACCCCAAAGACCAGCCGCCTCCACACAGTACACCAAACGTTTGTCGTCAACCATGTCAGAGGCTGCTGAGAGATCCAGCAAACCCATGGCAGAAATAGCTGTTTGAGCAGCGGAGAGACCGGTGGTCGGGATGTGACGTCTCCCATACCAGAGAGCGACCCCAGTCGAAGGTTCTAGCCGAGTGAAGAATGAGCTCGGATGACAGGTGGAGAGCCGCTCCGTGAAGCGCGGGAACATGGCTTGTGATGCTACTTGTGAAGACTAATTTTGAGTGATTCTGGTCAGTTTTGGCATTACTGGCGGTCCTCAGGCGAATTCCTGCTTCTGCTCACAGCGAGGCATTGAGTGCTATTATGGCTCACATTTTTTACTTCCGGCATGTTTGTCTTGATTTATGCTCCTGTCAGCTCTGAGGAGAATATGTGAATTACCTGCTACACTGTTGCAAATGGTTTAGACTGCTCAAGAGCGGCGTCTCTGCCTGTCTTTTTGCTACTTTGTCAGTAAAGTAGTGTGTGGAGTTTTGAATTACAGCTTGACAGGACGTGCTGGACCTGCACTATAGTATTGAACTATTGAACAATTACCAGTAAATTACAGATATTGGTTTTTACCACGCTGATGAACAGGAGGTGGCCTACCCAATATAGAAAACCGTGCACTGTTTCATATGGATACTTTTACTTACCTACTGTGTAATACCACAAAACCACATACAGTAGTGATTTGATATTGCGCAAACATTGAAGAAGACGCGCCTGACCTATAGAGATCAATCCAGTCCCACTGCAGATTGCTATCGGACTTACATTACGCTGATCCTGACTCAAGGTAGTTCCTGTGATTAATAACTGCTGATTATCCTTTATATGTGCAGTCTGTCGCCAACTAAAGTCTCTGACAAGTGAGGTCTGCTGCGTTCTGGACTGAGACTGCCTGATCACTAAATTAGCAGTTCACATACTACTTTTTATCGTGCACATATGCTGCCTAACTAATACTTCTATATTTGGATCGACCTTACGTGATAAGCATTTTCGATGAGCAAGTAGGTCTCATTAGAGCTCCCTAAAATATGCAACTGGAATAGAAGTATAGACTTGAGCTTACTCCCAAAAGCATAAAATAAATTATCTGCTGTTCTTCAATAGTCCTCTTTGGCATACAAACTAATTCTTTAGCTTGAGAGAAGTATTTTTGGAGGGAAAAAAACGGCACTTACAGTTCTATATCAGAGGATTGACGCTAAGAAGCCGAGGATGCCTTCTGCTAAGACGATTGGAAAACACGCAAAACTACTTCTTTTCTCAGAAACTCTAAGCCAAGGTCTTTCTACATCAGATGTAAGGAGTGCTACTAACTCGACATCAAACCATCCTAATCCTGCAACGTCATCATCATCAGACTTCACTATGGAGCGTATTCTCCATGAAATCCCTGCTGTAGGCCGACGATTGGAGGGTATGGAAACGTCCATATCTACTTTTACGACCGAAACCAAATGTATTTGCTCGGATATTGCTGGATTCCAAAGTCGGATGGATGGTTTATCTGCACGAGTGATAGCAGTGGAGAACCGACTTGATGCTATACCAGACCGCGACCAAGAGCTTCTCTTTCTCAGGAGCAAAATAGTGGCCTTGGAAGACAGAAATCGTCGCAATAATGTTCTCTTTTTTGGCTTTTTGGAAAAAATAGAAGGGTCGTATGCCAAATCCTTTCTCAGAGAAGCCCTTCCAAAACTCACAGGTCTCACTTTCGAACTACCATTAGCGATACAAAGAGCCCATCGTATTGGACCACCCAACACGGGCAAAAATATGCGACCACGTACGCTCATCGCGTGCTTCCTACGACATGAACAGGCCCACCAATTGATCACAGCAGCTCGTACTCATGGTTCATATATATTTCAAGGTCATGAAATCAGAATGTCTGCAGATTTCTCGAAAGAAACTAATGACCGTCGCAAAGCTTTTCTCTCTTAGACCCCGTCTTCGTCAGCTTAATATCAAATGTGGCCTTTTCGAGCCTGCACGCTTACGGATCACCAAGGATGGGATTTTCAAAGAATTCTTTTATCCAGAAGACCCTTGTCATTTCCTGGACAATCTCTCTCCTCAAAACATGGAGTGTGCGGAATCTCTACCAGAGGCCGGATCCCAACTTCTATCATTGAAACCTACGATATCCTCTGGTGAAACTCGACGTAATCCAAGCCGTTCCCACAGTAGAGGACGAGACCTAGACCGATCCATACGTTCCCTGGGAGATCGAGCACGAGCCCTTCAGGCAGTAGCTGCCCTTACACAGGAAAGAAACGGAGACAAATCACGCTCTCCTCTTAAACCCCTTCGTTTGAGGAGGGTGTGTCTTGAACTATGGCTGATTGATTTACGAAAATGGAAGGTGCACCAGGAAAAAGGAGTCCAAACGTAAATAAGGAAGTCCTTTGGATTACTTTTATTCTTTATGATAAGGCATGCAGTCAGATATCAGCCAACGCGTTTCGTTCTTTACAAAGAACTTCTTCAGGGAGCAAGATTGATAATTAACAGTGATCCTATCAGATTCAGAACATGGAGGGATATTGGTTGAATCCCTACTGACAACCCCTTGATAAGAGTTCCAAAGCATTGATTGCAGTTACGCGCCTTTGACGTCTTCGGGACCCGGCTGATAGTCTGGGCTGGAATGGATCGACTGGATCTCTGATTGTGAGGCCTCCAGATGGGATCTTCTAGAATACATTTTTTGTATCATACAACGTAATGAGAATGCCGTAACTGCAATCAATGCTTTGGAACTCTTATCAAGGGGTTGTCAGTAGGGATTCAACCAATATCCCTCCATGTTCTGAATCTGATAGGATCACTGTTAATTATCAATCTTGCCCTGAAGAAGTTCTTTTGTAAAGAACGAAACGCGTTGGCTGATATCTGACTGCATGCCTTATCATAAAGAATAAAAGTAATCCAAAGGACTTCCTTATTTACGTTTGGACTCCTTTTTCCTGGTGCACCTTCCATTTTCGTAAATTTTCTTGTCTGGATTCCAGTGGAGCCCAACTGCGGCACACTCCGGAAGTGTAATGCACAGGACATTTATACTTATTGAACAGGGATTGATGTGCTGAACCAAGGGTCAGCCGCAGAGTTTGGAGTTTGTTACGTATGGCTGATTGATTGACTTTTCTGCATTAACCAACAGATGGGAGCTCACTCCACTGATGTCCGCTGGAGAAGACATCTGATAGAGACATCTAGCCGCAGATTCCTTAACTTAGAATTATCTCCAGGCGTCAGACTGGATCCGGAAATTTGTTTGCAGCAGCACCTCTGCGCGCCGGGGGGCGGCGCCACACGTCCCCGCCCTGACGTCGTCCACGGACGTGACAGCGAGGTCATATAAGTCCCTCCCGGCGTGCTGACGTCAGTTTCCTTCTTTTCCACGTACAACGCGGATCCGGAGTAAGCGGTTCCTCTGGCCTGTTTTCAGGCCCCTCTGACGCTTTGTGTCTGGAACAGTGTGCGATGCCTTTGGACTTTAAAACGTGTAACTCCTGTTCGCGGCAAATGTCCGCGACGGACCCACACCTTATCTGCAAGTGGTGTCTGGGCGAACACCACGACTCGACGGATTGTGACGCCTGCCAACAACTCAAGCCGAATTCCCGGCGGGAGCGCCGGATGAAGCTACTTTCGGCTCGCCTGTCCCGGTCGGAGTTGTCACAGCCCCCGGCCTCCTCTTTGGTGGAAGGTCCCGGTAGCAGTGGGTTCCGTTTGAGGCGTCGGTCGCCGTCTGGTTGCCACGGGCGTTGCTCGCCCCTTCCTGGTAAGTCCCAGCGCAGGTCGCCTAGGTCCTCGACCTCCTTTACTTCTGTTGTCGGGGACACTAGTTCCCGGATTTCTCCGGACGTGCGCCCCCGGGAGTCGTCCCTTCCCTATCCGCCTTTTCCTGGCGCGAGGGCGACTCGGACCCAAATGGCGGCCTATGCAGCGGCCCTGCAGGCCTCCCTTGGGTCCCCTCCTCTCCATGGAGCGTCCTCGGACCCTCCATTACGTGCAGGGTCTCCGATGGACTCGCCGGTGGGTTCGCCCCCGGCGCCAACTGAGCCCCTTGCCTCTCGGGATGATGGAGATATGGCGTCATCAGGGCCCGGCCCTGCTGGGTCCCCCTGTTCGACCCATAGCGCCACTGCCGCACCGCATAGTCCTGTGGGGCTCCCTGTGGCGTCGCAGGTGGTTGCTGGCGCTCGCAGCTTGGCTCTGAGCCCGCCTCCGACTTCCGGACAGGCAGCTGCCTTTTCGGAGGCCGAGCCGGCGCCGGTTCGGCGCCGTAGGCTTGCCTCCCCGGCTCCGGCACCGTTCCTTTCTTCGGAACAGGAGCCTGTTGTGGTTGAGGCTCGGTCGGCGCCGTGGGCTTGCCTCCCCGGCTCCGGCACCGTTCCTTTCTTCGGAACCGGAGCCTGTCGTGGTTGAGGTCGAGTCGGTGCCGGACGAAGCCGAGTCGGCGCCGGACGAGGCAGAGTCGGCGCCGGACGAGGCAGAGTCGGCGCCGAACGAGGCAGAGTCGGCGCCAGGCAGAGTCGGCGCCGGTCGAGGACACCCTGGCGCCGCCTCCACAACGGATCATTGACTCCTCTCCGGAGGCTTTAGGGGGGAGTTTGGCGTCACCCCAACTTCCGGCGACGCCGGATCCGTCCTTGCTTCTCCCCCCCCCTTGGAATTTGTGGCTCCGGCGGACTCTCCGTCTCCTCAGGAGACCCATCAGGACCCTCATTCGTCAATGGGGCTTCCTTCATTTGGACATTGGGCTCATTCTCCATTCATCGGACAACCCCCTTGGGGTGGGAGGCTCAGTTTACAGCCCTCACCCACAAATGAGTTACTGTCCCCTCCTTGGAGGGCTACCGAGGCTGTTGCGGCATTTATAAGAGTTGTTTCCTTGGCCGCCCGCATTCTAAATATGCAGCCCCCTTCGGTCCCCCTGCCTGTTGACCCGCTGTGGATGTCCTCCACCACGGTTCGGGGAATGTTGAGCCGCTTCTGCCTTTTGAAGCTTCTCTGTATGATGTCCTTTTGGGCACCTGGGCTCGGCCGGCGTCTGGTGATCCGGTGGCTCGTTCTATCATGCACCGCCACCGCCCCAAACAATCCAGTTTGCTTGTTTGTTCATCCAGACGTTCAGGGGCTTATTCTGCATACTACTTTTCCTTCCTTGCCTCAGCTGCTGCTTCCTCCCTCCCGAGAGTCCAGATGGCTGGAGTCGTGGGGTCGTAATATCTTCGCCTCCACTAGCGCAGCTCTTCGCTCACTCAATACAGTGTGTGTCTTGGCTCGGACTACTTCTGGCCTTTGGGAGTCTGCCGTGTCTCTTCTATCTTCCGCCTCTGGGGGCGCTCGTGTTGACCTCCTCCATTTTCTCCATGACGGCCGTGATCTTGCGGAATTTACTATCCGCTCGGCCCTGGATACCTCGGATTCCTTAGGCCGAGCTATGGCTGGTTCGGTTGCACTACGACGCCATGCTTGGTTGCGGGATGGCGTCTTACCAGAGAATATCTGGGAACGCCTTGTTGACCTGCCCTTTGATGGGGGTCCTTTTGTTTGACACCCACGCCGATTCGGCGGTTCAGCGCCTCATTGCGGGCTGCCAAAGACATCAAGTAAGCCGGACCCTCGAATATGCCAGGCCACCAACCATCAACAGAATCTGCCTTCTCCTCCGATGAGAAGGAAGAGCAAACTCAGCTTGAGGTCAGTGGAACAGGACCGGCCAGACAGACAACACCACTGGCTGGGAGTATAACACAGACGCCAAGCCCACTTTTTGCTTGTTTTTTGGAGAGGGAACTACCTTCATCTCCGAAGGCCAAGAAAAAGGATTTCACAGGCCGATTTTTATTATTCAGAATCACAATTTCAGATTTTTCAGCATTGAGTTTTAAGTAGTTGCTGCCCATCCAATCTCAAATGAAACACATAGTTGATTGAAAGTTTCAATGAGAGGCCGAGGAGCCATCAAGTCTAAAACTTAGTTGATAATCATTGGCATAGTTGTATATTTTGCAGTTAATGTCACCTAGTCCCTGGATAAGAAGTTGAATATAAAGGCTAAAAAGGTGCGGTGATAGTGAGGAGCCCTGGGGAGCCCAGCACTCCAATTAGACTGCTGTGGTCTTAAAAGGACCGAGATGGACAGACTGAGTGTGATCTTCCAAATAGGATCTCATCCATTCGAGAGCAGGACCCCAAAGACCAGCAGCCTTCCACACAGCCCACCAAAGGCTTATGGTCAACTGTGTCACTAAGCTCACCAAAGCCCTATGAAGGGAGGTGAAGCACCACCCGTGAGGGGGGCCAGGCCATTAGTCCCATGAAGTCGAGCCAGCCCTCTGGGTCACCACATGGCTCTGGCACAGAGTAACCTCACAATAGGCCCACTGAGCCGGCAACCCCAGCATACACGGTCTCGCAACCTACTCGACCGTTACGCAGGACAAAGATTATAGCCTCCTCTGCGCCGAAGCCCATGCCAGTGTCAAAAACGCCAGCAGGCTCCAAGATGCCATTGGCACCGCATTCACACTCTGAGCTGATGCCACCCATCAATGCCCATGCAACAGGAGCAAACACCTACGTTGATGCCACTAACTCCGAGAGCCTCCACATCTCTGCGAATGCCAAATCTCTGGCCCCAAGAATCACCGGCTCCAACAGTACCGATTATTCTCTTCCAGGGGATACTCATCAATAGTCATAAGCACTGAATAGTCCCGCCCATGAGCGGGGACCCCGGAGCATTAATAAAATGTGTGTATATATATATATATATATATATACATTAATGCATGTTTAACAACTCCAAGGACTAGTCCTGTGCAAATATATATATATATATATATATTTAATATGCATAGAACTATGCAGCCGAAAGCCCAAAATAAGGCTCAAATATGCCAATATTACATTGCATTTTTCATTTAAAATAAACATATATAACATTTCCATGACATAGGGAAAATGTACTCTTAACTTATTTGAACATAGCCTTTATTTTCAAAGAAAAAGGCAAGGTGAGAGCAGGCAAATTAGCCCAGAAGGCTGCATATAGAACACACATCAAAAAACTGGCGCCGTGCCTTTAAGACCTCCAGGCTCCCATCATGCCCCACAGGTGACAGGTCAGTTCTTTTTTCCGGCTCCTTCTGTGAGGATCCTGGAGCATTGAGCTCATCAGTTAGTGAATTTTTCTCACTAATTGGTTTTTTGAAGTAGAATTTTTTTGACTTCACTTGATGTTTTTTTAATATTAGCAGTACTAGACCATAATTTTTTCTGATTTTTCCAGCTATTTTTTCTGTCAGAAATGCCAGCCTTATTTAATAAGTGCCCTTCCTGTGGGAAGAAAATGGCAAGATCTGATCCGCACTCTGTCTGTATTGTGTGCTTACCATCTTCACAAAGACCTGACAAGTGCTACTACTGCCAGCAGTCTTCTAGAAGAAATCTTCGCGAAAGGGAGAAGATAAAACTGCATGCCATGCAGGAGAGCGGAAAGGAGTCTATAAGTGGCTTGGAAGGACATCCCTCTAAAGAGCCCTCCTCTCAAGTAAGGTCAGAGCACAAGAAAAAGGGGGAAAAAAGAAGACATTGGTCGGATTCGCCATCGAGAGAAAGACCGACGTCGAAAATACACCTTTGCTCTCCTTCAGCTTCTAAGTCGACGTCTAGGAGCCTATCGCCGTCGAAGCGGATGACACCAGGCATGGCAAGTAAGTCTAAATCTAGACATGCGTCCGCTTCTCATCTGCCGCCGTCGACCTCCTCTCGTAGATGGTCCGAGTCCGTTTCCCCTACGACGTCGAAGACTCATCGCCCACATGAGCGGTCGCCTTCGAAGTCCCCGGTGCTGACGTAGAGGATACCACCGGCGTCGTGGACACCTCCGAGATCGAAGACGCCACTGACGTCGGATCGGACGTCGAAGACTCCGACTGCGGTAAACCTTGTTCGCAGACTATCAGCTACTTCATCACCGATGGCAGGGTGAGCTCGATCATCGTCGCCTCCGGGAAGGTCGCCTCCGGGAATGTCGCCTCTGGGAAGGTCGCCTCCGCCGAGAAGGTCTACTTCGAAGAGGTCGACGTCGACGCCTCAATTCTCCTGTATGTCTCCACCTGCTAAGAGACCGAGAACGAATCGTTCACCAGTACCAACGTCGAGGGATCCTTCAACGTCGAGGGAAATTCAGGAGACTAAAACTCAGGACCTAACGTCTAAGGGAATGACGTTGAGGAGTGCTTCATCCTCCCCGGGCCTAAGGATTGTTCAAATCACGCCGGAGTGTTCCCCGGCTCAAGAACAGCATTCACCTTCGATCAATCTGTCTCCGAGATGGTTGAAGAGTATAAAGGAGTGAAAGATGCAAAGAGTTAGTCCTGGTTCTGACTATTCTCAAATATATTCGCCTTCTCGTACTTCTGAATCCACTAAATCGCCTCAAAGATCTCCAGCTACAAGGAGACATAGATCAAGGTCACCTCTTAGGCGTTCCAAGTCTAGATCTCAACACCATACACCTCGAGAGCAGAGACGCAGGTTTCCATCATTGTCCACCGACTCCAGATCTTCGGTGGCTGAATATATTCTCCTACTTTGTCGTCCACTCCGCTTATCAGAGTATCGCCAGTGGATTACATCATTACCTTTAACGAGGCCCTATGTAGAGGGGCTGCAAAGCTCAACATTGAGATGCCTTCCTCTACCCCGTCAATGTCTGTCATATTCAAGACAGGTCTTCCACTAGACCTCTGCTTCCTTTGGTTCCTGGGCTACTAGAAGCAGCGCTCCATACCTTTCTAACTTCGGCTTCAGTTGGAGCAGCACCTCCACGTATAATAAAGAAATACAGCGCCCCAGAACAGGACCCACTTTATCTGAGGTCTGATCCTCCACCGGATTCTGTCATTGTGTCAGCAGCAAGGAAAGCGCACACTGGGGCTTCCTCCTCTGCAGTCCCTCCTGATAAAGACAGCAAAGCCATGGACTCCATCGGTAACAGGATGTGTAACACCTCTTCCTCTTACATGAAGGTTGCTTGCGCTTCCGCACTGTTGGGTCGATATAACTGTTCATTATGGGACTCACTTTCAAGATTTACTGAAAAATGACCTAAAGAAGATCGACATGATTTTCAAGAGATCTTACATGAAGGAGGGCTCGTAGCGAATCAGGTCATAAGCGCAGCAGCAGATGCATCAGACCTTGCAGCTCATGGCTGTTTGCATAGTATCTGCGCAAGGCGATCCTCCTGGCTCAGACTCACAGGCTTTAAACCAGAGGCCCAACACAGAATTATTAACCTTCCCTTCAATGGTACCTCCCTTTTTGGCTCTCATTCAGATGATGAGATGTCAAGGATGAAGTCAGAATTGGACACCTTGAAGGGAGTCAGTCTGGAGAAAAAGGACTTCAGACGTCGATACCGCCCTTATGACCGCTGCCAATACCAGCAGAGGGTTCAAACCCCTCACTGGTCATCGCAACATCATCATGCGAGAATACATTATCATCAGCGACGTCCTGGGAGAGGATGATGGGCCTCTAGACAATGAATGAATGAATATAAGTTTTGTAGAGCGCGAACTTAGCCCAGGGAAATCAAGGCGCTGCGGAAAGCGATCAGAGTAAAAGGTGTCTATAAAATAGGAAACTTAAAGGTTAAGGCAGGTGAAAAGCCAAGTCTTGAAGGACTTACGAAATAAGGAATAGGTTTCCAGAGTGGAAATTGGGGAAGGAAGGGAATTCCACAAATTAGCCCCTAACAGCGAGAAGGCCCTCCACCCCCCCCCCCCCCCACCTAGCTTTCCTCACCCTGGGAACTGTTACCCGGTTCTTACTTGCAGATCTCAAGTCCTTGCTGGGAAGATACCTTTGAAACATTTTGTTGATACCTTCTGACCCCCTGTTGTGGACGGCCTTGTGGACCAGGCATAAAGCCTTGAACACAATTCTCCTCCCCAACGGGAGCCAGTGCAGGCTTCCAATGGTAGCTGAGACTGAATGGAATTTGGGAAGACCCATCACCAGCCTAGCGGCGGCATTCTGCACCAATTGAAGTCGATGAAGTCCTTTATTTATCCCTAAATAAAGGGCATTACAATAGTCTAGCCTCGAGACCACGAGGGCCACCACTGCCTGTTTCCGTGCAGAAAGGGAAAGAAAACGAAAGATCTTCCTGAGAGTCCATATCATCCCAAAACAGGTAGAGACAGTTCGATTTATTTGTGAGCCCAAGGAAAGAGAGGAGTCCACAATGATGCCTAAATTCTTGGCACTAAGACAAAGGCGGGGACAGGATCCAAGAGAGTCAGGCCACCAGGCCTCCGACCAGATATCCATCTTGTCTCCAAAGATTAGGACCTCCGTTTTATCCCCATTGAGTCTTAAGTAGTTCTCAACCATCCATGCAGCCACCGCCCGCATGCAGTTTTTAAAATTTACTGCTGAGGCTGAGACATTCTCAGTGATGGAAATCAGAATCTGAGTGTCATCAGCGCCAGAAAGCACTTCAAGGCCAAAGATCTTACCACAGTGGCGAGCGGGGCTACATAGATATTAAAGAGGGTAGGACTCAATGAGGATCCCTGGGGGACTCCACAGAACAATTGTTTAGGGGCAGAAAGAAATTGGCCCATCTTGACTCTTTGCGAGCGATTCAAAGGAACGATGAAAGCAAATTGAGTGCGGAATCCTCTATCCCAATTTCCCGGAGCCTGCCAACCAGCCTACAAGGAGAAATTGTATCGAAGGCTGCCATCAGGTCCAGGAGAATCAGTAGGGTGGTATGACCAGCATCAACCTGTTGTCGGATGTTGTTAAAGACAACGGTTAATGCCGTCTCCGTACTGTGTTCACTCCTGAAACCATGCTGCGAGCCATCGAGCAGTTGGTATTCCTCCAAATAAGAACTGAGATGGCGATTAAGATGTTTTTCCAGGATCTTAGCCGGAACGGGCAGCAGGGAAATGGGCCGATAGTTTTTTAATTCTGTCGGGTCAAGAGAGGCCTTCTTTAACAAAGGTTTTACCACCGTCATTTTCCATGCGGTGGGAAATTGGCCAGAGGAGATGACGGAATTGAGAATGGCGGTCAGAGGAGGTGCAATGGCCTCGCTTCCTAATTTCAGAATCTTAAGAGGGCAAGATTCGAGGGGAGAGCCAGATCTAATCCCCCTTAGCAACAGCTCGGTATCCTCTTGAAGAATAGGAGGAAAGGAGCGCAAACGGCAGTGCTTCACAGGCACTACCCGAGGATCAGATAGGGGGATTAGTTTTAGTTCCACAGAGTTTAAGTTCTCCAAAGAGGAGTAAATGTCCTTAATTTTGGCATAAAAGAAACCTGCCATCAATCAACCCCTTCGGCAAAACAACAGCCCAAACAGTGAGTGCTTGCTTCCCCCAGTTCTGTTACCCACTCTGGTGGGGCGGAAGTATAATGTTTCACTTGGACGAGTGGCACAAAATAACGCAGGACAACTGAGTACTCAATATAGTGAGGAATGGGTACTCAATCAGATTCCAATCCCCACCACCGGCTGTATCTCCTCGGGGAAACTCCAGTACATTGGCTAAAGCTGCTTTGAGCGGAGGTCTCCATCTTGTTACAAAAACATGCCATCGAAAAGGTTCCCTGGAAACATCGGCAGGGGATTTATTCCTGTTACTTCTTGGTTCCAAAGAAGGAGTACATGCCTAAACTCTATCTCAGACTCTTAAACAAATTTGTTCTCAAAGAGAGATTCAGAATGTTGGCATTACACCAAATCATTCCACACATCCATCAAGGGGACTGGATGTGCTCCATAGCCCTTCAGGATGCTTATTTTCACATCCCAATTTCTTGAAAGCACCCGAAGTTTCTACGATTCAGGATAAAGTCAGACCACTTCCAGTTCAAAGTCTTGCCCTTCGGACTCAAATCAGCTCCTCACACTTTTTTCAAAATGCATGGCAGTGGTAGCGGCCTTCCTGCGAAAACAAAAAATCTTTGTCTAGCCTTATCTAGACGACTGGCTGCTCAAGAGTGCCTTTCCCAGTCTCCTGAAGGAACATCTGCGATACTGCATTCAACTCTTAAATCAGTTGGGTCTGTGTGTCAACTTCAAGAAATCTATCCTCAATCCAACTCAAAGGATGCACTACTTGGGTGCTACCCTAGACGCTGCAAGCGCAAGAGCGTGTCCTTCCAAGGAGAGACTATCATCAATACTCCACAAATGTCGTACTCTCCTACAAACATCTCATCCCACGGCCAGACAGGTATCCTCTCTGCTGGACTCGATGGCGTCCTGCATATTCATTGTTCTAAATGCCAGGCTACAGATGAGACCGTTACAACAAGCACTAGAGGACCAATGGTCTCAAGTCTCCAACAACTGGGAGGACACCATAACTCTTCCTCACGCAGTCCAAGTTGCAATCAGATGGTGGATGCAACGTCCTCATTTGCTGAAAGGAGTTCTGTTCCACCTGGAACTCTCCAAACAAACACTTGTCACAGATGTGTCCCTTCAGGGCTGGGGTGCTCACATGGGACCTCTTCAGGTTCAGAGGATGTGGTGAGAAAAGGAGAAAACCTACCACATCAACATGTTGGAACTAAGAGCTGTACATCTGGCTCTCAAAGCGTTCTTTCCCTCCATAAAGTCACGCTCCCTGTTGGTTCAGATGGACAATACCACAACGATGTACTACCTGAACAAACGGGGAGGGACCAGATCCAGACACCTGTCTCTGTAGGCTCAAGCGATTTGGAAATGGCTACTGGCGAGGAACATGTCCATTTCAGCAATTCACCTCCCAGGCATCCTCAATGTGCAAGCGGACGACCTAAGCCACAACTTCGTCGAAGCGCACGACTGGGTGCTAAAAGACGAGTTAACACATAATATTTTTTGGAGATGGGGTTATCCAGACATCGCTCTATTTTCAGATGCGGCAAACGTAAAATGCCGTGCCTTCGCATCCAGGTACCCTCAACCAGGCTCCAGAGGGAATGCACTTTTGGTCGACTGGTCAGAGAAATTACTCTACGCTTTTCCACCAGTCCCTCGCATACCACTGGTGATCAACAAACTACAGATCCAGGACAGAGATGATCCTGATCGCACCAGAGTGGCCTCACCAGTGGTGGTACCCGGACCTTCTACATCTTTCCAAGATGCCACACAGGAGGTTGCCATGCCATCCGGATCTGTTATCTAAGTTCGGAGGGAAGGTTTTTCATCCCAACCTTCCATCACTGAGATTGACAGCATGGCTGCTGAATTCCTCCAATATGGTCACCTAGGCCTCTCACAGGATTGTATGCAGATTTTAAAGGAAGCAAGAAGGTCTTCTATGAGGAAATCATGCGCTTTCAAATGGAAGCGTTTTTATCTGTGGTGTACAACTAACGGATTTAATCCTATCCTGGGCCAAGAACAGGTTATTTTATCATATCTTTTGTACTTGGCTAAAGCAGGTTTACAGTTCTCTTCTATTAAAGTACATCTGACCGCTTATAGAAAGTCTCCTACTCTGGCCTCTATCTTTCAAATGCCAGTTGTTAAAGACTTCCTGGAAGGGCTAAGAAAGGTCTACCCACCAATTCGGTCACCTTCCCCTCCCTGGGAGCTTAATGTAGTCCTCTCCAAATTAATGGGGCCCCCCTTTGAACCCATTCACAAAGCTTTTCTGCAGCACCTATCTTGGAAGGCCACTTTTCTGGTGGCAATTACCTCTGCTCGCAGGGTGAGCGAGATTCAGAGCCTTATCTTGTTTTCCATGATAACAGAGTGGTTCTGAGAACGCACCAGAGTTTCCTACCTAAGGTGATCTCGGATTTTCATATCAATCAATCACTCTACCCACATTCTTTCCAAATCCTACCACTCCTCCTGAGAGGGCGTTACATTCACTTGATCTGAAAAGGGTACTAAAATTGTATCTTAATAGAACGAAGGATATAAGAAAGTCGGACTGCCTTTTTGTAAACTATGATCCAATGCACACTGGTTTCCCCTCTTCTAAACAGTCCATCGCTAGATGGATAGTATCTTGTATCACATTATCTTATCAGTTAGCTCACTAGCAGCTCCCTGGCAAGCCAAAGGCTCATTCTACAAGAGGTAAAGCTGCTATTGCGGCTCTACTCAGGAATGTACCCATTCAAGAGAGATGCAAAGCGGCTACATGGTGCTCAGTTCACGCGTTTGCCCGCCATTACTGCCTAGATTCTGACACTCAGGCGGATGCCCAGTTTGGGCAAGCCTCCTTGAGAAATTTGTTTTGTTAACATGTTGTTCAGAGTGTGTTCGCTATGCTGGTATTCGTCCGCAGGGTTCTGGGGATGGCTTGCTACTCTATTCAGTGTTTGTCTATTGATGAGTATCCCCTGGAAGAGAATGTTAAGTTACTTACCTGTAATCCTAGTTCTCTTCCAGGGGTATACTCATCAAAGTCATAAGCAACCCTCCCTCCTCCCCGGACGAATTCCATGTTTATAAGAGCACTCTGTCTCCTATGATCACTATACATTGTGATACACCGGTAAAAAGAGCTGACCTAACTGTCACCTGTGGGGCATGATGGGAGCCTGGAGGTCTTAAAGGCACGGCGCCAGTTTTTTGATGTGTGTTCTATATGCAGCCTTCTGGGCTAATTTTCCTGCTCTCACCTTGCCTTTTTCATTGAAAATAAAGGCTATGTTCAAATAAGTTAAGAGTACATTTTCTCTATATCATGGAAATGTTATATATGTTTATTTTAAATGAAAAAATGCAATGTAATATTGGCATATTTGAGCCTTATTTTGGGCTTTCGGCTGCATAGTTATATATGTTTGCACAGGACTAGTCCTTGGATTTGTTAAACGTGCATTAATGTATATGTATATATATATATATATATATTTTATTAATGCTCAAGAGTCCCGCACGTGGGCGGGACTATTCAGTGTTTATAACTTTGATGAGTATACCCCTGAAAGAGAACGAGGATTACAGGTAAGTGGCTTATCCTATCCAAGCACTTTAGACATCAAGAGGGCTCTCATGTACTACATAGATAGGACCACACCCTTTCGTAAGACAGACCAGCTGCTTCTAGCTTTTAGCAACCTCCAGGAAGGTCAACCTATTTAGAAAGCAGGAATTGCAAGATGGATAGTCAAGTGCATCCAGACCTACCTTAACCCCTAGCGAGTTTTCCTTGTACCTCCAAGAGAAACATTCCACAAGCTCAATATTTTTAATGCAACTACTTGGTCAACCCCACACACTTACCAAACACTTCTGTGTCGATGTTCATGCTAGACAAAAAGCTTTAGTTGGCAAGACAGTTCTAAGGACCCTTTTTCAGATAACTGCTCCATCCACACGCTAGCCACCGCTTAAAAGGAGGGATTGCTTTACAGTCTATACAGAGCATGTCTATCTACAGCAACATATACTATGAACAGAAAATGTTACTTACCCTGTAAACCTCTTAATAACATGTAGTGCTGTAAATTCAGACGCCCACCATCCCCAGACACGTGTGGCTCTGGCTACAGATGGTTCTTTCTCTTCTATAACCAATTCTCTTGCAATGCACATGTGTACCATTTTCTTCTGTCACTACATGTCTGAGCCGAAAGTTAGATGGTTGGAGTATGCCCAGGCCCTGCCATCCCTGGACTTACCTTGGACCAGTCCTCAGACCAGTGTAAGGTCCTAGTGGACCTGGCTCCTGTGCCTGTGGCTCCTGCCTCTGTTCCTGCTTCTTCTCCTGCTCTTTCTTGTGCCTCTGTTCCTTCCGCCTCATGCTTTTTCTGCTTTGCACTCTTTTTCACTTTTTACCTCTCACTTTTTGCTCTTCTGCCTTTAACGCCTTGCTCTCTTCACTTTGTGACTTTCACTCTTTTCCACTTGCCACCCTATTGTCTTTGTGCTCTTTTGCTCTTTTTGCCCTTAGCTCTTGTATACCTTTTCGCTCTTTGCTCTTCTGCCATTCACTTGTTGCTCATTTGCCATTCATTCGTTGCTCCTTTCTCACTCTTTCCACTCTTTGCCCTTTTGCCTTTTATCTCTTTTGCATTGTGCCTCTTTGCCCCTTAACTCTTTGCCATCTCTTGGTGCTGCAGCATGGACCAGCCATTAAGCAGATGCCCAGGCCCTACCTCCCTGGAGTTAACTTAGACCAGTCTCCTTCAACCGGTCTGAGGCCCATGCAGACCCGGCTCCTACGCCTGAGGCTTCCGTCTCTTCTCACGCTTTGCTTTTGCTCATCCTCTGTGCCTTCCGCCTCACACTCTTTCTGTCTTACACTCTCACTTTTTGCTCTTCTGCCTTGTGACTCTTTTACCCTATTTCATTAGCCGTCCTTTTGCCTTTGTGCCCTTTTTGCTCTTTTCTCCCTTAACTCTTTTGTGCCTTATTTCTCTTCACTCTTCTGACATTCACTCTTTGCTCTTTTGCCTCCCACCCTTTTTGCCTCCCACCCTTTTCGCTTTTGTGCCTTTTTCGCTTGTCCTTTTGCCTTGTGCCTTTTTGCTCTTTTTCCTTGTGCCTTTCCCTTAGCTCTTTGCCATCTCTTGGTGCCTTTTTCCTGTGTTTCGCTTCCCGCCTCCCGCACTTTTTTTTCTCCCCCTCCCGCTCCTTATGTGTTTCTTCCCATGCTCCAGCTAAGCCCTGCCCACTGCGCTCTTCCCAATAGGACCTACTTAATGGCGGACAAGTCAAAGGCAAGCCGGTGTGCGTCTGTCCAACCCTGGACAACGCCCAGCACCAGAAACATTGATACTCTCGCCACCATAGGCTTCTCTGCGGCATTCCTCTGGGCACTTAACCGGGGACACCCATCCCAACGCTGCCACTGCACTCCAGAACACAGAAGGAGCTTTCGCTTGCAATCACTGTGGGTTGCCATGCAACTACCCACTGCCACGCCTACACTAACTCAGCCTACACCAGAGTACACCCCCGCTCATATTAGCAAACATGCACCCCAAAATAAACTCATGTATGCTCCTCAACACCCGCTCACTCAGCATACACCATTGAAATCTAGAACATCTTGAACAACCATGCTCCTTACCTCCTCGGCACCCGACATCGCCACGGCCATCCCTGCAGGATACAGGATCGCAAGACAGAACTGTCAACAGAAATCAGTAGTCTCCACCAATCTTAAAGTAAACGGTCAACTGCACTGTGACTACAGAAAACTCAACCCCCTTCATGGAATGCCCACATTTCAAACTGCAAATCTCAGCAACGTAATATCGACCCTCCCCCCCGACCACAAACTACTTTCATCAACATCTCATATTTCGTCTTCCACCTCACCATGGACTTAAAAGCTTGCATCCTACTGAAAGGCCTCGACTCCCACCTGTAAGACCAAACAAAAACCCAGCTGTGTTGTGGTCGCACTCCTCAAAAGTCTTGGAAACCTCAGACTGATACATGTTGCCAGACACACACTCTGAGCTGGACACTCCCTCGACCCCCTTATTCGCCATCTCCAACGGCATCAGTCACCGCAACCAACCCTTCTCACCTGGGCCTACCACGCCATCGGCCCCTCCAAAATCCATATTCCTCCCCGAACAAAACCCACGACCACCAGCCTGGCCTGACACAGCTGGACCAACATCTCAGAATCTGCCTGGTCCCATACCCTGCGGATGAACCAACTACAGCGACATCAAACAGCTCGACTAGTGGATCATGGAATGCGCTGCTTCCCTAGCACCCAGGAAACACAACAACCAAAAAAGAACCCGAAAGAAGGCTAGCTGAGGAAAACCACAAACCGCATCACCCCCTCCCACAACTATGCAATAACTGCTTGAAACTTTTCACGTACAAAATCAACGCCATTTTCAACTATTTATATTCTTAACTGAACCCCTGCAGCCTCACCTCCATTAACAACTTCCGAAACACCCAGACTACATGGAAAACGATCACCACGATTGAGACAGCCAACATTATGGTGACATCCACTCTGGAGCACCAACTGACCCACCATATCTGCCCATGCCCCCACTACATCTGCAGTGGCACCCACCCAAAAAGTGAAATATTCACCCACATCCTGAAAACCTCCATCAGCACCGCAATGTTCCAGGAGGCCTGGAAACACGCAGCAGTCAATGCACTTCTTTAAAAAAAAAAAAAATAAGGCAGACCCCACCCAACTAGCAAGCTACCGACCGATTTCCCTACTACCCTACCCAGCCATGGTCATGGAAAAAGCCATCAACAAGCAACTACCTCAACACACTCAAACTCCTAGACACCACGCAGTCAGGCTTCAGACCCAATCACAGTACCAAGACTGCCCTCATTGCTGCTACTGAGAGCATCAGGATGTTCCTCGACTGAGGAGGAACAGCAGCCCTCCTTCTGCTCGACCTCTCAGCAGCCTTGAATGCAGTCTTCCACTACAACCTGATCAGAAGATTACATGAAATAGGCATACAACGACTCGCCCTCAATTGGATCTGCCCCTTCCCCACAGGTAGAACAAAAACAGTCAGCATGCCACCCTACACATCAGAATCCAAGAACCTCATCTGCCGAGTCCCCCAAGGATCATCTCTCAGCCTGACCCTATTCAACATCTACATGACCTCACTGGCTTACCTCATCAGATTACACGACATCAACATACTGTTAGTTGCTGATGACAACAAACTGATACTCTCCCTGTCGGACGAGACCCCTGTGACAGAAAACAACTTTACCACCTGCATGACAATGATAGCCACCTGTATGAGATCCAACTGCCTGAAGCTCAACTCACACAAAACGGAAGTGGTGGTCTTCAGAAATCAGACCTCTGCTTGGGACTCTACCTGGTGGCTGGCAGACATCGGCTCCACACCTACCCCCACTGCCCACGCTAGAAACTTAGGAATCATCCTAGACAACAAGTTTGACATGACAGCCCAGGTAAATGCGATGACCACCACCTGTTTCAACATCCTGAGGATTCTGCGGAAAATCTTCAAGTGGCACTAGAGAATACTAGGAAAACTGTCACTCAGGCCCTGATAACCAGGAGACTTGACTACGACAATGCACTCGCCGCAGGAATCGCCAAACAGCTCCTGAATAGGCTCCAAACCATCCAAAACGCAGTCGCATCACTCCACACCGCAAGGAGCTTCACTGGCTCCCAATACACAATTGTACTCAGTTCAAACTGCTCACACACATACAAAGCATTACAAGAACACAGACCCCGCCTACCTCAACAGCCATGTAAACCCAAATAAACTCCTAGGGTACCTCCGCTTAGGACTCACTACCACAGGTACCCCGCATACACAAAAATAGAGCCGAAGGTTGCGCTTTCTCGTACATCTCCCCCAAAACATTGAATCACCTCCCACATCACATCAGAGCCTCATCATCACTTCTTGAGTTTCGCAAGAAGCTGAAGACCTGGCTCTTCGAATAATTTAACCTGAGACAGCCGCCTACCCACCTCCGAAGCACAAGGATACCCTAATGGGTGATTAGCATGCTATAAAAATTGACATAACAAAAATCCTCAGCACTACACGCTATGAACAGATGCTTAAAAAGTTTGAATCATTTTCCTTCTGGAGGGTTACTCTAACCATAGATTCTTCACTGACCCTTCCAACTACCTGTTTTGTGAACTGGACTCGTTTACATCGAAAAAGGACCCAATTCAGAGATCTTCACATTGGTCTGCTAATGAGCTTAGCGTCCAAGGGTGCGGATGGCCTAGAAGGCAACTTCCATCAACATGCATGGGTGGCGCTTATATGCAGCGCTAGTTATCACTTCCGGAGCGGAACGACATCAGCGCAGAGCCTCACAATGCCACCTTCCTACGTGCAGGAATACTGCTTTAAAGCTTCCGGACGCAGTCTGATGCCTTGTGAATATTCATAGTGAGCAATCTGCTGTTAGAGTATCCACCAGAAAGATGGATACTGAAGGTAAATAATGTATTCGTTTGGCAGTTAATTCGATGCTGCAGCTGAAGTGGCAGCCTTCTCCTTCCAAAAGTGTACATAAGTGGCATACTGCTTTGCAAATTGTCTCATATATGTATTGTTATTGTTACAAGTTCTTATAAATAGCAACCTGTGTACAAGTCTTCATGTTTAGAGCCCTTGTTTGGTTGAGTGTGCACGGATGTTGCATTTTATGGTCTTTTTCTAGTGACCAAGGGCTCTTTAACAAAGTTGAGAAAGTTTAGATGCTAGATTCAGCTGCTACTTCTTCTTCAATTTACAGATTTGAAAATGATTTGCCTCTGAATTCACTGTCATCTAGTCACAAATCTCTGCCGCTGGCTACAAATGGGAAGCTTTATCTTACCAGTCCTAAAAGAGGGCAAAAAGAGAAGAAGGATGGAAAGAAGTTGTTAGAAGGTAAGGTGGCTTCTCTACATATGCTTTCCTTACATTGCACCCTATGATTATCTTCTAATGGATGTCTTCTGTGAGAAAGTGCCCTCTTTCTGCATGGTTGCCCCCACTTTTTGCTGAACTGATGTGCTTTGACTAAGTGTGCCCTGGGCTCCTGCTAATCAGGTACCCAGGGCCTATGTTCTTTCCCTAAAACTGCATTGAAGCCTAAACCCAATTGGCATCTCTGGCCACAGGTCAGTCCCTGGTAAATGGTACCACAGGTACCCAGGGCACTGTGACCAGAGAAGGCCTCTAAGGGCTGCAGCACTTATTGTGCCACCTTAGAGGTCCTGTACCACTACACTCACACACTGCCTTTGCAGGCTGCGTGTTTTGGTGCAGAACAAAGTGAAAAGTCGACATGGCACACATCTGTGTGCCACGCCTACAACCCACTGCCCTGGCATAGGTCAGTCACCCCTCTAGCTGGGTGCACTATACCAGTGGTGAGGGTACAGGTGCATGAGCCCTGTACCCATGCAGTGTCTAAGTCCATTCTTAGACATTGTAAGTGTAGTGCTGCCATTAAGAGTATATGGTGCTGGGAGTTTGTCATTACGAACTCCACAGCACCATAAAGCTACACTGAAAACTGAGAAGTTTGGTATCAAACTTCTCAGCACGTAAACCCACACTGATGCCAGTGTGGGATTTAATGAAAAATGCACACAGAGGGCATCTTAGAGATGCCCCCTGAAAACTAACCCACCTCTAGTGTCCAGGCTGAGTGGCTGCTTTCAGCTGCCACCACCAGACATGTTTCTGGACCCCTGGGTCGAGAGCCTGCTGCTCTCTGGGGCCTGAAACAATGCACATCCTGGGACGAGGTGCCAAGCCTCCTCCCCCAGGATGGGCAGGGTTCACGAAGGGGAAGCTTCAAAGGCTTGCCGCCTTTGTGAGCTTCCCCAGGCCACTTGCTGCTTTCAGCAACTGGTCCCCACTGGTTCCGACCCCCACTTTGCCCAGGAGAACAGACGGGAAAAACAAGTGAGGAAGAGAGGTGTGCCCACCTCTGCCAACTCCACCCCTCAGGTGGGGGAGGCGAGGTGAAGCACAACTCTCAGTCCACGCCATCTTGAAGATGGGGGGACTCAGCCAACCAGGGACAGGCACATGCCCCCCTCCCACAGGAGGGTGGCATTATAGGGGGTGTACCCACCCCAGGGAAGGGACCCATTGGTCCCTGCCTTTTACCTACCTGTAACGCCCCTAAATCTAGTATTTAGGGGCACCCCTGAACCTTGCTTCCTCAGATCCAGACAAGAAACCAGACGAAAAGAAGGACCGAACAGCCGTGCAGCAGCTAACAAGAGGAAGACGCCCACTGACTTGGCCCCAGCCCCACCGGCCTGTCTCCCCCTCGAACCTGCTCCTGCGAAATCCCGGTGTGTCCTGCAGCCAGCAACCTCAAAACCCCCGGAGGACCTGCCTGCCTTCACCTCCAAAGACTACTTCTCCCGTGAACACCGGATTTGTTCAACTGCAACCTCTGGCCGCAGCCGGAGACCGCGAATCCGCCCCACTCTGCACCCGCCCCCTATGGCCCGAGCTCGAGTGGGCAAACACCACGAGGAGGTCACCCCGGCGATCCTGAACCGAGATCCGGCGACCCCTGACCTGCCTCAAGCCTCCAGCCGACACCTGCAGTCTAAATCCAGAAGGCCCCCCTAACCGCGACCAGGAGCTGGTAAGAAGATCCGACCCCGAAAGGCACCCCTGCACCCGACGCCCCACGGCCTTGTGTGCCCAAACCAACGGTGCCTAACCAACCCCTAACTTCCCAACTTACCTCTCGAAGTGGTGGTCGCACCCAGAAGTCCTTCGTCTCCCTGCCTGCAGTGCTTTTGCAAACCGGAGGCTCTCCATTGGAACCAACAGGGCACCCGATGTCGAAACAGCACCCTGCACCCGGCCGCCCTAGTGCCGCTGAGGGTGCACCTTTGAGTGCTAATTTGTTTCCCCATTTGCCCTGAGCTAAAGTCCAGGAGCTTTGCTCCCACAACCCAGTGGCCTGCTTGCCAGCAGCCACCAACTGGAGAGCCCCCTATCCCCCATTGGATAACATTGGGCCTCAACACTCTGCACCCGGCCGCCCTAGTGCCGCTGAGGGTGTAACAAGAGTGCATCACTGACCCTGGGGGACCCCTGAGTCTACCCCCAGAACCTCAACGCCACAGACCGATTACTTACCTAAAAACCGATAACCATATTTTCCTCCATAGGATAACATTGACACTTTTTCCTGAACAAGTTTCTAAGTGTGGAGTTTTGAAACCAAAAGAAATTCTTTAAAATTGTACGATTTAACAAAAACACTTTTACTCACCTGTTTACAGGAAATGTCCCAGTGCTGCATCCAGGCATACAGTACTGAGTAAGAAAAGTAATCTCAAAAGTAACTTACCTGTAATTTTACTGAAAAGCCCATTCAAGTCTATGTACTGTATTTACAAAGTATTGCATTTCTCTGAAACCATACTGTAAGTCAAAACAAAGTGCATATACAATATCATTCAAACTGTATTTCAAATTGCATTACTACTGTAAAGTATTTATTGCTTACCTGTGCCAGGCTTGCTTGGTTCTAGAAAATAAAATAACTAAAGAATATTTTTATACAAAAACAATTGGTCTGAAGTTCAGTCTTTGAGTGTGTGAATTCATTTGCTGACTGAGTGTGTACAACAAATGCTTAACACTGTCCTCTGATACTGCCTTACTGCTCGACCACACTACCACAAATAGAGAGTGAGGTGCTATCTAACTTTACCTCTGCCTACCTTTGGGGATCCACTGGTCTCTGTGCACACTATACCTCACTTTGGTATAGTATATACAGAGCCAGCTTCCTCCATCTTCCCACTGATTAATCACCTTAGATATTTTTTTAAGTTGGTGTCAGACTGGATTTAGGGTTCATCTTCAGTGCTCCTTCTCAGAGCCTTGTGGTGATGCTGTGATTGAGGGCCAGGCTGTTTCTGTGAAATTGCAAACATCCTTGCTAGAACTGACACAGCATCTCTATAAATATGCAGTCTTGTTGAGCTTGCTGGTACTTCTTATTTTTCAAGGCCACAGACAGCCCTGTATTTTGATGAGCATTTTCACTCATTTACGTTATTGGATCACTTGTATTGTGACATGTTATCTGAATAATTCCCCATGTCAAGTTGTGAATCCTTCAGTAAGAAGACACATGCAACATGTATAGTTAGGTAAAATACCCACAGAACTGCTCTTTCCAATAGTCTGCAAAATGGAATACCCCAGTACTCCAAGCGAAGTTATTACAATTTTTGAGTAAAAGTCCAAACAGTAAGGATTAGTCCTGAAGACTGTAGCTTTTCTTTTATTTTGTCCCACAGGTCAGATTTCTTCAATTTTCAATACATGGAAGACAGCCGACACCTGTTTCAACACACACTGTAACCTTTTCAAGGCTTAAAAAGGTCTTGTCGGTTAGGTAAAAGTACCGAAAAACGTTCGTTTTAAAGGAGGCAATGTCAGTTAGAGCTTCGTGTTGCTATAGTTGCCACTGGAAATCAAAAAATGGAAATAGTCCAAGTACTGGTGAGGTCAACGTTGCGCAGTTGGAGACTCGTTCTCCAAAAGGTGTCTAAAAAGACTTCCCAAATAACCTCATATTCCCAGTTTAGCCAGAAGAAATATACTATAATCAACAGCAAACCGCCAAAAACAGAACAGTGTGCATCAACAGCAGAAGATCTTTGACCATGGTATGCCCCTATCAGAAAAGGGTGTGTTATGATAAACAACCAAGAATCGTTAGACACTTTTGGGAATGTACATGTCGGATACGGACTTATCAAAGCCCTTGATTTTCTACCTTTGACACTTTCGTTATTACTTAACCTTGGTTGTTTGTTATAACACACCCTTTTCTAATAGGGGCTTACCATGGTCAAAGATGCTCTGCTGTTGATGCACACACGTTCGTTATTGGCGGTTTGCTGTTGATTATAGTATATTTCTTCTGTCTAAACTGGGAATATGAGGTTATTTGGGAAGTCTTTTTAGACACCTTTTGGAGAACGTGTCTCAAACTGCGAGACGTTGACCATTTTTTTAATTTCCAGCGGCAACTATAGAAACACGAAGCTCTAACTGACATTGCCTCCTTTAAAACGAACGTTTTTCAGTACTTTTACCTAACCGGCAAGACCTTTATAAGCCTTGAAAAGGTCACAGTGTGTGACGAAACACGTGTTGGCTGTCTTCCATATATTGAAAACTGGAGAAATCTGACCTGTCGGACAAAATAAAAGAAAAGCTACCGTCTTCAGGACTAATCCTTACTGTTTGGACTATTACTCAAAAATTGTAATAACTTCGTTTGGAGTGTTGGGGTATTCTATTTTGCATGTTGGCACATTGGGCCTCAGGTCCAATATGTACTCACACCACAGGTAGTTAGGTGTGGAACTACCCTTTCAGCACCATCTTTCAAATCATCTGATTATATGTACTAAATGTTTACTCATACACCCACCAAATTGTGCATTGGTTATACGAAGGGCAATTCTGTGCCACTACTACCTTTTCTTTGTTCTTTCCAATAGTCTGATGGGGGGTTTTCTCCACTCATTCTTCCCAGTAGTGATCCATCCTGCAGCCACCTACCTGGACTGATTTTTAGCACTCATCCTTGTGAATTGGAACTTTGCAGGATCTCTCATCTACAACCCCAAGCTTGACTCCTCTCCTGGCAGCAGGGTTGTGATTGGGAAATGTCTCACAGCATTTCTGTACCAGGCGGTATTTTGGTCTCAGATGAATTCAAAGTAGAAAAAACTGAAGCACTGTTCAAGTCCGGTGGTTTGGGTGGCCACGAGACAATAACTAAATATGACCCACACAGGTATACTGCTTCTACCCTTATCTTTTTTTTTTGTTTGTTTTTTCATTTAATGAAATAAATACCTCTATGAAGGAACATGCAGTCCCCACAATTATAATTTTCAAAATCCTTTAAATGTAACAAACTGAAAACAATTAAATGCTGCTAACAGATCTTTACAGACTCCTCACTGTACATTATTCAAGGGCTCCTAGTGTTGGAGAGTGTTCTGAATTACTTGATGTCAAATCAGATTTTGCTCTGCTTTTAACCTTTTTTGTAAAACATGATCTGCTATAAGGGGATGTCTGACAATTTAAATAAAAACTGTGCACCCCCAGTGAGGAATGGAGCTCCACTGCAAGGCCTACAAAGCCCCCTGGGGTGTGCCAAGGCCTGGTGGGTAGACACAATAGACCGTTAATAATTAATAATCTCTGGGAGGGACGTATGTAGGGCCACCTCCCCGTTTTTTGAATATGGGGGCCCGGGACCCCATCTCTGGGCCCTCCATCACCAAAGGAACAGTGGAGCGCCTATGCCCCCACCCTTTCTCCGGGGCACTGATGTAACCAAAGGATTAGGAGCACCGTCACGCTCCCCCAAGAAGAGGGAAGGGGCCCAAACCTCCTCTCCGGGCCCGACGGAAGTATGAATAGGGAGAGCGCAGTCATGTTCACTCCTTCATCAATGCAAAGGGCCCGGGACCCTATCTCTGGGCCCCAAGGAAAAGAAGACTGGGGAAGCGCTGTCGCAACCCCCCACCCTCCAAACTGGTGGACTCTCTCCCTGTGCCCCTGTCTGGAGGAGTGGGCGACCACCACAAAAAGATACGCCCTGCACCTTAGGGGATAAGAGCGCTGCCGGCTCCTGCGCTGGTAGGAGGAGAGTGCTGGCTGGGCGGGGAGCTGGCCAGGTGCTAGCAGTCAGAGGTGGGCTCCCTGAGCTGCCCCCATTTAAGGCACCCATGCGGGCTGCCCAGTCCCAAAAGAACCTAGTCGGAGCTGCACATCTCATATGCACGCTCCCATGAGGAAGCACCCCATAATGCTCTGAGAGGCCTTCTGCTGCGATATAGTAGCCATAGGATGGCAAGGGCTCCAACAGTTAGCAAAAGAGATTGTAGGGAGGGTGGCAGCAGCACAGCAGCTCCCCCAACTACCCCCACCCCCAAGGAAAGTCTTTAAAAAGTACTGACCCTGAGTTGACATGATCAAAGAAAAGATAACACCCCCTGGCTTTCTCAGCTAAAATGAAGCACTCTTGTGGCTACAACGTCTTGTTGTATAGCCTGGAAGTGCTGCGACCTTTGTTGGTCAGTTCTACGGCTACATGTTTGTTGTCTAAGGTTGCTTAATACAGACACATGTTTTATGTTTGTACAATGCTTTATTTAAAGTTGTTACTGCTGACAGTAATGATTATTGCGGAAAGGCAGCAATGTTTTATTAATTGTGTGCACATGGTTACAATGCTTTATTACTCATGATTGCAGATAGACTATAGTTACTGAAGTCAGTGATGGAATGATGTATTATGACGTGATTTTGGTCTTAAAGTATGGTAATACTGGCATCATTTAATGTGACACCCCCCTCCCCCCCCCCCTCTTTAATGGCTATGTGCTGCATTGCACGGGGATGGGTGGTAAATGGTGATTACTAGCTCTCACCACCTCCCCTGAATAGGCCTTGGACTGCTCTGCTTCACTATCCTGACAGTCAAGAGCTACAATGGGGTGTTTGGTTCCTGGTGAGGGGGTATTGCGGACCCATTACTTGTGCAGGCCACACAATGAATGGCCCGTTATTTACAATGACTTTAGGTGAAGAGACAGCTCTGGTCCTTGACAGCAGTGTGCTGCAGGGTGGGTGCACTGAAAAAACCTGAAGCTCCAGAGATGAGGAGCCTTCTGACATAGAACCAGGACCCCACTCCGCCCTTCTTGTTGCTGTATATCTTGGCAGTGGTGGTGTCCGTGAGAACCTGAGCTAGCGCCTCCTTGATGGAGGGTAAGAATGCTTTCAGCACCAGGCGAATGGTCCTCTGATAAGCACCTCAGCAGCTATGCATCTGTCCACCCACTCAATTCTGGGTGGGGCAGGGAGTGAGGTCTTCAGCTGGTCCAGTTGAGGTCCAGCAGCCACTACTGCAGATCTTTTGCAGTCTTCTTCGAAACCTGGATGGAATCCGACAGGTTCCCCCAGTGCTCAGCCCACTGAGAAGTCGGGTTTGACTGCAGAGTCTGCTTATGCCATCTGACCTAGTCGAAGAACAGGATGCAGAAGCCTCTGAGTGAGCCACGCTTATGGAGACCCAGGACACAGGCAAAAAAAATAACTTCTTGTAATGCAGGGAGGGCGTGGAGCTGCACTGTACACAGAATGGCTCCAATGAAATGGAGCCTCTGCAAAGGAGTCTGTGTGACTTTGGCACATTGATGGTGAACTCCAATTATGTCAGGCGGTTTATTGTCGCCTGAAGATGGTCTATGACTGACTGTGGCAAGCCTGCCTCCAACTGCCAATTATCAAGATAGGGGAAGACTGGAATGCCCAACCTCCCTAGGTGCGCCATGACCACCATCACTTTCATGAACACCTGAAGTGTGCTGGTAAGGCCTAAGGGAAGCATGGCAAATTGAAAATGCTCCTGGCTCACCTTGAACTGTAAATAGCATCTGTGGGGGCTTCAGGACGGGTACATGAAAGTAGGCATTTTACAGGTCCAAAGCCACCATCTAGTCTCTTGGATCCAGGGCAGACAGAACCCGGCCCAAAATGAGCAACTCAAATTTAACCATATGTTGGAAGGGGTTTAGAGAGTGAAGATATAAAGCAGGAGGGAAGTTTCCGTCCTTCAGCACAAGGAAAAAGCGGGAGTAACATGCAGTCCCTATTTCTAAGGCCGGCACCCTCTCTATGGCTCCTTTGCCTAGAAGAGCTTGTACCTCCTGAAGCAAGATGGAGAGGACTGAAAGAGCAGTTTTAAACTGCTAACTTGACTTTGTCATTTTAAACAAGGGCAAAACACAAACTCCCTTTCTAATGTGTGTACGTCACCCTCACAGCAGGCCTATTGAGTCCCAAGGCATGTGCAAAATATTAGTAAAGTGGAGAATGTGTTTAACATGTTCTAATAGTAAAACCCCTCAATTGTCATTTTTACTGGGATAGAGATTGGGTGCCCCATTGGCTAGTATAGAGTTTCACGCTGACAATTTAGCGGTGTTAAATTCTGCATGGGACTACCAAAGTTGGTACTTCAAGGTATCAAACAACTCTTTACATTAAGCCCAACTTGGTGCCCGAGTCGAAATTAATGTAACTTGTTGCCACATGCAACTTTTTGGAAGTTGCCACTCTATACCCCAGTTTTCCAGTAGCCATTTGCAGCGACAGCCTTATTTTCTCCTGGGGAGACGTGTGAACAACTTCCAGGAAAGGTAACAATGGAGTCCTGCTACTGGAGGAGGTGTTACCTCATCCTGGCATGCAGCCACACAGGTGTTGGCCCAAAAGGCGAGCTTCAAAGGTCAAGTAGCAAGCTCACATGAGAAGGGCTTCCCTATTGTGTAGGTATACAGGCTGGCAGAGGGGGAAAACAGTTGCCAAACCTGTTTTCCCGCGAGCATCTAGGCCTGCGGTAGCCACAATCCTAGGGTGGGCTACCAAGCTCTTGAGATCCAGAGAGGGGTTCTGCCATTTTGAGAGTGGCCAGAATAGAACCTTTTGGGATAGCTAGATGCCACACCTCACAGGAAGTGCTCATAAGGCGGGATGGAACCTATTAACCCATTGGCTAATGACCGCGACCTCCATTGAGGGCACTTTCTGGGCATTAATGGGGTACCTCTGGCACCCAGAACTCAGATCTCGCTTGGCTAGAAGAAGAGGACAGAAGGACTGACCTGCTGACCGTGGAACCAGCGAAGAAGCGGTTGCACCAAAGTTGGACTTGTCCTGCTGCTCCTTGGGCTAGTGAAGGAAAGGCCTGTCTGCTGTGTCCTGCTTGTGGAAAAGTAGTCTCCTGAGCGCATCCTCAAGCAGAGGCTCCAAGAGTCAGTTGGCTGATTTCCTGTTTACTGCACAGGGCCACAAAAGTTGAAGAAGCCTGCTGGGCAGAGTAGGTAGCCCAGATCACCTGATCGCCGCTTCTCACTGTAGGAAAGTGCCCTTTTTGACATGGTCACCTCCACTTTTTGCCCTAGAACTGATGCTTTTTTTACTTAAAGTCCTTGCTAACCAGGCTCCCAGTTTCAGTGCTCTTTCCCTTAAAACAAGGTAAATGTCTAATTGCAACCCAATTGGCAAGGACTTTAGCACCCCTGTAAGTTCCTTGTAAGTGGTACACTTGGTACCCAGGGCATGGGTACTAAAGACTGTCCCTATGGGCTGCAGCATGTATTATGCCACCCAAAGGTACCCATACAGAAACTGCATGCAGACTGCCATTGCAGGATGCATGAAATGGTGCAAACCATTTCGAAACCACGACATGGCACACTCCCTATGTGCCATGCCAAGCTACACTACATATACTATGTGTAAATCCCCCTTACAGCAGGCCTTAGAGCCCTAAGGAAGGGTGCATTATATTTATGTGAGAGCACATCTGCATGAGCAGATAGGCCCCTTTGATGTCTAGTTTCATTACTAGATATCGGAAGTTATCAGGCAGCCATCTTAAGGACGTGTATCTGAAAGAGACACGTTAGTGACAGATTCCTTACCTTAGAATATCCCCAGGCGTCAGGCTGGATCCGGAAAGTTTTTGCGTAGCAGTACCCTTGCGCGTCGGTAGGCGGCGTCGTGCGGCTCCGCGTCCGTCGTCGGCGTCGTGATCGCCGGGATGACGTCGCGGGCAGTACTTAGACGCCGCCCCTGCGCGCTGACGTCAGTTCTTCTTTTTTCCGCGCCAGTAAGCGCAGATCCGGGAAGAGCAGTGCCCTAGTCATTTTTTGACTAAACTTTTTGGTGATTTTTTCACTGTTTTTCTTCGAGTCATCTAGGCTCTGAGGTGTCGGTAGGGATGCCCGGTTTCAAGCCATGCGACGCCTGTGGTCGAATGATGTCGATCACAGACCCGCATCAAGAGTGTCTTTACTGCCTCGGCCGCGACCACGACACGAAGTCGTGTTCCGACTGCCGGGCCCTTACACCCGAAGGCTTTGCGAGAGCGGTCTCGAAAGCTACTCGAGGTCCGGCAGTCCGCGCCGCACCAAGCCCCGGTCACGGGAGAGGTCGAGGGGCCGGTCGCGGAGTCCAAGTCTTCGCACTCCTCGGGTAAGTCGAAGCACAAAAAGTCTAAGAAGCACCATCGCTCTAAGACTTTGCCTCGCCGGTCTCGCAACTCGGCTGAGGCCCCTGTCGGCACCGTCCCCGCGGCTCCGGAGGTGCCTATGGAGCAGCCCCCGTATTAACCGTCCTTCCCGGGTTCGGGAGCGACTCCGGCCGAGATACAGACATTCCTGTTGGCCATGGCCCGCCTCTTCGGGCCTCAAGGCCCCTCCGGTGCGCCTTCGGGCCCCGCGGGCCCTGATGGGGTTGCCACGGCGCCGCTGACGACTCTGGTCCCGGCGCCGCCTGTCTCACCAGCCTCGCTCCCGGCCCCGGCTTCGGCCCCGGCCTCGATCCCGGCTCCGGTGGTACCGCAACCCCCATCGACGCCGGTTGACCTAACCACGCCTCCGCCGACGCCGATGTCCCCGGTGCCGTTCCTGGCGCCGTCCGGGGCTCCGGGCGGCGTCGTTCCCGGTTCTCTCCGGATCCGGACGCGGCGTGGGACCGACGTCGCCCGACGCCGGCTTCGGCGCCAATGAGACCTTGGGTCCCTGACGTCCCCCCTCCTCCTTATTTTCAATCGGAGGAGGACCAGGAGAGCTGGGAGGGGTCGGAAGATCCTCTCACACAGCAGTGTGAGTATGATCAGGACTGGGCAGAGGAACTTGGGGATGCCAGTGGTCTGGACACTTCTCCTGACTCTGGCATGCTGTCTCCTCCTTCCGTGGCTACGGAGGAGGGAGCAAATTTCGCAACGGTGTTGCGTAGAGCAGCTGGAGCCTTGCACCTCCAATTGCCTACTGTGGCTGTCAGGACTAACCTCCTGACGGAAGTGCTTTGCCGGCAGCTACCTCCTCTGAGCCATTGCTGCCGTTTAATGATGCACTGTCTGACGTTCTTTTGGGCACCTGGTCCAAGCCCACCACAGGGGCTCCTGTGGATAGGAACGTGGCCCGACGCCATCGCCCTGCTCCGGGCGACCCCTTGTTTCTCTCTCAACATCCCACCCCCGAGAGCTTGGTTGTCCAAGCCTCTGCCTCCCAAACCGCCTTCCCTACCGCCCCTCCGGATAGGGAATCCAAACGCCTGGACCAATTTGGGAAGGCCTTTTCTTCCTCCAGTGCTGGCTTGCGGTCCGTCAACACTGCTTGCCTTTTGGGCCGATATTCCCACTCTCTGTGGGATTCGGTGGCGGCCGTTTTGCCCCAGTGTTCTGAGTAGGTCCAGACACTGCTTACCCGCACCATTGCGGAAGGTAGGGATGCGGCAAAGTACACCATACGTTGTGGCCTTGATACCGCCGACTCGCTGGGCAGATCGCTTGCAACGACGGTGGCGCTGCGTCGCCACGCCTGGCTGAGAACAACTGGTTTCTCGGGTGATGTCCAGAATACACTCATGGACATGCCCTTTGATGGAGTCGGTCTTTTTGGTTCCAAAGCAGACCATGCGCAGGAGCGTTTTAAGGACTCACGGGCTACTGCCAAGTCCCTGGGCCTTTCTGCTGTGCGCCCTCCGCTAACCTCTGCTTTTCGCCCCTTTCGTGGCCACGGAAGGGGCGCCCAGTCACGTCCGCTGCCCAGCCACCGGCCCGTGCAGCAAGCGTCTTCGCGTGGCCGAGGGCGTGGCTCCCGCCGTGGCGGGTCGGGCAACCAGCGTGCGGGTCAGGCCACCAACTCCGCCCCGTCCGCGGCCTCCAAGCCCTCCTAGTCCTTCCTTTCAGGTGCACAGCACGCCAGTAGGGGCAGGGTCCGCCATCACCTTCACCACTGGCGTGCCATCACATCGGACAGGTGGGTCTTGGACATTGTCCGAAGGGGCTACTCCCTCCCCTTCGAGACCACCCCCCCAGCCATGCCACCTCAATTCCACCGCATGTCAGGGGATCACTTGGTGCTTCTGCAGAAGGAAGTCACAGCCCTCTTGGCCAAGAGGGCCATCGAGCATGTTCCGACCCCAGAAGTAGGACGTGGTTGCTACTCCCACTACTTCCTGGTGCCCAAAAAGGACAAGGAGGACATGCGTCCTATCTTAGACCTCCGGAACGTCAATCGTTTCCTCCGGAAGGAGAAGTTCAAGATGCTCACCCTAGCTCAGGTCTTGACTGCCCTCGACCCTGGAGACTGGTTGGTAGCGTTGGACTTGCAGGACGCTTATTTTCACATCCCCGTCCTGCCGGCCCACCGGCGTTACCTGCGGTTCACGGTAGGCCTCGAGCATTTTCAGTTAACCGTGCTCCCCTTTGGCCTTACAAGTGCCCCTCGGGTGTTCACGAAAGTGATGGCGGTGGTCGCAGCTCACCTGCGCCGGGCAGGGGTTCCAGTCTTCCCCTACCTCTCCGACTGGCTGCTGAAGGCGGGCTCGTCCCAGGCAGTCGTCTCCCACCTCCAGACTACGGCCGAACTCCTGCACTCGCTGGGGTTCTCCATCAATGTGCCGAAGTCGCATCTGATTCCTTCTCCACAGCTCCTTTTCATCGGAGCAGTTCTGGACACGACGCAGTTTCGGGCCTATCCTGCCGAACGGCGAGTCTGGGATATTCAGGCTATGATTCCGATCTTTCAGCCTTTATCCTGGGTTTCGGTACGGATGACCCTGAGGCTGCTGGGCCTCATGGCCTCCTGCATCCTGCTGGTCGATCATGCCAGATGGCATATGCGGGCTCTGCAGTGGGACCTGAAGTTCCAGTGGGCGCAGCACCAGGGCAACCTGTCCGATCACGTCCAGATCTCGGAGGGGACTGCAAAACAGTTGCAGTGGTGGCTCTCGAACCGGCAATGGGTCATGGGCAGATCCCTCTCACTTCCCCAGCCAGAGCACACAGTTGTGACGGACGCGTCCCTTCTGGGATGGGGCGGTCACATGGGAGAGGCGGAGATCAGAGGCCTCTGGTCTCCGGCGGAGTCCCAGCTCCGTATCAACCTTCTGGAGCTCCGGGCGATCCGACTTGCACTCAAGGCATTCCTTCCCTCTGTCAAAGGGAATGTAGTGCAGGTGTTCACAGACAACACCACCGCCATGTGGTACTGCAACAAACAAGGCGGGGTGGGGTCGTGGACCCTCTGTCAGGAGGCTCTGCGCCTCTGGACATGGCTGGAACATCAGGGCATGTTCCTGATGGTTCAACACCTGGCAGGTTCCCTGAACGCCAGGGCGGACGAACTCAGCCGCAGGTGCATGATGGATCACGAATGGCGTCTTCACTCGGAAGTGGCGCAAGGACTCTTTCTGCAGTGGGGAGAGCCTTGGTTAGATCTATTCGCCACCGAAGAGAACGCGCAATGTCATCAGTTCTGCGCGTTGGAATTTCCAAGGCGGCACTCGCTCTGCGACGCTTTTCGTCGCGAGTGGAGTTGCGGTCTGTTGTACGCCTTTCCGCCTATACCACTTCTACCCAGAGTGTTGAAGAAGATTCGGCGCGACCGGGCCCAAGTCATCCTTGTGGCTCCGGACTGGGCTCGAAGAGTTTGGTATCCCGAGCTACTCAGTATGAGCGTCGATCCCCGATCCGTCTGCCTCTTCGGGAGGATCTTCTGTCGCAGCAGCAGGGGACGGTCCTCCACCCGAACCTGTCCAGCCTCCACCTGCTTGCGTGGAGATTGAGCGGCGGCAGTTGATTCTTTCGACTTGCCTCCCGAAGTTTGTGATGTGATTCTGGCAGCCAGGCGTCCCTCCACTAAGGTGGTATACGCCTGCAGGTGGAACAAGTTTGTGGCATGGTGCACAGCAAAGGCTGTGAATCCCCTCTCTGCCCCTCTTTCTGAGGTTCTTCTGTTCCTTCTTTCCCTGGCCCAACAGGGTTCTGCCCTGGGTACCATCAAGGGCTATCTTTGTGCCATCTCAGCCTTCCTCCGGCTTCCTGATCAGCCCTCCCTTTTCAAGTCCCCTGTTGTTAACAGGTTCCTAAAAGGCATTACACACCTCTTCCCTCCTGTTCCGTTTGTGATGCCTCAGTGGGACTTGAACTTGGTTCTTACCTTTCTCATGTGCGCTCCCTTTGAGCCTCTCCATAACTGTCCTCTTCGTCTTCTGACTCTGAAGACAGCCTTTCTAGTGGCCATCACCTCCGCTCGGCGGGTGAGTGAGCTCCAGGCTCTTTCGTGCAAACCTCCCTTTCTGTCTGTCCATCCAGACAAGGTTGTTCTTAGGACGCGTCTGTCCTTCTTGCCAAAGGTGGTTACTGCCTTCCACATTGGGCAGACCATCACTTTGCCCACCTTCTTTCCGCCTCCGCATCCTTCCAGAGAGGAAGAGAGGCTCCACCGTCTGGACCCAAAACGTGCGCTTTCCTTTTATATCAACCGCACACAACACTTCCGGGTGGATGACCAGCTCTTTGTTGGCTACGTGGGCGCCAAAAAAGGTCGAGGCGGTGCACAAGAGAACCATCTCCCGCTGGGTAACCTTGTGTATCAAAGCCTGCTATTCTTTGGCTAAGAAGGAGCCTCCTGTTGGGCTGCGTGCCCATTCCACCAGGGCAACGGCTGCTACCACGGCTTTAGGCCGCGGTGTTCCGCTGCAGGATATCTGTCAGGCAGCTACGTGGGCCTCGCTGCACACGTTTACCAAGCATTACTGCCTTGACAGCCAAGTCCGGAGGGACGGCTTCTTTGGCCGTTCTGTTCTCCGAGACTTCCTTGTCTGATCTTTGTTCGCAGACCCACCACCGGGGTTGGTATTGCTGGGGTATCTATTCTAAGGTAAGGAATCTGTCACTAACGTGTCTCTTTCAGATGCACAAGTTACTAACTTGTGTAACTATATATCTGTAAGAGACAGTAGTTAGTGACAGATTCCTTACCGCCCCACCCATCCTCCCCGTTCTGCGAACTGATTTCTAAGGTTAAGGACATCCCTTTCAGGTCCCTAGTATTTTTCAGACACCTATGTCAGCTTCTTGCATGGCTCTGCGTTCCTGGCGCGGAAAGTCATGTACAGAACTGACGTCAGCGCGCAGGGGCGCCGTCTAAGTACTGCCCGCGACGTCATCCCGGCGATCACGACGACGGACGCGGAGCCGCACGACGCCGCCTACCGACGCGCAAGGGTACTGTTACGCAAAAACTTTCCGGATCCAGCCTGACGCCTGGGGATATTCTAAGGTAAGGAATCTGTCACTAACTACTGTCTCTTACAGATATATCGTTACACAAGTTAGTAACTTGTGCACTGGGCACTGGTCTGAAACTAGTGGTGTTTGGTATCAAACACCATGTCTTAATAAATCTGTACTGATGCCAGTGCTAAATTTATTATTGCATGTACCCAGAGGTGCCCTCTGAAAACGTACTAGTCCTCTAGTGTGCTCTCTGACTGGTATCACCCATACTGCCACCAAAGACGAGTTTCTGACCACCTGTAGATGAGAGCCTGCCCTCTGAGGTCAGAAATAATACCTGGTGGAAGGTGATCACACCTCCAGCTGGATGGCTAGTGAATTAGCATGTCAAGGCAGGGCTTCAAAGCCTCTGCCGCACTTGATATGTGACAAGGGCTTGCCCCAGACCTGGGGAAAGCCACCCCCTGGGGCCCATTTGGCACCAGAGCAGGTGGGAAATTAGATAGTCAGTGGGCATGTTGCACTTTCAGGCTAGGCACAATCACAAAGACTGATTCATCCAGAAGCTGAACAGCCTCCCCAAACCCTTTGAGGAATGTTCTTCCCTTCAACAACCAAACAGCATCTCCCTTTGGGTGGAGGAGCCATCCCCCTGCATCTGCAGGCACCAACAGCATCGACCCGGTACTTCGTCTTTCTAGCCATTGGGCCCACGGAGGGTGCAACTCACCAGAAGTGGTTGTCGTGAGTCCAGGAGGTCAGCCCCATCACTTTCACCAAGTCTCGAGACGCTGACCCCTCCAGGAGCCTCTCCGCAGCTATGCCCTAGGTATCGGAGCCCTCGCAACTACCAAGGCTTATTGCGTGTCCAGTCCGGACACCGCCGACACTGGCCTGCCGTCGAGGGACTTAAGGATCCACAAGGCCTTTGTTGAGAGTGGCCATGCTGCCCTGTTTTCTTTCCCTATCCAGGTGACCAAAGCCAAGTGAGAGCCTCTAACTACAGCGACCCGCTGGACAAACCACCTCTGCACTCGAGCCCCCCAGCGTGGTTTCACCTAAACCGACTGTCTCTGTGCTCCAGAGATCTTCAAGAGCCAAGCTCTCCTTTTCGTTCTGCTGGACTTTTCCCCAAGTCCCCACTTGCTGTCTTTCTTTTGCAAGTTCTTCATCCATAGACTTTAATGCGTAGCTCTTGAGGCTACCAACGAGACCAGCACCTGGACACACTAGGGCAGGTAAAATCAAATTGCTGGTGGTTTCTTGGACCTTGGCCCCTAAGCACCTTAAGTTCTAGAAGGCACCCTCCAAAAACGTTTGCAAGTGTGTGTGTGTATATATATATATATATATATATATATATATTATATATCGTTCTTGCTATCCCGATGAATGAACAACTAAAGGAATAAAATCATTGTTGCACTGAACTACGGGAGTGCGTCCCCTTTTTCCTTCTGGCTGAAGGATTGTGTGGAAAAAAAAAATATATATATATATATATATATATATATATATATATATATATATATATATATATATATATATATATATACACATATATACACATACATACATACATACATACACATACACACAGTGTGTGTTTCTCCCATAGCCTATAACTCTGAAAGTACTTGCCTGATTCTGATGATCCTGGTGTCTAAATATATATCAAAATCTGTTATTTTTCTTAATTGGTCTTAAATTTGTTCTTGAGTTTGTGGCTCATTTCTTGACTCTGTGTGTACAACAAATGCTTAACACTGCCTTCTGATAAGCCGAAACTGCTCGACCACACTACCACAAATGGAGTGCTTGGTATTATTAATTTAAGCCCTGTAAACTAATAAGGGTTGTCTCTTCTTTTTGCATTGTGTGCCCTTACATTAGCACTACCACATAAAAAGCCAGCTTCCTGCACTCACCACCGTACAGCTCAAGAGTCCAGGACCCGGTGCTCAAAAGTTGCTCCTGAGTCTGCTGGACCCGTAAGAGTCGTCTGAGTGCAGCTTGGTCACCTAGAAGGAGAGTTATCGGCAAGAGAAGGAAACTGCTGTAACCGTGGTGCTGGGTGACTGGTAGCCTGGTGGTGACTGGACTTATGCTGACCTGGAAAAGACTTTGTGGGACATCAGTCCCCTGTTGCTAGGATCACCTCACCAGTTCTGAGGAGTAGCCCCAGAAATCCCCCATCAACTGCACAGCATGTTTAGCATCCTGTGTCCCTTGCATAAAAGCCACTCTTTAAAAGTCAGTGGCAAGTAGCAACTGATGCTGGAACTGGACTGAAAACTGCTTTTTTCTAAGGAGGTAACTTCTGTTGGACCTTGCTGTCCCTTTGGCTGGCTCCCTGACACATTTGATAACCCACAGTAACTTTAAGTAACTGCAAAAACTGAAAACGTTTTTTGTTTTTTTAAAAATAAAGTTTGAAGTGTCAAATTTGTTACATTTGCCAGCGCTTGTTCGCAGTTAGGTGAAAAGTCTGGATTTATTGTCTTGTAAAATCAATATCTCCGGAACCCTTTGGTGGATCTTTTTCATTTTGGTGTCCATAAATTCATAAAAATCTAGTAAATGTTTATAAATTGGTGTTGGATTTCGTGATTGTCGACTTTCTTTTTTCCTGTTGTTTTGGTGCTGTCTAAATGCTTTACACAGGGTGGTCATGTGCAACTAAGAGCAGACTAAAGCAGCTTGGAGGCAAATTCTGCATGGACGGGAGACTGGGAAGTTTGCTGGTGGCCTGGACTTATATCCTTGATCCCCGTCCCCCAAAAGGACTGGGCTGCCTGTTGCATGGTCTGTGGGTCTCGACGTTGCTGGTATGCCAAATCTCTGGAGTATCCTCAACAGGGTGGAAAACTGCTGAGGGTACTGTTGTGCAGTAGTAGTGTGTTCCTTGGCGTCTGCCTTGGTCTGGCTTTCTTTGATGTGTTTCAGTATGGAATCGGCCTTCTAGCCAATCAAGCAAGACGCATTGAAAGGCATATCCATAAGTGATGCCCCCTCGTCACCAGAGAAGCCCGTGGATCTCATCCATTCTTGTGCTGACTGCTTTGCCCAAGCAATTGGTAGTGTTGCATATTCGGCCTCATCCTGACCATCTTGGATGGTTTGAACTAGGTAGGCCTAAAGTTCCTCTGGGTCTGCAGGCAAGGCACCGCTCACAGTGTCCCATAAAGCTTGGGACTATCTGCTCGGCGTACAGCTGTCAGTTACCGACTGGATAGTTAGGCTGGCCGATGAAAACATTTGTTTCCCAAATGCCTCAAGTTTCTTAGCCCCTTTTTATGGAGATCTTAGAAATGAATTGGGCTTTACCCTGCTTGTGGGATCTTGAACTGCAAGACTTTGGTATATGGTGTGTCAAGAAGTCAGGGCTACCTTGAGACAGCTGTTACACCTGGCAACCTGCATGTTCAACAATGGGCAGGAATAAGGTTTAGACTAGAGCCTTCTGAGATAGCTAGATACCATGATCTGAGTGGCAATGTAGACTCGGCGGAAGCCTTCAGAGTCTTGTAAAACTTCTGTTAGAACGTTCGTTTTAACTTCATCTATGGTAGCTGTAAATCCAATACCTCAGGTGCACGTCTTATGACCAAAGCAAAAGTAGTACTCTCTTCCGCTGATCCACAGGTAGAATTCAACCTGTATCAAGCGAAGTGTCCAACCCATTGGCCTCCTGCAAATCCATGTTGAGATTGTCATCTTAATAGTTTGAGGGCAAATCTTCCCCATAGTCTCCATTGTCATCTCCGAAAGTTTGAATTGGAGTCAAAAAAAGTTGTTGTAGTACTGGATGGCAGCTCTGGAGTAAATGTCTGGTTCTATCTGTATCATATTGAACTAAGCCCAGGTGCATTGGTAGGGGTGTGACCTCGGTCAGGGAAAAATTGGACGCAACTGTTGGAGTGGGGTCTTTCTTTGCTGATGTAGACTTTGGCGAACAGATTGGAGGTTTTCTCTGAAGATGGAGCAGAACATGAAATGGGGTCATTCTACCTCTTTTAACCGTCACACCATTTTTACATTCTTGCACCATCTGTGCCTGTAGTTGTCTGCCTCCACAGTCTTTTTGGCAGTGGAAAAGAACTTTGATTTCCTGGAATGGGCCTTCTTGCTTGATGTTATGCTAAGGATAGGGCTTGCTTCTGCTCTACAAAGCTGGATATCTGTTGTATACAGCACCTGTAGTGTGGATGAAATTTAATTGAGGTGTCTCGAACTCTGTAAATATCAACAGAGGCACACATGGGTGCCCCTTCTCTGCCTCCTAGTTTTCGCTATAGCACTAAAGCCTTTAGCCATTGCCCTATTTGAACATCACTCACAAGTCCCTACTTATCCATGACAAAATAATTCTTCTATCTCTTTATGCAGATGACTGATCACAATGACTTTTATTGCCATCTCACAGGCCTATGCTGGTCACTAACATTGCATAAAGATTTTCAAGCAAGACCTTTGGGAACATAAGGGGGAGGAGCTGAGATGAAAGTGGAACAGCATGATAGTTCAGAAATATTACCGCCATTGAGAGAGATATTTCTAATTCGACAGCATATTTTAACTTTTTCAGTTGTGATATCTTTAGTTGTCATTCATCCAACAATAATTTTGTTTTTATTCCTTGAAATGCACAGCTTAGGTCAATGGTGATTCTCTTTCATCAACATGTCATCTTCTATGCTTGCCACAATTGGTTCGTAGGTAGCCCCTGCATTACCTCTGTGTTTTGGGGCAAGAAGAGAAGGTACTGTTGGACTTGGCTCTCTCTGCAGGGTCACCCCCAAATTGTTTGCCTTCACCCCTCCTATTTTTCTGAATTTGTTTTTGCCTGCATAAATACTCTGCACCCTTTACCATTGCTAACCAGTGCTAAAGGGCTTGTACTTACTCCCTTTAACATGGTAAAATTGGTTTACACCGGATTGACCTATTTAATTTACTTATAAGTTCCTAGTAAAGTGGTATACCATATACCCGGGACCTGTAAATGAAATGCTACTAGTGGGCCTGCAGCACTTATTGTGCCACCCACTAAGCCCCTTAAAACATGTCCCAAATCTGCCATTGCAGCCTGAAGGCAGTTTTAAACTGCCAATTTGACTTGTCAAAATAAACCCCTTGCCAAGCCTTAGACTCCCCGTTTAGTACATATGTCACCTTCAAGGTTGGCCCTAGGTTGCCCAAAGGGCAGAGTGCATTATAATTAGAAGTGTGGACATGTACCTTTAAGTTTTGCATGTCCTGGTAGTAAAAAAAACCTAAATTTGTTTTTCTCTAATGTGAGGCCTACCTCTCCCATAGGATAATATTGAGTTGGCAACTTTTGATTGGAAATAGGTAAAAATGTCATGTATGGTGTTTAAAAGGACACTTTTAGAAAGTTGGTATTTTCCTACCCTAGCTATTTGGTGCCTGGACCTGGGTCACATCACTGGGTGAAGTTGGACTTTGTTAATTCCTCCTAGATAGTTATACAATAAAGTGATTAGGTGTGCCTGGGTGGGCATCACTGGCCGAAGGGGGGAAGCTGGGCACAGCCCCACTTGCATATCATTAGGCTGTCCCCTGCCTTCACACAAAGGTCACCACTGCATTGTTCACGCAGCCAGCCTGGTAGGCAGGAAACGTCAAGCACTTCAACGGGAATCACCAAGAAACTTCTCAAGATTTAAAGAAGGCACCAGTTATAAATATAGGACCCTCAGTCCCACTTTTCAGTTCACTTTCTGGACCTGCAGAATGATCTCATAGGGCTGCTTTGCTGCACCTGTAAAGACTGCTTTACTACCCCTGGAGAGACTGCTTTACTACACCTAAAAAGACTGCTTTGCTGCCTGATGTCGGCCTTGAATACTCCAAGGCCTGCCTTGCTACTTAAGCCCTGTTCCACTTCTTCAATCCAGGGCTACCAGAGTGATCAGAGCCTTAGGGACAGAACAGGCTCCAGCCATCTTGAACCCACACCTGGACCCAGCCTGAGTGATTCTTAATCCGCCAAGTGGTGCACCTCCAGCCCTGGACCCTTGATGGTGGTGTTAAAGATGCCTAGACAGCCAAACTCAAGAACTTGAGACTAAGGTAATTTTTGGCTAAAAACTGCTCTGAGAATCGAGATGAGATCAGGACCAACCTGCTCTTCTATCTGCTCAAGGTGCATCGCCGACTGCCCGGGCTTCGCGACAGCTCCTGCTGTGTTCTCTGTAGCCAAAAATCCTGTTCAAGCGGTCCCTCGCAGAAGGGGTATCCATCCTCGAGAAGCACTAGTTTGCTAGAGCCTCCAGCCTCGTCCTGCTGAAGCTTTACGACTTCCAAAAGTCAGAACGTGGAAATAGTCACAGTGACCTTGTCTAGCAGCTCCCAGACGATGACCCCCTCCTCTTCGGACACCGCCTACAGCCTTGCCCGCTGAACTTCTACCTTCTCAGAATATTTTTACTGAAATTGCTTCTAAGCCCGAAAGTAAGGGCCAGCCGGGCCCAATCCACTCTTTGTATCCGTCTTGCACTCCAGCACTTTTGGCCATATTTTTCGACTTTGACCCAATCACAAATGACTAGATGTCTGCGGTTGGCGCTTTCTTTTAGGTGCTAGTTTTTATCTTAAACTTAAAAAATTCAAATAATTTATTAAAATGTACTCTATTTTTCTAAATTGGTTTAGTATTTTTCTTGTGTTCACTTTATTACTGTCTGTGTGCTGCCTAAATACTTTGCACATTGCCTCTAAGTTAAACCTAGCTGCTTTTGTGCCAAGCTACCAGAGGTTAAGCACAGGTTAATTAATTAGTGACTTTTGTGGTTCACCTTGACAGATAGTGGCTGTGTGCTGAGCAAGGTTAACACCCCACCCAACCAACAACGCTATTTCTCACAGGTACTCTCTGCCTTCAGATTTTCAAGCTGCCTACATTGGCAGATATTTTGGGGTACTTGCTATCAAGATAATCAGTGAGCCCACTGGCAGCCTGATGATTCCTACATGAGTTATTTGTGCAATTTTCCGCAGTGGGATGCTGTTATTACCAATTGACTTACAGTTAATAGCCATAATGAGTTTAAGGTCTCACTAGCGATACAAACCTTTTTCAATGTCTGCTGATCTGTTCCATTTTCTGCATCTGTTAGCAATTTAATTGTTTTGAAGTTCATGACTGATAAGATTTACATAATTGTACACTGAGAACAGTTTTATGCAAAGAAAGAAAGCATAGATTTAATATAAGTTTGCATTTTGTAACACTGGCAGATCGAAAAAGCTGTCTGTACCTGCCTCGGTTGTTTCCAGAATCATGGGAAGAGGTGGCTGTAATATCTCTGCAATTCAGGATGTAACTGGCGCGCATATTGATGTGGACAAGCAAAAAGATAAGAATGGTGAACGAATGATCACAATAAGGCAAGTAAGATGTAAACCGTTTTTTTGAATGTAAAGTAAACTCAGATACGCTTGTTTAATATTTTTGCGCACTTTGATATAGTTCCCAGTATAGATTTGCTAAAATGTCATCTTAATTTAAAATAGTACCTCTAAAGAAATTTAGAACAGCCATATCTTGGCTTCTCTTAAAGGCTGTTTTTGCACTTTATGGATCCTGCGTTTCTCCAGCATAAGATTCACATGCTTGTATCATGCCCCTTGTGAGATTGGGAGTTCCTGGTCACATTATATATAGCATTTACCTTTATGCAATTAATAGTTTATTTTAAAAGTTTACTCAGTTGCACATTCACCTCATTGTAAACTGTCCAAACATCACCCAAGAGGTAAATGTGCTCTGCACTCCACTCTTCCTACATGCCACTATGAATTCAGATTTGTTCTAATCATACTGTGTGAGGAAGTCCCATTGCAGAGCTCTCCTTCATCACTTAATTTAAATCAAAATTTAGGTTGGATAACCCTTCCCACATATTTGACTTGTTCTTAGATGCCATAACATGTGTGAAGACCTCGAAACCGCTAATCCAGCATTGCCATCCAGAATGCCTTCACCTGTGCAGGGTTGGCTCATGGACCCGACAAATCCCATGTTACCTTTTTCAATGTTATTGTCCTGTCTGAGAATGAAGAATCTTGAAAAGACATTGAGAATGAACAGTCTGAAAATCATGACTGTTTCCACAGGCATTTTGTGTTTTTTGTGGGAAGATCTCTTTGGAGATCTGTTCCCCGTACCTTTGAGGTGCATAGGAAAAGAGCAGTTGGAGACCTCAGTGTTGCATCCCCAGATAAAACTCATCATGCAGATATCATGTGGGCCTGACAAGGGCATTTTCTTGTGGCATGTGTGTCCGGATTTGACCTAGTTATTGTCAACATGAGGAATTTCATTGGTGAAGGACTGAGAGAGCTGTGGCCCAGCTCCGGTACCGTTGAGCCGATCCTTCGCAAACTACAAGAGGAGATCGACGCCTGACAAAATCACTTGGTGACACATCCCCACACGGGCCTGATTCTCACCTGCCCTCTGTGGGCTGTCCACATGTCAGCTGTCCTTCAAGGAAGCCTTGGACATGCCACCTCCACCCATGCAGTGCAAGAAGGTGGACAAGGCTAGTAGCCCTTTGCTCGTCACTCTACCACCACCTCACCCTGCTCCAAAGCGCTCACCTTCAACACCCACTTCTCCAGGTGCCACCCCCCGCTCTTCCCTGTACATCTCACGGATCACCTCACTCAGACACTCCTCAGCAGGGCGATCCCTGGGACTCCTCTATGACGTTAACCCATGGGGGAGTACAGATTTCGACCAGTCCTGTACCCTTCCCATCCCTCTCCTCCTGATGACTCCATGAACTCATTGGTAAGACTGCCTCCTTCCACAAGATGGATCTCCACACTGAGCCTTTGGAGGAGGACTTCCTTTTTGAGACCCTGCGCTCCACTCACTGCTCCACCCAGTTCCTCCCCATGCTTCGGGCTTGCTGTGTCACACCCCTGACAGCTTTCAAGACCCGGTCTCCGCTAGGGTCATCACAACCAGGATAGACTAGAAATACAAAGCTTCCCCAATGGACTTCATTTACATTCATGCCCAGCTACCACCTGACTCCCTGGTTGCACTTAAGCCTGTAAAAGGGCCAACTCAGTGGCTACTGGTGATGCCTCTCCACCAGATAAAGTAAAGACCTAGATGCTGTGGGTGAGAGGGTAGCTGCGCAATCGGCCACCAATGGTAGATTTTCAGTCTATTGGGCTTCTCTCCAGATATGACCGCGCCCACTGGGATGAGAAAGGGGAGGCTATAAGATAGTTACTGAGGGTAAGCAGATCTCCAACAGCACCATCTGCTGTGCATTAGATGCTGCAGACACTGCTGCAAAAAGAGGGGGGGTTGTCCACCCCAGTGTCCTTCTGAACTGGCATGCCTGGCTCCGTATCGCCAGCTTCAAGCCGGAAGTACAGCAAAACTTGCTCAAACTGCCTTTCGATGGCCAACATCTGTTCGGCCAACATCGATTGGCCAGATGCTTGAAAAAATAAGAGGATACAGAGATTGTGAAAATGATGGGCGCTCAAACACCTGCTACTTGCCGCTCCTTTCACCTTACCGTGGAGGCGCAAAGACCACCTCCCCCGAGGCCTCCATGTTTTCCCAGCATCCACAAGCCCAGCAGTCCTCCCCTAGAGTCTACTTTAGAGGGTCATACAGAGGCAGCATCTCAAAAGGCAGAGGTAAAGGTACCTCCCCCAAAGGGGCCGCCACCACCACCAAGCCATGACTTGCCTCTCCTTCATCACACAGCACCTGTCGGGGGCGCCTACAAAAGTTCTTTCCTGCTTGCTGAACTGTCACCTCTGACCAGAGAGTGTTGGATATTATCCAACAGGTCATTGTCTGGAGCTCATTTCCACGCCTCCTGCCATTCCACCTCACAAACACAACCCCCCCACCCCACCCCCCAGAACACAAGAGACTACTCAAGGAAGAGGTCCAAGCGCTTCTTCTAAATGGGGCCATAGAGCCCGTCCGCCCATCAACAGCAGAACACTGGAGTATACTCTCTCTATTTCCTGGCTTCTAAAAAAGATGGTTCCCTCCGACCCATTCTGGACCTCAGGCCCCTAAACGAATACATTCTTTCAGTGCACTTCCACATGCTTACTTTTCAGGATGTCATCTGGCTACTGCAACAAGGTGACTTCATGGCCGTTCTCGGCCTGAAAGATGCTTATTTTCACATTCCAATACACCTGGCACATTGCCAGCATCTCAGGTTTGTAATCAGTGGAAAGCATTACCAGTTCAAGGTGCTTCCTTTCAGGACCAATACTGTACCCAGGGTGTTCATCCAGTGTCTTGCAGTGGTGGCTGCTTATCTACGCAGACGCACTCCACGTGTTCCCCTATCTAGATGACTGGGCTCATCAAGAGTACCACTTGTCAGAAATGCCGCAACCACACACAGGTCACAATAAACCTCCTTCATAAGCTAGCTAGGGTTTACCGTCAACACCACAAATCCCACCTTCAACCTCTCCAGATACAGCCCTACCTGGGGGCAGTCCTCGGCTCAGAAGTTGACATGACCTATCCAAATGCTGCTAGGATACAGTCCTTTGAGGCACTAATGCACAAGTTACTAACTTGTGTAACGATATATCTGTAAGAGACAGTAGTTAGTGACAGATTCCTTACCTTAGAATATCCCCAGGCGTCAGGCTGGATCCGGAAAGTTTTTGCGTAGCAGTACCCTTGCGCGTCGGTAGGCGGCGTCGTGCGGCTCCGCGTCCGTCGTCGGCGTCGTGATCGCCGGGATGACGTCGCGGGCAGTACTTAGACGCCGCCACTGCACGCTGACGTCAGTTCTGCACACGACTTTCCGCGCCAGGAACGCAGAGCCATGCAAGAAGCTGACATAGGTGTCTGAAAAATACTAGGGCCCTGAAAGGGATGTCCTTAACCCTAGAAATCAGTTAGCGGAACGGGGAGGATGGGTGGGGGCGGTAGGAATCTGTCACTAACTACTGTCTCTTACAGATATATTGTTACACAAGTTAGTAACTTGTGCATCTGAAAGAGACACGTTAGTGACAGATTCCTTACCTTAGAATAGATACCCCAGCAATACCAACCCCGGAGGTGGGTCTGCGAACAAAGATCAGACAAGGAAGTCCCGGAGGACAGAACGGCCAAAGAAGCCGTCCCTCCGGACCTGTCAAGGCAGTAATGCTTTGTAAATGTGTGCAGCGAGGCCCACGTAGCTGCCTGACAGATATCCTGCAGCGGAACACCGCGGCCTAAAGCCGTGGGAGCAGCCGTTGCCCTGGTGGAATGGGCACGCAGCCCAACAGGAGGCTCCTTCTTAGCCAAAGAATAGCAGGCTTTGATACACAAGGTCACCCAGCGGGAGATGGTTCTCTTGTGCACCGCCCGACCTTTTTGGCGCCCACGTAGCCAACAAAGAGCTGGTCATCCACCCGGAAGTGTTGTGTGCGGTTGATATAAAAGGAAAGCGCACGTTTTGGGTCCAGACGGTGGAGCCTCTCTTCCTCTCTGGAAGGATGCGGAGACGGAAAGAAGGTGGGCAAAGTGATGGTCTGCCCAATGTGGAAGGCAGTAACCACCTTTGGCAAGAAGGACGGACGCGTCCTAAGAACAACCTTGTCTGGATGGACAGACAGAAAGGGAGGTTTGCATGATAGAGCCTGGAGCTCACTCACCCGCCGAGCGGAGGTGATGGCCACCAGAAAGGCTGTCTTCAGAGTGAGAAGACGAAGAGGACAGTTATGTAGAGGCTCAAAGGGAGCGCACATAAGAAAGGTAAGAACCAAGTTCAAGTCCCACTGAGGCATCACAAACGGAACAGGAGGGAAGAGGTGTGTAATGCCTTTTAGAAACCTGTTAACAACAGGGGACTTGAAAAGGGAGGGCTGATCAGGAAGCCTGAGGAAGGCCGAGATAGCACAAAGATAGCCCTTGATGGTACCCAGGGCAGGACCCTGTTGGGCCAGAGAAAGAAGGAACAGAAGAACCTCAGAAAGAGGGGCAGAGAGGGGATTCACAGCCTTTGCTGTGCACCATGCCACAAACTTGTTCGACCTGCAGGCGTATACCACCTTAGTGGAGGGACACCTGGCTGCCAGAATCACATCACAAACTTCGGGAGGCAAGTCGAAAGGAATCAACTGCCGCCGCTCAATCTCCACGCAAGCAGGTGGAGGCTGGACAGGTTCGGGTGGAGGACCGTCCCTGCTGCTGCGACAGAAGATCCTCCCGAAGAGACAGACGGATCGGGGATCTACGCTCATACTGAGTAGCTCGGGATACCAAACTCTTCGAGCCCAGTCCGGAGCCACAAGAATGACTTGGGCCCGGTCGTGCCGTAATATTCTTCAACACTCTGGGTAGAAGTGGTATAGGCGGAAAGGCGTACAACAGACCGCAACTCCACTCGCGACGAAAAGCGTCGCCGAGCGAGTCGCCGCCTTGGAAATTCCAACGCGCAGAACTGATGACATTGCACGTTCTCTTCGGTGGCGAATAGATCTAACCAAGGCTCTCCCCACTGCAGAAAGAGACCTTGCGCCACTTCCGAGTGAAGACGCCATTCGTGATCCATCATGCACCTGCGGCTGAGTTCGTCCGCGCCCTGGCGTTCAGGAACCTGCCAGGTGTTGAACCAGCAGGAATATGCCCTGATGTTCCAGCCATGTCCAGAGGCGCAGAGCCTCCTGACAGAGGGTCCACGACCCCACCCCGCCTTGTTTGTTGCAGTACCACATGGCGGTGGTGTTGTCTGTGAACACCTGCACTACCTTCCCTTTGACAGAGGGAAGGAATGCCTTGAGTGCAAGTCGGATCGCCCGGAGCTCCAGAAGGTTGATATGGAGCCGGGACTCCGCCGGAGACCAGAGGCCTCTGATCTCCGCCTCTCCCATGTGACCGCCCCATCCCAGAAGGGACGCGTCCGTCACAACTGTGTGCTCTGGCTGGGGAAGGGAGAGGGATCTGCCCATGACCCATTGCCGGTTCGAGAGCCACCACTGCAACTGTTTTGCAGCCCCTCCGAGATCTGGACGTGATCGGACAGGTTGCCCTGGTGCTGCGCCCACTGGAACTTCAGGTCCCACTGCAGAGCCCGCATATGCCATCTGGCATGATTGACCAGCAGGATGCAGGAGGCTATGAGGCCCAGCAGCCTCAGGGTCATCCGTACCGAAACCCAGGATAAAGGCTGAAAGATCGGAATCATAGCCTGAATATCCCGGACTCGCCTGTTCGGGAGGATAGGCCCGAAACTGCGTCGTGTCCAGAACTGCTCCGATGAAAAGGAGCTGTGGAGAAGGAATCAGATGCGACTTCGGCACATTGATGGAGAACCCCAGCGAGTGCAGGAGTTCGGCCGTAGTCTGGAGGTGGGAGACGACTGCCTGGGACGAGCCCGCCTTCAGCAGCCAGTCGTCGAGGTAGGGGAGACTGGAACCCCTGCCCGGCGCAGATGACCTGCGACCACCGCCATCACTTTCGTGAACACCCGAGGGGCACTTGTAAGGCCAAAGGGAGCACGGTGAACTGAAAATGCCTCGAGGCCTACCGTGAACCGTAGGTAATGCCGGTGGGCCGGCAGGACGAGGATGTGGAAATAAGCGTCCTGCAAGTCCAACGCTACCAACCAGTCTCCAGGGTCGAGGGCAGTCAAGACCTGAGCTAGGGTGAGCATCTTAAACTTCTCCTTCCGGAGGAAGCGATTGACGTTCCGGAGGTCCAAGATAGGACGCATGTCCTCCTTGTCCTTTTTGGGCACCAGAAAGTAGTGGGAGTAGCAACCACGTCCTACTTCTGGGGTCGGAACATGCTCGATGGCCCTCTTGGCCAAAAGGGCCGTGACTTCCTTCTGCAGAAGCACCAAGTGATCCCCTGACATGCGGTGGAATTGAGGTGGCATGGCTGGGGGGGAGGTCTCGAAGGGGAGGGAGTAGCCCCTTCGGACAATGTCCAAGACCCACCTGTCCGAGGTGATGGGACGCCAGTGGTGAAGGTGATGGCGGACCCTGCCCCCTACTGGCGTGCTGTGCACCTGAAAGGAGGGACTAGGAGGGCTTGGAGGCCGCGGACGGGTTGGAGGTGGTGGCCTGACCCGCACGCTAGTTGCCCGAACCGCCACGGCGGTATCCACGTCTTCGGCCACGCGAAGACGCTTGCGCGGGCCGGTGGCTGGGCAGCTGACGTGACTGGGCGCCCCTTCCGTGGCCACGAAAGGGGCGAAAAGCAGAGGTTAGCGGAGGGCGCACAGCAGAAGGCCCAGGGACTCTGGCAGTAGCCCGTGAGTCCTTAAACGCTCCAGCGCATGGTCTGCCTTTGAACCAAAAAGACCGACTCCATCAAAGGGCATGTCCATGAGTGTATTCTGGACATCACCCGAGAAACCAGTTGTTCTCAGCCAGGCGTTGCGACGTAGCGCCACCGTCGTCGCAAGCTGATCTGCCCAGCGAGTCGGCAGTATCAAGCGCCACAACGTATGGTGTATTTAGCCGCATCTCGCCCTTCCGCAATGGCGCGGGTAAGCAGTGTCTGGACCTCCTCAGAACACTGCGGCAAAACAGCCGCCACCGAATCCCACAGGGAGTGGGTATATCGGCCCAAAAGGCAAGCGGTGTTGACGGACCACAAGCCAGCACTGGAGGAAGAAAAAGCCTTCCCCAAATTGGTCCAGGCGTTTGGATTCCCTATCCGGAGGGGCGGTAGGGAAGGCGGTTTGGGAGGCAGAGGCTTGGACAACCAAGCTCTCGGGGGTGGGATGTTGGGAGAGAAACAAGGGGTCGCCCGGAGCAGGGCGATGGCGTCGGGCCACGTTCCTATCCACAGGAGCCCCTGTGGTGGGCTTGGACCAGGCACCCAAAAGAACGTCAGTGAGTGCATCATTAAACGGCAGCACAGTCTCCGAGGAGGAAGCCGCCGGCTGAAGCACTTCCGTCAGGAGATTAGTCCTGACAGCCACAGTAGGCAATTAGAGATGTAAGGCTCCAGCTGCTCTACGCAACACCGTTGCAAAATTAGCTCCCTCCTCCGTAGCCACGGAAGGAGGAGACAGCATGCCAGTGTCAGGGGAGGTGTCTAGACCACTGGCATCCCCAAGTTCCTCAGCCCAGTCCGGATCATACTCACACTGTTGTGTGAGAGGGTCCTCAGACCCCTCCCAGCTCTCCTGGTCCTCCTCTTGTTCAAAATATGGAGGAGGAGGGACATTTGGGACCCAAGGACGTCGGTCCGGCTCCATGTCCGGAGCCGGAGAGAGCCGGGGACCGACGCCGTCCGGAGCCCCGGACGGCGTCAGGACCGGCACCGGGGACATCGGCGGAGGCGTGGTTAGGTCAACCGGCGCCGATGGGGGTTGCGGTACCACCGGAGCCGGGATCGAGGCCGGGGCCAGAGCCGAGGCCGGGATGAAGGCTGGTGGGACAGGCGGCGCCGGGACCGTAGTCGACGGCGGCGACGCCGGAGCAACCCCATCAGGACCCGCGGGGCCCAAGGCGCACCGGAGGGACCTGGAGGCCCGAAGAGGCGGGCCATGGCCGACAGGAATTCCTGTAGTTCGGCCGGAGTCGCCCCGAACCCGGAAAGGACGGGTAATGCGGGGCGGCTCCATAGGCATGTCCGGGCCGCGGGCGGACGGTGGTGCCGACTGGGGCCTCAGCCGAGTCGCGAGACCGGCGAGGCGAAGCTCTTCGAGCGATGACGCTTCTTAGACTTTTGTGCTTCAACTTACCCGAGAGCGCGAAGACTTGGACTCCGACGACCGGCGGGGACTCCGCGACCGGCCCTCGACCTCTCCCGGGACCGGGGCTTGGTGCGGCGCGGAGCCGACTGCCGGACCTCGAGTAGCTTTCGAGACCGCTCTCGCAAAGCCTTCGGGTGAAGTTTCCGGCAGTCAGGGCACGACTTCGTGTCGTGGTCTCGGCCGAGACAGAAGAGACACTCCAGATGCGGGTCTGTGATCGACATCATGCGACCACAGGCTCCGCATGGCTTGAAGCCGAGCATCCCTACGACACCTAGGAGTCGTGAAGACTCGATGAAGAAACAGTGAAAAAATTCACAAAAAAGTTAGTCAAAAATTGACTAGGGCACTGCTCTTCCCGGATCTGCGCTTACTGTCGCGGAAAAAGAAGAACTGACGTCAGCGCGCAGGGGCGGCGTCTAAGTACTGCCCGCGACGTCATCCCGGCGATCACTACGCCGACGACGGACGCGGAGCCGCACGACGCCGCCTACCGACGCGCAAGGGTACTGCTACGCAAAAACTTTCCGGATCCAGCCTGACGCCTGGGGATATTCTAAGGTAAGGAATCTGTCACTAACGTGTCTCTTTCAGATCCCACATTTTGAAGCACATCACCAAGTCACAGTCAGGACAATCTGTTAGAGACCTTCATCCGCAGATTCCCGTACTTAGAATTATCCACAGGCATCAGACTGGATCCGGAATTTTTTTGTGAGCAGTACCCCTATGCGCCTGAAGGTTGTGTCGTCGTCCGCGCTTGAAGTGAGATTTTGAGACTTGTCTCCTGGTGTAGCAGGGATGTAATCGAGGAAGACTGGATTCAAGCCATGTGGCGCCTGTCATTGACAAATGTGGGTGATGGACCAGCACCGCCTCTGCCTCTGGTTTCTTAAGCACGACCACGATGCCAAGATGTGTGTTGATTGTCGCTCCATGCACGCTAAGGCCTTGAGGGAAAGTTCCCTCAAGCTCCTTGCTGCTCGTTGTGCGACGCTGCGATGGTCTCGATCCCGGTCGATAGAAACGTCCGGGGATCAGTCACGGAGCCATCGATCTATGTCACAGTCGCAGTCATCCCTTTCCGGTAAGTCTCACAAGAAGAAGAGCAAGAAGCCCAAGAGGTCTTCGACTTCACCCCATCCGTCAAAGTCATCCAACGGGACAAGGGAGCGTCGTCACTTTAGGCCTGGCTCTGCAGCTGAGCGCGGGCTGTCTCCGCGCCTCCCTGAGTTTCCTGGAGGCGGAATGACCCCCACCCACCTCCAAGAATTTTATGAGGCAATGCTCCTCCTATTTGGGCGGCATGTCCCCGCTGTAGTTCTTTGGGTCCTCGTATGTTCGAGAGGGGCCCCTACTTGTTCCCCACGGGTGGGACTACCCTCTGTGCCAGTCAGGCCCCATGGGTCAACAGATGGATCCGGACCGGCACCGGTCCTACTGCCGATGTTTCCCGCTGTGCTGTCCCCATTCTTATCCCCGACACGGAGCTGGAGGGGCATCACCTTACGCAAACTCTGGTACCAATCCCTCTAGCCTGAGCACTATTTCTATGGGCTTGGGGAAGATTAGAGTGAAGAATACCAGCCCCTAGACAGGTGTGAGGATTTGGCGGATGCCAATGGACTGGACACCTCCCCAGATACTGGCTTGGCCATTTCTACTCTGGCTACGGAGGAGGGAGCCTCATTTGCTTTCATAGTGTGGAGGGCAGCTAAGGTCCTGGACCTTAAGCTGCCCTCTGTGGCTGCCAAGACAAACGTCTTGACGAAGATTCTACAACCGGGAGTTAACCCTTCAGAACGACTTCTACCATTTAATGAAGCCCTTAAGGACGTCTTGCTCGGGCCTGATCTGAAGCCTGTACAGGGGCTCCTTTGAACAGGACAATTGCCTGCCGCCATTGCCCCAAGCCCAAGGGACCCCTCTTTCCTCACCCAACTCCCCACCCCAGAGAGCTTGGTGGTCCAAGCATCCACTTCCCAAGTAAATCCTGACTCATTCCATGCCCTCCTACTGGATAGGGAATCCAAAAGGCTGGACACCTTGGGCAAGAAAATGTTTTCTTCACCATCCGCCCCAGAGTGATTCATTGCAGCGCGCCGACCAGACTGGTGTTTGATTCCCGATGGAAGCCTGAAATAATGGAGCTCCATTTAAAGAGGCGCCTCATACGCTGGGCGTTTTTAACCTTGACAGCCCATTGACGGCTCATCGCAGTGCCCTTCCAGATAAGGGCTATCGTGCCAACAGATTAACCGCGCCTCCTCAACTGATTAATCTACCATTAAGGCTAGGAGCCCTGTCCGTGACGGCTCACCCATGCGGCCCGCCTTTAAATAGAGGACCTCACTGCAGGCGCCATAATCCTGGGCATTATTGAGCCCTGCCGAATGATCCGGTGTCCACGGGATTTTCACTACCCCGCCCCCACATTTTAGTTGGTCCCCGACCTTCATGAGAGCAGACGTGACCAGATTGCCCTCACGCACTACTTCCGGCTGGAAGTAGGTCCCGCACGAATAATAGGAAAACGCACTTCGAGGCAAGAAGTACAACCCTGTACTAACGACAGACCGTTTCTACGACCACCCCCCTCCCCTAGGGAAGTGGCTCTTGTAGAAATTTCAGGTTGCTCACTTATTGTCCTGATGATGATCTTAAGTCCCCAAAAGATCGAAACGCCGTCGACCCCACAACAGGAACTTCCTCAATTGTACTAACCTATGCGAAGTTCCTATTCTGTTGTCAATGTGATGTAATGTTTTTAAAGTTAACCGCACCTTGTCACATTACGCACCTGTCACTTTATGTGAGCACCTGTTTACTCTGACTGTCGCTAACCATGTTTGTGTAAAATAAAATGTTTATTTTACACCACATATGCTCCCCTACTATTTTCGGGCTCCCGCAATGATTAATTGTCTACCCCCAAAAATGTTTTACCTTGTGTCCTTCTCGAGGAATCCACTTGGTTGCACAGGACCTGATTGGGCCAAACTGAACCGCTGTTTTCCCTAAAACATTCTTCACCATCCTGGCATTGCGGTCTGTGAACACTGCATTTCTTTTGGGCAATTACTCCCATTTCCTTTGGGATTTGATTGCGCAGGTGCTGCCTATGGTCCTGGAGGAGGCCCAGGCCATACTCTCCCAAGCTATGGCTTATGGGAGAGACGCAGCTAAGTTCACAACCAGATGGGGGGTGTACACGACTGACTCGTTAGGCAGATTAGTTTCTCTTTTGGTGGCCTTATGGCGCAATGCCATGCTAAGGACAATTGGCTTTTCAGGGGATGTCCAAGCTTCGCTTATGGACATGCCATTTGATGGCTCCCATCTCTTCTGGAACAAGGGAGACTCAGCGCTGGAGCGCTTAAAGGACAGTAGGACTACGGCCAGGTCCTTGGGCCTTTCCAGCGCCCCCAGAAAATATCAGTCTGACTTTAGCTCTGTTCGTGGCTACAGAAGGGGCTACCAGACGCGTTCTTTCCAGCCCAGCCACCATAGCCAGCAAGCTTCCAAGCCTCTGTGTGGCTGAGGACGCGGTTCCCACAGACCCTTGGGTCAGGCAGGCAGAGGTCAGCCCAGTCCGCCTCCCCAGTCTCCAAGCGCCTTTAGTTTACCCTCCGACCATCACTGGCAACCAGTGGGTGGCAGTATAAGCCATCACCTGTACCACTGGATGTCAGTAATATCAAACAGCTAGGTTCTCCAGATTGTTCGAAGGGGCTACTCCCTCCCCTTCGTGGCTACCCCTCCACCCATGCCACCCACTCACAACAGGCTGACGGAGGGCCATCTCTCTTTACTCCACCCGGAGGTGATGGCTCTCTTGGCCAATAATGCCATATAGAGGGTGCCTACGTCAGAAGTAGGTTTTGGTTGTTATTACCTCTACTTCCAGGTGCCAAAGAAGGATGGAGGCCTTTGTACTATACTAGACGTGTGCCCCTCAATTTGTTCCTGAAAAAAGAAATTCAAAATGCTCACTCAAGTTCTGTCTGCCTTGGACGCAGGAGACTGGATGGGAGCTGTGGATTTGCAGGACAAAAACTTCCACATTCCCGTATTGCCTGCCCACAGCCGCTAAATGTGGTTCACGGTGGGCCACATAAACATTGAGTTTGCCATGCTCCCTTTCAGCCATACCAGTGCCTCTTGGGTGTTCACCAAGGTGATGGTGGTGGTTGCAGTTCATCTGCGGAGATAAAGGGTGACCGTTTTCCCCTATCTCGACGACTGGCTGTTGAAGGCGGGCTCGTCCCAGGCAGTCGTCTCCCACCTCCAGACTACAACTGATCTCCTGCGCTTGCAGGGGTTCACTATTAACATGCGGAAGTCACACCTGACTCCCTATCAGATGATCCCTTTCATCTGAGCTGTTCTGGACACGGTACAGTTTGACTTATCCTCCCGAACGGCCAGTCCAGGATATTCTGGCTAGTATACCAATGTTACAACCTCTGTCCCGGGTTTCGGTGAGACTGACTGAGGTTGCTGGGCATCATGGCCTCCTGCTTTTGACACATGCCTGCTGGCATATGTAGGCTCTGCAGTGGGACCTGAAGTTCCAGTTGGTTCAGCATCAGGGAAATCGCTCCGACATTGTCCAGATCTCAGAGGGAACTGCAAATGATCTTAAGTGGTTAACGAACCGCGATTGGGTAAGCGGCAGACCTCTCTCCTTTCCCCAACTAGATCTGACAGTGGTGACAGAAGTGTCACTCCTGGGATGGGGGGGCCATCTGGGAGAGGTGGAGATCAGAGGTCTCTGCTCTCCGGCAGAATGACATCCACATCAACCTACTGAAGCTCTGGTGATTCGACTTGCATTGAAACCCATTCTACCCTCCATCAAGAGAAGGCTAGGTTAGGTGCTCACAGACAACACTACTGCCATGTGGTACTGCAACAAACAGGGCGAGGTGGGGTCATGAACCCTTTGACAAGAGGCTCTGAGCCTCTGGACATGGCTGGCATGTCGGGGCATATCCCTGGTGGTTCAACACCTGGTGGGCTCTCTGAACATCAGGACGGAAAAACTCAGCTGAAGATGCCTAGCGGATCACGAATGGCATCTCTACCCGGAGGTGGTGCAAGGTCTCTTTCAGCAGTGGGGAGAGTCTTGGTTAGATCTGTTCGCCAACACTGAGAGCGCACAATGTCAGCGGTTTAGCGCACTGGAGTTTCCAAGGCAGCTCACTTGGATACGCTTTTCACCTCGAGTGGAGCTCTGGCTTCCTATAGGCCTTTCCGCCCACACCACTCCTGCTCAGAGTTCTCAAGAAGATCAGGAACTAACAGGTCCAAATCATCCTTGTGGCTCTGGACTGGGAGTTTGGTATCCTAAGCAGTTGAGCATGGCCATCGTTCCCCCGATCAGAATGCCTCTTCGAGATTATCTTCTGTCACAGCAGCAGGGGAGGCCTCTCCACACGAACCTTTCAACGCTCCGCATTCATGCGTGGAGCTTGAGCGGCGACAGTTGACCGCTTACGACCTTCCGCTTGAAGTCTGCAATTACATTCCTGGCAGTCCGGCGTCCCTCCACTAAGACAGTATACACCCGGCTGTTGGAACAAGTGGCATTGTGTATAGCCAAACAGGTTGACCTCTTATCTGTACCCCTTTCTGAAGTTTGTGTATCCTTATCCTGGCCCAGCAAGGCTCTGCATTGGGCAAATTGAAGGGTTATCTGTTTGCCATCTCAACCTTTATGCGGTTTCCAGATCAACCATCCCTTTTCAAATCCCCTGTTGTAAATTGGATTTTGAAAGGTCTCCAACATATGTTTCCACCTTCACCCTTTATCATGCCTCAGTGGGACCTCAATCTTGTGCCTACATTTCTGATGTGTGCTCCCTTTGAGACGCTCCATAACTGTCCTCTCTTCATAGTGGCGATAACATCTGCCTGGAGGGTCAGTGAGCTTCAGGCTTTATCATCCAAGCCTCCAAACCTAAACGTCTCTCCAGATAAGCTGGTTCTTCGCACAAGAGCTTCGTTTCTGCCAAAAGTTGTCACTCCCTTTCCTGTAGGCCAGCCTATCACCCTACCTACCCTTTATGCTCTACTGCATCCCTCTAAGGAAGAGGAGCGACTCAATCGACTTGACCCAAAAAGAGCTTTATCGTTCTACCTTTCTACGAAAGAGTTCCAGGTGGGCGACCAACTTTCATGGGGTATGTCGGAGCCGAGAAAGGGAAGGCCTTACTGAAATGGACCATCTTTCATTGGATCGTGTTCTGCATTAAAATCTTCTACTCATTGGCCAAGAAGCAACCCCAATAGGTTTGCGTGTTCATTTCACCAGAGCTAAAGCTGTGGCCGTCTGCCAGGCAGCAATTTGGGCTTCCCTGCACACGTTCACCAAGCACTACAGCCTGGATAGTCAGGTCCGTAGGGATGGGCACTTTGCCCGTTCGGTCCTGCAGGACTTTTTAGTGTGCGATTGTTTCGCAGACCCACCTCTTGGGAGGTATTTCTTGGGTATCTATTCTAAAGTAAGAAATCTGCTTCTAGAAGTCTCTGTCAGATGAACAAATTACACCCATTCTCCCCGCTTTGGGTACAGATTTCTAGGGTTAAGGCTGGTTCCCTTACACCTATATGGGCACCGCACACGTCACTTCCAGTGCCGACGACACCAACGAAGCTAGGCGGAGCTGAACCCCACCATCTAATGGCGGGCAAGGGGTACTGCTCACAAAACGAATTCTGGATCCAGTCTGGACGCCTGGGGATAATTCTCAAGTAAGGAATATGCAGCTAGAGAGTCTCTACCAGCTAAGGCATTACTGAAGGTAAGTTGTTCTTAAAGCTGTCAGTTCAACCTCCGTACACCTGCTTTTCCCTTGACAAATTGGTTCTTTGGGCACGTGCTGCTGAAAGTAGTCACCAATTTCATGTCGGCCGGAGCATCAGTCTCGCTCATCCTTGGGCTGGAAGAGAGATCTCTTATTCTACATTAGTCACATCAAGGACCATCGGATGGATTATCAGCTCTTCATCGGTTCACTGGAGCGAAAAAGGGAAAGGCTGTGCAGAAGCGGACCATTGCTTGATGGATTGTACTCTCCAGTAAGGTCTGCTACACCTTAGCTAAAAAGCAGCCTCCTGAGGGGACCAGGGCCAAGGTTGCTAATTCTGCAAAGACATGCTGGGCACCTGTCCTGGACATCTGCCAAGCTGCCACACGGACGTCCATCTACACCTTCACAAAGCCTGGGCAGTCCGGTCTGCTGAGATGGGAATTTTGCCTGTTCAGTCCTCCAGGATTTGAGCCAGTTCGCAGACCCATCTCCATATGTTTTACGTGACTTTGTGTTTTTGCTGTGGAAATAGGCATAAAAGAAATTGATATAAGCACGCCGTGGTGGCTCTTTTATGGCACTGCAATGTCACTTCCGAGGCAGAGCTGATCGACCTCACTTACCAGCGCGCAGAGGTACTGCTCAATATTTTCCTGAAGTCTGGGAAACACTCCAATACGAAGAATCTGCGGTTACATAATTTCTCTACCAGAAAAAGCATTACTAAAAGTAAGTAACTTGTTCATACAGCTTCTGCAGCAAGGCGACTTCATGACTGCACTAGATCTGAAGCACACCTACTTCCACATACCCATCCATCCCTACGTTTCGTGGTAAGTGGTTAACATTATCAGTTCAAAGTGTTGCTCTTCGGTGTCACCACAGCCCCCAGGATATTCACCAAATGACTATCTGTTGTAGCCGCCCATCTAAGAAGGGGTGGCAGTCACATGTTCCTGTACCTAGACAATTGTCTGATCAAGAGTGCAGGCAAACAACAGTTTCTCATTCACACCAAAGTCACTGTATCCCTCCTCCACAGTTTAAGCTTCACCATAAATGCCTCCACGACCCATCTTCAGCCCTTCCTGGGGGCCGTTCTCAATAGTAGAGGGCAAGTCCTAGCCAAGCCAGGAGCAGCCATTCCAGCAGATATTTCCTCTTTTTCAGTCAGAGCAGTTAAACACCTTCTTGGAATGATGACCTCCTGCATACCCATCATCCCCCATGCCAGGTTCACTTCAACAGTGCCTATTGTGTTGACACTGACCAGCAGCCATTGCTGTCTGCAGTGGTGGAACAGCAGCAATCTATTGCAGGGCTGGCTCTTCATGGATCCTGTTCTGCAGGTGACGATCACCACGGCCACCTCAGTCTCCGGTTTAGAGGGGGGTGCATCTTCAACTACTAACTGTTCAGGTCATGTGGTCAATGCAATAGAGGGGTCTCCACATCACTTACCTCTAGTTCCTGGCCATCCAGTTAACTCTTGCAGCCTTTTTTCGGAACTTCGGCTCAAAGTAACTCTTAGACAGCATAACTGCTGTGTATAATCTTCATAACCTGGGTGGCACACACTCACCGTGGTTATCAACACTTGAGCGGAGCATTTGGCATTGGACACTACTCCATCAGAAACACCTCCTGGCAGAGTACCTTCCAGACCGGCTAAGCAGGATGCAGTAACTAATCCATGAGCGTGAACTCAACCCACAAGTCCTATTCTCGTACGTCTGTCATTGGAGGGCTCCTGAGGTCGGCCTCTTCGCCATTACTAGAAAAACAAAATTCCACAGCGTCGCTTCCCACAGTCCATGGACATTGCTCTATGGATGAATTGGATGAATTGGTCAGAGATCATTTTCTACGCTTTTTCTCCTCTCCTACTCTTTCCAAAAGTAGTCCGACTACTTCCGCAAACGTCCTTGACTCTCATCCTGGTGGCTCCCACATGGGACAGGTAACCGTGGTTCTCGACCCTTCTAGAGATGTCCATTTTTCGCCACAAAAAGTTCCCCAACTGGCCGGAATTTCTCACTCCGAATCAAGGCAGAACCAGGCACCTCAACCCCAGGTAGCTCAATCTATCAAGTTGGCTGCTGAGTTCCTAGAGTTCAGTTATCTCAGTCTCCATCTAGGGTGCAAGGGGAGCTTAAAAGAAGCATGCAGACCCACTATGCAAGCCTGTTATGCAGCCAAGTGAAAATGGTTTGGCCATTACTGCATTTACAAGCACCTAGACTCTCCTCAACCTGCAGTGCAGGATTACTATCTGTTACCTGCTCCAGTTGCAAAAATCAAGCCTAACTTATATTTCTGTACGCCTTCACTTGGCCGCTATTGTAACCTGCATGCAGAACAGGGGACGCTGTTCTTTATTCAAGATCCCTATCATCAAACCTTTCATGGAATGATAAAAACTGGTTATCCTTCCCAGGGTGGCCCCTGCTTCCACCTGGAACTTTAATGTTCCACTTACCAGACTCATGGGTCCTCCTTTTGAACCACAACACTCATGCCCCTTATAATTCCTCTCCTGGAAGTTGCCTGCCTTGTCACTATTACATTCTTAAGATGTGTTGGTGAGCTGCCGGCTCTCACTTTAGAGGAGCCTTTGTTCCAAGTTCATAACCACAAGGTTGTCCTCAGGTCTGACCCTAGGTTTCTTCTCATGGTGGTGTCCCTTTTCCACCTCAGCCAGACCATAGAGCTCCCCGTCTTTTTCCCAGTGCCACTCTAGGAAACAGAGAGCCCGTCATACCTTGTATGTCACCGTGCCCTTGTACTACATTGACAGAACCAAACCCTTTTGCAAAACACTGAGGCTCTTCGGTGCTTTTGTCAAACCTCACAAAGGGCGTGCTCTGTCAAAGGTGGGCATAAGAAATGGATTGATAAATGCATCCAAATCTGCTACATTAAGGCAGAGAGAACTTTGCCTGCCCTGCCCAGGCCTCATTCCACACGGAAGAAAAGGCTACTATGGCTTTTCTTGGAAATATCCCCAAGGCAGCTACATAGTTCACTCCACACATGTTTACCAATCGTTACTGTGTGGATGTCCTAGCATGCTAAAAAGCCAGAGTTGGCCAGACTGTTCTGAGAACTTTATTTTAGTCTTCTGCAACATCGATGGGCTAACCAAAGCTTAGGGAAGGGCTGCTTTACAGTCTATGAAGAGCATGTGTATGTACTGCTGCACATGTTGCAAATGAAATAGGTTACTTAGCCAGTAAGAATCTGTTCGCAATTTGTAGTGCTGTAGATTCACATGGCCCACCCTCCTTTGGTGGTTGTAAATGTATAGTTCTTCATTTACATACTTAATCTGTTTCGATCTAACTTATTGTATGGTCACCAAAATGTCTTATCTACTGCTGCATAACTACACTTACCCACTGTTCGGAAAATAATCCAACAATGGAGCCAGTGCCCATGCTCATTGGCAACTAAGGAAGGAGTCACTATACCTCATGACTCGGAAGACTGCTTTGAAGAAAAACATGCTACAACTGAACTGTCTGAGCCCAACTCTAGGTGGCAGGAGTATGCAGAGCATGTGAATCTAGAGCACCCTAACCTACGAACAGATGCTTACAGAGTAAGTGACTTAGGGGCACATGCATCAAAGGTTTTTGCGATCGCAAACAGTGCGATTCGCAAAAATCGGCCGTTTGCGATCGCAAAATTACCTTTTGCGTTGCATCAAGGGTCAAGGCCCTCGCAATTTGAGAATTCGCAATTAATTGCGAATTCTCAATTGCGATTGCATTTAAGGAATCGCAAATTGAGATTCCTTAAATGCAATGCATTAAAGTAAAAAATTAGCGATTTCAGCTAATAGGGCGCAAATTACCATGAAGTTGAACTTCATGGTAATTTGCAAACTTTGAAAAATGCACTAAAGTGCATTTTTCAAAGTTCCATTTACACACACACATGCCCTTGGGGCATGTGTGTGTGCAAGATGTACTCATATGCAGATTTCAGGGGTGCAACAGGGGGTCCTTTTGACACCCTGGCACCCTTGAAATTGCATTCTCAATTTGCGATTCTCTAATTGCGAATCGCAAATTGAGAATGTCTTCCCATTCATTCCTATGGGCCTCTAGGCCCATAGGAATTAATGGGAGGTATTCCAATTGCGACTCGCAATTAGCGAGTCGCAATTAAGGAATGTTTAGGAATCGCTATTTTTATAGCGATTCCTACATGCATAGGCTTTTGCGATTCCTTAATTGCGATTCCTTAATAATCGCAATTAAGGAATCGCAAAAGCCTACCTTGATGCATGTGCCAGTTATTCTTTTTAGTGGATACTCTACTTGCAGATTCCTCACCAGTCCCACCCACTTCCTTGTTGCTAAGGCTGGTCAAAGGCTTCTGATAATAAGGTTTCAATTTATTACTGTTGCACTTAGTGGTTAATTTGTATAAAAATAAATAAGTGCTGGTGTCACGTGGCCCATGGGGACATTGTCGTCTTCACTAAGTTAGCATGAGCACTCTGCAGCCTGCCTGCTGCTTTGCGCATGTTTCTACACGTCTTTATTTTTTGCAATAATTTCTACGGCTGGTTTGACATGAGAACTCATCGCTGTTTACTCTCTGCATGTTCCTGGGATTTTGACTGAACATTATGTGCAAGGTCGAACAACAATGTCCCTTATTATTTTGTTCTGGCCAGGCCTTAGACAAAACATACTGATGCAGCTGTTTGGAAAAACGTACTTTGGTTTTATTAGAGTACACGAATAGGTAGCACACATTTGGAGAGGGACCTTTCCAGGGAGAAGAGCGAGACAGCACCTATGATGTAGATCTACCATCTATAGGCTAAAGTATGGGGTCTGCTGACAAAGCCCAGAGATCTTCTAATATATAATACTGCTTCGTAGCAAGTGGAGGGAGGTTAGGCTCTATTGTCTTTTCATTATGACATCTCCCCTCATGATAATATGGACTAGCTGCTTTGCTGACTGTATTTGTACTATGAATTTTCCTGCTTGTTGTGGCACGTATACTGCATGTTAGGGCACGTTATTTATAAAAAAAAATTAAACTTTATTTATTGTATTGCAAGATGCATCCAGCAGCGTGCAAAGGAGCCCACACTGCACATCAAAAGAATGACAAGTAGGATGCAGACATTTTCTGTTTATCCCCTCCAATCCCCCCCAACCCAGACAACCAAAAGGCAGACCATATATAGCACGATAACACAGTGAAGAACAAAGTAAATTAATAGGTCTCACAAAAAAAACATTCAGCCCATGTAGACAAATTATCCACAGGCAATTGACGAGTCCGGGTGTTCCAGCAGGTACGTGGTCAGTGGCGCCCAAAATCCTAGAAGACGTTGGTAGTTCCTCAGCATATAGCTCCATTTGTTCTTTGCAGTACACAAGATCTCTAATCCACTTCACAAAGTGGGCCCCGACTTAGCACCCCAATGGATTGCAACAGCACGTTTAGCAAACAAAGTAGATATAGCAACAATGTGTCTATTGCATGGTTTAACCTTCTTTAACAGCCCTAGCAAACACAGTTCTGGTGTGCATTCAATCCTATCAAGAGTCATATCGGTGAGTACCTTCACCACACGCTGCCAAAAGCTATGTGTAGCAACACAGCCCCGTGCCAGGTGCATGAAGTTAGCCCCATTCGGCCCACATCTAGTGCATCGCGCATCCTGCCGCAATCCAAATTTAAACAGTTGCGCAGGGGTGTAATGCAACTGATGCAGATACTTAAAATGTATAATGCGAAGATTACAATTGGCAGTCAGGCGCCCGGTCAGTTTACAGCAGGACTCCCAATTTTCCCAGGACAAGGGGACCTCAAGCTCTTTGTTCCATTTATCGAACGAGGAGGAACCAGACCAGTCATTTTCCCTTTGGGAAGCATTGTATAATCTGGTGATCAGCCCTTTACTCCTCCCTCCCCCCCCCCGTTAAAACCATCTGTAGCGCTTTCAGCCTCCTGGGCTCCAGAGGGAGCTCAGGATATAAAGAGCGCACTGCCAAGGGCAGTCTAGTGTACGTGGAACCGTGCATTGCTTTGTACGTTTGACCGGCCTGAAAATCAACCAAGGATAAAAATGACCCATTGAGATACATGTCCCCAAGTTTAGTAACACCTGCATTTTGCAGGACATTCAAGACCCCACGTTCCTGTGCCGCAGAAATGCCCAGGTGTGCAGCAGTCGGCATGTGTGGTCATTTATATAGTCCCTCCCCGCACGCTTAGCAAGGGTCCTCCCCGCCCAGACAGTACACCTGACAGGGTTAATCTCCTTCTTGGTGCCACCCTCACCGCCATGCAGGATCATAGCGGCTAACGTTGTTGGGAATGCAATGTGCGCCTCCACAGCTATATGCGGTAGATATCTCTGTGGGAAATGCCAATAGTGTGCAAATTGCGCCTGTACGCACATGTAATACAAACGTAAATCAGGTGCTTCAAACACCCCCACGCTCAAATGGCAGTGCTAGAGTGTTCCAGCTGTATCTAGGCTGCTTGCCAGCCCACACCAACGACAGCAGGCAGGACTGCAACGTTGTAAAAAGGGCTACATTTAACTTTATTGGAATATTCACGAATAAATAGAGCAGTTTGGGAAGAATAGTCATCTTCACTACAGCAATTCTATCTGCCAATGACAGTGGTAAGCGAGTCCAGCTGGAAACCTGTTCAGTAATTTTGGTAATGACACGCCCATAATTCGTACTTAGCACTGTCTCAGGGTCCCTATGCACCCAGATCCCCAGGTACTTCACAGGGTCCGTTGACCAGGAGACCGGGTACTCCAGGGCTGTCTCCTGGGTACAGTCTGTCTATGGGAAGACAGTGGACTCTGCCCAATTTATTCCAGACCCCGAGTGTCTTTCAAACAGAACATATTCGCGTTTTAGGGATGCCAGATACGTGGCCGGTTCATGGACATACAACATCATATCGTCCGCATACAGCGAGATAGCCAGCGGACGCTGTCGGAACCCCAGAACAGCATCAGCATGCTTTTGTCAGATCTTACACGCCAGCGGCTCGAGTGCCAAAGAAAAGAGCTTTGGGGAGAGGGGGCAGCCCTGCCTGGTGCCCCTGCATATTGAGAATGTACCTGATACCCACCCATTAACTCGCAACTTGGCGACCGGACCTGCATTCAAGAGACGCACCCACTTCAAGAAAAACGACGTCATTCCCATTCTTTGCAAGACGATGAACATGTATCCCCATTGTAACAAATCAAAGGCTTTCGCCACATCCAGAAGCACCGCCACGGCCGGGAGCTCGGGATCCAAGTGGTGTAGCACAGCAAAAACTGTCCGTAAATTATGTACGGTCGATCGCTTGAGGACAAATCCCGACTGGTCAGGGAGGATCAAATTTGTGACCAGGGGTTGTAGTCTATTAGCAATGATTTTTGCTAAAATTTTAGTGTCAATGTTTATTAGGGACAGTGGTCTATACGACTAGCACTTATTTGCAACTTTATCCGGCTTTATAAATGTGACAATCAGAGCTTCCCTGAGGGTGGGGGGTAGACTACCAGTCTCGTAGGCCTCAGTGAATACCTCCAGCAATCGCGGGGCCAGAACCTCAATATATGCCTTGTAGAACTCACTAGGCAGCCCATCTAGACCCGACGCCTTACAAGTCAGGAGGGCCATTATAGCTTCCTTAACATCCTCCACATCGAAGGGCTGAGTCAAATATTCACTCTGGCCATCAGATAGCCACCCAAGAGCAATATCATCCAGATACCTGGAGACTTCATCATCGTTCGCCAACGGTCTAGTCCCAAATAAATTAGTGAAAAAGTCAAGAAACACCTTGCTAATCTCTGAAGTGGAATGACGAGCAATAGAGTCCTCATCCACCATCTCAACGATATGCTCCTGTCCCTTAGGCAGAAACAGTTTATGTGCCAACGACCTTCTGGGTCGAACACCCTCTCCATAATAGCACGCTTTGCATCTTCTAGATCTATGTAGAACCTCCTGATCCGCTACATGATTGTGTTCAGATACCAATTCCCTGATTTGGGCCAGAATTACGGGAGAGGGACACTGTTCATATTCACGCTCCAACGCGCTAATCTTATCAGCTTGTCTACGTATCCTATTCCAGAGATCCTTTAATACACCCGCCTGCGCCCCAATACAGTCCCTTCTAATAGTGACTTTAAAGGCCTCCCAAAGTGTGCCTGCACTGTCAACTGAGCCTTCTTTTTCCGTGAAAAAATGAGTGATGGCAGCACCGATCGTGGCCCGGAACACCGGATCTAATAGGGAGGACTGTTGTAGCCGCCACTGAAACGGCGGCCTAACACATGCAGGGACACTCAGTTCTAGGAGCACAGGAGAATGATCGGAAAGCGTTTTTGCCAGGTGCTTGATAGACAGTCCAGGGGCACACCTCCTTGAAACCAACCAGTAGTCCAGCCTGGACCAGGAACCATGCACCGTGGACACAAATGTATCTTTTCTCCCAACCAGATTTCGGGACCTCCACATATCCTTGAGACCCTCAGCCTCCATCAGTTCAGCCAGCACCTGTGCAGCCTGTTTCCCCCGCCCCACCGCGTCCAAAGAGCGGTCCAGACGAGGATCCAGACACACATTTAAATCACCGCCCCAAATTACAACAGAGGGAGTGAAGGATGATATACGCCTCCAAACATCATTGAAAAGTGCCGATCGTCGATGTTGGGCCCTTACGTATTTACAAATAGAACAGTCGTGCCACCCAATTTGCCCAAGACTAGAAGCACCCTTCCCTGCTCATCAGCCTCAGACCTAAGCAAGGTGAATGGGGTACCTTTCTTGACCCAGGGCACGTTAGTTAAAATAATTTTTTTTAACTTTTGTGTCTCTGTCAGATCTTACTGTGGAGAAGTACAAGAGTGAGAGCCATAGGGTGTGTCTTGTTACCGCGATTCCTGAGAGATCTGGGAGTGTTGTGTTCTGGGGTGTCTAATCATTTGTTTCTCATTGAGTGAGTAGGAGAGCAAGTTAGACACTATAGCTAGTCGGTCCTGGGCACTAAGGTGGTAGGAAGACTCCGTCCCTATACACCAAGGTCCTATAATCCTGTACATAGTTCTGTGTTTGTGCAGAATCCCTTCATCATGCAGCCACCAACGTTTGGTCTGGTACTTATTCACGAGACCCCTGAGTAGCGCTTGTGCTTGTCCACAATACCCTCTCACCTGTTTCCGGAGACGTCCGTGGTGGGGGGGCTTAGCCTCCTATATATGTTGATTTATAGGTTGTTCAAGCTTGATTTTTAAAAGGTTCTTATTTACCCTGTTTTGCGCTACCGTTTTCTTTGTTTCGTTCCATTTCTGCTATGGCACAACCAGTCGCTATTGCGGCACCTAACCGCGCAGCGGTTACAGCACACTTAACTCAACAAGGCGTCCCCAATGCGGGGGCTAATATTATGTTCGAGGCATGTGAGCTGTAGATCACATGCTTTGCCTACTCCTGCCATCTAGTGGTGGGTCCGGATGTTTGCAAGTTGTTTTTCTTCGAAGAAGTCTTTCCAGTCACGAGGTAGGTAGGTGACACCTCCTTTCGGTGATAGTGTGCATGGGCATCAACTCCATTGTTAGATTGTTTTTTTCCGCCATCAGGTTCGGACGTGAATTGCTGCACACCGGTTCGACGCCGTTTCTCGGGTTTCCCTCGGTTGGCAACACACTCACCCTCGACAGTACTGTTTTTGATCGCGTATTACATTCTCTGCGTATCGTATTTACTAAAAATCCCCCTTTCGATCGGGTATCCTGAGGAAGGCCGTTAGGCCTACCTGCGTCGGTCCGCCTCGCAGTAGATGGAACGGACTCCATTTAAATTCTGCCCCCGGTGCCACACGAAATTCCCGCGCACCGACTCACACGAAGTGTGCAACTTGTGCTTGTCTCCGGAGCACAAAGAACAGGACTGCGACGCATGTAAGGCTTTCCGATCGAAGAAGACGCTTCACGACCGTCTGGCTCGACGTCGCTACATGCAGAGCCAACACACCAGTTCCATTCCGGACCTCTTCGGAGAAGATTCGGAACAAGAGACTGAAAATGCCATGGGCGCAGAGGAAGAACAAGAGCCTATCTCCGTCTCCAAATACGTCTCCGATGGGGACGAAGACATCCCGCAAGGGCAGCGTATCGTGAGTACTGATCCTCCCTTGCCCCAAAGTCCACCTCAGCCCAAAAAGAAGACTCTGGTCCAACCCCCTCCTGCGGGCCACGGTCGGAACCGAAAAGATGTTTCCGACGCCCCGCCTTCTGGCTCGGCACCGAAACACACCCTAGAGCCTTCTGGCTCAGCACCGAAATACACCCTAGAGCCTTCCGGCCCTGAACTGAGTCGTTCGAAATCGGGCACCGAGCCGAAACCTTCGGGGTCAGCCCCACCCCCTTCGACGCCGAAAAAGTCTTAGGATCCGAAATCCTCGGCATCCAAAACACCGGCACCGAAACCTTCGGCGTGGAAACAAACAGATGTGCCAATTCCATCAAAAGACCAACGTTTCGATTTTGCGCCATCAAAACCGGATCCGAAACGGAGAGAAATCTGCATTCATCCCACAACTGGATATATTCCCACCAAAGTGACACTCAAACGTAAACCTGAGACTGAAGAAGCTTACCACATTCCTTTAAAAAGGAAAAATGTGGGTACTAACCCTTCTCCTCCTCCATCACCTCCTTCTCATGAGTCTTAACCATTGCTAATTTCACCTGCTGACTCACCACCACCATATACACCTGATGATCAGGATGATGGGGATGGGGACAATGATCCAATACCTCCAGACCCCTGGACAGATTATAACACTAATTCTCCCACAGGTAATGATCCTGATCTATACCCTACTAAGCCTTCTCCACCAGACGACAGTGTAGGATATATAGACTTATTAGGTAGAGCTGCTAATTACCATGGGGTCCAGTTACATAAGGAATCCCTAGAAGATTTCCTTTTCAAAACACTTAGTAGTTCCCAAAAATCCTTGCACACGCTTCCCATGCGCCAGGGTATGCTTAGACATTTTTAATGATCCTGTGCGGGCACGCATCCTCACCCCTAGGGTAGACAAAAAATATAAATCTGCACCATCAGAGCAAGCTTACATCAGGGGGCGGTTACCATTGGATTCTTTAGTTGTTTCTAATGCACGAAAAAGGGCCAATTCCCAAACGTCAGGAGATGCTCCACCCCCGGCAAGGAGTCTAAGTTAATAGACGCATTGGGGAAAAGAATAGCCTCCCAAGCTGCAAACTTTTGGCGCATTGCCAATACCCAAGCACTTTTAGCCAGGTACGATAGAGCGCATTGAAATGAAATGGAGCAATTGCTTCAATTTCTGCCTGATGAGCACAAGGCCAAAGCTGAAGACCTAGTGCGGGAGGGACAGCTCATCTCGAACAATTCCATCAGATGCGCTATAGATGCGGCTGACACTGCGGTTAGAGCCATCAACACCAGCGTTCTATTAAGAAGGCATGCCTGGTTATGCATTTCAGGTTTTAAACCAGAGGTTCAAGCTTCTATCCTTAACACGCCCTTTGACAAGCAGCACCTCTTTGGCCCGGTAGTAGACTCATCATTAGAAAAGATGGAAAAGACACAGAGGTGGCGAAATCTATGGGAGCCCTTCAATCACCTTCAGGACGTGGTTCCTTTCGGCGCTTCTTGTATCGTGGAGGGTCCAAGAACACCTCCTCAGACACTGCCTCTACAACCTACAAAGGCAACAATCGGCCCTCAGCTTCTAAGAGTTTCTTCAGATGGGGGTACAGAGGCAACAATGGCAAGGGTAGTGGTAAAGGTTCCAACACATGCGCCTCCCCCTCCAACACCAAACAGTGACTTGCCTACACTCCCCCCCGACCATTTAACACCTGTCGGGGGGGCGTCTTTCACAATTCCTGGCAGTCAATAACTACAGACAAATGGGTACTGGGAATTATCCATTCTGGTTATTGCCTGGAGTTTACCAACAATCTTCCAAACTTCCCTCCACGTTCACACAAACTGTCACCAAACCACTTACATCTCCTCAAACAAGAGGTTCAGTCTCTCCTTTTAAAGGAGCTATAAAGCCCGTACCACCACAATACCACGGGTCGGGCGTATACTCCTTTTACTTCCTCATACCCAGGAAGGACGGTTCTCTCAGGCCTATCTTGGACCTCAGAGAATTAAATCTTTACATACAATCAGACCATTTTCACATGGTAACACTTCAACAAGTGCTCCCACTCCTACAACAGGGCAACTTTCTGTCTACTCTAGACTTAAAGGACGCCTACTTTCATATTCCAATACATCCCGCTCATCGCAAATTTCTCAGATTTGTGGTAGCGGGCCATCATTACCAGTTCATAGTACTCCCGTTCGGAGTTACTACAGCTCCGAGAGTCTTTACAAAGTGTCTGCCAGTGGTCGCTGCTCACCTAAGAAGACAACACATTCATGTCTTCCCCTACTTGGACGACTGGCTCGTCAAAGCCAGTACGTATCCAAAATGTCTCCAACACACTCACAGGACAACACACTTACTGCACCAACTGGGATTTACAGTCAATGTGTTGATATCGCATCTTCAACCTTCCAACACTCAAAACTATCTAGGAGCCACTTTAGATACTCAAAAGGCTTTAGCCTTCCCCAATGCAGCCAGAGTTCGCAATATTCAGGCTCTAGTTCTCCGGTTTCAGCCCACTCACTCACTACCAGCTCGAGTATATATGCAACTTCTGGGAATGATGGCCTCTTGCATCATGATTGTTCCCCACGCCAGGCTTCACATGCGTCCCCTCCAGGAATGCTTAGCAAGTCAGTGGAACCAATCACAGGGTCTTTTAACCGATCTAGTATTGGTAAGCGGACGTACTTATCGCTCTCTGCAGTGGTGGAACCCACACAATTTATCAAAAGGACGGCCCTTCATAGACCCAGTTCCTCAGACAATGCTAACAGCGGACGCGTCCCTCACTGGTTTGGGGGCTCATCTTCAGCATCACACAGTGCAAGGCCTGTGGAGTCAAAAGCAAAAAACTCTCCACATAAATCATCTAGAGCTGCTAGCGGTGTTTCTAGCACTCAAAGCATTTCAGACTCACTTGGTCGGCAAAGCTGTCCTAGTCCGTACCGACAACATGACAGCTATGTATTATATACAAAAACAGGGGGGGGGGGGACACTCTCTCCAACTGTCGCGCTTGGCTCAAGACATTTGGAAGTGGGCCATTCACCACAAAATCTATCTCTTAGCAGAACACCTCCCAGGAGTGAACAATCAGATTGTCTATCTTCTCAGCAGACAGAGACAGCAAATCCACGAATGGGAACTTCACCCTCAAGTTCTCCTACCATACTTTCAAAGTTGGGGAGTCCCTCAAATAGATCTTTTTGCCACACACAAAAACGCAAAATGCCCAAACTTCGCCTCCAGGTACCCACACCCGCTCTCCAAAGGCAATGCACTCTGGATGAACTGGTCAGGGCTATTTGCTTACGCTTTTCTGCCTCTCCCACTCATTCCATTAGTGGTTCGGAAGCTCAGGCAAACATCCCTCACAATGATCCTAGTAGCTCCCATATGGGCCCGTCAAACTTGGTTCACAACCCTGTTGGAGCTGCCACTAGTTCCACATCAAAAACTGCACCTCACATCCAGTCTCCTCGCACATAGCCATGGAGAAATCAGACACCCAGATCCCAAACAACTGAACCTCGCAATCTGGCTCCTGAAGTCATAGAGTTTGGCTATCTAAATCTCCCACCAGACTGTATGAACATCATTAGAGAGGCCAGAAGGCCTAACACAAGAGTATGTTATGCAGCTAAATGGAAACATTTTGTTATCTATTGCAATAATAACATCAATCCTCTTGATGCTTCAATACAAAATATCATTTGTTATTTGTTACACTTGCAGCAGTCGGAGTTAGCTCTACACCTCTATCCGACTACATCTCGCTGCAATAGCTGCATATCTACAAAATAGGCAACACTTATCTCATTTTAGAGTGCCAGTAATCAAAGCGTTCATGGAAGGACTTAAAAGTGTTATCCCACCAAGACTTCCACCTGCCCCAGTGTGGAATCTTAACATAGTCCTTACACCTTTTGAACCCATGCATAAATGTGAACTCTCCTGGAAAATCGCTTTCCTCATCGCAGTCACTTCACTGAGGAGAGTGGGTGAACTACAGGCACTAACTATAGAAGAACCTTTTTTCCAACTTCACAGACAGTGTTCCTTCGTACTAACCCCAAGTTTCTACCAAAGGCAGTTTCTGCCTTTCACATCATTCAGTCGGTTGAGTTACCTGTATTCTTTCCTCAACCTGATTCAGAGGCAGAACGAGCTCTACACACCTTGGATGTTCGAAGAGCCCTTTTATATTACATTGAAAGAACAAGATAATTTCGTACAGCTAAACAACTTCATTGCTTTTGCTCCACCACACAAGGGCAATCCCGTATCCAAGTCAGGTATTGCCAGATGGATTGTCAAATGCATTCAAATTTGTTATGCAAAAGCAAAGAGATCTTTAACAATACCGACTAGAGCGCTTTCCACTTGCAAAATAGGGGCTACTATGGCTTTCTTAGGAAACATCCCCATAGTTGAAATTTGTAAAGCTGCAACATGGTCTACACCGCACACATTCACCAAGCACTATTGTGTAGATGTGTTGGCGAGATAACAAGCTAATGTGGGCCAGGCAGTGCTTAGAACACTCTTTCAGACAACTCCAACAGCTACAGGTTAGCCACCGCTTTGAAAGAATACTGCTGTATAATCTATGCAAAGCATGTGATCTACAGCTCGCATGCCTCGAACGGATAATGTTACTTACCCAGTAAGCATCTGTTCTTGGCATGTAGAGCTGTAGATTCACATGCACGCACCCGCCTCCTGTATCTGTTGCAGTTCTCTCTCTCTTACTCTATATACATATGTATGGACATCTATATTCTTTTCTTACTAACTCCATTCTCACCCTCTGCAGGAAAACAATCTAACAATGGCGTCAATGCCCATGCGCACTATCACTGAAAGGAGGAGTCACCTACCTCGTGACTGGAAAGACTTCTTCGAAGAAAAACAACTTGCAAACATCCGGACCCAACACTAGATGGCAGGAGTATGCAAAGCATGTGAATCTACAGCTCTACATGCCAAGAACAGATGCTTACTGGGTAAGTAACATTATCCTTTTGTTGTCGAGGTGGACCTTGCTTTTCGCTTCGAAGTCTTTTATCCTTGGGTTACATTCCCCACGGTAGATGGGAATGACAATTTGTTTCGTGAATATACGAGGTATGCTATTCCGGCGGCTTATCGTCCTTATGCTTTACTTGAAGTTCCGTTGACAGCCTGGGAGCATACCATTTGGTTTAATGGCGCCCTTCCTCACCCTGTTACTGCTGTTCGGCTGGGCCCCTTATCGATCGATGGGGCCACTAGGCCTTTATTGACTGGTTTTACACCACATCCGAATTATCTTAATCTTACACTCGCAGAGCTACATCAGTTACATACAGCATTGATTCACATACACAGAAGTGTTATACAGTTTGTCGCGTGCCATTCAAGTGGCTCCGGCTGGAGCTGTTCCTCCGCCACCAGGACATGGCGGTAGTCTGGTCATTAGTCCCGTCATGATTAACTTAGTGATGGGCAAATGTCCTCAGAATCGTGATGACTTGCCATTTTGGCTTGCACAAAAATTTGAGCAACTCGAGGCTGTTTTTCCACACACAGCTCCTGTTGAAAAACACAGGATCCCTACAATGAGTTTTGCTGAGTGGTCTGATTCCCGCTTTAGCCGACTGCACCACCTGGGGGACGGTGTTTGCATCAGTGTATACACTGTGCTTTGGCACCCCCTCCATGAGCTTTCTAAAAAAGGTGCAAGATGAACACGGGGCTGGTCCAGCCCTGGATTTGGGGATGAAGTTAGTGGGAATGTTCCCGATTGTCTCCGATATGATTCTGGCCAATATTAAAGGTGAAGCGGTTTGCTTACAAGTACGTCAGCGGTGGTGGCGGAAGTGGATCGGCAGCGACAGTTGACGATTATTATTGCAGATGTCTATACATCCTCGGGTTGCAAATAGCTTGGGGATTTGACTGTTTACACAGGCACAAAGTAAACCCGCTCCTGAAAAGGAGGGTTGTTCAGTCTTTCCTAAGAAGGCTTGGAACAAGATGAAGCGGCAGCAACAACAGAAGCCTAGTTCTCGTGCTGGTTCGCCTCGACCTGGCGAGAGGTTCCAGGTTCCTGATCCTCGTTCTCCTCGTTCCTTTCAGGAATCGGCGGATCAACAGTTCGGCGGTGGAGGGCGTCAGGATCGCAGACAAGACGAGTCTACGCAAGCCAGACATGACCCACAGCGCCAGTTTGACGTAAAAGTCAAGCAGGAGGTACCACCTCTATATCGACCCCAATTTCAGAAGAAAAAAGTTGCCGCTTTGACTGCAAAGTATGCCTCAGACGGCGAGAACCCCGCTCCTCGACAGGAGTTGGGCGGTAACCCTCCTCAACAGCGCAGCGGAGGTTACCATAGTGCGGCAGACACTATACCAGCATCTGGATGTGAAAGCTACTGATACTTTCATTACGGTAGAAACTGCTGACACACTAGTTGCCCCTCCTGATAGGCTTTATGAAGTAAGCCTCTAAATTGAAGGTGATCATAAACGCCCGATTAAAGCAGTCTTTTGGGAAAATCTCACTTCTTCCTATGCTATTTTATTGTCGGAGGATGATTGGCCTCCCCCTTTTGTCCAAGCTTCCTCTAGAGGGGAAGATGTTATTCTCCCTAGCTTTTCACACTACGTACCTGATGACGATAAATTGGCTTATGCCTCGAAGTGGGCTGTGTCCTTGGCCCCAGCATTATATCCCAATCAGGCGGGTTGGGACGAGGATTCACCAGTTCATGTGATTCCTTTGCTTTCTACGCCTTCGCCCCAACCTCAATATCCGATTAAACGAGACCCGAAAGCGTCCATGAGTGACATTTTGACCCATTTGGAATATCGGGGTGTGATTGAACCCTGTGTTTCGTTTTTGAATAATCCTCTTTTTACGATATTGAAACTGGATGGTTCATAACGTATATAGATCTGAAAGAAACACCTAGTGATAGATTCCTTACCTTAGAATTACCCCCAGGCGTCAGACTGATCCGGGAAAGTTTTCGCAGCAGTACCCCTGCGCGCCGGAAGGTGGCGGTCGTGCGGCTGCGCCGTCCGTCGTTGGTGTCGTGGTCGCCGAGATGACGTTGCGGCAGCTACTTAGACGCCACCTCGCGCGCTGACGTCAGTTCTTTCTTTTCTGCACCAGCAAGCGCAGATCCGAGAGAGCGTGTACCCCCAGTCATTTTTTGACTGAGTTTTTGAGGCTTTTGTCTCTGTTTTTCGAGTTGTTCGACTCCTAAGGTGCCGTAGGGATGCCCGGTTTCAAGTCGTGCGGGGACTGTCATCGTATGATGTCGGTGACGGACCCACACCGCATGTCTCTCTACTGCCTGGGGCGCGACCACGACCCCAAGTCGTGCCCTGACTGCCGGGCCATGGCGCCGAAGACTTTGCGGGAGCGGTCCCGAAAGTTGCTGGAAGTCTGGCAGTTGGCTCTGCGCCGCTCGAGGTCCCGGTCCCGTGGGAGGTCAAGGGACCGGTCGCGGAGCCATCACCATCGTCTAAGTCTTCGCACTCGGGGTCAGGTAAGGCGAAGCACAAGAAGTCGAAGAAGCGCCATCGCTCTCCAACTTCCCCTCGCCCGTCGCGGCTGAGGGTGTGGGGGTGCCACCCCCGCGACTCCAGCTGAGCCTCACGCAGTCGCCTCGGCCTACCTGCCCTTCCCGGGTCCGGGGCAACCCGGCCCAGCTGCAGGACTTTCTGTCAGCCATGGCCCGCCTCTTTGGCCCAACGGGCCCCTCAGGCCCGACTGGGGGCCCTCGCCCTTCACTGTTGGCGACTCTGGCCCCGACATCGCTGTCGGCTCCGGCCCCGGCGCCGCAGGGCCCCCATGGATCCAGGCCTGGATCCCGGTCGACGCCGGTTGACCTTGTAACACCTCCACCGACGTCAACCCCACCGGCACCACTTCCAACGTCGCCCGTGGCACCGGACGACGTCGTCACCGGTTTCAGCACTGACGTGGACACAGAGCCGGAACGGCGTAGCTCGACGCCGATGGGACCCTTCTTTCCCTATGTCCAGCCTCCGTATTTTCGGCCTTTACCACAGCCATCGGAGGAAGGGGAGGACTGGGAGGGGTCTGAGGACCCTCTCGCAGCTCAGTGCGAGTATGACCCGGACTGGGCAGAGGAGCTGGGGGATGCCAGTGGTCTTGACCAATGTTCCCTCTAATTTTTTTCCTCTGTGTGCGGCAGTGTAGGGTCTCTGTGCGCTGCTGCCATGGCTATGTGCGCCGTGTGTGCAGCGCCAAATATCACTTCAAACGCTTGCTTAAACCCTAGCAGCCCAGCTCTGTTAAGAAGAGACATTTTATTCCTCTGTCTGATGTAACATTTCCTATACATTGATTTACACACTATGATTCAGTGTCTCTGTGTAATGTGTATGCGATGTAAAGTGCCTAACACCTTACACTGGTATGAGTGGCGCTATTAAACAAAATAAATATGAAGGAGAGAGGGATTATGGAGACTTGAGGGTCACTGTTAAAGGTTGGTAATGAGAGTATCCGTGGCGGAGGTGGTCATTGGGGCGCCAACAAACATTGTCACACCATGCGCCACCAGCACTAAAGCCGGCCCTGTTCAAATGGCACTAATAATGATAGTGAAATTATGAAAACATCCCACATTGCAATTTGAAACCTTGGCAGCTATGTTGCTGCATTTCTTTTCTTAATAGGGTTGGGCTGTGGGTGATTGTGTGCATTTGTTAAGGTTTCGTGTTCATTGCAGCTCATGATGGGTGCTGCGATTAACATGAAAACTTTAACATATGCACAGGGACATCTTAAGGATTTTGAGTGCCTGGGCCAAACTTATTTCTGGGGCCCCTGATTAGAACAGCTTTGGATTTATGATCCAATTTCAGCTTTTTCATGTCCTTTTTGGCCAGGTCACCGACACTGCAGAGGCACACTGGTCCAAATTCTAAATGTGCTTCCATCTAATATTCAGGGATAGTGGTATGTGTTTTCAAAATTGTAACATAGCCTGAAGGAAAAGGAGAGGAGACTAGTGAGAAATAGGATTTAGTGGCAGAGAAAGGGGAGAGAGGAACAAAGTAGAAAGAAAGTCAGGGCTCAAAGACGAGAAATGGGGAAGGGGTAATGGAGAAATTGGTAAGAGAGGGACGGAATGAGAAAGGCAGCCAGAGGCTTTGGAGAACTGGGAGGGAGAACGGAAAACCGGTAAGAGAGAAAGCAAAGAACAGGCAGTGAGAGGGAAATGGAGACAAGAATGGGATGGGGAGAAGGGTAAAGTGGGTAAACGTGGAGCGGGACTGATATGAGGAAGAAGAAAAAGAAGAGAAGGAGACGGCGAGAGCAGCTGGGGAGTGGAAGAAAAAAGGACAAAAGATATGTCAGAGAAGACAGCGAGTGTGGTATGGCAATGCTTCAGAAGTAGCGTCTCTGCATATCGACGTTGGGGGTTCTATAAGGAGCCTTTTTCGCCATCTCGTCATTTCTAAACGCTTGCTCTATGTAACTGTGCTCACCTGAACGAACTAAGAAGGGTGGAAGGCTGAGTTAGGCCGTGCCAAGATTTTTAATCTTGCCAAGATGCAGGTCTGAGCAGATGGCAGCTGCGAGTGTGTAAATGACTGATCCATCTGCCGGGAGTATTCTCTTCACTAACACTTGCTTCCCTTCACTTTTTGAAACTCAGGGGCAGCAACATTGTCGTGGTGTCACCAGTGCTTCAAGTGGAAGCTTTTTCAATATTATATAGAAGCCATAGTTGCTGCTTATTTATCTCATGCAACTAACAACCACTGACAAAGCCAATAGTCCGACTTGTTGTAGGTATGATGTTACTTGTATAATATATCTGGATGCAATGACAGAAACAGGAAAATACAAGTCGGGGGCACACTATGCCAAGCACAGAAAAGGTTAAAGTCACACAATCACCCCTCAGCCCAGCTCTATTAAGAAGAGAATACAGCAAGTCTCCAAGCACGGCGTGTGCTTTACACGCCTTGTTTGTAGAGTTGCTGAATTTCTTTTCTTAATAGAGCGCAGCTGCAGGGTGATTGTGTGCTTTGTTAAAGTTTTCAGGTTAATCGCAGCACCCTTCTGGAGCTGCAATTAACAAGAAAACTTTCAGATGAAGTGAAACGGGATGACTAGGGAGTGGGCAGTGCGCTTAGAGGCTTTTATAGGTGAGAAAAGTGATCACTGAACTGCTATGCAACTTTCAAATCCTTGAAAAATACAAACAGACCAACATTACAACGCTGATAAGAGATCTGTGAAAACCTGCACCATCACTGCACTGGTACATCACCTAGTCCAGTGGAATGCTCAGGCCACAGATCATCATGCATAAAAACACACTCTTTCTAGATGTCAGTTTCTCAAGACAATAATAGAACAATAATTAAGACCCTAAAAAGACTCTGCTCCTCCACTGCTCCAGACTACTGTTACCATCATCAGTGTCTCACTGGGTCAAGGTTTATCTTGTCTATTCTTCAGACTTGCCATAATGAGCACCTACATTAAAAAAAATAGAGAAATACCACAAACATTTCCCTTTCTTCCTTCCTCTGACCCCATTAAACCTGGAAAGAATAATCTCCTACAATTTGAAAAATATTTAGAAGCAAGCCAACTGTTAAATTCCCATTAGTCACTTTTCTGTCCCAACCACAGTATGGAAGCTGCACTACTAGATGTATGGCAAGCTCCTATCACAAGACAGTCTGCTTAACCTGATGACCTTCAGAGCTGAGTTTTGTACAGAAGATCACCCCTTTCGCCCCTAATATATGCAAGTACAAAAAAGGGAATCATTAACAGTCAAACTGCTTCTTGTTAAAATGTCACATTTTGTCAAAAGGGGTTGTTAAAACTGTACTACCAGCGTGACCATAACAGACACTCAAGCAAGTCTCTGTCATTGGCAGCCTCATCACAACTAGAAAGATGGCTGGAGAGTTTCGCTGTTTTCAAATTCAGATGGATTTAATTTATACAAGCCATTGTTGCTGCGTATTTATCTTATGCAACTAGCAACCACTTACAAAGTCAATAGTCCGACTTGTAGGTATGATCAGGGCTTTAAGTGGGCCGGGCCTCACCGGTGCTGAGCACCGGCAGTTTTTTAAAAGGGGCCTCGAAACGGGTCTCTACCGGGCTCTGTTTTGTGCCCTGGCACAGGCAGTCCGTTTTTTCCAGACTGCAGTGACACTAGGCACATCGATGTGCGCGTGCTCACACTGCTCACTTCTCACTAGTAGAGAAGTTAGGGCATGATGACATGCCAGGTGAGCCTTGTAGGTAGGGGTGACCAGGAGTCCCGGATTTGTCTGGACCGCTCCGGTTTTCAACAGTTGTCCCGGCAGATTTCGGTAAAAGTGGCTAATGTCCCGGTTTTTTGAGAGGGTGAACTAAAAACAGTGAGAGGCAATTTTTAGGTGTTCCAAAGCAGGGCTAGTAAGCAGCTGTTATAAGTAAGCAGTTTAATTAACAGGCATGATGCTGGTTTTAAAACTACATTTTATTTATTTTCTTAGTGCCTGTTCTGTGTTTCTATGAGGATGAGGACTGTCATTATTTGCCACTTTATTGATGTAAATTTGTAGTCCTTCCTCTATTTTAGCGAAATGTCCCGGTTTTTGGGTCGCACGATCTAGTCACCCTACTTGTAGGGGAAGGGAAATCCTTTAAAGAGAGTCATTTTCTCTCTGGATTTCCCTTCTCTTTTGAAACTCAGGAGCAGCAACATTGTCGTGGTGTCACCAGGGCTTTAAGTTGAAGCTTTTTCAATGTTACATACAAGCCATAGTTGCTGCTTATTTATCTTATGCAACTAACAACCATTGACAAAGCCAATAGTCCTGACTTGTAGGTATGATATTACTTGTTGTATTATAAAACTGGATGCAATGACAGAAACAGCTAACCTGGCAGGTTCACTTAACGCTAGGGCGGACGAACTCAGCCGGAGGTGCATGATGGATCACGAATGGCGTCTTCACTCGGACGTGGCGCAAGGTCTCTTTCAACAGTGGGGAGAGCCTTGGTTAGATCTATTCGCCACCGCAGAGAACGCGCAATGTCTGCAATTCTGCGCGTTGGAATTTCCAAGGCGGCACTCGCTCGGCGACGCTTTTCGTCGCAAGTGGAGTTGCGGTCTGTTGTACGCCTTTCCGCCTATACCACTTCTGCCCAGAGAGCTGAAGAAGATCAGGCGTGACCGGGCCCAAGTCATTCTTGTGGCTCCGGATTGGGCTCGAAGAGTTTGGTATCCCGAGCTACTCAGTATGAGCATCGATCCCCCGATCAGACTGCCTCTTCGGGAGGATCTTCTGTCGCAGCAGCAGGGGACGGTCCTCCACCCGAACCTGTCCAGTCTCCACCTCCTTGCGTGGAGATTGAGCGGCGGCAGTTGATTCCTTTTGACTTGCCTCCTGAGGTTTGTAATGTCATTCTGGCAGCCAGGCGTCCCTCCACTAAGTTGGTATACGCATGCAGGTGGAATAAATTTGTGGCATGGTGCACAGCAAAGGCTGTGGATCCCCTTTCTGCCCCTCTTTCAGAAGTCCTACTGTTCCTCCTTTCTTTGGCCCAGCAGGGCTCTGCTCTGGGCACTATCAAGGGCTACCTTTCTGCTATCTCAGCCTTTCTCAGGCTCCCTGACCAGCCCTCTCTTTTCAAGTCCCCTGTTGTAAATAGATTCCTCAAAGGCATTACTCACCTTTTCCCTCCTATTCCTTTTGTGATGCCACAGTGGGACTTGAATCTGGTTCTCACTTTCTTAATGTGCGCTCCCTTTGAGCCTCTTCACAACTGTCCTCTTCGTCTCTTAACTCTAAAGACTGCTTTCCTGGTTGCCATCACCTCCGCTAGGAGAGTGAGTGAGCTCCAGGCTCTTTCTTGTAAACCTCCTTTTCTGTCTGTCCATCCGGACAAGGTTGTGCTCAGAACCCGTCCATCCTTTCTGCCAAAAGATGCAACTGCTTTTCACATCGGGCAAACCATTACTTAGCCAACCTTCTTTCCGCCTCCGCATCCTTCCAGAGAGGAGAGAGGCTCCACCGTCTGGACCCAAAACGTGCGCTCTCATTCTACCTGAACCGCACACAACAGTTCCGGGTGGATGACCAACTCTTTGTTGGCTACGTTGGCGCCAAGAAAGGTCGGGCCGTACACATGCGGACTATCTCCCGATGGGTCGTCTTGTGTATAAAAGCATGCTATTCTCTGGCTAAAAAGGAGCCTCCGTTGGGTCTGCGCGCCCATTCCACCAGGGCGACGGCGGCCACTACGGCATTGGGACGTGGTGTCCCCTTACAAGACACCTGTCAGGCAGCTACGTGGGCCTCGCTGCACACTTTTACTAAGCATTACTGCCTGGACAGCCAAGTCCGAAGAGACGGCTTCTTTGGCCGTTCTGTTCTCCGAGACTTTCTGGTGTGATCTTGGTTCGCAGACCCACCACCGGGGTTGGTATTGCTGGGGTATCTATTCTAAGGTAAGGAATCTATCACTACGTGTTTCTTTCAGATGAACAAGTTACTTACCTTCGGTAACGATATATCTGTAAGAAACATTAGTAGTGATGGATTCCTTACCGCCCCACCCATCCTCCCCGTTCTGCGAACTGATTTCTAGGGTTAAGGTCATCCCTTTCAGGGCCCTAGTTTCAAGGCACCAGTGGTCAGTATCTTGCATGGCTCTGCGTTCCTGGCGCGGAAAGTAGTGTACAGAACTGACGTCAGCGCGCGAGGGCGGCGTCTAAGTAGCTGCTGCGACGTCATCTCGGCGACCACAACGCCAACGACTGACGTGGAGCCGCACGACGCCACCTTCCGACGCGCAGGGGTACTGCTGACAAACTTTCCGGATCCAGTCTGACGCCTGGGGGTAATTGTAAGGTAAGGAATCTATCACTACTAATGTTTCTTACAGATATATCGTTACCGAAGGTAAGTAACTTGTTATTTTAGACTACAGACATTTGAATATGTTTGTACCTTTGCGGTTCAGAACACACATAGCTCTGCGTTAGCAAACAACATTGTTCGCAAAAAATATAAAACTACTTTGGATATTTCCAACGGCTTCTACAGCCATTCTTTGGCTTCTGAGAGCCGTAATATGACCGCATTCAGTGCGTTGGGCAATCAGCGCCGATACACGAGATTGCCTATGGGATATAAGAATAGCCCAGGTGTGTTTGCGACACGCATTGTTTCAATTTTACATGAGATTGACCCTGATGCCTTTTCGTATGACAATGACATTTATTTGACTGATGATGAGATGACTCCCCATCTTATGTGCGTTGATCGCATAGTCACTCATTTTGCAAAGTTGGGCTACAAATTTAATTTTGCGAAATCACACATTGCCTTTCTGGCAGTACTTTTTCTTGGTTATGAACTCAATAACGGAGGTAGGGGGTTGGCCCCCCACTTTTTAGAGAAATGTGCTCAATTGCAGCGTCTCTCTACCCTTAAACAATTAGTCTTTGCTGGAATTTTGAATTTTGGCAGAACCTACATGCCCAGCGTATCAAACCGCTGTACGCGTTAATACAACCCTCTTTCTCTTCTTCCAGCTTGCTTTCGGAACATACTGCTATTCTTCGGTCTCTGCAGTCTGATCTGCTTGCGACCAACTTCTTGTTAGCATGAGACAATTCTACAAATTTGGTCATCAGGATTGTACCAGGTGTATTAGGTTTTACTTACTTGACGTTCAATGAAGGGGACAAGGTCCCCATTGCTTATAAATCGCATTTGTATACCCCAGCTGAGATGCGTTTCTCTTCTACAGAATTTTTTTTGACAGCAGTCCAGATGGCGATCCTTAAGGAACGCGCTCTGGCACAGGGTAAACACATTTTCATGATCTCGTCGGTACCTGCTTTAGAAGCAGTCACAAAGGCTAGTGTCTCGAATTCGAAAGCCTTGCATCCACTTTGGATACAGCATCTAGTTCTTTGACGTCAGCTGATGTTAACTTTGTCTTTGATCCTTCTTTGCAAACACATGAGTTTTTACAATATGGACATGTTCATCCTCCTCCTTTATCACTACTCCCTCTTGATCAGTACAAATGCATTATTTACACTGATGGATCTGCGCAGCCAGCCATTGGTTCTAAACATGCTTATTTTGCAGCCTGCGCAATTGTGGCAGGTTGGATTGGCTGGAATTTTAAATCCTCCTTGGTGCACACACAATCTCTTGGAGACTGCAAGGCTCAATTGGCGAAGCTACGTGCTTTGGTTTTGGCTCTTGAATTTGAACATTTGCGTATCTTTGTAGGGACATTTGCCATTCTGACCAAGTTCCTGCTTTTGCCTCCAAGGCTTACCGGGATGCGATGAAGTCTCGGAGGTGCAGGTGCAATTCTCGTCTCCATATCGGCCTGAGGGCAATCCTGTTGTGGAGCGGATGAACTGTGACTTAAAGCAATTTTTAACAGCGAGAGTATTAGGTACTGGTCGGGGCTGGTTGACTCATCTATATGGAGTTCAACGTGCACTAGATAATCTCCCAAGAAGATCTCTGGGTGGGCGGACTCCATACGAAATGCTCTTTTGCATTAAAATGTTTGTGCCAGACCTTGATGGTGTAGACGTTGTGGCGGCTTCCGCAACCTTTGACGTAGATAACCACTGTGCTATGTTACAGGATCTACAAAAGGCACATAATTCACATGCAAAAGCCCATTTGCCCTCTTCCACGGATGCAGCGGTGCGGATTCCGGTTTCTGGCTGGCTTCCTAAAGTTGGAGATCTGGTCCATGAAAAGGTGGAGAACAAAGAATTTGGCCCATCATACCGTGCACCAGTCAGAGTCCTTGGCTTAAAGGACACCCGTACTGTAATTCTACCTCCACTACCTGGTCGCAAGGAGAACTGTTACATTTCAATTGAACATGTCAAGCTACACCATATGGCCGATACTGAATAGTATGCCTGTAAGCATTCCACGCCGGGATATTTCACTGAATCCGATGGCTTCTATTTCTTCGAATAATCCACAATAAATGGAAGGGGAAATGGAGTCTTCAATTGATTTGTTGCCCGTTTTACCTTCAACATCCACAATTGTGGATACTGATTATACTTCTCCTCCAACTGAGGTTATAATTGACATTCCTGAAAGTACAATACGTTCGCCGTCAAATGAAGATCAACCCCCATTGTTTCAGCTGGGGTCCAGTGGTTACTATATGGACCATAATAGCTTTTCTTCTGATACATCTTCGTCGTCATCCTCTACGGCAGAGCCCCCTACACGTACCAGTCTCTTCCTCTCCTGGTTCAAAAAGACTTGCATGGTCCCGCCCTGGACATACGTCTGGATGGTGCAGACGATAGTGTTCCTATTCATGTGGATTGGGTTTGTGACTGTGTTTTTCCTGCTGATTAATGGCCATTATTTACCTGAACGCTCTGCTGTGAACTTGGTTGACGGTGTTCTGGCCCCTCACACATCATCTCAGAGACCATCTTTTAATTATACCCAATGGGAGTATTGTCCAAAACCATTACAGGGGAGTTCAAAGACCCAACGGAGTAAATGTATATATTTGTCTTGTTACAATCTTTCTGACCCTCAGTCCTATTATTACAAACTAAACATACCGTCCCGCACTAAATTTATGCTGACCCACTCTAAATTAGTTTACTCCTTGTCCTTCATCAATGATTTGTCCGTGAAAGGTTATGAGTATTGGAAGGACACGATTGATTTAAAATACATCTGGGGTACAAAACCTTGGCAAGTGCAGGGCACTGAGTCATTAAATTGCGCGTGTTTGATAACATCTCAGCTTATATTTTTAAATGAGACCGTACAACAGACTACTTGTATTGGTTTAGCCACGGCCAAACATCTAAATATTCCCCCCATTCCATTATTGTCTCCTTATGACACATGGCAAACGCATACCAACTACACAATTGATGACTTAGCTGTCATGTTTCAGAATGGCGCACTTAACTCTTCCACTATTGACGCTTTGGGATGGTTACTGTGGCCAACCAGCTCCAATGTACGTCAATTGCGTTTTCTGAATACCTCAAAAGGGTTTACACAAAGTTGACCTGATCCCCATTTCCCACATTCCCATACAGTTACCACATATTCAGTGGGTAAATTGTGTCAGCAATGGTTGGAACATTCCACACTGTCATGTGTGAAACAACACCTTTCTCTCTTGTCAGGTGACATTGATCTGGCTGATTTTCTTTTCGGTCCAAAGTCCCTTAGAGCAAAACGTTTTGTTTATGCAGCCCATAATGAATTTTAGAAGCTGTTGCATTTGGAAGCAATGGTGCGCCTGCGCCAAATTGACCAAGCTAATTTAGAAAAGGCTCATGAAGTGGTCGAAAACCGCATTAATACACTGTCTTCCCGTATATATACTTTGGATAATATTGTTTCATCAGTCATTGACATTGTTCAACATGAAGTGTCTGTTTTGTATCATGGTCAAAATCTGTTACGTTCTGTAATGCAATTTGCATGGACCTTACAAACGCTCAAAAGTGGAAAAGTACCATGGGATTACCTCAATGCTTCTGCACTGTTTTTGCCATTTAATTTGACTGATAAACAGAAATGAATGTCAATGAAAGACGCAACATACACATTGTTACATATTGAACAATTAGAATAGTTACCATTTTCTGTGGCAGAGACTGATTCAGCTGTATGGTTGATACATGGGGTTATTTCATTGCCGATCTCACTTTTTCAGTTCACGGCCTGCATGAAACACTATCCAGTTGGTAGATATGAGCCCCTCTGCAGTAGCTACATTCATGAATTATGGTCGTTGCCTTTCACCTTTAGATGTCAATGTGCAGATAAAGAGGTTTTCCTTACAGGGGAGGATTGCGATTCAACAATAAGACATTCCCTAGTCTGTAAACAAGTTAAACTTCACTGAGCCTGCAACGTCAAGGCCCCTAATCTGGCTTGTTTTCTTAAAAGTACCCCTGCCCCAGCTATTATTCCTGCGTTGACTTTGTTTTTTAACGGCAGTTATCTTATTCTAAATAACCACGACTGCTGCAGCTTACGGGCAGGCATCCCGTATATAGTAACAGTTTCCCAACTTGTTACATGTTGCAGCAGTGTCCTGTTCCCACCCTTCATGGGATTGCAGATAGTTCGCTTTGGCCTTCCATTCCCAATTTGAAAACAGATTTCAATAAGCTAAACAGACTCAAAGCGCTATTATTCCAACAAGAAGTGGCTCTCACATCAGCTCGTGAGACCTTCGAATTGCAGGTGGCGAGAACCGCAAATGAGATTCACTCACTGCTAAACATGAATCTCCCACTCCATTTTGGAGAATTAATTCACCAAATATTTAATGCGTCTGATACTGAGGGCCTTGCCCACTTTTTTAAACTTGTGGGATCCGGCCTTGTCACCGCCTTTCAGACTATTTTTGGCGTAATACCTGCTTTTATTCATTCTATTTTTTCCAGCGCCTTTGGAGGGTTTCCCCTAGTGCTCCTGCTAATTTGCGACGTACTTGTACTTCTATTGTTGCTCCGCAATGGCTGCCTGAATTGTGGAGCTACCAAACCCGGTCCAGTTGCAGCTGTATCGTGACGGGATGTCAGCTTATTTCGGCAATGCCATTGAAAGCTCTTGACATCGACTATTGGCTGACCTTCTGTTATGCCTACTTCACCTGCGTGTAACCTGTGTTCCACTGCCTCCGGTGCCCTTTTCAACGGGCCCTGGATGTCTGCCTCTCCAATACAACCCATGCTGCCCTGGATTATGAACGGTTAATGGGTCCGTTAAAGGCCCATGACCTGGAATGTTCCATGGGTTGGCGCCTGGTGTGCGATCCTCTACTTGGACCAATGGCAGACTTGAGTACCTGTGCTCGTGCGCAGCGCCTCATAGACCGGAGTTTCATCGTAGTTAACGCAGGTTGCCTTGATATGCTCCTAACAGCTTCTGGATATGAGGAGCATGTGTGCTCGTTTGACTTGCTTAATTGGATGGCATACCTCTTTACTATGGAAGGTTCAGACAACATACTGGATTTTATGGCATTCCGATTTTCTCGCAACATTTCTGAATCTGAGGATCCGCTATTAATGAATGTTTTTGGGTACCCAATTGGCTATTTTTTACAATTTACAACAAAAAATTTTTTGTGTTCGCAAATATCTTACTTGGGAGGCCACTGAGACGCTTTACCTCTGCTTACCTCTGCTTTTTGTTTTAGCTTGGTGCTACCGACCTGGCCAAGGGGAGGGTGTCACATGGCCCATAGGGACATTGTCGTCTTCACTAAGTTAGCATGAGTACGCTGCAGCCTGCCTGCTGCTTTGCGCACGTTACTACACATCTTTATTTTTTGCAATAATTTCTACGGCTGTTTTCACATGAGAACTCATCGCTGTGTTCACTCGCAGCATGTTCCTGGGATTTTGACTGAACATTATGTGCAAGGTCGAACAACAATGTCCCTTGTTATTTTGTTCTGGCCAGGCCTCAGACAAAACATACCGATACAGCTGTTGTTTGGACAAACGTACTTTGGTTTTATTATAATACACGAATAGGTAGCACACACTTGGAGAGGGACCTTTCCAGGGAGAAGAGCGAGACAGCACCTATGATGTAGATCTACCATCTATAGGCTAAAGTATGGGGTCTGCTGACAAAGCCCAGAGATCTTCTAATATATAATAATACTGCTTCGTAGCAAGGGGAGGGAGGTTAGGCTCTATTGTCTTTTCATTATGATATCTCCCTTCATGATATATGGACTAGCTGCTATGCTGACTATATTTGTACTATGCATTTTCCTGCTTATTGTGGCACGTATAACTCATGTTAGGGCACTTTAGTTAAAATAAATATTTTAAACTGTTGTGTCTCTGTCAGATCTTCTTGTGGACAAGTACAAGAGTGAGAGCGAAAGGGTGTGTCTTGTTACCGGGAGTCCTGAGAGATCTGGGAGTGTTGTGTTCTGAGGTGTCTAATCATTTGTTTCTCTGTGAGTGAGTAGGAGAGCAAGTGAGACACTATAGCTAGTCGGTCCTGGGCTCGTGGGTACTAAGGTGGTAGGATGACTCAGTCCCTATACACCAAGGTCCTATAATCCTGCGCATAGTTCTGTATTTGTGCAGAATACCTGCAACACTGGGGCACTCATCAGGAGGCAGCTTCCACCAGCCCATTTCTCCTGTTAGCGCTGCCTAATACAAAGCCAACTATTAACCATGAAACCCTCCAAGTGGGGAGAGGATGTGGCATAATGGCCAGAGCTCCCGACTTCAGAGCAGGGGAACCAGCGCCAGCTCAACATCCTATGCTTCTGGGTCAATCACTTAATATCCCTGTGCCTACCAAAAATGAATGTATCCTTAACTGGTGCTCAAGCGCCGGTGTTGATCATTAAGGGCCGGTGCTGGGCTCTGGAAACCACTGGCTCAAATTGAGCACTGGTTGCACTGCATATTCATGTCAATCTTTGCTCCCCTCATCTCTACTTTGAATGTCTTGGACAAAATGAACGAGGAACTGACGTAAGGACTGCGCTGTATGGCTCCAGTGCCATCACATCCGCGCTGCATCCAACCTTAGAAAGGAGCCACCACCTACCAGCGTATGAGAGCTTTGGCAAAGTTTTCCTGATCCTGTCCAACGCCTCTGGAATATTCTAAAGTAAGCAATCTGTGGTTAGATAGTCTTCAGCAGAAAAAGTGTTACCAAAGGTAAGTAACTTGGTCCTTGAGAAGAATAGCATCCTCTTCTCTAGTTCCTCCATAAATATGACTGAGAAAAAGAAAAATTTGCACCTCGGAGCATACTGCTATTTTTCTGCCTAAAATTCAATCAAAACAGTCACCAAGTTGACTTCTAATCCTTAACTGGTCAGGTCATCATTGCTGACTGCCTCATGAATGACCACCTTGTTGACCTTCATCTCATTGACCACTGCCATGTCCAGCATGAGATCTTTGTCAATCTCAGGCTCATTAGTTGTTGGGACCTCTGCAGCTATACCCTCATCAGCAGGCACCTCATCAACAGCAATGACTGTCAGAACCCTTTTCATAGATGCATCTTTTTAATCGATGACACCCAAGAAAACCTACTAGTATGCAGCAATTCAAGGAAGCAGTGATTTTTTTGCTGCCTTAGTGCCAACCATTTTGGCATCAACTGAGCACATGCTGTTGCCCTTTGCATACCTCTCTAATGAAGGCACCATCACAATTTCAGTTACTTTTTTGGAGCTGGAAGAATACAGAGAAAATACTCATGGCGACAATGACAAAATCGCGAACGCCGCCTTTTGCCAGGGGCTCCAAGTGCAGAAGAGAAGAAAAAGATGACACAGGATTTCCATCCTATGATCATAGGGAGCACGATGGTATTGCGTGGATGAGTTTTATGCAAGTTTCCCTGCCTTTCATCTGCCAGTGGCTCCACAACCACCACCTATTCCTCCTGTTGATTCTTTACCTGATGATAGTACTCATTTAACATAATAGAGTGTCAGGCACTTCAGTTTAACAATGGTGGGAAAATATGTATTACATGGTCTTAAGGAACAGCCTGGTCTCTTCATAAAAGCCAGCCTGATCCTGGATCATATCAGAGGAACAACCATTGATCAGAATGTTTTCCCCAATTCACATGTGACTCCTCAGCTTAAGAAGAATTTCAAGGTGTCAGATAAAACCCCACTCTGCCTCTCTGATAATCCAAAAACAAATTTCGTTCACTGCTCCACAATGAAGATTCAGAAATCTACCATCCACTTAAACTTCTCCCTTAGATCAAAAGGTAACATGTATGGGGTGACCTTTGGCAAGAGGATAACTTCAACAGCAGCGTCCTTCATTAAGGCAGCAAACACTCTAGCACTGCTAAGAAGCTGTCATCATTGGCTGTACTGTGACATGTTGCTGTATCTGTAGTCTAGGTGTCTGAGGTGGTGAGCAGACAAAATATCGAAAATAATATATCGATATACAAAAATATCGAAGTTAAAATATCGAAGGGACAGAATATCGAAGGGACAGAATATCGATGGACAGAATATCGACCCTAAGGTAAGTAATATCGAATTTTTTAATATCGATGTTACTAATATCGATATTTGTATTTTTATGTATTTTGTTATGTTTTTAATATGTATGTTATATGTGTTTTTGTTAAGTGTTCTACTTGTTTAAAAATATATGTATACAATTTTTATATGTTAATAAAAAAAAATGTAAGTTACATTTTTTTTTTTGTACTGTAGCGGGTTGTGGGTTTATAGGGGAATAGGGTGGGAAGTAATTTAATTGTAAGTAAGTTATAATTTATTTTAATTAATTGTGATTGATAATTATATAATTGTTAATTAATTAATAATTGGTAATTAATTTTTATTAATTGGTTATTAATTTTTATTAATTCATTAATTGATCATCATGTAATTTAAATGTAATTAACTTATAATTTATTTTAATTAATTGGTATTGATAATTATATTATTGTTAATTAATTGATAATTGGTAATCAATTATTAATTGGTTATTAATTATTATTAATAAGTTATTAATTTTTATTAATTGATTACTTGATCATTATGTTAAGTGTATTATTTTATCATTGGAGTGTGTTGTGCGTTTATAGGGGAATACTTTTGGAAGTAATTGAAATCTAATTAAATTTATTTTTGGGTATTGATAATTAATTTATTGGATATTAATTATTAATAGGTAATTTTTTTAAATTACAATTTTTTGGTTCTAAAAATTAATTTATTGTTTTATTATTAATTGGTAAATAAATATTATTAAATATTATTTATTGATACATTTAATCAATATATTAAGAATTATTTATTAATTGATAATTAATGTTTAATTATTATTATTGGTATAAAAAAGCATTTAATTGTTTAATATTAGTTAATTGGAATTAAGTTTTAATAATTTGTTTTTTGTTATTAATATTGTATTGTTCAATATTTATTATTTAGTAATTAATATTTATTAATTATTATTTATTGGTATTTATTATTAATTTATTGTTAATAAATTTTCTATTGGTAATTGTTTTTAATTATTATTTATTGGTAAATAGTTTAGTTATTTAATAATTAATTATTTAAAAAAATTAATTTATTTATAAGTGTGTTATTTGTAACTTCTACGCTATCCAACACTTCCCCTACTGTTGCACTCTCTGGAGTTGGAATAGTAATTTTTACCCTACGCTATCCAACACTTTCCCTACTGTTGCACTCTCTGGAGTGGGAATAGTAATTTTACCCCTACGCTATCCAACACTTTCCCTACTGTTGCACTCACTGGAGTGGGAATAGTAATTTTACCCCTACGCTATCCAACACTTTCCCTACTGTTGCACTCACTGGAGTGGGAATAGTAATTTTTACCCCTACGCTATCCAACACTTTCCCTACTGTTGCACTCACTGGAGTGGGAATAGTAATTTTTACCCTCACGCTATCCAACGCTTTCCCTACTGTTGCACTCCCTGGAGTGGGAATAGTAATTCTACCCCTACGCTATCCAACACTTTCCCTACTGTTGCACTCTCTGGAGTTGGAATAGTAATTTTTACCCCTACGCTATCCAACATTTATCTTACTGTTGTTTTTTGGGGGTTGTAATAGTAGTTTTATTCCTACGCTATTTAATATTTTTTGTATCATTTTAGTTAATATAGTATATAATTAATTTTCAAAATATTAAAAGTAAATTTAATTTTTTTAATTTGTTATTATTTAATTTTTATTTATATTATTGTTTTGTGTATAGATGTATTTGTAATTTATAATATTTTTAATTTATTAAAATAATTATTGAAACTCATTATAAAGTAAGTATATATATTATATATTATATGTATGTTTAATTAATGTTTTATTTAATTATATATGTTACTTATTAATTTAAAAAATTATAAAATATTTTTAACTGTTTATTTTAATTATAAGTATTATTTAGTTTATTTTACATATTATTTTTAACAAAAAACCCCCCGATATTTTTGATAACGATATTTTTGACAATCAATATTGTTTTTTCGATATTTTTGTACTTACCATGTTGTAGATAGGATTTCGATATTATTGACATCGATATTTTTGTTGCGATATTTTTGTAGGTCGATTTTTTGACCTTCGATATTTTGTCAGTGATCCGTCTGAGGTTAAGCAGTTGGAAGCTTGAATTTTACTTGACACTGACTGTGGTGATTGAAGCACCATGTTTGTCTCACAGGTTTCTGCCAGGTAGTAGGGTAGCTGTTCTCCAGTGGTTACAGTAGCTTCCATGTCTGGAAGTGCAGGAACTCATGCCTGATATGCCGTTCAATGAAAAGGAAATTTTAGGGAAATGTGGATGAAGTGTTCCAGGAAATCAAGTCAGCACTGAAACCCGATAGTATTATGGGGTCCCTGCAATCTTCCTGTCCATCATACACTTGTGGGAACTGGGGACGTAAGACTCCAACCTTTTTGAGGTGGTTATAAATGTTAGCCGGAGCATCAACAAGTCTCTTAACCATCCACCTAAGCCACAGCAAGACCACTCAATTTAATGTCCCAGTAAACTTCCTTATCCATCCGCAATCCCACCCAACTCAGGTTCCACAAGCTAGTCAAGAGAATGTAATGTAATTTTATTTTGTACAGCGCCCGATTACCCAAAGGTGTTTTCGCGATGGCGATTCACTAAAAAGCCAGGTTTTTAGCTGCTTCCTAAACTCAGCAGATTGGATTGGGAGCATAGAGTTGTAGGCAAAGTTATAGGCAAAGCATTCCAGAATCTACCTAGCACAAAAGGAGGAAGTTCTGCCACCCTGTTAGAAATGGGGGTCTCTAGTTGGCAAAGGTAGGTACCTTTGTCCAAGTAGGGACCCTTCTTCCTAGTCAGGGTAAGGGGGATACACTTCTAAAATAACCCCTGCTCACCCCCTTGGTAGCTTGGCACGAGCAGACAGGCTTATCTCAGAGGCAGTGTGTAAAGCATTTGTGCATGCATACAGTAACACAGTGAAAACGCTACGAATGGACACCACACCAGTTTAGAAAAATAAGTAAAACTTTAAACCAAACAAGACCAAAAACGACTAAATCCACAATACAATACTGTAAAAAATAGTTCTGTGCAAGATAACCTTTAAATCGCAGGAATAATGTGAAAACACAGTTCCTCCGACTCGGTAGCTCCTTTCTGAGCTACCGCGATACTGAACATGACTGAATCTACCAATTCCAGCCAACCGCGTCGGTACGGGTCAGCTAAAGTGTCAACAGACTCGGAGACAGTACCTTTCTTGTTGCGGCTGATGCGAGTCGTTCGGGGCAACCGTTGCAGTTGCGATGTGAGATGGAAGCGTTGCAGCGTGCGGTGTCCTCACGGCTCGGTGCAGGGAAAGGCTTGTTGACGGAGTCGGTGAGACCAGGGTTGCGTTACGAAGCGAGGCGGTGCTGTCTGCGGTGCCTTCAGGACACGGAATCCTGCGACGGACTTGGTGACAGTCGGTTGCCCTTTTCTTCTGCGGCGACTGAAACCAGCGTTTCCAGAGACGGTGCCCAGAAGGATGGTGAGGTCTTTGCTGTTCCTGAGACCTCTTGAACAGGGGGAAAGCTCCAATTCAAGCCCTTGGAGACGCTTTGCAAGCAGGATACACACACACAGTTCCTCTCATTGGCAGAAACAGCCACTGCAAGCCAACCCCAGACAGCAAACCGCAGAGGGGCAGTACTCCTCCTCCAGTTTCTCCAGTTCATCGCCTTGGCAGAGGTTCCTCTTGAAGTCCAAAAGTGATCTTTGAAGTCTTTTCTATCCCTGAGACTTCCAACAGGAGGCAAGCTCTACTTCAAGCCCTTGGAGAAAACTCTAACAGCAGGATGATGAAAGCACAGTCCAGTCCTTTCCCTGCCCAAGACAGAAGCACCCACTGCAGGCCAACCCCAACAGCACACAGCACAGGGGCAGTACTCATCCTCCAGCTTTCCCGGTTCTTCTTCCTGGCAGGTTCCTTAGTTCTGGCTGGGAGCGTACCAGGAGAACACTTTCTGAAAGTATACTGGTCTGGTTCAATGAAGAGCCTTATGAACCAGACACAGTGCCTTAAAATTGATCCTCTTCCTAACTGGAAACCAGTGCAGACCCAGCAATGCTTGAGACATGGGAGCAAACGTAGGAATTTTCAGAAGCATTCTAGTGGCTGCATTTTGTAGGGATTGAAGTTTTTTCACCAGTTGCTTATGAGTACTCCGATACAAGGCATTACAATAGTCTATCTTTGAGATGACGAGTGCCACCATCACTGCTTTTTGTAGTTCCAGGGGAATGAATGGAAAGATCTTCATAAATGTTCTGAGGAGGAAAAAGCACGAAGAGGTGATTTGATTTATTTGCTCTGAGAAGCACAGTTTGGTATCAAAGATGACTCCCAAATTTCTAGCTTTTTGAACAGGAGAATGGAGAGGGCCAAGATCAGATGGCCACCATGACGAGTTCCAGAAGGTGGAGTGATTCCCAAAAAGCAAGACCTCGGTTTTCTCCGAGTTTTGCTTCAAGCAGTTTCTTTGCATCCAGTTTACAATGTGAGACATGCAACTACAGAAATTTTTTGCTTCCTCTTCGACATTAGATGATATAGACACCACAATTTGTGTGTCATCAGCGTAGGAGAAAACTGTGAAGCCATAACTACGAATGAGATTGACCAGAGGGGTAACATAGATATTGAAAAGCGTGGGGCTTACAGAGGACCCCTGAGGCACCCCACAAGGGAGGGAGAAGGGGTCCGAAATGGAATCTCCCAGCTCCACGGTCTGTTGCCTATCGCATAGGAACGAGCTCAGCAGGGCCAGTGCTGGATTCCTAAAGCCCAGCAACTGGAGCCGATTTAGGAGAGCCAATGATGGACCGTATCAAAGGCGGCAGATGGATCTAATAAAATCAGTGCCGCTTTTCCGCCCTTGTCAATCACCATTCTCAGTTCTTCGGAGGCTGCTACCAGAGCCGATTCGGTACAGTGGTTTGCTCTGAAACCCTACTGTGAGGAATTGCGAAGCTGGTTAGCGTTTAAAAAAGATAAAATTTCCCCATTCAAAGCCCGCTCTAATATCTTGGCAGGAATGGAAGGCGAGATATAGGCGTGTAACTTCTCACATCTTTGGAATCTCTGCAGCGAACGTCACCACCTTTCAATACCCAGTAGGTGGAAATTGCTAGTCTGTCATAAAGTAGGAAAATATCACCACAGGTCATTGTATGAATTAATTTGATATAACCATGCATTTGAACTTGTCAAAAAACACCCACATGTGCCATTAGTGCATTAAAAAAAAAAAAAAAAAATCTCATGCAACTTAAACAGAAAAACCATATTGTTGAATGGGTGATTAGAGACGGTACCCAGATGCCAAACAAAGGCTTCTACTCCATGTTTTTTCCTATTCAGAAAGGCGGCTGGAAACCACTCTAGGACCTCTGACAACCCAACAGATTTATGAAAGAATGATGATCCTGTAGTTGTTGATCGAACTGCTGCAGGATTGTCAAATTCATAGCCTACACGGAGGTCCTACAAGTGTAGCAGGAAAGGTAACTGATTCATTAGTAGTAATAAGGTGTTGCATTCCTGGAGGCTTATGCATGTGTAATGCCAAACTAGACACATTCGTGATGATCATTTTGAGAATGTCTTTGGTCCTGCTTCAAGGTAGCTGACCTCTTTCTGTTTAGCTCTGGCTACAGAGAGCTGTAGTTGTTTTCCATAGAGAAACTTGGCAGAAGATTTTTCACTAATGGTTCCTTTAAATTAGCCATCTTCGGTCCTTTCTTGTCTAGTGTTGTCTATAGTTCAGAGCTGCTGAAGGCATTTAAGGGAGGTGTCCTTCCCCCACCACCGCTCAATTCACATTGGTGATTTGCAAACGAAATTGTCAGTTTGAGGCATTAAGCCTGACTGCCACATTCTGAGTCTAGATGTGTGTTGCAGGAAGACAGTGATGTGGAGATACGAACATTCTTCCACTCCACCCACTTATGTTTCTTAAAATACAGCCTGTGTAGGTGAACAGAACAAGAAGGTACCTGATGTAAATGGCATCGATGTACATTTTGAGCATCTGTCACAGTCCTAGAAAAAAGTACAACTCTCCTTACATAAATATTCCCTGCAGGTTGGTTCGTAGATAGGAACAGGGACAATAAGTAATTGCAAATCCAAAGAAGGAAAGTCTGAGAATGGAAAAAAACTGATGCTGGAGTTATAATGTACATTGTAGGCAGAACTTCAGAAGCACAAACTGGTGCTGGAATGATTCTGGAATTCAGGGCACTGAAATGCAGGATAGAAAGCAAACAGGAAGCAGGAGGATGTCACCCTACTCGAACGTTGTATAGCAGGGGAGCATAGACCACTTTTTTCAGCCTGGCTTTATTAGTCGATAGCAGTGATTGGTGTCTGGAGGGAACAGAGCTACTACCACAATAATCCCACCAAAAATGTTTCCCGATGTACTCCGTCCCAAATGAAGGGAACCACCACACACATTGGAGTGCCAGAGGAAGCCACCTGTGCATACTGTGAGGGCAGAGAGATAACCATGGCTACTTTGCTGACAAACACCTGGGTTGAACATCACAGTCATGGCAGCACTGTGGGCATTGTCCCAGCACAACTCTTAAATTCCCCGCCCCATGGTGCCCATGGGCTGAGAATGCACTCCACAATGCAATTGTGGAGGTAAGGCTTGATGGGAGTCCGGGGAGGGGGCTGGACGGACACTGAGCCAATCCTGCCAGTTGTCTTCCAGATCCCATGAAGGGGCTGTGCTAGGAGGTTTGCCACAGTTTAGGTTTGGCCTTCAGGTTGACAGTGTGCTGGTAAAAATCAAGAAAGACATAGAGAATGCTGAAGCCATGGGCACTCAGTAAACACAACCACTTTGGTCTGCCTTCTGCAGGCAGTAGACAAGAACAGGTCCCAAATCATTTACTCTTACCCAGAGGCAGGGTTGTCAACAGCAGCAGTCCTTATAGGACACTTGGGGACCCAAGTCCTTTTGTAACGGTGGATACAGTGGCAACGACAGAGACCGGAGTAGAAGTGACTACAGCATAGTCGCCTCTACCTCTTAAGCAGTGACCCGCCCCTCATTACCACCGATCACACAACACCTGTCGGCAGAAGGTTAAGGTTAGTCCTTCTGATCTGAAAGAGACACGTTAGTGACAGATTCCTTACCTTAGAATATCCCCAGGCGTCAGGCTGGATCCGGAAAGTTTTTTGCGTAGCAGTACCCTTGCGCGTCGGTAGGCGGCGTCGTGCGGCTCCGCGTCCGTCGTCGGCGTCGTGATCGCCGGGATGACGTCGCGGGCAGTACTTAGGCGCCGCCCCTGCGCGCTGACGTCAGTTCTTCTTTTTCCGCGCCAGTAAGCGCAGATCCGGGAAGAGCAGTGCCCTAGTCACTTTTTGACTATCTTTTTGTGAAATTTTCACTGTTCTCTTCAACGAGTCTTCACGACTCCTAAGGTGTCGTAGGGATGCCCGGCTTTAAGCCCTGCGAGGAATGTGGTCGTATGATGTCCATCACGGACCCCCACCTCGAGTGTCTCTTCTGCCTCGGCCGAGGCCACGACACGAAGTCGTGCCCTGACTGCCGGAAACTTCATCCGAAGGCTTTGCGAGAGCGGTCTCGAAAGCTCCTTGAAGTCCGGCAGTCGGCTCCGCGCCGCAGCAAGCCCCGGTCCCGGGAGAGGTCGAGGGGCCGGACGCGGAGTCCCCGCCGTTCGTCGGAATCCAAGTCTTCGCGCTCCTCCGGTAAGTCGAAGCACAAGAAGTCTAAGCGGCGTCATCGCTCTAAGACTTCGCCTCGCCGGTCGCGCGACTCGGCTGAGGTCCCTGTCGGCACCGTCCCCGCCCCCGCGGCCCCGGACGTGCCTGTCCAGTTGCCCCCGCATTACCCGTCCTTCCCGGGTTCGGGGCGACTCCGGCCGAAGTACAGAAATTCCTGTCGGCCATGGCCCGCCTCTTCGGGCCTCAAGGTCCCTCCGGTGCGCCTTCGGGCCCGCGGGCCCACATGGGGTTGCTCCGGCGTCGCCGTCGACTCCGGTCCCGGCGTCGCCTGTCCCACCAGCCTTCGTCCCGGCCTCGGCTCCGGCCCCGGCCTCGACCCCCGGTTCCGGTGGTGCCGCAACCTCCATCGACGCCGGTTGACCTAACCACGCCTCCGCCGACGCCGATGTCCCCGGTGGCCGCTTCCGACGCCGTCCGAGGCTCCGGGCGGCGTCGTTCCCCGGTTCTCCCGGGTCCCGGACATGGAGCCGGACCGGCGTCGCCCGACGCCGGTTCCGGCGCCGATGAGGCCTTGGGTCCCTTATGTCCCTCCTCCTCCATCTTTTCGACCTGAGGAGGACCAGGAGAGCTGGGAGGGGTCTGACGACCCTCTCACACAACAGTGCGAGTTTGACCCGGACTGGGTTGAGGAACTTGGGGATGCCAGTGGGCTGGATACCTCCCCGACTCTGGCATGCTGTCTCCTCCCGTGGCAACGGAGGAGGGGGCTAATTTTGCAACGGTGTTGCGTAGAGCTGCTGGAGCCTTAAATCTCCAGTTGCCTACAGTGGCCGTCAGGACTAACCTCCTGACTGAAGTGCTTCAGCCGGCGGCCTCCTCTTCGGAGCCTGTGCTGCCGTTCAACGATGCACTCACTGACGTTCTTTTGGGTGCCTGGTCCAAACCCACCACAGGGGCTCCTGTGGATAGGAACGTGGCCCGACGCCATCGCCCGGCTCCGGGCGACCCCTGTTTCTCTCCCAACACCCCACCCCTGAGAGCTTGGTTGTCCAAGCCTCTGCCTCCCAAACAGCCTTCCCTACCGCCCCTCCGGATAGGGAATCCAAGCGCCTGGATCACTTTGGGAAGAAGGCTTTCTCTTCCTCCAGTGCTGGCTTGCGGTCTGTTAATACCGCTTGCCTCTTGGGCCGATACACCCACTCCTGTGGGATTCGGTGGCTGATGTTTTGCCGCAGTGTTCTGAGGAGGTCCAGACACTGCTTACCCGCGCTATTGCGGAAGGGCGTGATGCGGCTAAGTATACCATCCGCTGTGGCCTTGATACCGCCCGACTCGCTGGGCAGATCGCTTGCAACGACGGTGGCGCTGCGTCGCCACGCCTGGCTGAGAACCACTGGTTTTTCAGGGGATGTCCAGAATACTCTCATGGACATGCCCTTTGATGGAGTCGGTCTCTTTGGTTCAAAGGCGGACCATGCGCTGGAGCGTTTCAAGGATTCACGGGCTACTGCTAAGTCCCTGGGCCTTGCTGTTGTGCGCCCTCCGCAAACGTCTGCTTTTCGCCCCTTTCGTGGCCACGGAAGGGGCGCCCAGTCACGTCCACAGCCCGGCCAACGGCCCGCGCAGCAAGCGCCTTCGCGTGGCCGAGGACGTGGATACCGCCGTGGCGGTTCGGGCAACCAGCGTGCGGGTCAGGCCACCACCTCCAACCCGTCCGCGGCCTCCAAGCCCTCCTAGTCCCTCCTTTCAGGTGCACAGCACGCCAGTCGGGGGCAGGGTCCGCCATCACCTTCACCACTGGCGTCCCATCACCTCGGACAAGTGGGTCTTGGACATTGTCCGAAGGGGCTACTCCCTCCCTTCGAGACCACCCCCCAGCCATGCCACCTCAATTCCACCGCATGTCAGGGGATCACTTGGTGCTTCTACAGAAGGAAGTCACGGCCCTCTTGGCCAAGAGGGCCATCGAAGCATGTTCCGACCCCAGAAGTAGGGCGTGGTTGCTACTCCCACTACTTTCTGGTGCCCAAAAGGACAAGGAGGACATGCGTCCTATCTTGGACCTCCGGAACGTCAATCGCTTCCTCCGGAAGGAGAAGTTCAAGATGCTCACCCTAGCTCAGGTCTTGACTGCCCTCGACCCCGGAGACTAGTTGGTAGCGTTGGACTTGCAGGACGCCTATTTCCACATCCCCGTCCTGCCGGCCCACCGGCGTTACCTTCGGTTCACGGTAGGCCTCGAGCATTTTCAGTTCACCGTGCTCCCCTTTGGCCTTACCAGTGCCCCTCGGGTGTTCACGAAAGTGATGGCGGTGGTCGCAGCTCATCTGCGCCGGGCAGGGGTTTCAGTCTTCCCCTACCTCGACGACTGGCTGCTGAAGGCGGGCTCGTCCCAGGCAGTTGTCTCCCACCTCCAGACTACGGCCGAACTCCTGCACTCGCTGGGGTTCTCCATCAATGTGCCAAAGTCGCATCTGATTCCTTCTCCACAGCTCCTTTTCATCGGAGCAGTTCTGGACACGACGCAGTTTCGGGCCTATCCTCCCGAACGGCGAGTCCGGGATATTCAGGCTATGATTCCGATCTTTCAGCCCTTATCCTGGGTTTCGGTGCGGATGACCCTGAGGCTGCTGGGCCTCATGGCCTCCTGCATCCTGCTGGTCACTCATGCCAGATGGCATATGCGGGCTCTGCAGTGGGACCTGAAGTTCCAGTGGGCGCAGCACCAGGGCGACCTGTCCGATCACGTCCAGATCTCGGAGGGGACTGCAAAACAGTTGCAGTGGTGGCTCTCGAACCGGCAATGGGTCATGGGCAGATCCCTCTCCCTTCCCCAGCCAGAGCACACAGTTGTGACGGACGCGTCCCTTCTGGGATGGGGCGGTCACATGGGAGAGGCGGAGATCAGAGGCCTCTGGTCTCCGGCGGAGTCCCGGCTCCATATCAACCTTCTGGAGCTCCGGGCGATCCGACTTGCACTCAAGGCATTCCTTCCCTCTGTCAAAGGGAAGGTAGTGCAGGTGTTCACAGACAACACCACTGCCATGTGGTACTGCAACAAACGAGGCGGGGTGGGGTCGTGGACCCTTTGTCAGGAGGCTCTGCGCCTCTGGACATGGCTGGAACACCAGGGCATGTTCCTGGTGGTTCAACACCTGGCAGGTTCCCTGAACGCCAGGGCGGACGAACTCCAGCCGCAGGTGCATGATGGATCACGAATGGCGTCTTCACTCGGAAGTGGCGCAAGGACTCTTTCTACAGTGGGGAGAGCCTTGGTTAGATCTATTCGCCACCGAAGAGAACGCGCAATGTCATCAGTTCTGCGCGTTGGAATTTCCAAGGCGGCACTCGCTCGGCGACGCTTTTCGTCACGAGTGGAGTTGCGGTCTATTGTACGCCTTTCCGCCTATACCACTTCTACCCAGAGTGTTGAAGAAGATTCGGCACGACCGGGCCCAAGTCATTCTTGTGGCTCCGGACTGGGCTCGAAGAGTTTGGTATCCCGAGCTACTCAATATGAGCGTAGATCCCCGATCCGTCTGCCTCTTCGGGAGGATCTTCTGTCGCAGCAGCAGGGGACGGTCCTCCACCCGAACCTGTCCAGTCTACACCTGCTTGCGTGGAGATTGAGCGGCGGCAGTTGATTCCTTTCGACTTGCCTCCCGAAGTTTGTGATGTGATTCTGGCAGCCAGGCGTCCCTCCACTAAGGTGGTATACGCCTGCAGGTGGAACAAATTTGTGGCATGGTGCACAGCAAAGGCTGTGAATCCCCTTTCTGCCCCTCTTTCTGAGGTCCTTCTGTTCCTTCTCTCTCTGGCCCAACAGGGTTCTGCCCTGGGTACCATCAAGGGTTATCTTTGTGCTATCTCGGCCTTCCTCAGGCTCCCTGATCAGCCCTCCTTTTCAAGTCCCCTGTTGTTAACAGGTTCTTAAAGGCATTACTCACCTCTTCCCTCCTGTTCCGTTTGTGATGCCTCAGTGGGACTTAAACTTGGTTCTTACCTTTTTAATGTGCGCTCCCTTTGAGCCTCTACATAACTGTCCTCTTCGTCTTCTGACTCTGAAGACAGCCTTTCTGGTGGCCATCACCTCCGCTCGGCGGGTGAGTGAGCTCCAGGCTCTATCTTGCAAACCTCCCTTTCTGTCTGTTCATCCAGACAAGGTTGTTCTTCGGACGCGTCCGTCCTTCTTGCCAAAGGTGGTTACTGCTTTCCACATTGGGCAGACCATCACTTTGCCCACCTTCTTTCCGCCTCCGCATCCTTCCAGAGAGGAAGAGAGGCTCCACCGTCTGGACCCAAAACGTGCGCTCTCCTTCTATATTGACCGCACAAAACACTTCCGGGTGGATGACCAGCTCTTTATTGGCTACGTGGGCGCCAAAAAGGTCGGGCGGTGCACAAGAGGACCATCTCCCGCTGGGTTACCTTGTGCATCAAGACCTGCTATTCTTTGGCTAAAAAGGAGCCTCCTGTTGGGCTGCGTGCCCATTCCACCAGGGCAACGGCTGCTACCACGGCCTTGGGCCGCGGTGTTCCGCTGCCGGTTATCTGTCAGGCAGCTACGTGGGCCTCGCTGCACACGTTTACAAAGCATTACTGCCTTGACAGTCAGGTCCGGAGGGACGGCTTCTTTGGCCGTTCTGTCCTCCAGGACTTCCTTGTCTGATCTTTGTTCGCAGACCCACCACCGGGGTTGGTATTGCTGGGGTATCTATTCTAAGGTAAGGAATCTGTCACTAACGTGTCTCTTTCAGATGCACAAGTTACTAACTTGTGTAACGATATATCTGTAAGAGACAGTAGTTAGTGACAGATTCCTACCGCCCCACCCATCCTCCCCGTTCTGCGAACTGATTTCTAGGGTTAAGGACATCCCTTTCAGGGCCCTAGTATTTTTCAGACACCTATGTCAGCTTCTTGCATGGCTCTGCGTTCCTGGCGCGGAAAGTCGTGTACAGAACTGACGTCAGCGCGCAGGGGCGGCGCCTAAGTACTGCCCGCGACGTCATCCCGGCGATCACGACGCCGACGACGGACGCGGAGCCGCACGACGCCGCCTACCGACGCGCAAGGGTACTGCTACGCAAAAAACTTTCCGGATCCAGCCTGACGCCTGGGGATATTCTAAGGTAAGGAATCTGTCACTAACTACTGTCTCTTACAGATATATCGTTACACAAGTTAGTAACTTGTGCATTTGGGAGGAAATAACCTCTGACAAATAGGATGCCCTCGGTGGTACTTGTAGTAAAATGCCCTTTTTCACATGGTTACCCCCCACATTTTGCCTGGTATCTGATTCAACTTTGACTGAAAGTGTCCTGGGTTCCTGCTAACCAGGTCCTCAGTACCAGTGTTCTTTCCATAAACTGTACCATTGTTCCACAATTGGCACCACCTTAGGTTTTATGTAATTCCCTAGTCAATGGAACCCATGGTACCTAGGGCATAGGGACTAAAGAGGGTCCCTAAAGGCTGCAGCACGAATTGTGCCACCCAAGGGACCACTCACCAAGCTCATGTAAACTGCCATTGCAGCCTTCGTGTCTTGGTGCAGAGAAAAGTGAAGTCTCAACATGGCACACATCCTTGCATGCCATGCCTGCAAAACACTACATGTGGTATAGGTCAGTCACCTCTACAGCAGGCCTTACAACCCTATGGCAGAGTGCACTATACCCCATTTGTGGGCATATCTGCTTGAGTGGATGTGCCCCTGTGATATCTAGTCGTTCTTAGACACCACAAGTGCGCAGGGAAGCCATAACGAGTACATGGGCTAGACACTCGTGATTACGAGTTACCCAGCTACATGATGGCTTCACTGTAACCTCAGATGTTTGGTACCAAACATCTTATATTAATAAACCCACACTGATGCCAGTGATGGATTTAACAAATGCACCCAGAGGTGCCCCCTGAAAACCTACCGACTACTAGTATGTTGATTGATTGGTCTTGACCACCCAGCCACCACAGAGGAGTTGCTGACCCCCTGAGGCGAGAGCCTTTGCTCTCAGGAGTCAGGAACAAAACCTGCTCTGGGCAGAGGTGTTTATACCTCCTCCATGCAGGATCTACATTCCAGGGCAGGAAGCTTCAAAGGCTCAACCACCTTTGTTATGCTACCCCGCCCCCTCCAGATAGTGGAAATGCCCTGTCCAGGCCCCACTTTTGGCAAGACAGGCGGGAAAACTAATGTTAGGAGGTGTGGCCAGCACCACCCCTAAGTTGGACAAGCTGACGTGGACACCTTTTCAGATTCCTCCATCTTGGTTTGGATGGAATAAGCATTCTAGAGTCTGGGCTATGCCCACTTTCCACAGGAAGTGGTCATATAGAGGGTGTAGACACCCTAAAGATAGGCAGCCCATTGGCCACTACCTGTCACTCCCCTGAATGCCCCTAAATCGAGTATTTAGGTGGCACCCTTGAACCCAAAAACTCAGATTTGACGGATCAAGAGGCGGACGAAGAAAGAGTCACTGCCTGTTGAGAACCGCAGAAGAACTGTAAACGTTTGGCGCTAAGCCATGCCTGCTCGCAACGCTCTCGACAGAGTGACTCATCCTGCAAGCTGGAGATCTACCACAAGCCTTGGGTAGCCTGCAAGCTCTTTGAAAATCGCCTACAGTCTCCCTATGAGTAGAGGAGCTACGCCCCTGCAGTCCGCAGGCACTGATGAGCAGAATCCGGTCCACCGCTTTGCATCTCCCTGGCCCGACCAATGTGGCAGACGACCAGGAAGAGTTACCCGTGCTCTGGAGGGTCATATCTGTCTCCCCACCAAGTGTGAAGACACCAGGAGCAACTGGAGCCGTGTAGCACCAATACCCAGGGTTTCAGAAGTCCTGCACCAAACACCAGCAGCGAGAGTCCAATCTGGATTCTCACTGCACCACGACTGAGCTGCTATCGAGGGACGTCCACATCAGTGAGACCCACTTCGTGAGTGGCCCAGCTGTTCTGATTTTGCCCCTGCCAGCTGTTTGTCCCTAATTGCAAGGATCACCAAGGAGTACCCAGCCCAGTCAACCTAACCACTCTGCAACCGAGCTGCCCGGCCTGGATCCCAACGAACCGTCTGTGCTCCCTCGCTCAAAGGACCCTTGCGACCAAAACCCCTGTTTGGTAGCTCCCTGACTTGCCCAAGACCCCCTGTGCAGCCGGTTTCCAGGTGCCTCCCCCCCTTCTCCGTAGCGCACAGCTACCAACCTCACCAGCACCCTTGTTCCTGGCTAAGTCCGGGCAGTTCCTGAAGAACTGCTGGTAGTACTTTGGACATTGGCCCGCTACAATTGGAAACCCAGAAGGTGAACCCCTGAAACCGACTGCACTTACCGTTATGCATATATGTCTTTCCTCGCCATAGGATTGTATTGTGCGTGAAGGCGCACAAATCTAAAATGTTTACTTTTGAATGAAGTTCTTGGTTTTGCAAAATAAAAAGAAGTGTTTTTCTAATTTGGTCTCTGTTTTATTCTTTGAGTACGTCTCATTTTATTGCCTCTGAGTACAATAAACGCTTAGCGCTACCCTCTGATAAGCCTAACTGCTTGCCCATATTACCACAAAAGAGAGCATTAGTGTGATCTACTTTAGCCTCTATAAACAAATTGGGGACCCAATGGACACTGTACATAGTGTAATTCTTTTTAGTGCACTATATAGGAAGCCATCTTCCTACAGTACTGCATAGTTCCTCACCACTGTGCATGCCACTCCATGCAGCATGATGAACTAAGGCCCTCTACAACAATTACAGGAAGAAACACAAGTGTTTCCCACTAATGGTGCTATCTAGCTGGTGCCCCATTACTAGTGAGACCAAGGAATCTATTCCCTGTATTTTCTCATCCCCAAAAAAGATGCATCTGTTCAGCTAATCCTAGATCCTCCATCCTATCCTGTTGTGGTACTTAGGACAGTTAAGGTTTTGAAACTACAGCTGTAGGCAGCAAGCTTGCTTTTCTGACTCATTTTGGTAACTGGCTCTTCATCTTGAGACCTTTTATTATCTTTCAATGAAGCCTTGACAGATAATCTGGCTACTGTGTGATCAACACCCTACTCAGGCCCCCCCACTTCACTGGAAAGTCTCGTAGTGTAGGCTCCAGACAGCAAAGTGAATCTGAATGCCGTTCCCACTGCTCCACTTATAAAGCCACCTATAAAGAATGTAAACTCATATATGCGCTTGGCATGAGGGTGTTCTCCACCAGCTTGGTTTTACACTGTTTGAATGTAGTCTCTGCTTGACAGATACGTCCAGACAGTCTGGATCATGGCGCGCAAGATCTTGCCTGCTCTCTCCAAGGGAGATTCAAAATAATTTTGCCCATGCAGTGCATGATGGACAGGATGTTGCTAAGTACATTTTGCGGGCTGGACAGACATCACATTGTGTAGGCTGTGGTATTGGCAATGCATGGTTATTTATCGTCACATTGGATGCATGCCACAGCCTTCTCCAAGAACGTACAGGCATCCCTCATGAACATGCCCATCTGAAAGAAACACATAGTGATAGATTCCTTACCTTAGAATATCCCCAGGCGTCAGTCTGGATCCGGAAAGTTTTCGTCAGCAGTACCCCTGCGCGTCGGAAGGTGGCTTCGTGCGGCTCCACGTCAGTCGTAGGCGTCGTGATCGCCGGGATGACGTCGCGGCAGCTACTTAGACGCGGCCCTCGCGCGCCGACGTCAGTTCTTTCTTTTTCTGCGCCAGCAAGCGCAGATCCGGAAAGAGCGGTACCCCCAGTCTTTTTTGACTGAGATTTTTGTCTCACCTTTTCGAGTCGATACGACTCCTGGTGCAGTTAGGGATGCCCGGGTTTAAGTCTTGCGAGGACTGTCATCGGATGATGTCGGTGACGGACCCGCACCGCGTGTGTCTCTTCTGCCTGGGGCGCGACCACGACCCCAAGTCGTGCCCCGACTGCCGGTCCATGGCTCCGAAGTCTTTGCGGGAGCGGTCCCGAAAGCTGCTTGAAGCCCGGCAGTCGGCTCCGCGCCGTGAAAGGTCCCGGTCCAGAGGGAGGTCGAGGAACCGGTCGCGGAGCCACCACCACCGGAAGTCGTCCGAATCCAAGTCTTCGCACTCGGGGTCAGGTAAGGCGAAGCGCCAAAAGAAGTCGAAGAAACGTCATCGTTCTCCGACTTCCCCTCGCGCGACTTGGCTGAGGGTGCGGGTGGTGCCACCCCCGTGGCTCCGGCGGAGCCTATGCAGTCGCCGGTGACCTACCCGCCCTTCCCGGGTTCATCGGCGACTCCGGACCAGGTGCAGGAATTCCTGTCGGCTATGGCTCGTCTATTTGGGCCGTCGGGCCCCTCCGGTGCGTCTTCGGGCCCCGCGGGCCCGACTGGGAGTCCTCGCCCTTTGACGCCGGCGGCTCCGGCGTCGCCGGCGGCTCCAGCCTCGGCACCGCAGGACTCCCGTGGATCCTGGTCGACGCCGGTTGACCTCGTGACACCTCCACCGACGTCGACCCCCACCGGCACCACGTTTCGCGTCGCCCGGCACACCGGACGACGTCGTCCCCGGTTTCAGCCCCGAAGTAGAGACGGTGCCGGAACGGTGTCGACCGACGCCGATTCCGACGCCGTTTGGGAATCTGTTTACCTATCTCCATCCTCCTCCTTTTAGGCCTGTACAACAGCATGAGGAGGAAGGGGAGGACTGGGAGGGGTCGGAGGACCCTCTCGCTGCTCAATGCGAGTATGACCCGGACTGGGCAGAGGAGTTGGGGGATGCCAGTGGTGTGGACACCTCTCCAGACCTTGGCATGCTGTCTCCTCCTACCGTGGCTACGGAGGAGGGTGCTTCTTTTTCTGTGGTGTAGCGTAGGGCAGCCGGGGCTCTCCACCTCGAGCTACCTACTGTGGCTGTCAGGACTAACCTCCTGACGGAAGTGCTTCAGCCAGCAGTTACCTCTGCGGAACCACTGCTGCCCTTTAATGACGCACTTTCGAACGTTCTTTTGGGCTCTTGGTCCAGGCCCAACAGAGGGGCTCCTGTGGACAGGAACGTGGCCCGACGCCATCGCCCGGCCCCGGGCGACCCCATCTTCCTCTCCCAACACCCCACCCCTGAGAGCTTGGTTGTCCAAGCCTCCGCTTCCCCTTACGCATTCCCTACCGCACCCCCGGACAGGGAATCCAAGAGGCTGGAACAATTTGGGAAGAAGGTTTTTTTCTTCCGGCAGTCTAGGGCTGCGGTCGGTGAACAACGCATGCCTCTTGGGCCGTTATTCTCACTCTGTCGGATACGGTGGCGCAGGTGCTGCCTCAGTGTCCGGAGGAGGCTCGGACACTACTCTCCCAGGCTATTGCTGAGGGGAGAGATGCAGCCAAGTTCACGATGGGTTGTGGCCTTGACACGCCGACTCGCTGGGCAGGGCGATTTCCACAACAGTTGCGCTCCGCCGCCACGCCTGGCTGAGAACAACTGGCTTCTCGGGGGATGTCCAAAACACTTTGACGGACATGCCCTTTGATGGCATTCGCCTCTTTGGCAACAAGGCAGACAGTGCTTTGGAGAGATTTAAGGACTCACGGGCTACGGCCAAGTCCTTGGGCCTTTCGGCCACACGGCCTCCTCAGCCTTCTGCCTTTCGCTCCTTTCGTGCTCGCGGAAGGGGCAACCCACCACGTTCGCAACAGGGCCACAGGCCGGCGCAACAGTCCACGCGCGGCTGCGGACGTGGGAACCGCCGCGGCGTTTCAGAGGGCCAGCGGGCGGGTCAGTCTACCACCACCCCAACCACCACTGCCTCCAAACCTTCCTAGTCCTACCTTTCAGGCCCACCAAACGCCAGTGGGTGGAAGGCTTCGCCATCACCTCCCCCACTAGTGCACCATCACGTCGGACAGGTGGGTTTTACAGATAGTCCAAAGGGGCTACTCCCTCCCCTTCGAGACTACCCCCTCCCCTTCGAGACTACCCCTCCCCTTCGAGACTACCCCTCCAGCCATGCCACCTCAATGCCACCGCATATCGGGGGATCACTTGGCGCCTCTCCAGCAGGAAGTTGTGGCCCTCTTGGCCAAGGGGGCCATAGAGCGCGTTCCAACGCCAGAAGTAGGTCGTGGTTGTTATTCCCACTACTTTCTGATTCCAAAGAAGGGCAAGGGCCTGCGTCCTATCTTGGATCTTCGGAACGTCAATCTCTTCCTCCGAAAGGAGAAGTTCAAGATGCTCACACTTGCTCAGGTCTTGTCTGCCCTCGACCCACAAGACTGGATGGTAGCGTTGGACTTGCAGGACGCTTACTTTCATATCCCCGTCCTGCCAGCCCACAGGCGTTACCTGCAGTTCACGGTAGGCCACGAGCATTTTCAGTTCACCGTGCTTCCCTTCGGCCTTACCAGCGCCCCTCGGGTGTTCACGAAAGTGATGGCGGTGGTCGCAGCTCATCTGTGCAGATCAGGGGTTTCAGTCTTCCCCTATCTCGACGACTGGTTGTTGAAGGCGGGCTCGCCCCAGGCAGTCGTCTCCCACCTCCAGACGACTACGGCCGACCTCCTGCATTTGCTGGGGTTCTCCATCAACGTGCCGAAGTCGCACCTGATTTCCTCTCTGGAGCTCCTCTTTATCGGAGCAGTTCTGGACACAGCGCAGTTTAGGGTCTATCCTCCTGAACAGCGAGTCTGGGATATTCGGGCTATGATTCCAATCTTTCAGCCCTTGTCCTGGGTTTCGGTCAGGATGACCTTGAGGCTGCTGGGCCTCATGGCCTCCTGCATCCTGCTGGTCGATCATGCCAGATGGCATATGCGGGCTCTGCAGTGGGACCTGAAGTTCCAGTGGGCGCAGCATCAGGGGAATCTGTCCGATTACGTCCAGATCTCGGAGGGCACTGCAAGACAGTTGCAGTGGTGGCTCACGAACCAGCATTGGGTCAGCGGCAGATCCCTCTCCCTTCTCCAACCGGAGCACACAGTGGTGACGGACGCGTCCCTCCTGGGATGGGGCGGCCACATGGGAGAGGCGGAGATCAGAGGCCTCTGGTCTCCGGCGTAGTCCAAGCTCCATATCAACATTCTGGAGCTCCGGGCGATCCTACTTGCACTCAAAGCATTCCTTCCCTCTGTCAAGGGGACAGTAGTGCAGGTGTTCACAGACAACACCACCGCCATGTGGTACTGCAACAAACAGGGCGGGGTGGGGTCGTGGACCCTATGTCAGGAGGCTCTGCGCCTCTGGACATGGCTGGAACATCAGGGCATTTCCCTGGTGGTTCAACACCTGGCAGGTTCACTGAACGCCAGGGCGGACGAACTCAGCCGCAGGTGCATGATGGATCACGAATGGCGTCTTCACTCTGACGTGGCGCAAGGTCTCTTTCAACATTGGGGAGAGCCTTGGTTAGATCTATTCTCCACCGAAGAGAACGCGCAATGTCAGCAGTTCTGCGCGTTGGAATTTCCAAGGCGGCACTTGCTCGGCGACGCTTTTCGCGAGCGGAGCTGCAGTCTATTGTACGCCTATACCACTTCTACCCAGAGTGCTGAAGAAGATCAGACGCGACCGGGCCCAAGTCATCCTTGTGGCTCTGGCCTGGGCTCGAAGAGTTTGGTATCCCGAGCTACTCAGTATGAGCGTGGATCCCCCGATCCGACTGCCTCTTTGGGAGGATCTTCTGTCGCAGCAGCAGGGGACGGTCCTCCACCCGAACCTGTCCAGCCTCCACCTCCTTGCGTGGAGATTGAGCGGCGACAGTTGATTCCATTTCACTTGCCTCCCGAAGTCTGTGATGTCATTCTGGCAGCCAGGCGTCCCTCCACTAAATCGGTATACGCCTGCAGGTGGAACAAATTTGTGGCATGGTGCACAGCAAAGGCTGTAGATCCCCTTTCTGCCCCTCTTTCTGAGGTCCTACTGTTCCTTCTCTCTTTAGCCCAGCAGGGCTCTGCTCTGGGCACTATCAAGGGCTACCTTTCTGCAATTTCAGCCTTTCTCAGGCTACCTGATCAGCCCTCTCTTTTCAAGTCCCCTGTTGTAAATAGATTTCTCAAAGGCATTTCTCATCTTTTCCCTCCTATTCCGTTTGTAATGCCACAGTGGGACTTAAATCTAGTTCTTACTTATTTGATGTGCACTCCTTTTGAGCCGCTTCACAACTGTCCTCTTCGTTTATTAACCTTGAAGACTGCTTTCCTGGTTGCCATTACCTCCGCTAGGCGCGTGAGTGAGCTCCAGGCTCTGTCATGTAAACCTCCTTTTCTGTCTGTTCATCCGGACAAGGTTGTGCTACGCACACGTCCATCCTTTTTGCCAAAGGTTGTTACTGCCTTCCATATCGGGCAAACTATCACCTTGCCCACTTTCTTTCCGCCTCCGCACCCTTCCAGAGAGGAAGAGAGGCTCCACCGTCTGGACCCAAAACGTGCAATCTCATTTTACCTCAACCGCACACAACAGTTCCGGGTGGATGACCAGCTCTTTGTTGGCTACGTAGGCGCCAAGAAAGGCCGGGCTGTACACAAGAGGACTATCTCCCGCTGGGTTGTCTTGTGTATAAAAGCCTGCTATTCTCTAGCTAAAAAGGAGCCTCCGGTGGGGCTGCGTGCCCATTCTACCAGGGCAACAGCAGCTACTACTGCATTGGGACGTGGTGTCCCCCTGCAAGACATCTGTCGGGCAGCCACGTGGGCCTCGCTGCACACTTTTTCTAAGCATTATTGCCTTGACAGCCGAGTCCGGAGAGACGGATTCTTTGGCCGTTCTGTTCTCCATGACTTTCTGGTGTGATCTTGGTTCGCAGACCCACCACCGGGGTTGGTTTTGCTGGGGTATCTATTCTAAGGTAAGGAATCTATCACTACTTGTTTCTTTCAGATGAACAAGTTACTTACCTTCGGTAACGATATATCTGCAAGAAACATTAGTAGTGATAGATTCCTTACCGCCCCACCCATCCTCCCCGTTCTGCGAACTGATTTCTAGGGTTAAGGTCATCCCTTTCAGGGCCCTAGTTTCAATGCACCAGTGGTCAGTATCTTGCATGGCTCTGCGTTCCTGGCGCGGAAAGTCGTGTACAGATCTGACGTCAGCGCGCGAGGGCGGCGTCTAAGTAGCTGCCGCGACGTCATCCCGGCGATCACGACGCCTACGACAGACGCGGAGCCGCACGACGCCACCTTCCGACGCGCAGGGGTAGTGCTGACAAACTTTCCGGATCCAGACTGACGCCTGGGGATATTATAAGGTAAGGAATCTATCACTACTAATGTTTCTTAGAGCTATATCGTTACTGAAGGTAAGTAACTTGTTCTTTAATACCCAGACGTAGGTCTCTTGCACAATGTCACTGGAACCAAGCAATGCCCGGCTAATGAACCCAATACAAGGGCAATAGCGGTCCTAGGTTGATTGTGTTCCGGTTCGTTGAGGACCTGTCTTGGCAGTTCGGGCTGGACTGTTCCCATGAGGAGCGTGGTCAAGGCTGATTTGCTTATGTCCGGGTCAAAACGGAGGTGGCATAGTAAGCAAAAGAACAATGGGTTGGGATGTTACCTAGAGCTATTGGCAGTGGTTAGATAAAGTGCAAGCATCCCTCCTATCACCTTTTGTATGTTTCATATACTTTATACGATGTGCAATCACTTTAGGAAACTAGGCAAGCACACTGTGGATTAGCATATCCACCAAAAAGAGCATTGTCTATTCTGATAGAGACTTCTAAACGCAGATTAGTTACCTTATGAATTTTCACAGGTGCCAGACTGGATTCAGAAGATTTTCATAGCACCTCCCTTATGCATAGGTAGATGACATCATGCAGCTCCGCATTGGGTCTTTCCTGTCCTGGAAGTGATGTGGGGGCCACTATATCTTTGCCACCTTTGTTAGCTGACATCAGTTCCTTTCTTTCCATGCCTTCTGACATGGATCTGAATGTCGCTTCCTCGAGTCAGTGAGACCTGTCAGTTTTTTCCTTGAAAGTTTTCCAATGTGCACAGGCCATGTCCTGTCCTAAGACTACAGGATTTAAACTGTGTAAGGGCTGCTGAAATTTGATGTCGGTGATAGACCCACACGAGGTCTGTCTCTGGTGTCAGGTTCCAAGCGGGACTCATCATTGTATGGTAAGTGTTCCAAGATGAATCCCCAAAGCCATCCGCAACCACAAAGTCAAGCTGTACTTCGCTTAACATCAATGGAAGTCAAAGGCGGCCCAGTCCTGGTTGGGGGTACGCTCCCGAGGCTGATCTTGCGACTGGTCGGCCTCAGAATTGAGATAGTCAGGTAAGTCCAAAAATAGTGAAAGACACAATAAGTCCAAACATGGGTCTCACTCGTCCCTCCACTCCCATCACTCGTCGTGCGATGCCTCAGTGACCCGGAGGCCAAGAGTTTCGGTCACCGACCATGGAACTGCTTCTGACCCTCAAGTGTCACCGACAAGACTTTCCGGGTCCTGCAACAATGCCACCACAGCTTTGAGAATTTAAAGAGGCTATAGACCAAACCTTCGATAACCAACCGGACCTGTCTGGCGTTCTTGCGGATCCAATAGATCCGAGAAGGCCTTCAGTCAGTTTACTGCTGGTGGGTCCACCCTTAATGCAACTGTGCCACTTGCCCCAAAGTAGCTCTCGGCTTGAGGCTGATGCCTTTTACGGCATTCCAGCCCTGAGCGTTGACACAGTTGAAAGGAGAGCCGATTTTCCTTTCGGACTCAGGCGAGCCCCGAGCAACCTCCACCAACATTGCACCAAGCTCACCTCCATCCCCATTCTGACTCCAAATCATTCCCTCAGTGTCAACATGAATTCAGACACGACTGTGACCATTCTAGTCATGTTTATTTGACAAGAACTTATTTCTGGATTTGCAGGATGCCAGTGTCCTGGATACCTCCCCGGACACTCACCTCCAGTGAGGTAAGAATTAAAGTTCTGGCTGAAGTGCTTCATCCTGGACAAACTAACCACGAGCCTCTATTGCCATTCAATGAGACCCTTACGGACACTTTTGGGCACCTGAGCACAACCAGGATTTTGACCTCCGGTCAACAGGCAGATCACAAAGTGGCACAGGCCTGCTCCGGGGGACCCTGCCTTCCTCCTCTAACATACATCACCAGAATGCCTGGCGCTACAGGTCTCCACCAGCCATTTGAACCCCAGTGTGTTTACGACTACACCACCAGACAGTCAAAATGCATGGAGGCATTCGCCAAAAGGATGAAATCTTCAGCCAGCCTTGCCCTCGTGTTCATCCAGCTGCCTCCTGTGGTGATGCACTCATGCTTTGAGACACATTTATAGATGTTTTGCTCACAGTCCCAGGCGATGTATGGTCAAACCTCCAATGCATTATTCAAGATGGACAAGCCACGAAGTACTCCATTCGATTGGGCCTGGACACAACCAACTGTCTGAGTAGGGTAGTCAGCACCAGCATGGTTCTTAGGTGCCACCTTTTGGTTTTGTTCCACTGGATTCTGGAGTGACGTCCACCAGTTGCTGATTTGATATACCCTTTGATGGGACCCGTCTGTATGGAGGCAAGGCAGACTCGGCCATAGAGCATTTTAAAGACAGTAGAGCTACGACACACCCTCTTGGGCTTGCTCTGCTGGTACATCAGTTCCCCAACAATTTCGTCCCTTTTGAAGCTTTGGCAGGTAATATCAACTGAAGCATCCCTCAGATAGGCCACCCACACCACAACACGGGTGAAGTTCAGGCTCTCATGGCCAAGGGAGCCGTAGAGAGGGTGCCGATGTTGGAGATAGGGTCTGGCTGTTATTCCTGTTACTTTCTGGTGCCCAAAAAAATTTACAGAGGCACCCCCCCCCCCCACTCCACCCTAAATCTTTGCCCACTGAATGCCTTCCTTCAAAAGGAAAAGTTCAAAATGCTCACCCTGCCCCAAGTTCTGTTTCCTCAGGATCCAGGAGACTGGATGCTGGTGTTGGACTTGCAAGTCACCTATTTCCACATCCCTCACCTGCAGTCCCTCATGCGTTTTCTGCAGTTTCAGGTAGGCGAAGAGCATATTCAGTTTGTGCTGGTCTCTGACCTTCCTTTCGGCTTCGATTCGTTGGGTCATTTTTACCAGAATAATTTAAATATGGTAAGTAACCTCAGTGTAATATTTTTTCTTTAAGTCTTGATGCCTACAATACACCTTACGTGAGTGTCATAGATATAGTAACTTGTAGAATTTAAGTTATATTCATGTAATTCTCCCATCGCAAAGATTGCGCCTCTATTAATCGTTTTTCTCCACCCCAGCCTCTTAAATTGGTTGTCTATAATTTGTTTGTGACAGAATTTAAACTTAAGATGCTGCTAGATCTAAAGGTCCGGGCAGACCAGTGCGTGTTAACAGTTGGCTTCTCTCAAACCTCATGAAAAATGCTTTGTTTTTCAAATGTTTTTTTTTTAGATTCCCTCTATGTGGTATACAGAATGTGATGATTTCAGTAATCTAGTTGTCATGCTCTCCTAATTTCACACAGTTATTATTGCAGTTGGTTCTTTTGTGAAATAATTCTCCTTTCTCCTTCCAGAGGTGGTACAGAGTCAACAAGATATGCAGTTCAGCTTATCAATGCACTCATTCAAGATCCTGCAAAGGAACTAGAAGACTTAATTCCCAAAAATCACATCCGAACTCCAACTGCCAGCTCAAAATGTGGGACATCGAATACATCCTCTGGAGCCAGTGTTTCATCGTCATTTAGCAAAATATCATATGCTTTGGGAACAGCTACAATTACAACTTCACAGTCAGCAGCATTGTCAAATTTTCAATCTTCCAGCAGACTTACCAAAAATGCTTCAGCAGGTGTGCGATCTCCTTTCCCAGTCTCCCTTCCTTTAGCTTATTCCCACCCCCATTTTGCCCTATTGGCTGCACAAACTATGCAACAGATCAGACACCCTCGTTTACCCATGGCACAGTTTGGAGGAAACTTTACACCAGCTTCCAGCACTTGGGGACCATTTCCTGTGAGACCAGTTAGCCCTGGAAGCTCAAACAGTTCTCCAAAGCATAACGGTACAGTTCGTCCAGCTGTCCAGAGTGCTAACCTTATTCAGCCTGAGTGTTCTTTATCACCTCCGTCTGCTCATTGCTCAATCACTATGTCTTCTATCCCTATATCCACTCAACCTTTGCCATTGACTCATACCCCTTCTCCATCAGCTAGAAAGCAGCTTTTCGCCGCTACTCCTAAAACAAGCACAATTGCCCCAGTGACGACCAGCATCAGTACCACTTTATCTTCAAGTACGTCTATATCGCGAAATAGTGGGCAGACACACTTTTCCCAGAGCACAGTTACTAATCCACATTCTTCTCAGAATAAAAATCAATCATTTTCTGCAACCAAAGAGATATTAATCCCTGATCAACATACTGGACATGTTTGTATGCAATCATCTACACCTCTTAGTTTTAACACCTCCACTAGCAGTCATGCAAGAGTTAGTGAGTCTCGATCAGCATCCAGCACCCCCCCTCCTACCAATATGCAGGAAGAAAATTTGCCATTGTCAATACCTTCTGCCAATTCAGAATCAACAACTGCAGATATAACGTCTTCTACACCAAATGTTTTACCTTCAGGCACAGAAAATCGAGACCATTGTAATTTACCTCCACTGCCTACTCCAGCACAGCTAGCATCTCACAGAGTACAGCCTAGAGGCTCTTTTTGTCCAATGTTAAGTAACGCCACACTGCTTCAAGATCATCAGTCTGTTTTTGTAACAAATTCCGGTTGTTTAGCACCACAAGACTCGATGAAACAAATTCCACCTACTGCAGTACCACTTTCTTCACTTGTGAACATTATGAATGGTTCTCAACTTCATATGAACCCTCCAAATAAGCATTTACCTTCTACTTTCGGACCAGCTGCTCTATTCAATAACTTTAGCAATCTTTTTGAAAATCAGGTGCCAGTCAGCCAGAATTGGGGAGGCTGCCCACTTTCCTCACGAACTGGAGCAGATCAGGCTTTCAATGCACAATCTCCTTATCTAAATAATTCGATTCTCGGGCATTTGGAAAATACCCATTATTCTGATGGTTCAAAGGCCCCTGGATTCAGGCAACAATCCCAAAGACTTTCTACAAGTCCCATAGGTAAGTTGTGAAAACTGTTGATACAGTATGAAGTTTTGAAAATGCTAGTAGGTAGGCATGTCACATTATGTGTATTTTGTTTGCTAATGTGATATGTTTGCAGTTTTCTGATGTATACTTCTAACCGCAGATTCCTCATCTTGTGATTATTCCCCAGATGGGTTGGAATACTTCCTCAAGTGATTGCCAGTGGTTAGGCTTATTGCAAGCATTCCTTCCATCGCCTTTTGTGAGTTAGATATCCTCCAGGCCTCAGACCGGATCCCAAAACTTTAAAGCAGCACTTCTTAGCGTTAGTAGGTGGTGTCCTGCGGCTCCACGCCAACATAGTCTCTCTGAAGTGATGAGTAGAGCCACGTATAAGTGCCACCCATATCTGCTGGTGTCCGTTCCTTTCTTTCCGTGCTTTCAGACACGGACCTGGAGCTACCTTGTGGTCTTTTCAAGACCCTTTTTAAAAAATATTTTACCAGTGTGCAAGGAAAAACGTCACCCCTTACCAAAACAGGCTTCAAGTCATGTAGGGACTGTCTTAAACAAATGTCTGATATACCCTTATGAAGTATATCTAAGGAGCTTGGGGTCGGAGCACTATTCCAGGGCCTGTGAAGACTACCCAGATGAATCCGAAGGCCATTCGGGACCACAAGGGGAAGTTGTATGTTGTCAAACATCAGAAGACTTCATGCCATGACCGTTTGAAAGAAAGGTCCTGTTCCTACTCCGAAGTCATTTCCATGACAGATCGCCATTGTGGTCAAAGACTTCGGGTAAGTCCAAGAAGAAACATAAGAATGAAGCCCCTTTCTGCTACTTTCAAACTCCAGAGAGAGTGGAGGTCATCAGTGTGCCACGATCTCCATCTGAGCCAATTCAGAGTCTAATCCTGATGCACCCTGAATTTCCGGGACTGCAGGTGGATCACAGCCAGTGGAGGCGGTTAGGGAGGTTATTCTACTAATTTTCTGATGCACCTTCAGGCCCCATGGATCTTCAGGGGCCTTCAGTTGGACTTCTGCCAGCTGTTCCACTTTATGCATCGTCTGTGCCCCTCTAAACCCAACTCTGGTTCCGCACCAGATCTGGCACCACCCACTGTGCCAGTTCCCTTCGCATTGATGCCAGAGTAGGATTTGCAACCCATTGTGCTTTCCAATTCTGAGCAGAATCCACCTTGACTGAGGCTGCACCCTACTCCCAACGGAGCACAGCCAGCAACTCTTTCGATTTGGATACCTTGTCCATACCACGTAGTACTGGTCAGACTTTACACAATCTTTTTGGCATTGACTCATACAGTGACAATTATAATAAAGGGGGATGATTTAGTCTCCCAATATGATGACAACTAATATGAGGAGCTACACAATGCCAGTGGCCAGGACACTTCTCCAGAAACTGGCCTTATTTCTTGTCCCGATCCTGCCACTGAGGGAAGCGATCCTTCGCTGCTGTTATACAGGTGTGACAGAAATGCTAGACCTATAGATACCTACTATGGAGGTGAAGACTAATGTTCTGACCGAGGTCCTCCAGCCTGGTCCAGCGCGTACAGAACCTCTATTGCCATTGAATGCGGCCCTTATAGACATTTTATTTGGCTCTTGGCGAAGGCATGTCTGGGCTACCTGAAACCACCGTCAGACCCTGCTGCCAGCCCAACAGGTCTCCCACTCCTTTCGTGGCCGAGGATGCAGTTGGCAAACACAGCACCCAGGGCATCAAGGACCATGTGGAGCTCAGTCTCCTGCCACTCCAGCATCCCCAAACGCAAAACTGCTTTAGTGTGTACTTTCCAGCACACAGCCATCCTGTCGAAGGCAGGATCCAATATTTCCTCAAAGTGTGGCAGGCCATCACTTCAGTCAAGCGTGCCCTCCAAATTATACATTGGGGCTGTGGCATCCTATTTCTTTCTACCCCTCTGCACTTTCCGCCACCATCAGGGCCCCTGACTGAGGACCATGTGTCAGTCTTGTAGCGCGAAGTTCAGGTGCTTTTGGCCAACAGGGCCATAAAGAGTGTTCATCTGAACAGACATCTGAAGTAGGAGCTGGATTTTACTCCTGTTACTTCCTGGTGCTAAAGAAGGTCAGAGACCCAAGTCATAATTTAGATCTCCGCCCTCTCAATGCCTTCCTGTGGAAGGACAAATTCAAGATGCTCACGCTATCCCAGGGCCTGTCTGCCCTAGATACTGGAGAATGGATGATGATGTTGGACCTGTAGGACCCTTATTTCCATATCTCCGTCCTGCAGACCCACAGGTGGCCCCTGTGGTTCATGTAATGTAGCTAGGTACTTATAAAGCGCGCAGCTACTCCACAGAGTGTCCCGGCGCTCTGGTCCAGGAGCATTTTCGGCTCGCAGTGCATCCTTTTGGTCCCACCAGTGCCCTCTGGTGCTCACAAGAGTGATGGTTATTCGCAGCACTCTTTTGAAGGTTGAAAGTACACCTACCTCAACAACTTAATGTTGAAGGCAGGCTCACCCCAGGCAGTTGTCAACAACCTTAAATAGACAGCGACCCTCCTTAGATCATCGAGGTTCACTAGCAAGATGCCGATGCCACACCTGACTCCTTCGCCGACGCTCCCTTTCATTTGAGCCATTCCAGATGCGATACAGTTTCACAACTTTCCCTCAGAGCGGAAAGTCATGGTATTTGGGCTGTGATCCCAATGTTTCACCCTTTGTCCTGGATATCAGTGCAGATGATTCTAAGGCTTGGAATTGTTAGCCTCTTGCTTTGTGCTGGTGAAACATGCCAGATGGCGTATGCAGGATCTGCAGTGCGACCTGAAGTCCCAGTGGGCAAACCACCATGGCAATCTATTAAATTGTATCCACACTTAAGAGGAGACTGTGAAAAACCTTCAGTGGTGGCTGCTGGACCGCGATTGGGTCAGTGCCAGACTACTCTCCTCACCCAGATTTGACAGTGGTGATGGATGCATTATTTCTGGATTGGGGAGGCCATGTGGAAGAGGTGTAGATCAGGGGCCTATGATCTCCGACGGAAGCCCAGTCCACATCAATTTGTTGGAGTTGAGGGCAATTTGACACTGTCAAATATGTTTATTTAGACCTTGGGTCTTTTAAACATTTGTGCAATAGTTGCCACCTTGTACCAGTTATCGTACATTATAAAAGCATTTCAATTAAAAACCAATTCTTCACTAAAACTTTATTTACAGATAATAGAACTTCATTTACTGATAGTAAAAAATCACCCTATATCACAAGCTACATCCAAATACTGCATATTAAAAAATAAATTCATTGGTTGCTCCTTTCTCTAATACAATATTTTTGCAGAATTGGCCTCAATAGCATCTTCCAGTGGGCTGAAAACCACAATCTACTAAAGCATGCACTAAATCCCCTTTCATGTTGAGACTGCATTTACAAATTTTATCCTAATCTAAAAGGGAGCATTGTGCTTGGGAAAATAAAACCTGTTTAACCCCACATTTTATTTTTAAAAGACACCTTCTTAAACATACATTTGGAAGGTTTTCAAGACAGGGTAATGTTTCATCCTCAAGCCACGCATTTATCAAAGGAAATACAGATTTTTTTATTCCTTGAATATCTCAAGTCATCTTCCCTAGCCATCTGTTTAGTAACCTTACAGAACTCAGCTTTACTAATGTTTGCTAGGTTTATCATATGGCCATGTAATTCTAATTTCTTATTTAAGTCTTGAATATTTTCTCTGGCTGATCTTGCCCAGTAGAAATCACTATTTATAATTTCTTTTTTACGTAGAGTGGATATTTTGGGGCATTCATTACTATCTATCCTTGCCCAAAATTGTAAGGTCTCTGCGGCTGCTAAGTAGCTCCATGCATTCAGTTCAATATCTGCCCTAATTGCCTCTACCATGGTGGATGGTAGTAGTGATTGTAATCTCTTTAAGCACATACCCTCTCCTAAATCCCAGCTTGTTTTCCCGCTGATACTGAGCACCTCCACACCATATTGGAACTGAGGTTGTACCATTTCCTGATAAGCTACCAGCATTGGTCCTGAGGATAGACCTCCATACATTTTGTCAAATTTCTTTAATCCCCCTATTGAGGAAAAGGCCTTCGCCTGAAGTGACTCAAGGTGCGCTTTCCATGACAGGTTGTTCGTGAACCACAGCTCCAAATATTTATAGCTGCTAACTCTTTCAATTTTTGCACCATTTAGGGTCCAGTTAAACTTCATCTTCTTGATCTCAAATGGTAGCACTTTCATTTTTTTTTTTTTTTTATCATAATTTTTTTCTCATCACAGTAATTACCAAAAACACCTAACTTCCTCTGCAGGCCAATTTCTGTCAGATCCATGATCATTAAATCATCTGCGTAAAGGAGACAACTCACATGTACGCCATTCAATTTGGGGCTAAAGCTATTTGGTAAGCTCAAACTTTTTGGCAGATCTGCCAAGAAGATGGAGAATAGAGTGGGTGCCAAAACACAGTCATGTCTCAGTTTATTCTTTGTCTATTTTCCTTGAGAGCGACCCATCGACATCTAATTCCACTTGAGCCCTGCTGTGTAATTCTTATAAGATTAAAAGCAAGTCTTTAGGGATACGATAACTTTTAAAAGCTTCCCATAACAATTCCCGATCAACAGTATCAAACGTGGAGCAATAATCGACAAACAACAATGTAGCCCTCCCCGTTGCTCTATCAATTTTTTTTTTTTAACTATGGTCCATAAATCAAAGCATTTGTCTGCCGTTGAGTGCCCCTCCCCCCGAAACCACCTTGCTCTATAGGAATTATTTTGTTTTTCTATCCACTCTTTTAATATCCACAGGAGAATTTTGGAGAACACTTTCCTGCTAACTTATTTGCCTGTAGCTACCAGGGTAAGCTCTATCCTTTTTTGTACAAAGGTTTGATCACCGCTCCCTTCCAGCTATCTGGGAAGCTCCCGGTTGACAGGATTTTTTGGAACAGAGGATGGAATAGACCAGACCATAGGCAGGTTATCGGGGCCAGCATCTCTTGTGAGCTTTAAAGACTCAATTGTCTTAATTATCCTCATAGAGAACTGCCCCTATTGTTTCCCTTATTTATATAAAATTTAACCGGCCTCTGGGTGGATACTGTATCTTATTTATACTTTTGCAGAGTGTGTCTGTCTCGCGCCTTCCAGGTTTTCCCGGCGCTTAGGCGACTGGCTCTGATGAGAGGATACTATCTCCACCTTGATGCCATTTTTGGTTCGCAGCCTCCCTTTGGTGCGCTTCTTGGCCCCAAGGAGTTTGGTGAGGCCTTGACTGACTCCAAACCGGCAGGACCTCCCTCGGTGTCAGCCGTGCCCTCCGGATCCGTGATTGACTCCGTCTCGGCTCCAGTGCACAGCCCTTCGGGGTTCCCACCTGTGATGCCTGTGTTGGATCGTCCGGCGCTGACTTCGGCGTCAACGAGCGCCGATTGCCCCTACTGTGTTCCTCCTCCCCGACGCTGAGGTCGGTGGAACAGTCCTCCTAGGCTACCTTCCGAGGAGCCCGCTGCTATTTTCTCCTTGCCACACAGGTATTTTGGTGATGTGGGTGATCACATGACTGAGTGTCCTCCTAAGTTTCAATGGGTTTCTGCCCATGGTGACGCCTGAGGCATTGATTCTTCCCCATCCTCTGGACTGTTTTCTCCTCCTCTCCTCTGAGGCTAGCTCTGCTTTTGCTCAGCCTTTCCTGGAGAGCTGATGTAGTTCTGGGGCTGCGGCTTCCTTCTGTGGAAGTGGCCATTGATCTCCTACTTGGGGTGCTTCAGCAGGGCCAGCTGAGAACTGAGCTTGCGCTTCCCTTCAGTGAAACCCTCTTTGATATTCTGTTGAGCACTTGGTTTAAACCCGTATCAAGGTCCTCCATGGACCGGTCTATGGCTCATTGTCACCATCCTGCCCCTGGAGACCTGCTCTGCCTTTCCTGTCAGCCTACTCAGCACAGCTTTGTGGTTCAGGCTGGTACGCCCTCCCCCAGCATCGGCGCTGCGGCTGACGTCTCTCCGGACAGGGAGTCTAAAGGTCTGGATGCTTTTGGTCGATATCTCTTTTCTGCTACCAGCTCTGCTTTACAGTCCCTTAATACAGCTTGTGTTTTAGGCCTTTTTTCTCAAGTGCTGTGGGATTCGGTCTGGCGCCTTCCCCTCGCCATCCCTGATGAGTCTTGGGACACTCTAAATCAGTTGATTCAGGATGGCCGACAGGTGGCTACATTACTGATTCATTGTGACATGGATACCACAGATTCTGTCGGACGGGCCATGGCCCTTTTGGTAGCTCTTCGCCGGCGAGCCTGGCTACTTACTTCCGGCTTCTCTGAGGCTGTTCAGCCCGCCATGGTGGACATGCCTTTCGATGGTCAATATCGGTTTGGCTCTCAAGCTGACTCCTCTGTACCCCATTTTCGGGATAGTCTTGAGTGGAGCGAAATCTTAATACCCGATTGCTATACCATCCTCTTCTTCACCCCTTACTCGGTCGGATGGGAATGGTCTACCGCATGTGTGGGCTGTTATAGGGCAGTGCCAGTTGGCTTCTTCTTTTTACTTGTCACCTCCGCTTGCCGTCCGGTGTGGTGCCCCTTCCTCAGCAGGTATTTTCTTTTCTTGTATCTTACCCTGTCGATGACTGGTAGTTTTTTAGGATGCGTCTTAATTTCCGACCCCGTTTGGTGTCTACACTGGTGGCTGCACGATGTTCGTAGCTGCTACCAAAGTTCTGATTGGGGTGTTTTCATAGTATTGTGCGGATACACTGTTGCCTTGTTCGTCTGCATGCCTTACAGGTATTCCTCTGTATGTTTCTGAAACCATAGTTCCCCTTATAGGGGACTCCACATGCCGTGCTTTGGTGCACCGGTGCAAGTCGGAAAATGGTGTACAGGGGATCTTCTTGCCCTCCCCCCCCCCCCCCCATGTTGTTGAGTGTTTCGCTACACGGCCATGTGTTTCTTTCTCTGTCCGGTGCCCTTCTTTCCTGTCAGACCCAAAGGAAGGGGCATGGTTCTTGTCCTAAGGTACATTGTCTGGTCCTGCTTTGAAAGGTGTTCCTTCTTCCTCTCTTCAGCCGTTTGTACCTCTGCTAGTTCTGGGCAAGACTGGCTCCTGCTCGCTCTCTATTTTCCCGTAGGTTCCTTGCCACCCTGCCTTGTTTGCATCTTGGCATGGGTGGCCTACTTGGCCGCCCTATCTCTTCTATGCCTCTGCATGGCCTGTTTTCCTCTGTTTCTGCCTTGCACGAAGTTGCGGTTACTTTCACTTTTTGTATGGAGACGTTTCCATGACCTCTCCGATAATAATCATAAAGTTTTGTTACTGGTCTGGCTGTTCTTCAGATGTGCCTCCTACCGTTTTTGGGGGGTTTATGGTTATTTTTCATCTTCCGTTCTCCTTGGACATGGGTTCCTTACTCGTCCACTCTGGGTTGGCTAGTACAGTGGTTTGTGATCCCTTGCGGTTCTTTTCCGGGAAGTTTCCTCCACTTCTTGCGAGTGCGGTTGCAGTTCTAACCCCTTTGGGGGTTTGTTTCCCTTGTACTAATAAACATACCTAGTACGATCTTGATTGACGTCAGGATCTTCATTCACGTTGTTCCCTGGTTTGTTGGCTGAGCACAGGTTGCCCCATGCACACAAGGACTTTATTTTGCTTCTGGCCTTTATGCTTGTTAGGCTCTTTCTCTATCTGCTACTTCAGTTCTTTACACTGTTCCTTTGGTTGGACCTTCATTTCTTGCGTTTGTCTTCCCATACTATTTTCTTTTGCGATGAGGACTAGTTATCTGAATTTGCCTCCCCTGTGTCGGCCCTGTTCAACTCTGCCCTTTTTCCAGTCCTCCATTGTGGTCTTTATTTCTGTATTCCAGCGGGGTTGTTTCTCCCTTGCAGTTTTCTTTTCAATTGTCTCACGACTACCTACCTAATCTATCACGAACGTGTCTCTTTCAGAGATATATATATATATAGATAGATAGATAGATAGATAGATAGATATCTATCTATCTATCTCCCAAGAAGGGTTCATATAAACAACCACAGCAGGGGCCGAAGGTGAGACAGCGGTGAGCTGGAAACCAGCCACATGGCCCCATCTAAAGGGCAAGACCCAGTAGAAGGCGCTAGCCGAAACGCGTAGGTCATTTTTCTGTTTGTATGCACTCTTGCACTTTGCTTGTTATGGCCCCGTGAGTAATGGAGGCTATTTGAAACTTTGAAAAATAAAACGAGTTACCTCATTACGAAGGATTTGGTGGTGCTGTGCTTCTGCTCGCCCTCTAGACGCGCAGAGTATTGGAGGGCGGTGTGCATGGAGGCGAAAATGGAAATATATATATATATATATCTGAAAGAGACACGTTAGTGATAGATTCCTTACCTTAGAATATCCCCAGGCGTCAGACTGGATCCGGAAAGTTTTTCGTCAGCAGTACCCCTGCGTGTCGGTAGGCGTCGTCGTAGGGCTCCGCGTACGTCGCTGGCGTCGTGGCCGCCGAGATGACGTCGTCGGAGCTATTTAGACGCGCCCACGCGTGCTGAAGTCAGTTCTGTACACAACTTTTCCGCGCCAGGAGCGCAGAGCCAGCAGTTCTTTGGGAACCGCCCGGGTTCTACTGGGAGCAGTGTGCTGGTAAGGGTGGTACCTGGCGCTACAGAGAAGGGGGGCCACCTGTAAAAGAGGCTGCATAGGGGGACTTGAGGGCAACTTCGAGGGCTCCCAAACCGATCCTTAGGTCGCAAGTGGTCATGGAGCATAGGGGCACAGCTGGTTCGTCGGAACCTAGGCTGGGCGGCTTGGGTGCAGATTGGTTAGGCTGACTGGGCTGGGTGAGCAAAGATGCACCCCGCGGTCAGGGACAAACAGCTAGTAGGGGCAAAATCAATGCAGCTGGGCCACTCAAAGTGCGAATCAGTAATGCTAACGTCCTTCGACTGCTGCTTGGTCCTGGTGCAGTGACAATACGGGCTGGACACTCATGGTCGGTGTTTGCTGCAGGGCGTTTGGTACCCCGGGGTTTGGTGCTGCACGGTTCCGGTTGATCCTGGTGTCTTAACACTCTGTGGGGGAGACAGATCTGACCTTCAAGAGCATGAGCACCTTCTCCTGGTCGTCTGCAGAGTCGGTCGGTCGGGCCGGGTAGCTGCAAGGTGGTGAACCCCAGACTCTGCTTGTTGGTGCCTGCGGACTGCAGGGCAGTAGCTCCTCTACTCCAAGGGAGTCTTTTCGGGTTTGTCGGAGTGCTGGCAGGCTATCCAAGGCTTTTGTAGTTCTCCAGCTCGCAGGACCAGTTACTCTGTCGCAATTGTTGAGAGAGCGGTGAGGGCAGCAGGGTTTCGCGCCAAAGTTCTGCTGCAGTTTTCGCCAGGCAGTGACTCTTCTTTGTCCTTCTTCTGTTGATCCATCAAATCTGAGTTTTTTGGTTCAGGAGTGCCACCTAAATTCTCAATTTGGGGCGCTATGGAGAGTGACAGTAGCCAATGGGCTTACCTACCTTTAGGGTGTCTACACCCTCTATATGACAACTTCCAAAGGCTAATTCCGTCCAAAACAAGATGGAGGAATATGAATAGTGGGGTCCACATCAGCTGGCCTGCCCTAGGGGTGGTGCTAGCTGAATGCGGGCACACCTCTTAATCTAAGTAATTTTCCCGCCTGTCTTGCTGTCAAAAAGTGGGATCAGGACACGGGGGTGAGAACTCCACTATCTGGAGAGGCCTGGGTTTGCATAACAAAGGCTGCAGGTCCTTTGAAGCTTCCCGCCCTGGATGTCCATCCTGCTTGGCGGAGGTGTGAACACCTCGGCCCAGAGCAGGCTTTGTTCCTGACGTCCGAGAGCAAAGGCTCTCACTTCAGGAGGTCCGAAACCTGTCTATGGTGACTGGTCGATCGACACCAGTCATTCAACACACTAGTAGTCTGTAGATTTTAAGGGGGCACCTATAAGGTGCCCTCTGTGCATTTAATAATAAATTTAGCACTGGCATCATTGGTACCAAACTCCTTTGGGTACAGTGAAGCCATCTTATAGCTGGGGAACAACAAGTGTCCAGCCCATGCACCCAGTTATGGCTTCCCTGTGCACTGGTAATATTTAAGGGTGAACTTGGATATCACTGGGACACATCCACTTTCGCAGATATGCCCTCAGATGGGTATAGTGCATCCTGCCTTAGGGCTGTAAGGCCTGCCGTAGGGGTGACTTACCTATACCACATGTAGTGCTGGCAGGCATGGCAAACAGGGATGTGTGCCATGTTGACTCTTCAGTTTTCTCTGCACCAAGACACACAGGCTGCAATGGCAGTTTGCATTAGCTTGGTGATGGTTCCCTTAGGGTGGCACAGTTTGTGCTGCAGACCTTAGGGACCCTCTTTTGGTCCAGTACCCTAGGTGCCAGGGGTACCATTTACTAGGGACTTGCATGGATCCTAAAGGTTTGCCAATTATGGAAAACTCGTAAAGTTTAGGGAAAGAACACTGGTGCTGGGGACCTGGTTAGCATGAACCCAGCACACTTTCAGTCAATTGCACCAGATACCAGGCAAAAAGTGTGTGGAGGAGAGGGGGGGGGGGGTAACCATGTCAAAAGGGTCACTTTCCTACGTCATGGGGGAGGCGATTCATATCCACAGCCTACAGATCCTTGGGATAATCATGACATCGATCCTCTGGGTGATACTGACCCTGATCTCTACCCAGCCAGGCCATCACCCCCTGATGATGCTTTATCTTTTCACTACCTCATTACTAGGGCAGCAGCATATCACCAGGTTCCCTTACACAAAGACTCTACTGAGGATGATTTAATTTTCGAAACATTGTCCAGCATGCATTGATCGTGCCAATATCTTCCTATTCTTAAGAGCATGCTGCAACATTCTGACGACATTTTTAAAGACCCAGTGTGGGCACGTATAATAACACCCAGGGTTGACAAGTGTCAGGGTACAGAAAAAAGGAACAAAGACTCTCCAATGCTCCTCCGTATCCTGGAAAGAGCCGGTTTTAAAAAGATCACCCGCTCGCAAAAGGTTGCGGGTGATCGTTGCGCGCAACCGGGCATTTCTCCCTGTACTCCCAACAGGGAGGACCGCAGAGGTAGTGGCCGGTCTAGTCTTGCGCTCCTGGACACGAGCGCGGTGTCTGGACCAGCTGTGAAGTGCGCCGGTTGATTGTAGAACCGCGCACTTCACCAACGGAATTTCAGGGTCAAGTAGCTTAACGACAGGCTTCCAGTTAGATAGAAATAGAGTAGTTTTCGGAGCAAGGCTTAGGCGTAGGGTAGAGCGTTTCGGTGCGTCGGTTAGTTAGTTAGGTTATTAAGCTTAGGAATAAATAGAAAAACGAAAAGAAGAGTTAAAAAGAATTACCATACTCACCAACTGGAATCTCAGTTCCTGATTTCCCTTCGTCGTCCAGTTGATGGCGTAGGCTTCAGAAGTTGCCTACGGAGAAAAACAAAGACGAATTACCGAAGAAGAGAAAGTAAGGCAGAGAGTGTGTGAGAGAATAAAGGAATGAATGTGATTAAATAAGAAAGTCAATGGTTAAAAGTACTAAAGTATCGTTTGCAATACAGGACTCAGAAGAATAAAAACTCATTTGAAAGAGTAGAAGAGGAGCAAAAGCCATAGGCACTCTGGGTAAGGAGAGAGCCAGAGGGAGAGAGTGGGAGAGTGGAGGGAAGTAGAAAGGAATTAGTAACGTTGTGTTCTTCTGTTGCAGTGCTTTCCACAAAAGCTAGACGATAGAGAGGGTGTAAGAAAAGAACAGAACGGAACGCAGAAGTAAGAAGGAAGTAGAGTGGAAGCGCCAAAGGCCAGGCAGTCTCTTCTCTGTCCCATTCCCCTTTCCCCCGACGGGGTTCGCACGGCCGCTAGTTGTTACTGAGTTGGTGGCTGTGGGAAAACCAGTGGTGGAATCAGGAAAATCTCATCGTTCTGCTCCTGGGAGTGTCGGCATTGTGAGTAACCACCGTCCATGACAGAGTGAAGTGCCCACGTCAATACTCACCCGAGCAGAATGGCAGAAGGGTTCGACTTAAAAAATTTAGGGAATGTTCTTAAGGAAATTCAGCATGAGTTGATGGCAGTCAGGGAGGAAAATAAGGTACTCAAATTGGAAATGGAGGCCACTAGACGCGAGACCAAAGAGATAGCATCTCAGTTGAAGAGCGAAGAGTCTGGTAATAGGTTCCACCCCTCTCCTTCTGGGACCAGTATATTTAATCAGAGTTCCGCAACTAGTGGGGGGTCAGCTACGCAGGTTGTTCATTCCTTGGCGCCTGTAATTCCTTTGGCTCCGCCAGAGCGCTTTGGTGGGGATCCCCAAAAGGCCCAAATTTTTTTGACTCAGTGCTCTTTGCATTTCATGTGTCGGCCCACTGTCTTCCCGGATGCACAGTCTCGAATAGCCTTCATCCGATCTTACCTCAATGGAGACGCAGCTTCGTGGTCTATGCACTTGGTCACTCAGGATTCTCCAATTTTATATAACTTCGAGGAATTCAAGAAAGAGTTTCTGCGAATTTTTGATCGTCGGAAGGTGGCACAGGCTACGGATAATGAACTACTGGAGTTGAGGCAAGGGAATCGAGAACTAGTCACCTACCTTGCCCAATTTAACAAACTTGTCGTCGAAACAGATTGGCCTGAGGCCAAAAGGGCAGCCTTGTTCTATCGGGGTTTAAAAGATGATTTAAAGGACGCCTTGTCACAGATCCCAAATCGCCCGACAGAAGTTTCTGCTTTGATTGATTTCGTTTTGGAAATGGACTATCGACAAACAGAAAGAAGAGGTGAAAGACGACGTGAATTTCGACCCAGTGTACCTCGCTTCGATCGGGTCAGATCGGAAGTTGTTAAATCTGGAGATAGAGAGCATGGAGTAGAACCGATGCAAATTGGAACTATCAGAGGCCCCCTTTCCAAAGAAGAAAAAGAAAAGCGGCCACTGAATAACCTATGCCTTTATTGTGGGATCAGCGGTCATTTTATAAAGGAATGTCCCAAGAGACCAAAAACCTAGAAGAAGGAAAACTCTCTTCACCACCAGTAGATGGAGTTGGGCTGGTGGTTGCTAACAAGGATACAACTCCAATCTCTCACCAAGTGGCTAATACACTACAATCTTCTGCTCCACACCTCATTCTGACGATGACTTTAAGGTTTCAAGATCGAGTTCTTTTGGGAGTGGTCGTGATGCTGGACTCAGGAGCCACGGGAAACTTTTGCGACCTCAAATATGCCTCAAGAATTGGGTTGAAAGCTTTACCGAAAGAAAGAAGCGAAGCAGTCAGAGCCGTTGACGGAACAAATTTGTCTTCCGGTCTCATAACCAGTCATACTGAAGTAGTGGAACTTGTCTCTGTTGAAGGTCATAAGGAGGAGATTCAATTCAACTTAATCGATGCCCCACAGTTCGGAATCATCCTAGGTTTGCCTTGGTTAACTGAACACAACCCAACAATTAACTGGAGTGATCGAACAGTGAAGTTTAACTCAAGCTATTGTTTGGAACATTGCTTCGGTGAAAAGCAAAAAGAACGAGATGGAAACCCGGCAGCCTTATTATGCGAACAAAGAATGATGGTTTGTGCGGTGCAAACTGTGAGCTTACCAATAGAATATCAGGAGTTTGCTGAAGTTTTTAGTGAATCGGAATCAAAGAAATTGCCCCCACATCGGTCATATGACTGCAAAATTGATTTAGAACCCGGAGCAAATCTTCCTTGCAGTCGTATTTATGCTCTTACCGAGGCTGAGAACCGTCATCTTAAGGATTACATTCAGGAATACTTGGGAAACGGTTTCATACGTCCATCACAGTCCCCAGTTTCTTCGCCGTTGTTTTTCGTTCCGAAACGTGACGGAGATCTGAGAACGTGTATTGATTATCGCGCCCTGAACAAAATTACTATCCAGAATCTTTATCCTCTCCCTCTGATTTCTGTTCTACTAGACCAACTAAAAGATGCCAAAATCTTCACAAAATTAGATTTGCAGGGGGCATATCATTTAATTCGAGTGAGAAGCGGAGATGAATGGAAAACGGCGTTTAGAACGAAGTATGGATTGTATGAGTACCAAGTCATGCCCTACGGTTTAAGCAACGCCCCTGCTGCTTTCCAATACTTCATTAATGATGTCCTGAAAGAGTTCATAGATCAATGCGCTATCGTCTACATTGACGATATTTTGATTTACTCCTCATCAGAAGAAGAACACCAACACCAGGTCAAAAGAGTTTTGCGTTGTCTGAAGGAAAATGAGCTTTACGTACAACTGGAGAAATGTGCTTTTGGAGTGAAATCTGTAGACTTCTTGGGATTTGTGATTGCCCCGGAAGGTCTATCCATGGATGTTAAAAAGATTGAGGCGGTATTAAATTGGCCTCCTCCAACCTCTGTGAAAGAATTACAGAGCTTTATCGGGTTTGCAAATTTCTATCGCAGATTCATTCGAGATTTTTCGCTGAAGGTAGCACCTATAACTAGGTTGCTGCGAAAAGGAGTGTCATTTCAATGGTCTTCTGAGGCGGAAGATGCTTTCCAGTTTTTGAAGAAGAGCTTTACCACTGCGCCCATTCTGCTGCATGCGGATCCTGCTCAACCGTTTTACCTGGAGACAGACGCCTCCGAGCAAGCCATTGGAGGAGTACTTTCACAGAGACACAAAGAAACTGGGCAGTTGCATCCGGTGGCATATCACTCCAGAAAACTGCAACCGGCGGAAATGAATTACACAATTTCAGATAAGGAACTCCTCGCTATCAAACATGCTTTCCAAGAGTGGCGACATTACCTTCTCGGAGCTAGACACGTGGTGACTGTATTCACCGATCATCGAAATCTCCAGTTTCTGAAATCAGCCGGGACGCTCACGCCACGCCAACTTAGGTGGTCCTTGTATTTCGCCGATTATGACTTCGTGATAACATTTCGGCCCGGAAGAAATAACGGAAAGGCAGATGCCTTGTCTCGAATAGACACTGATGGAAAGAAGATTCTCATTAGTGACCAAAAAATAATTCCAGAAACTAAAATCATTGGAGCCACAAGTGAGAAAACTCTTGTAGAACAGGTCAAAGAAGCCATAACTTCTGAAGAAATGCGAAGTTGGACTCTGAAGGATCCAACTCGGGAGATTATCGATGGAGTACCATTTCATTCTAAGGCCTTGTATTTACCAATCCAAGAACTTCAACAACAAGCGTTGATTGACTGCCATGACAGTCCGTTGGCTGGTCATCCTGGAATCCATCGAACGGAGGAGTTGTTAAAGAGACAATTTTGGTGGCCAGGGTTGCCCGCAGATGTTCGAGTTCATGTGGAAGGCTGCGGGACTTGTGCAATGGGGAAGACAGATAAGCGGGCTCCTCAGGGTTTATTGAGGCCTTTACCTACCCCACCATATCCCTGGCACACAGAAACCATGGATTTGATAGTAGAACTACCCTCTAGTCAAGGATTCAGTTCTGTATTAGTCATGGTAGACGCCTTTTCTAAAATGTCGCATTTTGTTGCCCTGAAAGGAAATTCATCTGCAAAACAAATTGCCACACAATTCAACCAAAGTGTGATTAAGATACATGGCATACCAAAGGTTTTGATCACAGATCGTGGGTCTCAATTTCTATCCCATTTTTGGAAGGCTTACACTAGGGGTTTGGGAATTGAGACACGTTATTCAACAAGTTTTCATCCACAAACAGATGGGCAAACAGAAAGGGCCAATCAAGAGTTAGAAAAGTATCTTAGGCTGTTTCTCTTGGATCAAGAGGGAGAGTGGCCCGATCTTCTTTGGACCGCAGAGTTTGCGCATAATAATGCAAAGAATGCCTCTACTGGTTTTTCCCCTTTTTACTTGAATTACGGAAGGCATCCAAATTCTGTGGTTTCCTCTCAAGAAGTGTTGGTGCCAGCGGCTCAAGATTTTGTACAACATCTTAGTGAGGTACACGAGTCTGCCACCAAGAACTTAAGGAAAGCTAAAGAACGCTACAAGCAAAGTGCAGACAAGAAGAGAAGGCCAGAACCAGATTTGCATGTAGGGGACAGGGTTTGGTTAAAAACTAAAAATCTAAAACTCAAAGGAAATCGAAAATTCCAACCCGGTTTGTAGGTCCCTTTTCTGTGGAACAAGTAGTGAATCCTGTGACTTTCAAACTAAAACTACCTCCACAGCTGAAGATACACCCAATGTTTCATGTTTCCCTTCTAAAAAAGGTTTCACCCCATTTGAAAGAATTGAGGAGTAGAGAACCCATTTTAGTAGAAGGACAAGAAGAATTTGAAGTTAAAAGAATCCTAGACTCCAAGTCTATTCGAGGTAACATTTTCTATCTCGTAGATTGGAAGGGTTTTGGCCCAGAGGATAGGTCTTGGGTGGAACGATCAGATGTTCATGCTCCCCGATTAACCAAAAATTTTCACTCACAGTATCCTCACAAGCCTCAGCCCGGAGGCTTAATCTTGCGGGGGGGTACTGTCAGGGTACAGAAAAAAGGAACAAAGACTCTCCAATGCTCCTCCGTATCCTGGAATGAGCCGGTTTTAAAAAGATCACCCGCTCGCAAAAGGTTGCGGGTGATCGTTGCGCGCAACCGGGCATTTCTCCCTGTACTCCCAACAGGGAGGACCGCAGAGGCAGTGGCCGGTCTAGTCTTGCACTCCTGGACACGAGCGCGGGGTCTGGACCAGCTGTGAAGTGCGCCGGTTGATTGTAGAACCGTGCACTTCACCAACGGAATTTCAGGGTCAAGTAGCTTAACGACAGGCTTACAGTTCGATAGAAACAGAGTAGTTTTCGGAGCAAGGCTTCGGCGTAGGGTAGAGCGTTTCGGTGCGTCGGTTAGTTAGTTAGGTTATTAAGCTAGGAGAAAATTATATGTTAGGAATAAATAGAAAAACGAAAAGAAGAGTTAAAAAGAATTACCATACTCACCAACTGGAATCTCAGTTCCTGATTTTCCTTCGTCCAGTTGATGGCGTAGGCTTCAGAAGTTACCTACGGAGAAAAACAAAGACGAATTACCGAAGAAGAGAAAGTAAGGCAGAGTGTGTGTGAGAGAATAAAGGAATGAATGTGATTAAATAAGAAAGTCAATAATGGTTAAAAGTACTAAAGTATCGTTTGCAATACAGGACTCAGAAGAATAAAAACTCATTTGAAAGAGTAGAAGAGGAGCAAAAGCCATAGGCACTCTGGGTAAGGAGAGAGCCAGAGGTAGAGAGTGGGAGAGTGGAGGGAAGTAGAAAGGAATTAGTAATGTTGTGTTCTTCTGTTGCAGTGCTTTCCACAAAAGCTAGAGGATAGAGAGGGTGTAAGAAAAGAACAGAACGGAACGCAGAAGTAAGAAGGAAGTAGAGTGGAAGCGCCAAAGGCCAGGCAGTCTCTTCTCTGTCCCATTCCCCTTTTCCCCCGACTGGGTTCGCACGGCCGCTAGTTGTTACTGAGTTGGTGGCTGTGGGAAAACCAGTGGTGGAATCAGGAAAATCTCATCGTTCTGCTCCTGGGAGTGTCTGCATTGTGAGTAACCACCGTCCATGACAACAAGAAATATAAACCTGCACCCTCCGATCCTATTTACATCAAGGGTTAGCTTTCTCTAGACTCAAAGTTGTATCTAATGCCTGTAAAAGGGCCAATTCACAATCGGCAGCAGATGCTCCTCCACCTGATGAGTCCAAATTTAGCGACGCATCAGGGAAGTGGGTGGCAGCACAATCCTACGATCACTGGCAGTTTGCTAACACCCAAGCCTTTTTAGCAAGATACGACGGGGCACATCTGAAAGAGACACGTTAGTGACAGATTCCTTACCTTAGAATATCCCCAGGCGTCAGGCTGGATCCGGAAAGTTTTTGCGTAGCAGTACCCTTGCGCGTCGGTAGGCGGCGTCGTGCGGCTCCGCGTCCGTCGGCGGCGTCTGGACCGCCGGGATGACGTCGCGGGCAGTGCTTAGACGCCGCCCTGCGCGCTGACGTCAGTTCTTCTTTTTCCGCGCCAGTAAGCGCAGATCCGGGGAAGAGCAGTGCCCTAGTCATTTTTGACTAACTTTTTGGTGATTTTTCACTGTTTTCTTCGAGTCATCTCGGCTCCACGGTGTCGGTAGGGATGCCCGGCTTCAAGCCATGCGACGCCTGTGGTCGAATGATGTCGATCACAGACCCGCACTTAGAGTGTCTCTACTGTCTCGGCCGCGACCACGACACGAAGTCGTGTTCCGACTGCCGGTCCTTGCACCCGAAGGCTTTGCGAGAGCGGTCTCGAAAGCTCCTCGAGGTCCGGCAGTCGGCTCCGCGCCGCACCAAGCCCCGGTCACGGGAGAGGTCGAGGGGCCGGTCGCGGAGTCCAAGTCTTCGCACTCCTCGGGTAAGTCGAAGCACAAAAAGTCTAAGAAGCACCATCGCTCTAAGACTTCGCCTCGCCGGTCTCGCGACTCGGCTGAGGCCCCTGTCGGCACCGTCCCCGCGGCTCCGGATGTGCCTGTGGCGCCGACCCGCATTACCCGTCCTTCCCGGGTTCGGGGGCGACTCCGGCCAAAATATAGGAATTCCTGTCGGCCATGGCCCGCCTCTTCGGGCCTCAAGGGCCCTCCGGTGCGCCTTCGAGCCCCATGGGCCCTAATGGGATTGCCCCGACGACTCCGGTCCCGGCGCCGCCTGTCCCACCAGCCTCGCTCCCGGCTTCGGCCCCGGCCTCGATCCCGGCTCCGGTGGTACCGCAATCCCCATCGACGCCGGTTGACCTAACCACGCCGACGCCGATGTCCCCGGTGCCGTTCCTGACGCCGCCCGGCGCTCCGGGCGGCGTCGTTCCCCAGTTATCTCCGGACGCGGCGTCGGACCGACGTCGCCCGGCGCCGATGAGACCTTGGGTCCCGGACATCCCTCCTCCTCCTTATTTTCAACCTGAGGAGGACCAGGAGAGCTGGGAGGGGTCGGATGACCCTCTCACACAGCAGTGTGACTATGATCAGGACTGGGCAGAGGAACTTGGGGATGCCAGTGGTCTGGACACTTCCCCTGACACTGGCATGCTGTCTCCTCCTTCCGTGGCTACGGAGGAGGGAGCAAATTTCGCAACGGTGTTGCATAGAGCAGCTGGAGCCTTACACCTCCAATTGCCTACAGTGGCTGTCAGGACTAACCTCCTGACGGAAGTGCTTCATCCGGCAGCTACCTCCTCGGAGCCATTGCTGCCATTTAATGATGCACTTTCTGACGTTCTTTTTGGGCACCTGGTCCAAGCCCGCCACAGGGGCTCCTGTGGATAGGAACGTGGCCCGACGCCATCGCCCTGCTCCGGGCGACCCCATGTTTCTCTCTCAACATCCCACCCCCGAGAGCTTGGTTGTCCAAGCCTCTGCCTCCCAAACCGCTTTCCCTACCGCCCCTCCGGATAGGGAATCCAAACGCCTGGATCAATTTGGGAAGAAGGCCTTTTCTTCTCCAGTGCTGGCTTGCGGTCCGTGAACACCGCTTGCCTTTTGGGCCGATACTCCCACTCTCTGTGGGATTCGGTGGCGCTCGTTTTGCCCCAGTGTCCTGAGGAGGTCCAGACACTGCTTTCCCGCGCCATTGCGGAAGGAAGGGATGCGGCAAAGTACACCATCCGTTGTGGCCTTGATACCGCCGACTCGCTGGGCAGATCGCTTGCAACGACAGTGGCGCTGCGTCGCCACGCCTGGCTGAGGACGACTGGTTTCTCGGGAGATGTCCAAAACACACTCATGGACATTACCTTTGATGGAGTCTGTCTTTTTGGTACCAAAGCAGACCATGCGCTGGAGCATTTTAAGGACTCACGGGCTACTGCCAAGTCCCTGGGCCTTTCTGCTGTGCGCCCTCCGCTAACCTCTGCTTTTCGCCCCTTTCGTGGCCACGGAAGGGGCGCCCAGTCACGTCCGCTGCCCAGCCACCGGCCCGCGCAGCAAGCGTCTTCGCGTGGCCTAGGACGTGGCTCCCGCCATGGCGGGTCAGGCAACCAGCGTGCGGGTCAGGCCACCAACCCCGCCCCGTCCGCGGCCTCCAAGCCCTCCTAGTCCTTCCTTTCAGGTGCATAGCACGCCAGTAGGGGGCAGGGTCCGCCATCACCTTCACCACTGGCGTGCCATCACCTCGGACAGGTGGGTCTTGGACATTGTCCAAAGGGGCTACTCCTTCCCCTTCGAGACCACCCCCCCAGCCATGCCACCTCAATTCCACCGCATGTCAGGGGATCACTTGGTGCTTCTGCAGAAGGAAGTCAAGGCCCTCTTGGCCAAGAGGGCCATCGAGCATGTTCCGAACCCAGAAGTAGGACGTGGTTGCTACTCCCACTACTTTCTGGTGCCCAAAAAGGACAAGGAGGACATGCGTCCTATCTTGGACCTCCGGAACGTCAATCGCTTCCTCCGGAAGGAGAAGTTCAAGATGCTCACCCTAGCTCAGGTCTTGACTGCCCTCGACCCCGGAGACTGGTTGGTAGCGTTGGACTTACAGGACGCTTATTTCCACATCCCCGTCCTGCCGGCCCATCGGCGTTACCTGCGGTTCACGGTAGGCCTCGAGCATTTTCAGTTCACCGTGCTCCCTTTGGCCTTACCAGTGCCCCTCGGGTGTTCACGAAAGTGATGGCGGTGGTCGCAGCTCATCTGCGCCGGGCAGGGGTTCCAGTCTTCCCCTACCTCGACGACTGGCTGCTGAAGGCGGGCTCGTCCCAGGCAGTCGTCTCCCACCTCCAGACTACGGCCGAACTCCTGCACTCGCTGGGGTCTCTCCATCAATGTGCCAAAGTCGCATCTGATTCCTTCTCCACAGCTCCTTTTCATCGGAGCAGTTCTGGACACGACGCAGTTTCGGGCCTATCCTCCCGAACGGCGAGTCCGGGATATTCAGGCTATAATTCCGATCTTTCAGCCTTTATCCTGGGTTTCGGCACGGATGACCCTGAGGCTGCTGGGCCTCATGGCCTCCTGCATCCTGCTGGTCAATCATGCCAGATGGCATATGCGGGCTCTGCAGTGGGACCTGAAGTTCCAGTGGGCGCAGCACCAGGGCAACCTGTCCGATCACGTCCAGATCTCGGAGGGGACTGCAAAACAGTTGCAGTGGTGGCTCTCGAACCGGCAATGGGTCATGGGCAGATCCCTCTCCCTTCCCCAGCCAGAGCACACAGTTGTGACGGACGCGTCCCTTCTGGGATGGGGCGGTCACATGGGAGAGGCGGAGATCAGAGGCCTCTGGTCTCCGGCGGAGTCCCGGCTCCATATCAACGTTCTGGCGCTCCGGGCGATCCGACTTGCACTCAAGGCATTCCTTCCCTCTGTCAAAGGGAAGGTAGTGCAGGTGTTCACAGACAACACCACCGCCATGTGGTACTGCAACAAACAAGGCGGGGTGGGGTCGTGGACCCTTTGTCAGGAGGATCTGCGCCTCTGGAACATGGCTGGAACATCAGGGCATGTTCCTGATGGTTCAACACCTGGCAGGTTCCCTAAACGCCAGGGCGGACGAACTCAGCCGCAGGTGCATGATGGATCACAAATGGCGTCTTCACTCGGAGGTGGCGCAAGGTCTCTTTCAGCAGTGGGGAGAGCCTTGGTTAGATCTTTTCGCCACCAAACAGAACGCGCAATGTCAGCAGTTCTGCGCGTTGGAATTTCCAAGGCGGCACTCGCTCGGCGACGCTTTTCGCCGCGAGTGGAGTTGCGGTCTGTTGTACGCCTTTCCGCCTATACCACTTCTACCCAGAGTGTTGAAGAAGATTCGGCGCGACCGGGCCCAAGTCATCCTTGTGGCTCCGGACTGTTCTCGAAGAGTTTGGTATCCCGAGCTACTCAGTATGAGCGTCGATCCCCCGATCCGTCTGCCTCTTCGGGAGGATCTTCTGTCGCAGCAGCAGGGGACGGTCCTCCACCCGAACCTGTCCAGTCTCCACCTGCTTGCGTGGAGATTGAGCGGCGGCAGTTGATTCCTTTCGACTTGCCTCCCGAAGTTTGTGATGTGATTCTGGCAGCCAGGCGTCCCTCCACTAAAGTGGTATACGCCTGCAGGTGCAACAAGTTTGTGGCATGGTGCACAGCAAAGTCTGTGAATCCCCTCTCTGCCCCTCTTTCTGAGGTTCTTCTGTTCCTTCTTTCTCTGGCCCAACAGGGTCCTGCCCTGGGTACCATCAAGGGCTATCTTTGTGCCATCTCGGCCTTCCTCAGGCTTCCTGATCAGCCCTCCCTTTTCAAGTCCCCTGTTGTTAACAGGTTCCTAAAAGACATTACACACCTCTTCCCTCCTGTTCCGTTTGTGATGCCTCAGTGGGACTTGAACTTGGTTCTTACCTTTCTCATGTGCGCTCCCTTTGAGCCTCTACATAACTGTCCTCTTCGTCTTCTCACTCTGAAGACTGCCTTTCTGGTGGCCATCACCTCCGCTCGGCGTGTGAGTGAGCTCCAGGCTCTATCATGCAAACCTCCCTTTCTGTCTGTCCATCCAGACAAGGTTGTTCTTCGGACGCGTCCGTCCTTCTTGCCAAAGGTGGTTACTGCCTTCCACATTGGGCAGACCATCACTTTGCCCACCTTCTTTCCGCCTCCGCATCCTTCCAGAGAGGAAGAGAGGCTCCACCGTCTGGACCCAAAACGTGCGCTTTCCTTTTATATCAACCGCACACAACACTTCCGGGTGGATGACCAGCTCTTTGTTGGCTACGTGGGCGCCAAAAATGGTCGGGCGGTGCACAAGAGAACCATTTCCCGCTGGGTAACCTTGTGTATCAAAGCCTGCTATTCTTTGGCTAAGAAGGAGCCTCCTGTTGGGCTGCGTGCCCATTCCACCAGAGCAACGGCTGCTACCACGGCCTTAGGCCGCGGTGTTCCGCTGCAGGATATCTGTCAAGCAGCTACGTGGGCCTCGCTGCACACGTTTACCAAGCATTACTGCCTTGACAGTCGGGTCTGGAGGGACGGCTTCTTTGGCCGTTCTATCCTCCGGGACTTCCTTGTCTGATCTTTGTTCGCAGACCCACCACCGGGGTTGGTATTGCTGGGGTATCTATTCTAAGGTAAGGAATCTGTCACTAACGTGTCTCTTTCAGATGCACAAGTTACTAACTTGTGTAACGATATATCTGTAAGAGACAGTAGTTAGTGATAGATTCCTTACCGCCCACCCATCCTCCCCGTTCTGCGAACTGATTTCTAGGGTTAAGGACATCCCTATCTGAAAGAGACACGTTAGTGACAGATTCCTTACCTTAGAATATCCCCAGGCGTCAGGCTGGATCCGGAAAGTTTTTGCGTAGCAGTACCCTTGCGCGTCGGTAGGCGGCGTCGTGCGGCTCCGCGTCCGTCGTCGGCGTCGTGATCGCCGGGATGACGTCGCGGGCAGTACTCAGGCGCCGCCCTGCGCGCTGACGTCAGTTCTTCTTTTCCGCGCCAGCAAGCGCAGATCCGGGAAGAGCAGTGCCCTAGTCATTTTTTGACTAACTTTTTTGGTGAATTTTTTCACTGTTTCTTCGAATCGACTTCAAGGTGTCGTAGGGATGCCCGGCTTTAAACGTTGCGGCGCCTGTGCTCGGATGATGTCCATCACAGACCCGCATCGGGAGTGTCTCTTCTGCCTCGGCCGAGGCCACGACACAGAGTCGTGTTCCGACTGCCGGGCACTCAACCCGAAAGCTTTGCGAGAGCGGTCTCGAAAGCTCCTCGAGGCCCGGCATTCGGCTCCGCGCCACACCAAGCCCCGGTCGCGTGAGAGGTCGAGGGGTCGGTCGCGGAGTCCTCACCGGTCGTCGGCATCGAAGTCTTCTTCGTCCGGTAAGTCCAAGCACAAAAAGTCCAAAAAGCATCGTCGCTCTAGGACTTCGCCTCGCCGGTCTCGCGACTCGGCTTAGGCCCCTCCCGGCACCGTCCCCGCCCCCGCGGCCCCGGACATGCCTGTGGAGTCGCCCCCGCAATACCTGTCCTTCCCGGGTTCGGTTGCGGATCCGGGCCAAATACAGGAATTCCTGTCGGCCATGGCCCGCCTCTTAGGGCCTCAAGGTCCCTCCGGTGCGCCTTCGGGCCCCATCGGGCCCTGATGGGGTTGCCCCGGCGTCGCCGACGGCTCCGGCGTCGCCCGTGCCTCCAGCCTCGATCCCGGCTCCGGCCCCGGCCTCGATCCCGGCTCCGCAACCCCCATCGACGCCGGTCGACCTGACCACGCCTCCGCCGACGCCGATGTCTCCGGTGCCGTTCTCGACGCCGCCTGGGGCTCCGGGCGGCGTCGTCCCCCAGTTCCTTCCGGCTCCGGACATGGACCCGGACCGGCGTCGCTCGACGCCGGTTCCGGCGCCGATGAGACCTTGGGTCCCAAATGTCCCTCCTCCTCCTTATTTTGAACCAGAGGAGGACCAGGAGGACTGGGAGGGGTCTGATGACCCTCTGGCACAACAGTGTCAGTACGATGAGGACTGGACAGAGGGTCTAGGGGATGCCAGTGGTCTAGATACTTCCCCCTGACACTGGCATGCTGTCTCCTCCCTGGCTACGGAGGAGGGAGCCAATTTTGCAACGGTGTTGCGTAGGGCGGCTGGAGCCTTACATCTCCAACTCCCTACTGTGGCGGTCAAGACTAATCTCTTGACAGAGGTGCTTCAGCCGGCAGCCTCCTCTACGGAGACTGTGCTGCCGTTTAACGATGCCCTCACTGACGTTCTTTTGGGCGCCTGGTCCAAGCCCAACACAGGGGCTCCTGTGAATAGGAACGTGTCCCGACGCCATCGCCCAGCTCCGGGCAACCCCCTATTTCTCTCTGTCCACCCCACTCCTGAGAGCTTGTTTGTCCAAGCCTCCGCTTCCCAAACAGCATTCCCTACCGCCCCTCCGGATAGGGAATCCAAACGCCTGGATCAATTTGGGAAGAAGGGTTTTTCTTCCTCCAGTGCTGGCTTGCGGTCCATCAACACCGCTTGTCTTTTGGGCCGATATACCCACTCCTTGTGGGATTCGGTGACGACTGTTTTGCCCCAGTGTTCTGAGGAGGTCCAGACACTGCTTTCCCGCGCCATTGCGGAAGGAAGGGATGCGGCCAAATACACAATACGATGTCGCCTTGATACCGCCGACTCGCTGGGCAGGTCTATTGCAACGACGGTGGCGCTGCGTCGCCACGCCTGGCTGAGAACCACTGGTTTTTCAGGGGATGTCCAGAATACTCTCATGGACATGCCCTTTGATGGAGTCGGTCTTTTGGGTCCAAAGCAGACCATGCGTTGGAGCGCTTTAAGGACTCACGGGCTACTGCCAAGTCCCTGGGCCTTTCTGCTACACGCCCTCCGCTAACTTATGCTTTTCGCCCCTATCGTGGCCACGGAAGTGGCGCCCGGTCACGTCAGCAGCCCAGCCACCGGCCCGCGCAGCAGGCGTCTTCGCGTGGCCGAGGGCGTGGATACCGCCGTGGCGGTTCGGGCAACCAGCGTGCGGGTCAGGCCACCACCTCCAACCCGTCCGCGGCCTCCAAGCCCTCCTAGTCCCTCCTTTCAGGTGCACAGCACGCCAGTAGGGGCAGGGTCCGCCATCACCTTCACCACTGGCGTCCCATCACCTCGGACAGGTGGGTCTTGGACATTGTCCGAAGGGGCTACTCCCTCCCCTTCGAGACCACCCCCCAGCCATGCCACCTCAATTCCACCGCATGTCAGGGGATCACTTGGTACTTCTGCAGAAGGAAGTCACGGCCCTCTTGGCCAAGAGGGCCATCGAGCATGTTCCGACCCCAGAAGTAGGACGTGGTTGCTACTCCCACTACTTCCTGGTGCCCAAAAAGGACAAGGAGGACATGCGTCCTATCTTGGACCTCCGGAACGTCAATCGCTTCCTCCGGAAGGAGAAGTTCAAGATGCTCACCCTATCTCAGGTCTTGACTGCCCTCGACCCTGGAGACTGGTTGGTAGCGTTGGACTTGCAGGACGCCTATTTCCACATCCCCGTCCTGCCGGCCCACCGGCGTTACCTTCGGTTCACGGTAGGCCTCGAGCATTTTCAGTTCACCGTGCTCCCCTTTGGCCTTACCAGTGCCCCTCGGGTGTTCACGAAAGTGATGGCGGTGGTCGCAGCTCATCTGCGCCGGGCAGGGGTTTCAGTCTTCCCCTACCTCGACGACTGGCTGCTGAAGGCGGGCTCGTCCCAGGCAGTCGTCTCCCACCTCCAGACTACGGCCTAACTCCTGCACTCGCTGGGGTTCTCCATCAATGTGCCAAAGTCGCATCTGATTCCTTCTCCACAGCTCCTTTTCATCGGAGCAGTTCTGGACACGACGCAGTTTCGGGCCTATCCTCCCGAACGGCGAGTCCGGGATATTCAGGCTATGATTCCGATCTTTCAGCCTTTATCCTGGGTTTCCGTACGGATGACCCTGAGGCTGCTGGGCCTCATGGCCTCCTGCATCCTGCTGGTCAATCATGCCAGATGGCATATGCGGGCTCTGCAGTGGGACCTGAAGTTCCAGTGGGCGCAGCACCAGGGCAACCTGTCCGATCACGTCCAGATCTCGGAGGGGACTGCAAAACAGTTGCAGTGGTGGCTCTCGAACCGGCAATGGGTCATGGGCAGATCCCTCTCCCTTCCCCAGCCAGAGCACACAGTTGTGACGGACGCGTCCCTTCTGGGATGGGGCGGTCACATGGGAGAGGCGGAGATCAGAGGCCTCTGGTCTCCGGCGGAGTCCCGGCTCCATATCAACCTTCTGGAGCTCCGGGCGATCCGACTTGCACTCAAGGCATTCCTTCCCTCTGTCAAAGGGAAGGTAGTGCAGGTGTTCACAGACAACACCACCGCCATGTGGTACTGCAACAAACAAGGCGGGGTGGGGTCTTGGACCCTTTGTCAGGAGGCTCTGCGCCTCTGGACATGGCTGGAACATCAGGGCATGTTCCTGATGGTTCAACACCTGGCAGGTTCCCTGAACGCCAGGGCGGACGAACCTCAGCCGCAGGTGCATGATGGATCACGAATGGCGTCTTCACTCGGAAGTGGCGCAAGGACTCTTTCTACAGTGGGGAGAGCCTTGGTTAGATCTATTCGCCACCGAAGAGAACGCGCAATGTCATCAGTTCTGCGCGTTGGAATTTCCAAGGCGGCACTCGCTCGGCGACGCTTTTCGTCGCGAGTGGAGTTGCGGTCTGTTGTACGCCTTTCCGCCTATACGACTTCTACCCAGAGTGTTGAAGAAGATTCGGCACGACCGGGCCCAAGTCATTCTTGTGGCTCCGGACTGGGCTCGAAGAGTTTGGTATCCCGAGCTACTCAATATGAGCGTAGATCCCCGATCCGTCTGCCTCTTCGGGAGGATCTTCTGTCGCAGCAGCAGGGGACGGTCCTCCACCCGAACCTGTTCAGTCTACACCTGCTTGCGTGGAGATTGAGCGGCGGCAGTTGATTCCTTTCGACTTGCCTCCCGAAGTTTGTGATGTGATTCTGGCAGCCAGGCGTCCCTCCACTAAGGTGGTATACGCCTGCAGGTGGAACAAATTTGTGGCATGGTGCACAGCAAAGGCTGTGGATCCCCTTTCTGCCCCTCTTCTGTTCCTTCTTTCTCTGGCCCAACAGGGTTCTGCCCTGGGTACCATCAAGGGTTATCTTTGTGCTATCTCGGCCTTCCTCAGGCTCCCTGATCAGCCCTCCCTTTTCAAGTCCCCTGTTGTTAACAGGTTCTTAAAAGGCATTACTCACCTCTTCCCTCCTGTTCCGTTTGTGATGCCTCAGTGGGACTTGAACTTGGTTCTTACCTTTTTAATGTGCGCTCCCTTTGAGCCTCTACATAACTGTCCTCTTCGTCTTCTGACTCTGAAGACATCCTTTCTGGTGGACATCACCTCCGCTCGGCGGGTGAGTGAGCTCCAGGCTCTATCTTGCAAACCTCCCTTTCTGTCTGTTCATCCAGACAAGGTTGTTCTTCGGACGCGTCCGTCCTTCTTGCCAAAGGTGGTTACTGCCTTCCACATTGGGCAGACCATCACTTTGCCCACCTTCTTTCCGCCTCCGCATCCTTCCAGAGAGGAAGAAAGGCTCCACCGTCTGGACCCAAAACGTGCGCTCTCCTTCTATATCGACCGCACAAAACACTTCCGGGTGGATGACCAGCTCTTTGTTGGCTACGTGGGCGCCAAAAAGGTCGGGCGGTGCACAAGAGGACCATCTCCCGCTGGGTTACCTTGTGCATCAAGACCTGCTATTCTTTGGCTAAGAAGGAGCCTCCTGTTGGGCTGCGTGCCCATTCCACCAGGGCAACGGCTGCTACCACGGCCTTGGGCCTCGGTGTTCCGCTGCCGGTTATCTGTCAGGCAGCTACGTGGGCCTCGCTGCACACGTTTACAAAGCATTACTGCCTTGACAGTCAGGTCCGGAGGGACGGCTTCTTTGGTCGTTCTGTCCTCCAGGACTTCCTTGTCTGATCTTTGTTCGCAGACCCACCACCGGGGTTGGTATTGCTGGGGTATCTATTCTAAGGTAAGGAATCTGTCACTAACGTGTCTCTTTCAGATGCACAAGTTACTAACTTGTGTAACGATATATCTGTAAGAGACAGTAGTTAGTGACAGATTCCTTACCGCCCCACCCATCCTCCCCGTTCTGCGAACTGATTTCTAGGGTTAAGGACATCCCTTTCAGGGCCCTAGTATTTTTCAGACACCTATGTCAGCTTCTTGCATGGCTCTGCGTCTCCTGGCGCGGAAAGTCGTGTACAGAACTGACGTCAGCGCGCAGGGGCGGCGCCTGAGTACTGCCCGCGACGTCATCCCGGCGATCACGACGCCGACGACGGACGCGGAGCCGCACGACGCCGCCTACCGACGCGCAAGGGTACTGCTACGCAAAAACTTTCCGGATCCAGCCTGACGCCTGGGGATATTCTAAGGTAAGGAATCTGTCACTAACTACTGTCTCTTACAGATATATCGTTACACAAGTTAGTAACTTGTGCTTCAGGGCCCTAGTATTTTTCAGACACCTATGTCAGCTTCTTGCATGGCTCTGCGTTCCTGGCGTGGAAAGTTGTGTACAGAACTGACGTCAGCGCGCAGGGGCGGCGTCTAAGTACTGCCCGCGACATCATCCCGGCGGTGCCGACGACGGACGCGGAGCCGCACGACGCCGCCTGCCGACGCGCAAGGGTACTGCTACGCAAAAACTTTCCGGATCCAGCCTGACGCCTGGGGATATTCTAAGGTAAGGAATCTGTCACTAACTACTGTCTCTTACAGGTATATCGTTACACAAGTTAGTAACTTGTGCATTGGGACGAGATGGAGGAGCTCCTCCAACACCTCCCTGAGGAGTATAAAAAAGGGGGACATGATATTGCGAATGAGGGAAAGATCATCTCCAACAATTCAATCAGGTTTGCCATAGACTCAGCGGACGCAGCAGCCAGGGGCATCAACACATGTGTATTGTTGCATAGACATGCTTGGCTACGTATAACTGGCTTCATGCCTGAGGTGAAACGTGCCTTGTGATAAAGAGCATCTCTTTAGTCCCCTGGTGGACAGGCATTGGAGAAAATGAAAAAGGACATAGAAGTAACTAAACCAATGGGGGTGCTCCAAACCCCTGCTTCGCGTGGCCCCTTTCGGCGTCCCTCATTCAAACAGGGCGCCAAAACTACACCACCTGATACCTCTACATCCTCGTATAGGCAGCAACAAACCTCCCCCTCAAGGGGCTACTACAGAGAAACATATAGAGGAAATGATTCTAAGGGTCGCGGTAGGGGTGCCTCAACATGCTCTGCACCCTCCACCTCAAAGCAGTGACTGTCTGCTCATTCCCCGACCATTTATTACCTGTCGGGAGCCGACTGCAAATTTCTTCCCCACTTGGAAAACTATGACTTCAGTTCAGTGGATGTTGGACATTATCCAACATGGTTATTGTCTGAAGCTCATAACCACACCTCCAAACATTCCACCTCTCAGACACAATTCAACATCAAAACCTGTTCAAACAAGATGTGGAAGCTCTGTTGCTCAATGGAGCCATGGAGCCCTTCCCTCTTCAACATAAAGGTTCAGGAGTGTACTCCCTATCCTTTCTAATTCCCAAAAAAGACTGCTCACTACAGCCCATCTGAGATCTCAGGCCCTTAAATCATTACATACTATCAGAACACTTTCATATGGTCACTCTTCAAGACGTGGTCTCAGTGCTTCAACAAGGCGACTTTGTCAGCACTAGACTTAAAGGAAGCCTACTTCCACATCCCAAACCATCCAGCTCATCACAGATACCTCAAATTTGTTATAGCTAGAAGGCATTACCAGTTCAAAGTACTCCCCTTCTGAGTCACTACCGCTCCCCGGGTGTTCGCTAAATGTCTAGCAATAGTAGCAGCTCATCTGCGCAAACAGAACATTCATGTCTTCCCATATCTGGACGACTGGCTCATCAAAGCCAGTGCACATCTTATGTGTCAACAACACACACAGACTACTCTCCATCAACTGGGGTTTACTATCAATATACGCAAATCATACCTTCAACCCTTTTCAGATTCAGCCGTATTTAGGGGCCATGCTCAACACACAGTTGTGTTTAGCATACCCAAATGTTGCCAGGATTCAAAATATCCAAACACTGCTACAGCAGTTTCAACCCAACCAACACAACAGTCAAAATAGTTATGCGACTCTTAGGCATGATGGCATCTTGCATCACAATAGTACCACATGCTCGACTTCATATGCGACCGCAGTAAAAATGTCTGGTGTGCCAATGGCCTCAATCTCAGGGTCAGCTTTAAGATCCAGTGTTTGGTGGACAGCCGCGCTTATTGCTCTCTGCAGTGGTGGAACACACAAAACCTATAAAAGGGGCGGCCAATTCTTGGCCCTGTATCCCAGATCATTCTCACAGCGGATGCATCCCGTACAGGATGGGGTGCTCACCTTCAGGATCTCATAGTTCAGGGTCTCTGGGATACCAATCACCAGGGTCTCCACATCAACTACATTGCGCTTCAAGCTGTTCACCTAGCATTGAAAGTATTTCTAACTCACCTGACAGCCAAGGTTGCCTTGGTCCAGACAGACATGACATCCATGTACTATTTACAAAAACAGGAGGGGGGTGGGAACAACACTCTGCAGTTATCATGCCTATCTCAGATGATTTGGCGTTGGTCAATACGTCATAACATCCACCTGCTGGTGGAACACCTCCTAGGGATGAACAACCACTTCAGCAGCATGCTGTTGTTGTATAAACTTTTATTTCGACAGCTCATGTCATAAAAGCTATACTTCAGCAGCATGCAGCAAAAAGCCCAGGAGTGGAAACCCCACCCACAAGTTCTTCTCCCATACTTTCACAAGTGGGGGTTTCCACAGATAGACCTGTTCGCAACTGCAGACAATGCAAAATGCCCAGACTTCGCCTCCAATTTCCCACGCCCACTATCCAAAGGCAGTGCTCTATGGATGACCTGGTCAGAGATATTTGCTTGTGGTTTTCACCTCTCCCTCTTCTTCTGTTTGTTGTTTGGAGGCTCATGCAAACGTCTCTCACCCTCATTCTAGTAGCTCCTACTTGGGCTCGCCAACCATGGTTCACTACACAACTCAAACTCTCTGCAGTTCCTCGTGAGAAGCTTCCCCCTCAACCCGGACCTTCTCACTCGGAACCATTGAGAAATAAGGCACCCAAATCCGAAGGAGCACAACCTTGCGATTTGACTCCTGAGGTTATATAATTCCGATACCTTAATCTTCCCCCTGAATGTATGGCCATTCTTAATGACGCTCGTAGACCTACAACTAGAGCATGGTTCGCAGCGAAGTGGATAAGATCTGTTTTCTACTGTCACAGTAAACAAATTAATCCATTTGATGCAACTGTGCAAAACATTATTTGCTACCTTCTTAATTTCCAGACCTTTGGCCTCTCTTACTATTCCATATGTCTACATTTAGCTGCGGTTGCTGCCTATCTACAAAACAGGCAATATTTATCATTGTTCAAGGTACCAGTTATTAAGGCATTCATGGAAATCCTTAAGAGTAATTCCACTTAGAGTTCAAACTGCACCAGCATGGAGTCACTATTGTACTTACCAGACTTATGAGTCCACCATTTGAACCATTGCATAACTGTTCCCTACAATTGTTGTCTGAAAAGTTGCTTTTTTAGTGGACATTACCTCACTTAGGCGTGTCAGTGAGCTCCAGGCATTAACCTTGGAAGAACCTTTCTTCCAGCTACACAGAGATAGGTTGGTCCTTAGAACCAACCCAAAATTCCTTCCAAAAGTGGTTTCATCTTTCCACCTTAATCAGTCAGTTGAATTACCAGTTATCTTTCCGCAACCGGATTCAGTTGTGGAAAGAGCTCTTCATACCCTAGATTTCAAAAGAGTGCTAATGTATTATATTGACAGAACTAAAGAGTTCCATAAAACTAAACAACTCTTTGTTGCTTTTTCTCCCCCTCACACAGGAAAGCCCATATCTAAGACCTGCATTTCTAGGTGGATAATTAAATGCATTCAGACATGTTATGCCAAAGCCAAAAGGACTTTACCTACACCCCCTAGGGTACACTCTACTCGTAAAATAGGGGCTTTCATGGTTTACCTCTGCAATATCCCAGTAGCTGATATTTGTAAGACAGCTACATGGTCTACACCACACATCTGAAAGAGACACGTTAGTGACAGATTCCTTACCTTAGAATATCCCCAGGCGTCAGGCTGGATCCGGAAAGTTTTGCGTAGCAGTACCCTTGCGCGTCGGTAGGCGGCGTCGTGCGGCTCCGCGTCCGTCGTCGGCGTCGTGATCGCCGGGATGACGTCGCGGGCAGTACTTAGGCGCCGCCCCTGCGCGCTGACGTCAGTTCTTCTTTTTCCGCGCCAGCAAGCGCAGATCCGGGAAGAGCAGTGCCCTGGTCAATTTTTGACCATACTTTTTGGTGATTTTTTTCACTGTTTTTTCCAACTTAAAGGTGTCGTAGGGATGCCCGGCTTCAAGCGATGCGGCGCCTGTGCGCGGATGATGTCCGTCACCGACCCGCATTGGGAGTGTCTCTTCTGCCTCGGCCGAGGCCACGACACCGAGTCTTGTCCCGAATGCCAGGCCCTCAACCCGAAAGCTTTGCGAGAGCGGTCTCGAAAGCTCCTCGAGGCCCGGCATTCGGCTCCACGGAGGCCCCGGTCGCGTGGGAGGTCCAGGGGTCGCTCGCGGAGTGCACACCGGTCGTCGGCGTCGAAGTCTTCTTCGTCCAGGTAAGTCTAAGCACAAGAAGTCCAAGAAGCATCGTCGCTCTCGGACTTCGCCTCGCCGGTCTCGCGACTCGGCTGAGGCCCCTCCCGGCACCGTCCCCGCCCCCGCGGCCCCGGACTTGCCTGTGGAGTCGCCCCCGCCATACCCGCCCTTCCCGGGTTCGGGGGCGGATCCGGCCAAGGTACAGGAGTTCCTGTCGGCCATGGCCCGCCTCTTCGGGCCTTCAGGCCCCTCCGGTGCGCCTTCGGGCCCCGCGGGCCCTGATGGGGTTGCTCCGGCGTCGCCGGCGGCTCCGGCCCCGGCGTCGCCCGTGCCTCCAGCCTCGATCCCGGCTCCGGCTTCGGCCCCGGCCTCGATCCCGGCTCCACAACCCCCATCGACGCCGGTCGACCTGACGACACCTCCGCCGGCGCCGATGTCTCCGGTGCCGTTCTCGACGCCGCCCTGGGCTCCGGGCGGCGTCGTCCCCCAGTTCCTTCCGGCTCCGGACATGGACCCGGAGCGACGTCGCTCGACGCCGGCTCTGGCGCCGATGGGACCTTGGGTCCCAAATGTCCCTCCTCCTCCTTATTTTGAACCAGAGGAGGACCAGGAGGACTGGGAGGGGTCTGATGACCCTCTGACGCGCAACTGTCAGTATGATGAGGACTGGACAGAGAGTCTAGGGAGGCCAGTGGTCTGGATACTTCCCCTGACACTGGCATGCTGTCTCCTCCCGTGGCTACGGAGGAGGGGGCCAATTTTGGTACGGTGTTGGTAGGGCTGCTGGGGCCTTACGTCTCCAGCTCCCTACTTTGACGGTCAAGCCTAACATCTTGACAGAGGTGCTTCAGCCGGCAGCCTCCTCTGCGGAGACTGTGCTGCCGTTTAACGACGCCCTCACTGACGTTCTTTTGGGCGCCTGGTCCAAGCCCAACACAGGGGCTCCTGTGGATCGGAACGTGTCACGACGCCATCGCCCCGCTCCGGGCGACCCCTGTTTCTTTCTGTCCACCCCACTCCTGAGAGCTTGGTTGTCCAAGCCTCCGCTTCCCAAACCGCCTTCCCTACCGCTCCTCCGGATAGGGAATCCAAACGCCTGGATCAGTTTGGGAAGAAAGGTTTTTCTTCCTCCAGTGCTGGCTTGCGGTCCGTTAACACCGCTTGTCTTTTGGGCCGATATACCCACTCCCTGTGGGATTCGGTGGCGGATGTTTTGCCCCAGTGCCCTGAGGAGGTCCAGGCACTGCTTTCCCGCGCCATTGCGGAAGGAAGGGATGCGGCCAAATACACTATCCGTTGTGGCCTTGACACCGCCGACTCGCTGGGCAGGTCGATTGCAACGATGGTGGCGCTCCGACGCCACGCCTGGCTGAGAACCACTGGTTTTTCAGGGGATGTCCAGAATACTCTCATGGACATGCCCTTTGATGGAGTCGGTCTTTTGGGTCCAAAGCAGACCATGCGTTGGAGCGCTTTAAGGACTCACGGGCTACTGCCAAGTCCCTGGGCCTTTCTGCTACACGCCCTCCGCTGCCTTCTGCTTTTCGCCCCTATCGTGGCCACGGTAGGGGCGCCCCTTCACGTCAGCAGCCCAGCCACCGGCCCGCGCAGCAGCGTCTTCGCGTGGCCGAGGACGTGGATTCCGCCGTGGCGGATCGGGCAACCAGCGTGCGGGTCAGGCCACCACCTCCAACCCGTCCGCGGCCTCCAAGCCCTCCTAGTCCCTCCTTTCAGGTGCACGGCACGCCAGTAGGGGGCAGGGTCCGCCATCACCTTCCCCACTGGCGCACCATCACCTCGGACAGGTGGGTCTTGGACATTGTCCGAAGGGGCTACTCCCTCCCCTTCGAGACCACCCCCCAGCCATGCCACCTCAATTCCACTGCATGTCAGGGGATCACTTGGTGCTTCTACAGAAGGAAGTCACGGCCCTCTTGACCAAGAGGGCCATCGAGCATGTTCCGACCCCAGAAGTAGGGCGTGGTTGCTACTCCCACTACTTTCTGGTGCCCAAAAGGGACAAGGAGGACATGCGTCCTATCTTGGACCTCCGGAACGTCAATCGCTTCCTCCGGAAGGAGAAGTTCAAGATGCTCACCCTAGCTCAGGTCTTGACTGCCCTCGACCCTGGAGACTGGTTGGTAGCGTTGGACTTGCAGGACGCGTATTTCCACATCCCCGTCCTGCCGGCCCACCGGCGTTACCTTCGGTTCACGGTAGGCCCCGAGCATTTTCAGTTCACCGTGCTCCCCTTTGGCCTTACCAGTGCCCCTCGGGTGTTCACGAAAGTGATGGCGGTGGTCGCAGCTCATCTGCGCCGGGCAGGGGTTTCAGTCTTCCCCTACCTCGACGACTGGCTGCTGAAGGCGGGCTCGTCCCAGGCAGTCGTCTCCCACCTCCAGACTACGGCCGAACTCCTGCACTCGCTGGGGTTCTCCATCAATGTGCCGAAGTCGCATCTAATTCCTTCTCCACAGCTCCTTTTCATCGGAGCAGTTCTGGACACGACGCAGTTTCGGGCCTATCCTCCCGAACGGCGAGTCCGGGATATTCAGGCTATGATTCCGATCTTTCGGCCTTTATCCTGGGTTTCGGTACGGATGACCCTGAGGCTGCTGGGCCTCATGGCCTCCTGCTGGTCAATCATGCCAGATGGCATATGCGGGCTCTGCAGTGGGACCTGAAGTTCCAGTGGGCGCAGCACCAGGGCAACCTGTCCGATCACGTCCGGATCTCGGAGGGGACTGCAAAACAGTTGCAGTGGTGGCTCTCGAACCGGCAATGGGTCATGGGCAGATCCCTCTCCCTTCCCCAGCCAGAGCATACAGTTGTGACGGACGCGTCCCTTCTGGGATGGGGCGGTCACATGGGAGAGGCGGAGATCAGAGGCCTCTGGTCTCCGGCGGAGTCCCGGCTCCATATCAACCTTCTGGAGCTCCGGGCGATCCGGCTTGCACTCAAGGCATTCCTTCCCTCTGTCAAAGGGAAGGTAGTGCAGGTGTTCACAGACAACACCACCGCCATGTGGTACTGCAACAAACAGGGCGGGGTGGGGTCTTGGACCCTTTGTCAGGAGGCTCTGCGCCTCTGGACATGGCTGGAACATCAGGGCATGTTCCTGATGGTTCAACACCTGGCAGGTTCTCTGAACGCCAGGGCGGACGAACCTCAGCCGCAGGTGCATGATGGATCACGAATGGCGTCTTCACTCGGAAGTGGCGCAAGGACTCTTTCTACAGTGGGGAGAGCCTTGGTTAGATCTATTCGCCACCGAAGAGAACGCGCAATGTCATCAGTTCTGCGCGTTGGAATTTCCAAGGCGGCACTCGCTCGGCGACGCTTTCGTCGCGAGTGGAGTTGCGGTCTGTTGTACGCCTTTCCGCCTATACCACTTCTACCCAGAGTGTTGAAGAAGATTCGGCACGACCGGGCCCAAGTCATTCTTGTGGCTCCGGACTGGGCTCGAAGAGTTTGGTATCCCGAGCTACTCAATATGAGCATAGATCCCCGATCCGTCTGCCTCTTCGGGAGGATCTTCTGTCGCAGCAGCAGGGGACGGTCCTCCACCCGAACCTGTCCAGTCTACACCTGCTTGCGTGGAGATTGAGCGGCGGCAGTTGATTCCTTTCGACTTGCCTCCCGAAGTTTGTGATGTGATTCTGGCAGCCAGGCGTCCCTCCACTAAGGTGGTATACACCTGCAGGTGGAACAAATTTGTGGCATGGTGCACAGCAAAGGCTGTGGATCCTCTTTCTGCCCCTCTTTCTGAGGTCCTTCTGTTCCTTCTCTCTCTGGCCCAACAGGGTTCTGCCCTGGGTACCATCAAGGGTTATCTTTGTGCTATCTCGGCCTTCCTCAGGCTCCCTGATCAGCCCTCCCTTTTCAAGTCCCCTGTTGTTAACAGGTTCTTAAAAGGCATTACTCACCTCTTCCCTCCTGTTCCGTTTGTAATGCCTCAGTGGGACTTGAACTTGGTTCTTACCTTTTTAATGTGCGCTCCCTTTGAGCCTCTGCATAACTGTCCTCTTCGTCTTCTGACTCTGAAGACAGCCTTTCTGGTGGCCATCACCTCCGCTCGGCGGGTGAGTGAGCTCCAGGCTCTATCTTGCAAACCTCCCTTTCTGTCTGTTCATCCAGACAAGGTTGTTCTTCGGACGCGTCCGTCCTTCTTGCCAAAGGTGGTTACTGCTTTCCACATTGGGCAGACCATCACTTTGCCCACCTTCTTTCCGCCTCCGCATCCTTCCAGAGAGGAAGAGAGGCTCCACCGTCTGGACCCAAAACGTGCGCTCTCCTTCTATATCGACCGCACAAAACACTTCCGGGTGGATGACCAGCTCTTTGTTGGCTACGTGGGCGCCAAAAAGGTCGGGCGGTGCACAAGAGGACCATCTCCCGCTGGGTTACCTTGTGCATCAAGACCTGCTATTCTTTGGCCAAGAAGGAGCCTCCTGTTGGGCTGCGTGCCCATTCCACCAGGGCAACGGCTGCTACCACGGCCTTGGGCCGCGGTGTTCCCGCTGCCGGTTATCTGTCAGGCAGCTACGTGGGCCTCGCTGCACACGTTTACTAAGCATTACTGCCTTGACAGTCAGGTCCGGAGGGACGGCTTCTTTGGCCGTTCTGTCCTCCAGGACTTCCTTGTCTGATCTTTGTTCGCAGACCCACCACCGGGGTTGGTATTGCTGGGGTATCTATTCTAAGGTAAGGAATCTGTCACTAACGTGTCTCTTTCAGATGCACAAGTTACTAACTTGTGTAACGATATATCTGTAAGAGACAGTAGTTAGTGACAGATTCCTTACCGCCCACCCATCCTCCCCGTTCTGCGAACTGATTTCTAGGGTTAAGGACATCCCTTTCAGGGCCCTAGTATTTTTCAGACACCTGTGTCAGCTTCTTGCATGGCTCTGCGTTCCTGGCGCGGAAAGTCGTGTACAGAACTGACGTCAGCGCGCAGGGGCGGCGCCTAAGTACTGCCCGCGACGTCATCCCGGCGATCACGACGCCGACGACGGACGCGGAGCCGCACGACGCCGCCTACCGACGCGCAAGGGGTACTGCTACTGCAAAACTTTTCCGGATCCAGCCTGACGCCTGGGGATATTCTAAGGTAAGGAATCTGTCACTAACTACTGTCTCTTACAGATATATCGTTACACAAGTTAGTAACTTGTGCACTTTCACCAAACATTTTGTGGATGTTTTAGTGTGCCAACAAGCCAATGTAGGGCAGGCAGTGATACTTACTCTCTTTCAAACTGCTACATTCACAGGCTAGCCACTGCTTTTGGAGACAGACTGCTTTACAGTCTGTGCAGAGCATGTGTATCTACAGCACCACATGCCTCGACAGAATATATTACTTACCCTGTAAGCATCTGTTCGTGGCATGTAGTGCTGTAGTTTAACAGGCGCCCACCCTCCTCTCCGGACACTGTGGCCATTGCAGTTCCTGTACAGTATTTCATTTGCATGGATATCTCTTTACTGATACTTACTCTCACTCCATTCTCACCTGCCTGCAGGAAAACAATCCAGCAATGGTGTCGATGCCCATTAACTTCACCAAGAGGAGGAGTAACTTTGTCTTGTGACTCAAAACACTTCTTAGAAGAAAAACAACTTGCACACATCCAGACCCAACACTAGATGGCGGAATTATGCAGAGCATGTGAATCTACAGCACTACATGCCACACACAGATGCTTATAGGGTAAGTAACACATTCCTTTCAACTGACTGCACCAACATGTTTAACTGGCTGTCCTAAGCCAGACTTTTATTGCAGCAGCTGCTATGGGGCATTAAAACAAAAAACCTAAAAGAATGGCCTCTACTCGTCCACATACAGATGAAATGAAATGAAATGAAATTTGTACTTGTAAAGCGCACTGTTACCCTAGGGTGTCCTGGCGCTGTACGCATACCGCTGTGGAACCCTTCCTGTCTTTTCCCTGTGAAATGTCCACTCCTGGGCACCCCCAAGGTGAAGCCAGGCATCCCAGCGCTGGTGGGGCCGTTGTGGAGATTAAGCAAGCTATTGCCCAGAGTTGCAGAGTGGGACCCATGATTAGAATAGGCACCGAGGCGAGAATTATCAGGTCCGAGGAAATTGAGCCCAAGACCCGCCGAGGCGGGAATTGAACCCTGGTCCCGGGCCAGATCTCTGCATCAGGGTCTGCCGCTCTAACCATTGAGTTCTGAGTCCTATTGCGAGATGAGGCCAGGGCCATAATTAAGGAAGGAGCTAATGCTACAGCTTCCTTCCTTCATTGATAAAGCGATGGATGTATTGACTCCTGGTTTTCATCAGATTTACAGGAACAGCGGTACAATAGTCACAGCTGGCTCAGGTCCGCTTCTTTCCACCTTTAAGTACAGGAAAAAACACCAAGCTTGGTAAGCATGTGGACAATCTGTGGCAAAGCACTAAAACTGCAGTTTCAAAGCTTAACTGAGCAGTTAAAATCAATACTGCGGCAGGGTTGAAAGTACTTCCCATCCTGTCCAGTTACCACCAGGGCTGCTCGTCATGCAGAGGCAAAGGCCGTCAAGGATACAAGTCGGCAGGGAAGAAGAGAGATGCCTCTCAATCCTGCTCCTAAGGTGGTACAGAGGGTCTGACTTGCCAGTGCTGCCTCCCCTCCTTAGCCCCCTTACAAAGCTGTAGAGAGGAGAATTTTCTGTATTGCTTCTCCATAGGTACAGATTACCACTGATTGCTAGATGCTCCAAATCATACAGTCTGGACACGCACTGAAATTCCTAGAATTACCTTTCATTTATTTATCCATCCAGAAAGGGGCACAGTCTGCATCTTCTGGAGCAGCAACATAAAATTCTACACCTCCGTTTTAAAGGAGCCATAGAAAAGGTGTTCATATCCTAAAGAAATATGGGCTTCTATTTTAATCTCTTCTTGGTTTAATCTCTTCTATCTTGGACTCTGAGAACTAAAAACCATAAGTAATAAGTCCTTTCAGATACTTCCCTTACTGGAAGTCCTGTTGCTTTAGGGGAGGGGAGTTACTTACCTCTTTCGACTTGCAGAATGCCTACTTCCATTTCCCTAAATACCTAACACAGATAATACCTCTAGTTCTCTGTGGTAGGGCAGCATTACCAGTTCAAAACAACACCCTGTGGCCTGACATTCATGGAAAATGGTGTTACAGCTAGGGCTTGCTTCAGCAAGGAGAGTTAGAGAGCTTCAATCCTTCACAATAAAAGAACCTTGTCCTCTGTGGATTCATGCCCTTCTGACTTTCACCTGAAGAAACCTGTCATTTTTTTGCTCCTTATTTTCCGAATCCAGCTACGTCCACAGAGAGATCCTTATATTCATTGAATGTGCATAGATGTATTGTGTTCTATATGGACAAAAAAAAGGCATTTGTATTTCTGACAGCCATTTGACTCGTTCTGCTATCCAGGTAACTATAGGCTTCAAACTGTGCTGACACTGCAGGAAGCAGATGTCTGTTATGGACCTTCACGACCTGACGTCCTCTGGTGTACATTTAGGCCCCGGTGAAACTTTAGGTTCTCCACCGGCAGACCCTCCCCCGACGCCCTCTGTCCCATTACGACCAGTTACGCGACTCTGGTACAGACTTCCACACTGGCCCCAAGATCCATGCTAGTTCACGTAGCATTGATGCAGATCCGACTTTACTGGTGCTGATGGAAAACCCGGAGCCAATACCCATGTTGGACGCCAAACTGATGGTGGGCCTAGCTTGACCAATGTTGCTCTACGAGATCATGAAAATGCAGCCACTTGTTATGCAACATGATTCTAATCTTGTGCCCCTCCTATTACACAACTATCAGCAAAAGCTCCATTCTCTTTTTTGGCTCTGACTTGGACCCTATACTAGAGATGATGATAAGGAGGAGGGTGATGGAATACACCTCTTTCGCTATAGTGTGATGCACTATGCTTGACTTTACGAATTACCAGTGGGCTAAACACCTCCCCTGAAACTGAGATAGACTCTCCACATGGACCGTAAATGGAAGAAAGCGCTTTGTTAGCAGTGGTGTTCCAGAGAGCAGCTGAGGTACGAGATCTGCAGTTGCCCTCCACTGAAACAAAGCCCTTGCTGCCATTTAAAGATGCCCTCACTGACCTATCCTTCCCGCTTTATCAGTCGGCCTATAGTCTGGCAGCATAGACCAGTGCCTTGTGATCCTGACTTTCTAACTAACCACCCTATACTGGAGAGCCTCGTTTTGGGGTGCTCACCTCCCCAAAATGACTGTACAAGAAACTTGAACCCTTCCGTCCCAGGGGCACCTCATAAACTTGCTGGAACTGCTAGCAATCAGTCTAGTCCTCAGAGCATTCCTCAAACTCATCCAGGGCAAGATAGTACTCATAAAGGCAGACAAGTTGACTGCCTGTATTACATCCAGATGCATGGAGAAATTAACTTCCCCCAGCACTCTGCATTGACTCAGGAGATTTGGCACTGGGTTACACTTCGCTAAATTCACCTGTTGACAGAACACTTGCTGGGAGTGGAAAACAACTTTGTTGGCATGATCGGTGTATATTAAGATACTGGGTATGGGGCATTTACATTTTTTTTACTCTACGTAAAAACTCCATCCACAAGACCTTCACAACTACTTTCTTCAGTGGGGAGCCATGACCATTGACCTGTTTTCAATTCCGGGAAAAGCAAAATGTCAAACCTTTCCCTCCAGGTACCAGTGCCCACAATCAGACAGTGCTCTGTGGATGAACTGGTCTAGAGATATTTGCCTATGATTTTCTCCCTCACCTTGTACTTATTGAGGAAAATGAAGCAGGTGTCAATGTCTCATTCTAGTTGAACTAACCTGGGCAAGATCACTCTGGTATTCAGTACTCCCATAGATGTCACTCAGTCCCACGAGAACCTCCCACTGAGGCTGGACCTTCTCTCTCTGCATCAGGGCCAGCTCGAATAACCAGATGCCAGACAGGTGAACCTCAATATATGGCACTGATTTCCTAGAGTACAGCTACCTCGTACTTCGGGAAGAGTGCATGCTTATCCTGTGGAAGGTGTGCAAACTCGCTACTTGCAATTGTCACATAGCTAAGTTAAGGAGAGTAATGACCTTTTTTAGAACGGCTCAACCTCTTTAAGGTTTCTGTGCAGGAGAGGGGCGGTAACCACCTATACAAGGCATGTTTTGCCTACACTTGCATACGGTTACACTTAACTGCTTTTGCAGCATACTTCCAAAACAGGCAACACTCCTGTTATCCAGGTTGCAGCATTAAAGTCCTTTATGGAGTGTCTTAAGAGGGTAGTAACCCCGAAACAACCCCTGCCCCTTGTGGGACTGTAGTTCTCACATGACTCACAGGGCCCTCCATTGGAGCCCCTACACTCATGTGACCTACGGTTCCTATCTTGGGGTTGGCCTTCCAAGTTTCAATGACATCCCCCAGACACATTAGTGAGCTTCAGGCTTTTACAATACAGGGATAATTCATCCAGGTTCTCAAAGATGGGGTACTCCTTTGCACGAACCCTAAATTCCTACCAAAAGTGTTTTTGCCTTTTCACATGAATCAGACCAATCACCTGCCCTATTCTTGCCTCATATGAAGTCTGCAGTGGAAAGGGCCCTTCACACTCTAGATATTAAGAGGGCGTGCGTGTCTTGTATTGATAGAACTAAGCAGCAATTCCGAGATGGATCGTTAAGTGCATCCAGACTTGCTACACTAAAACAAAATACACACTTTCCCATGCCACAAAAGCTTTTCTGGGTAATATCACTTTAACGGATATCTGCCAAGTTGCCGTTTGGACAATGCTACACTCCTTCACCAATCATTGTTTTATAGACATTCTAGCACATTAGTAATGTTGTCCTTTGAACGCTATTTCAAATATCTGCATGGTCTGGTCGCTAGTTGCTGCTTTGGAGAGTAACTGCTTTACTGTCTATGCAGAGCATGTGTATTTACAGCCACACATGCTGCTAATGCAAAGTTTTACTTCCCCTGTAACCATCTGTTCGTAGCACGTAGTGCTGTGGGTTCACATGCTCCTACTCTCCTTCCCAGAAGCCAGCGATGAACACAAATGTTGCTTTGTCCTTGTACTCCCTTTTATTATGTACAGCACACTCTGTCTTGACACCACTCTGCTTATGCTACTCGCCAGCTGAGCTGAAAACTATCTGAGGTGGAGCTAGTGTGTTGGTGTAATGTGGACCGAGGATGGAGTTTTGTGACTCAAACGTTTTCGAGAAAAAAAAAATTCGCCAATGTTAATGCCCGACAGTTGATGGCATGAGTATGCAGAGCATGTTAATCTACAGCAACACACTACGAACAGATGGTTATATGGTATTTGGGAAAGAAAAAGGCAAACACTCTGTTCATCATACTTCTGTGCATTTATTACACCATGATATACACACAGAAGCCATCAACTAGTATTAGCAAATCACTACCTTGCTCACGATAATTGCATGTTCATTGTGCCCATTTTTGTAGCTTGAACCCATCTACCAAAGTGCAACATACATAGTGAAAGGTCTGCAGATCTCTATTCAAAATGTAATCCAAGAAAGCAGCAAGCTAGAATTTCGAAGGAATCCTAGTTATATCATTATATGCTTCTGCTGAACTCTGCAGTCTATCAAAATAACCTACATTTTCTCAGTGGTACTCATAGTAATGTGATAAGTAAGGGCCCATGTTTTAAAAGTTATATCAAGAATGACCTTGCCTAAGAGTGCTATATTTGATGCTTGTAACTTTGCAAAAGCCATTGAAGGAAAGTCTTAATAATGTTGGCTGCAATTTCATTAATGCCTGCGGAAGACAAAATAGAGTACATTGGAAAGATAAAAACAGTTAAAAAAAAAATTAAATCACTGTTGCTTGAGAGCAGAAAAGGTATTTAAAAAGTGATTTGCAAGATGATCTAAGGGGCTCATCACAAATGTACAAACCATTAGTTTGTCATATTCCAACCCATAGGTGCACATATCCTAATTTGATAGTATACTCGGGTTCTAAAACTCTCATTGATAATAGCCTGTCACTTCCTCTACAATACTTTTCAGTTTTAAGATACTTTATTTAGACAATCCATTCCATCAAAGTTACAGCAACACAAAAAATAATGTGAAAGTAAGAGCTACATAAAAACAGAAGAGGTCACGGAAGTGACGCAGTCAATTCATAAATAGTTAAGACATCTGTGGTGCGTTACATGGGTAGCTGATGAGATATCTAGGCATTTTGCAGTAAAATTACGAAAGAGTGCTAAAAGCAGACCGACTGAATTGTGCATGGTATGCCAATATAAATTCTAGATACTGTGCCCAAAGACTAGGCGCTAATTCTTGTGTGGCTATTGTTCAAGTATGTAGACCTAAGCTAAATGGCGTTCCAAACCTGTTAATGGACTTAGTTTAAAAACATTGATCAGGGCCAGAGCGACTAAGCTAAAGTGAGTATTCATAAAGTGCCACGTGCTCTTACGGACCCAGTTAATTAATTTTAAACAACGGAGCTAAAGATGTTCTTTGTCTACATCAGGATGTAAACCGAAAAGTCCTAGAGAGACATCGAAATAACATTCGCAAAAAATGGGCAGGAGTAGTTAATTCAAAATACAGACAGGTATACAACTGCTCAAACCAGACATAAGTGTTTTAGTGCTATTAGTACAATTTTGACAAAATTTGATCAAAGGCCAGGAATTTTACTTAAAGTGCTAAGACATAAAAGTGCCACGTGCTAAACAAAATTGCTGAATAATCACAGCAGCAGTAATATAAAAATACTGTTACCTACAGCTGGCGCCGGGCAGTGGGAAACTAGAAAGGCAGGATAGGCGAAATTCAGCACAAGATCAACAAGCGATGGTGAAAAGACGCAGCTTATAACTGCATCGTATTTACATAATTCTCCTAGCAGCCTGCCCACACTGATTTCTCATTAGCGAACAGATTTGTAGCTTACACTCTCGAAGCACATTAGAGCAGAGTTCATGCTACAAGCGCACTCCAGGATCATGGCCCTGTGACCCCAAGGAGTTTGGGTTTAAGAATGAGTTCCTAAAACTAATCCGCTTTGTTCAGAAATTTTTATCAAGCCGTCGATTACTTGGGGGTAAGAATTGTTCATGAGGAAGTCAACGGCTGCCTGTATTGTCCGTGTCCCTTGTTTAATCAGGAAATGGCAAAGAAACCTGCGGTTGTCGGATAACACAGGACAAATACAGAGCAGGTGCAGGAGAGACACCTGGAACAAGCTGCAGAGACAGCACTTGTTACTGATGGGGTGGCTCACCCATGGAGGGGGAGAAGATCTAATGAGGAGAAGCTGCCCATACAAATAAGGCAGAACTTCGCTTTGTAGTACGAGGAGAATGTATCCGTGATGTATTTTTGCACTCTTCTTTTAACATAGCTCCTAATAGCGAGGTCCGCTTGTTTTCTGCCCCTGAGGGTCTGACGATCCAATTCTAGAGGTGCCTTATGAACCTCTATGTTTAAAGCTATTTTGAACCGCTGGTGGGGGAGATTTAGATTCCAGGGGGTTGCTGCACCTTTGAGCTTCAGAGAGAACGATTTTCCAGGGATTTTGAGGCACCATGCTATTCGCTGAACCTTCTTTTTCCGCACATGCTGCGTGCATATATTTGAGGAGGCAAGCTGTAATGTTGGTACTTTGCTTTGTATGTCCTTCATTTATCTCCTTTCCTCATGTAATATATTCTAGAATTGATTTCCTTAAAATTTCCCTGCTTGTGATCTGCTGGTGTTTACTTTTAATGTCTGTCCCGTGATGGTTCTCTTGTCTGGTGTTCTCAGATTGCTCCTTCCAGGCAGTTGCGAGCGGACACTCACTGGATAAGGACGCACTCCCATGGGCTCCTGTTTGTATTCAATAAACTTGAGAAGACTTACCTAAAGTTGTTGCTGAATCAGTGATTTCCTCAACTTTACATCTGGCGACAAGTTGCACAGGAGTTTGCTATTTTTGTGCTTTTTGAAGAAATGTAAGTACTCTGGAGTGTACCCTCGGATTGGTGGTGGTGATCCGCTCAGCTGGAGATTGCTGACTGGGCATCGGAAGATCGTCCTGCACTCTGCCTTGGTGAAATGTAATTTTTGTAAATTTTGGGAGGCTGCGCGCCGTAGGAGTCGTGTTTCATGCGCGCATTGTTCCAGTTAGACTGCACGTTTAGAGCGGTGTCTTGCGCATTCGGAATGAGCGTCCTTTGAACAGGATATTGTTTCTCTTCAGCCTGTTTGTATTCAATAAACGTGAAAAGACTTGCCTAAAGTTGTTGCTGCATCAGTGAGTTCCTCAACTTTACACTTGCTTTCTGTACTAGTTGATTGCTCAGCATGAATTCCAGCCTAATCTGGGCTGGAGAAGTCTAGTAAGGGAGCTTAAACAGTTTTCTGAAAAACAGCTCTCAGGGCATTATTCAGAAAGGCGCACAGTTTCCTCGGGAAAGCTTCTGTGCCGTACCCCAATGTGGGAATGGGTCTGGCCTTCGCTATCTTCTACAGAGGTTCAAGTGTAGGCCGTTTTGTTCGTTTGAAGATGGTTTGAAAAGCAAATTGTAGTGAAGCAGATTTTGGTGTTAGTGAATTTAAATGGGTTAAGTGGCCTCCTTTGTGGTCCAGCCAGCATCCCAGATATGTGTATTGGTTTGCTATAATCAGGCGGCTGTTGGTCAGATGCCAAATTCCTTCCCCTCCTCCCCCCCCCTCCCCCCCTTTTGCGGCCAAATATCACGATATTCATTTTTTGGGAATTGACCCTCAATCCAATTAAGCTGCTGTGCTGATGTAAAGCGTCAATCAGCCTTTGACTCCCCATCGCCGTTTGACTTAGGAGGACTCCGCCATTGGCGTAGATCATGGCGGTGATAGGGCAATTCGCCAGTTTTGGTGCGTCACTGGTTAATGAATCCAGCGCAGGTACCAAATCGCACATAAGGTTAAAAAGAGACTGGGCTTGAATGCACCCTTGCTTAACGCCTTGTTCTGTTTTTACCTTATCAGAGACTGCTGAGTTATTTCCCCGTTTTACTCTGGCCGAGGTGTCAGACTAAAGCAGTTAAATGCCACGAAGTAGTGTATCATGGATATCCCAGTCTTTGAGCTTTGACCAGAGCAGCTGGCTGTTGGCATGGTTGAAGCCTTGCTATACTCTACAAAGCAACAACAAAGAAGCTGTTTTTTCCTTTTCTGCTTTGCTGCCAGCATTCTGATGGCAACAAGGTTGTCAGTGCTGCCCAGTATGGGTCTAAAGTCAGTTTGGTTAAAAGAGATTGCCCATGTGTCCAGATCTTCCAATAGCAGGGAGGCGAAGTATTTGGCTTCAGCGTCCAAAAGGGCTGTGAGACGATAGCTGTCAGGGCTCGACTCTGGGCCCCTTTTAGGTCTCGCCTAGAGCGCAGCGCGCATGCGCTGCTCTAGGAGAGGGCTTTTGGAATCACTTCAGACTTTCAAGAGCCTTCTCCGTGTGGGTGTGCCTCCTCCCACACATCCCATTGGCCTTTGCGTGTGGCTTTCAATAATTGAAGCACGCAAATGGCCAAAGACGGGTGCTTGTCCTGCCTCTCCTCAAAACTTGCACTCCCATGGCCTAGGAGTCTCGGGAGCGCGCAGGGTGCCATCTGTTCTGGATCAGGTTTCGATGGCAGCTGCATTCCTTACAGCGCGCGCGCACCACTCCCGGGCTTGTTTTCGTTTTCCACGTTTGCAAAACTGCTTGAAAGACAGACGGAGATCGCACTGGCACAGCTCTTCCTTGCCACGAGGGAAAGAAGCCCTCTTGTACGGGCATTCTGCTCTGCTTCCCTGTCACCTCTTTCTGCATGTTGAAATAGCAGCCGCTTTCCCGCTTGCAGCATCCTACTTTGACGGCTGTGCTTGTCTCTCATTCTATTTCTCTTTCCTCCCTAGCTCTGCTTCCCCGGGCCTCATTTCTCTTCGGTGTCCTAGCTCTCAGTTACTTACTTTTCCCACGCTTCTCTGCACCCTTATTTCACACCACCGCCCTCTGATCCTTTTCTCCACAGTTAAGGGGCTGCTCTCCTTCTTGTTCACCTTCCTAGCTTCTCCCCAGCACTGCCCTTCCCCCTCCGGCTTGCTTTCTTCTCAGCCCCCAGTCCCCGTCTTTCTGCGCCAGGCCATGTCCTGCAGCAGCCGGCGCTGGTGACAGGCCCTGGCCTGGTTGCAGACGGCCTGCCTGTTGATGAGCTTGGTGGCCTGCAATGACGCGCCGTCGGTGCCGCTGGATGACGTGCATGTGGAGCGCCGCTCCGTGCCTGATGTCTGCCCCGCGAGGTGGCAGTCGGCGACTTTGTGCGCTATCACTACCACAGCACCTTCCCGGACGGCAGCAAGTTCGACTCCAGGTGAGGAGGGAAGAAGGACGGGCTCGTAAAATGACTTGTCACCAGGCGCCTGGATGTCACAAAGATAATCTCACATGTGGCTATTTCACATGCTTTCCAGTCAGCCCAAATCGCCTTGGACTCATAAAGCCTCGCTAGTCTAACATTAGTTTCCATGATAGTGAAAATGCCTCGGATCTCCCTTGAAGTGATTCAATTAATCCAGCATATAGCCCTGAAATGAATACTTATTTACAATCTGACTTTCTGAACTGTCACAGTGCAAGGGTAAGGACTCAATTAGACGTGTAAATCGTTCCCACAGAATCATCCCAGCTATAGGTAGAAGCTGTTAAAACCAACAAGACCTCCCCATTGATGCCAGCGCTGCGACATACCGAGCCCCCCCCCTGATTTTTCTGCCCCTCATCACCTCATGCTCAAATGCTTCTTGGCTGTAGTGGGTCCTCAGATAATCATTCATTGATTACAAGCTGTGCGGCGAACTAAATAGAACGTTGAAAACACTCATTCTGACTTTAAAGGATGAACCAGTTGCTCTGGAATTCATTAAAATCTTGAAACACATCTGGCCAAACAGACCGTCCGCTCCATGGACACCTAATAAAAACTCACTTTTACATACCCCACCGAACCGCCAGACTCCTAGGACCTCTTTCGCAATCTCTCCCATCAATTTCCCCTATTAAAATGAGCTGGATTTATCATTTTTGGTGCTCACAGGAGTACAACTCACGCTTTCATTTTGTATAGTTATTGTTTTAGTTGCTCTGAGGGGGTCGGTCAGACCTCACACTACAGTGTGGAAATGCAGATTGCTTGCTGGCGCTGGACCCGACCAGTAGTGTCCATGAATGAATGAAAAGCGTAGTTGTCTGGAAACTCAAACTGGGACTGCCCTAGATGAATCCACTCTTGTAAGCTGGGACTAGTCCAGCTCTACTTTGAAACTTTCAGGACACCCTATTAAAGGTGTGGGGATGTCCCATGGGAAGGGAGGAGTAGAGGGACCCCTGTAGTCAAACTTACGTCAAGGTGCGTCCCACGCAGTGCTCCTAAGGTTCGTCCTCGTTGCTTCCCCCATGGGACATCCCCACACCTTTAATAGGTGTTAGTTTCGTTTTGATGCAAATTTCGAATATTTCGTTCCATGCATATTTTATGTAAAGCATTTTATATTTTTCTGTCAAGAGCTGTATGTGTTGGATGTAAAGCAACCGTGGCAATGTTTTTGAAATATATCATTTGATACCAGGCACGATTAGAGAGAGAGTGTGTGTGTATGTATATATATATACACATATAATCATTCAGTCATTTATTGCTTGGGTGAGAACACCCAGCCTCCACCGCTCCCACTCTCTGCCCATATTTGTTATTGGCATTGTGTCATTGTCCTGCGTAAATGCTGGCTTCTGATAAGTTGATAGGCTTGTTAGTCCCTCCTTAGTACCGTGTCTTCATTTGTAACCTCCCATGAGGACTGGCCCTTTTACTTCGGTTGTTACACGGTACGTCTTCTTTAGTCTGAAAGCACTATTTTCTTTAATGAGTTTCTCCTACTGCAGGCACGACATGCTTTCCTGCAACATTCAGCGCGCCATGCGCGCTTTCACTCTCCAAGCAGCCCAGGACAATGGCGGCCGCTTCTTTGAAATGCAATAGGTTTCGCATTTACAAGAGTTTGAGCTATTGGCATTGTAACTGACAATGCCTTTTATATATGTATCTGAAAGAGACACGTTAGTGACAGATTCCTTACCTTAGAATATCCCCAGGCGTCAGGCTGGATCCGGAAAGTTTTGCGTAGCAGTACCCTTGCGCGTCGGTAGGCGGCGTCGTGCGGCTCCGCGTCCGTCGTCGGCGTCGTGATCGCCGGGATGACGTCGCGGGCAGTACTTAGGCGCCGCCCCTGCGCGCTGACGTCAGTTCTTCTTTTTCCGCGCCAGCAAGCGCAGATTCGGGAAGAGCAGTGCCCTAGTCATTTTTTGACTAACTTTTTTGGTGAATTTTTCACTGTTTTCTTCGAATCGACTTCAAGGTGTCGTAGGGATGCCCGGTTTTAAACGTTGCGGCGCCTGTGCTCGGATGATGTCCATCACAGACCCGCATCGGGAGTGTCTCTTCTGCCTCGGCCGAGGCCACGACACGGAGTCGTGTTCCGACTGCCGGGCCCTCAACCCGAAAGCTTTGCGAGAGCGGTCTCGAAAGCTCCTCGAGGCCCGGCATTCGGCTCCGCGCCACGCCAAGCCCCGGTCGCGTGAGAGGTCGAGGGGTCGGTCGCGGAGTCCTCACCGGTCGTCGGCATCGAAGTCTTCATCGTCCGGTAAGTCCAAGCACAAAAAGTCCAAAAAGCATCGTCGCTCTAGGACTTCGCCTCGCCGGTCTCGCGACTCGGCTGAGGCCCCTCCCGGCACCGTCCCCGCGGCCCCGGACATGCCTGTGGAGTCGCCCCCGCAATACCCGTCCTTCCCGGGTTCGGGGGCGGATCCGGCCCAAATACAGGAATTCCTGTCGGCCATGGCCCGCCTCTTCGGGCCTCAAGGTCCCTCCGGTGCGCCTTCGGGCCCCGCGGGCCCTGATGGGGTTGCTCCGGCGTCGCCGACGGCTCCGGCCCCGGCGTCGCCCGTGCCTCCAGCCTCGATCCCGGCTCCGGCCCCGGCCTCGATCCCGGCTCCGCAACCCCCATCGACGCCGGTCGACCTAACCACGCCGACGCCGATGTCTCCGGTGCCGTTCTCGACGCCGCCTGGGGCTCCGGGCGGCGTCGTCCCCCAGTTCCTTCCGGCTCCGGACATGGACCCGGACCGACGCCGCTCGACGCCGGTTCCGGCGCCGATGAGACCTTGGGTCCCAAATGTCCCTCCTCCTCCTTATTTTGAACCAGAGGAGGACCAGGAGGACTGGGAGGGGTCTGATGACCCTCTGGCACAACAGTGTCAGTACGATGAGGACTGGACAGAGGGTCTAGGGGATGCCAGTGGTCTAGATACTTCCCCTGACACTGGCATGCTGTCTCCTCCCGTGGCTACGGAGGAGGGAGCCAATTTTGCTACGGTGTTGCGTAAGGCGGCTGGAGCCTTACATCTCCAACTCCCTACTGTGGCGGTCAAGACTAATCTCTTGACAGAGGTGCTTCAGCCGGCAGCCTCCTCGACGGAGACTGTGCTGCCGTTTAACGATGCCCTCACTGACGTTCTTTTGGGCGCCTGGTCCAAGCCCAACACAGGGGCTCCTGTGGATAGGAACGTGTCCCGACGCCATCGCCCGGCTCCGGGCGACCCACTGTTTCTCTCTGTCCACCCCACTCCTGAGAGCTTGGTTGTCCAAGCCTCCGCTTCCCAAACCGCCTTCCCTACCGCCCCTCCGGATAGGGAATCCAAACGCCTGGATCAATTTGGGAAGAAGGGTTTTTCTTCCTCCAGTGCTGGCTTGCGGTCCATCAACACCGCTTGTCTTTTGGGCCGATATACCCACTCCTTGTGGGATTCGGTGGCGACTGTTTTGCCCCAGTGTTCTGAGGAGGTCCAGACACTGCTTTCCCGCGCCATTGCGGAAGGAAGGGATGCGGCCAAATATACAATACGATGTGGCCTTGATACCGCCGACTCGCTGGGCAGGTCTATTGCAACGACGGTGGCGCTGCGACGCCACGCCTGGCTGAGAACCACTGGTTTTTCAGGGGATGTCCAGAATACTCTCATGGACATGCCCTTTGATGGAGTCGGTCTTTTTGGGTCCAAAGCAGACCACGCGTTGGAGCGCTTTAAGGACTCACGGGCTACTGCCAAGTCCCTGGGCCTTTCTGCTACACGCCCTCCGCTGACTTCTGCTTTTCGCCCCTTCACGTCAGCAGCCCAGCCACCGGCCCGCGCAGCAGGCGTCTTCGCGTGGCTGAGGACGTGGATACCGCCGTGGCGGTTCGGGCAACCAGCGTGCGGGTCAGGCCACCACCTCCAACCCGTCCGCGGCCTCCAAGCCCTCCTAGTCCCTCCTTTCAGGTGCACAGCACGCCAGTAGGGGGCAGGGTCTGCCATCACCTTCACCACTGGCGTCCCATCACCTCGGACAGGTGGGTCTTGGACATTGTCCGAAGGGGCTACTCCCTCCCCTTCGAGACCACCCCCCAGCCATGCCACCTCAATTCCACTGCATGTCAGGGGATCACTTGGTACTTCTGCAGAAGGAAGTCACGGCCCTCTTGGCCAAGAGGGCCATCGAGCGTGTTCCGACCCCAGAAGTAGGGCGTGGTTGCTACTCCCACTACTTTCTGGTGCCCAAAAAGGACAAGGAGGACATGCGTCCTATCTTGGACCTCCGGAACGTCAATCGCTTCCTCCGGAAGGAGAAGTTCAAGATGCTCAGCCTAGCTCAGGTCTTGATTGCCCTCGACCGTGGAGACTGGTTGGTAGCGTTGGACTTGCAGGACGCTTATTTCCACATCCCCGTCCTGCCGGCCCACCGGCGTTACCTGCGGTTCACGGTAGGCCTGGAGCATTTTCAGTTCACCGTGCTCCCCTTTGGCCTTACCAGTGCCCCTCGGGTGTTCACGAAAGTGATGGCGGTGGTCGCAGCTCATCTGCGCCGGGCAGGGGTTTAAGTCTTCCCCTACCTCGACTACTGGCTGCTGAAGGCGGGCTCGTCCCAGGCAGTCGTCTCCCACCTCCAGACTACGGCCGAACTCCTGCACTCGCTGGGGTTCTCCATCAATGTGCCAAAGTCGCATCTGATTCCTTCTCCCCAGCTCCTTTTCATCGGAGCAGTTCTGGACACGACGCAGTTTCGGGCCTATCCTCCCGAACGGCGAGTCCGGGATATTCAGGCTATGATTCCGATCTTTCAGCCTTTATCCTGGGTTTCGGTACGGATGACCCTGAGGCTGCTGGGCCTCATGGCCTCCTGCATCCTGTTGGTCAATCATGCCAGATGGCATATGCGGGCTCTGCAGTGGGACCTGAAGTTCCAGTGGGCGCAGCACCAGGGCAACCTGTCCGATCACGTCCAGATCTCGGAGGGGACTGCAAAACAGTTGCAGTGGTGGCTCTCGAACCGGCAATGGGTCATGGGCAGATCCCTCTCCCTTCCCCAGCCAGAGCACACAGTTGTGACGGACGCGTCCCTTCTGGGATGGGGCGGTCACATGGGAGAGGCGGAGATCAGAGGCCTCTGGTCTCCGGCGGAGTCCCGGCTCCATATCAACCTTCTGGAGCTCCGGGCGATCCGACTTGCACTCAAGGCATTCCTTCCCTCTGTCAAAGGGAAGGTAGTGCAGGTGTTCACAGACAACACCACCGCCATGTGGTACTGCAACAAACAAGGCGGGGTGGGGTCGTGGACCCTTTGTCAGGAGGCTCTGCGCCTTTGGACATGGCTGGAACATCAGGGCATGTTCCTGATGGTTCAACACCTGGCAGGTTCCCTGAACGCCAGGGCGGACGAACTCAGCCGCAGGTGCATGATGGATCACGAATGGCGTCTTCACTCGGAAGTGGCGCAAGGACTCTTTCTACAGTGGGGAGAGCCTTGGTTAGATCTATTCGCCACCGAAGAGAACGCGCAATGTCATCAGTTCTGCGCGTTGGAATTTCCAAGGCGGCACTCGCTCGGCGACGCTTTCGTCGCGAGTGGAGTTGCGGTCTGTTGTACGCCTTTCCGCCTATACCACTTCTACCCAGAGTGTTGAAGAAGATTCGGCACGACCGGGCCCAAGTCATTCTTGTGGCTCCGGACTGGGCTCGAAGAGTTTGGTATCCCGAGCTACTCAATATGAGCGTAGATCCCCCGATCCGTCTGCCTCTTCGGGAGGATCTTCTGTCGCAGCAGCAGGGGACGGTCCTCCACCCGAACCTGTCCAGTCTACACCTGCTTGCGTGGAGATTGAGCGGCGGCAGTTGATTCCTTTCGACTTGCCTCCCGAAGTTTGTGATGTGATTCTGGCAGCCAGGCGTCCCTCCACTAAGGTGGTATACGCCTGCAGGTGGAACAAATTGGTGGCATGGTGCACAGCAAAGGCTGTGGATCCCCTTTCTGCCCCTCTTTCTGAGGTCCTTCTGTTCCTTCTTTCTCTGGCCCAACAGGGTTCTGCCCTGGGTACCATCAAGGGTTATCTTTGTGCTATCTCAGCCTTCCTCAGGCTCCCTGATCAGCCCTCCCTTTTCAAGTCCCCTGTTGTTAACAGGTTCTTAAAAGGCATTACTCACCTCTTCCCTCCTGTTCCGTTTGTGATGCCTCAGTGGGACTTGAACTTGGTTCTTACCTTTTTAATGTGCGCTCCCTTTGAGCCTCTACATAACTGTCCTCTTCGTCTTCTGACTCTGAAGACAGCCTTTCTGGTGGCCATCACCTCCGCTCGGCGGGTGAGTGAGCTCCAGGCTCTATCTTGCAAACCTCCCTTTCTGTCTGTTCATCCAGACAAGGTTGTTCTTCGGACGCGTCCGTCCTTCTTGCCAAAGGTGGTTACTGCTTTCCACATTGGGCAGACCATCACTTTGCCCACCTTCTTTCCGCCTCCGCATCCTTCCAGAGAGGAAGAGAGGCTCCACCGTCTGGACCCAAAACGTGCGCTCTCCTTCTATATCGACCGCACAAAACACTTCCGGGTGGATGACCAGCTCTTTGTTGGCTACGTGGGCGCCAAAAAGGTCGGGCGGTGCACAAGAGGACCATCTCCCGCTGGGTTACCTTGTGCATCAAGACCTGCTATTCTTTGGCTAAGAAGGAGCCTCCTGTTGGGCTGCGTGCCCATTCCACCAGCGCAACGGCTGCTACCACGGCCTTGGGCCGCGGTGTTCCGCTGCCGTTTATCTGTCAGGCAGCTACGTGGGCCTCGCTGCACACGTTTACAAAGCATTACTGCCTTGACAGTCAGGTCCGGAGGGACGGCTTCTTTGGCCGTACTGTCCTCCAGGACTTCCTCGTCTGATCTTTGTTCGCAGACCCACCACCGGGGTTGGTATTGCTGGGGTATCTATTCTAAGGTAAGGAATCTGTCACTAACGTGTCTCTTTCAGATGCACAAGTTACTAACTTGTGTAACGATATATCTGTAAGAGACAGTAGTTAGTGACAGATTCCTTACCGCCCCACCCATCCTCCCCGTTCTGCGAACTGATTTCTAGGGTTAAGGACATCCCTTTCAGGGCCCTAGTATTTTTCAGACACCTATGTCAGCTTCTTGCATGGCTCTGCGTTTCTGGCGCGGAAAGTCGTGTACAGAACTGACGTCAGCGCGCAGGGGCGGCGCCTAAGTACTGGCCGCGACGTCATCCCGGCGATCACGACGCCGACGATGGACGCGGAGCCGCACGACGCCGCCTACCGACGCGCAAGGGTACTGCTACGCAAAACTTTCCGGATCCAGCCTGACGCCTGGGGATATTCTAAGGTAAGGAATCTGTCACTAACTACTGTCTCTTACAGATATATCGTTACACAAGTTAGTAACTTGTGCGTTAATTATCAAAACGGATAAATAAAAGGCATTGGCATTGGCATTTACAATGCCAATAGCTTAAACTCTCGCAATTGCGAGACCTATTGCATTGCAAATGCTTGTTATAGATGGGTTGCAATATCGATCCTTACCAGGATGATGGGATGGAATCAATGGTGAGGCAAGTTATGAGCAACTTTTTTATCAGTCGTGACCAGAACTCGGTGTCCTGCTTATATACTGAGGCTGGAATGCAGTATTTGGCCGAGGGCTCCATCGCCTCTGCTTTTATTGATCATGGTTGCTGTTCTTTTAGCTGTGATGGTAGAATTGTATTGAAGGCTTTGTACTTCTGCTCCCTCAGTCGTTCCCTGTGCCAGTCTGGTTTGCAATGACTGAGTTGCACGTTGGAGCTTTCTGGTTTGGTTTTATAAAGGGTACTAATGTGTGGACCAATTTTCAGAGGTGACCTTGTTTCTGTTTAATTTGAGTTTGTCTCTCTATTGAGGCGAATAATGATGATCCAAAACTCCTTTGAGTTTTTACTTTCACAGGCCAGGAGAAGTTCAATCTGGAGTGGTTCCTCGTATCTTTTTCGCTTGCCAGATTAGTTTTTGTAGCCACTAAGTAGGCTGTGTATTTCCTTCGTGGAAATGGTGGTGGACCCAGATTTCAGCGATCTGACCATTTTATTCAAAGATCTTTTCAGGATCTTAAGATCTTTTGTGAACCAATGATACAACAAAGTAGGTTTAGGGTGTCTTGGTGCAGGGCAAGGCGGTTGCTGGGCAGTGCCGACAAGGGCACAATACTTAGTGACACAGTCTATTGTGCAGAAAGTTTAAAAAAAAAAAAAAAAGTAGATCTCTGATGTGAACATTCTCAAAATGCCAAGCAACAGTCTAAGTTGTGTTGGTTTGATTGCTCTGCTATATCTGAAAGAAACACGTAGTGATAGATTCCTTACCTTGGAATATCCCCAGGCGTCAGTCTGGATCCGGAAAGTTTTCGTCAGCAGTATCCCTGTGCTTCGGAAGGTGGCGTCGTGCGGCTCCGCGTCCGTCGTAGGCGTCGTGATCGCCGGGATGACGTCGCGGCAGCTACTTAGACGCCGCCCTCGCGCGCTGACGTCGGTTCTTTCTTTTTCCGCGCCAGCAAGCGCAGATCCGGAGAGAGCGGTACCCCCAGTCTTTTTTGACTGAGTTTTTTGAGATTTTTTGTCTCACCTTTTCGAGTCGATATGACTCCTGGTGCAGTTAGGGATGCCCGGGTTTGTCTTGTGAGGACTGTCATCGGATGATGTCGGTGACGGACCTGCACCGCGTGTCTCTCTTCTGCCTGGGGTGCGACCACGACCCCAAGTCGTGCCCCGTCCATGGCACCGAAGTCTTTGCTGGAGCGGTCCCGAAAGCTGCTTGAAGCCCGGCAGTCGGCTCCGCGCCGTGAAAGGTCCCGGTCCAGAGGGAGGTCGAGGAACCGGTCGCGCAGCCACCACCATCGGAAGTCGTCCGAATCGAAGTCTTCTCACTCTGGGTCAGGTAAGGCGAAGCGCCAAAAGAAGTCGAAGAAACGTCATCGTTCCCCGACTTCCCCTCGCCAGTCGTGCGACTTGGCTGAGGGGTGGTGTCACCCCCGCGGCTCCGGCGGAGCCTACGCAGTCGCCGGTGACCTACCTGCCCTTCCCGGGTTCATCGGCGACTCCGGCCCAGGTGCAGAAATTCCTGTCCACTATGGCTCGCCTATTTGGGCCGTCGGGCCCCTCTGGTGCGCCATCGGGCCCCGCGGGCCCGACTGGGAGTCCTCGCCCTTTGACGCCGGCGGCTCCGGCCTCGGCACCGCAGGACTCCCGTGGATCCCGGTCGACGCCGGTTGACCTCGTGACACCTCCACCGACATCGGCACCACGTTTCGCGTCGCCCGGCACGCCGGACGACGCCGTCCCCGGTTTCAGCCCCGAAGTGGAGACGGTGCCGGAACGGTGTCGACCGACGCCGTTTGGGAATCTGTTTCCCGATCTCCATCCTCCTCCTTTTAGGCCTGTACAACAGCATGAGGAGGAAGGGGAGGACTGGGAGGGGTCGGAGGACCCTCTCGCTGCTCAATGCGAGTATGACCCGGACTGGGCAGAGGAGTTGGGGGATGCCAGTGGTCTGGACACCTCTCCAGACCTTGGCATGCTGTCTCCTCCTACCGTGGCTACGGAGGAGGGTGCTTCTTTTTCTGTGGTGTTGCGTAGGGCAGCCGGGGCTCTCCACCTCGAGCTACCTACTGTGGCTGTCAGGACTAACCTCCTGACGGAAGTGCTTCAGCCAGCAGTTACCTCTGCGGAACCACTGCTGCCCTTTAATGACGCACTTTCAGACGCTCTTTTGGGCGCTTGGTCCAGGCCCAACACAGGGGCTCCTGTGGACAGGAACGTGGCCCGACGCCATCGCCCGACCCCGGGCGACCTCATCTTCCTCTCCCAACACCCCACCCCTGAGAGCTTGGTTGTCCAAGCCTCCGCTTCCCCAAGCGCATTCCCTACCGCACCCCCGGACAGGGAATCCAAGAGGCTGGAACAATTTGGGAAGAAGGTTTTTTCTTCCGCCAGTCTAGGGCTGCGGTCGGTGAACACCGCATGCCTTTTGGGCCGTTATTCTCACTCTATGTGGGATACGGTGGCGCAGGTGCTGCCTCAGTGTCCGGAGGAGGCTCGGACACTACTCTCCCAGGCTATTGCTGAGGGGAGAGATGCAGCCAAGTTCACGATCGGTTGTGGCCTTGACACGCCGACTCGCTGGGCAGGGCGATTTCTACAACAGTGGTGCTCCGCCGCCACGCCTGGCTGAGAACAACTGGCTTCCCGGGGGATGTCCAAAACACTTTGATGGACATGCCCTTTGACGGCATTCGCCTCTTTGGCAACAAGGCAGACAAGACAGTGCTTTGGAGAGATTTAAGGACTCACGGGCTATGGCCAAGTCTTTGGGCCTTTCGGCCACACGACCTCCTCAGCCTTCTGCCTTTCGCTCCTTTTGTGCTCGCGGAAGGGGCAACCCACCACGTTCGCAACAGAGCCACAGGCCGGCGCAACAGTCCACGTGAGGCCGCGGACGTGGGAACCGCCGCGGCGGGTCATGGAGCCAGCAGGCGGGTCAGTCCACCACCACCCCAACCACCACTGCCTCCAAACCTTCCTAGTCTGACCTTTCAGGCCCACCAAACGCCAGTGGGTGGAAGGCTTCGCCATCACCTCCCCCACTGGCGCACCATCACGTCTGACAGGTGGGTTTTACAGATAGTCCGAAGGGCCTACTCCCGCCCCTTCGAGACTACCCCTCCAGCCATGCCACCTCAATACCACCGCATTTCGGGGGATCACTTGGCACTTCTCCAGCAGGAAGTTGTGGCCCTCTTGGCCAAGGGGGCCATACATCGTGTTTCAATGCCAGAAGTAGGTCGTGGTTGTTATTCCCACTACTTTCTGATTCCAAAGAAGGGCAAGGGCCTGCGTCCTATCTTGGATCTTCGGAACGTCAATCTCTTCCTCCGAATGGAGAAGTTCAAGATGCTCACACTTGCTCAGGTCTTGTCTGCCCTAGACCCACAAGACTGGATGGTAGCGTTGGACTTGCAGGACGCTTACTTTCATATCCCCGTCCTGCCGGCCCACAGGTGTTACCTGCGGTTCACAGTAGGCCACGAGCATTTTCAGTTCACCGTGCTTCCCTTCGGCCTTACCAGCGCCCCTCGGGTGTTCACGAAAGTGATGGCGGTGGTAGCAGCTCATCTGCGCAGATCAGGGGTTTCAGTCTTCCCCTATCTCGACGACTGGTTGTTGAAGGCGGGCTCGCCCCAGGCAGTCGTCTCCCACCTCCAGACTACGGCCGACCTCCTGCATTTGCTGGGGTTCTCCAACGTGCCGAAGTCGCACCTGATTCCCTCTCAGGAGCTCCTCTTCATCGGAGCAGTTCTGGACACAGCGCAGTTTCGGGTATATCCTCCCGAACAGCGAGTCCGGGATATTCGGGCTATGATTCCAATCTTTCAGCCCTTGTCCTGGGTTTCGGCGAGGATGACCTTGAGGCTGCTGGGCCTCATGGCCTCCTGCATCCTGCTGATCAATCATGCCAGATGGCATATGCGGGCTCTGCAGTGGGACCTGAAGTTCCAGTGGGCGCAGCATATGGGGAATCTGTCCGATTACGTCCAGATCTCGGAGGGCACTGCAAGACAGTTGCAGTGGTGGCTCACGAACCAGCATTGGGTCAGCGGCAGATCCCTCTCCCTTCCCCAACCGGAGCACACAGTGGTGACGGGCGCGTCCCTCCTGGGATGGGGCGGCCACATGGGAGAGGTGGAGATCAGAGGCCTCTGGTCTCCGGCGGAGTTCAAGCTCCATATCAACATTCTGGAGCTCCGGGCGATCCTACTTGCACTCAAAGCATTCCTTCCCTCTGTCAAGGGGACAGTAGTGCATGTGTTCACAGACCACACCACCGCCATGTGGTACTGCAACAAACAGGGCGGGGTGGGGTCGTGGACCCTATGTCAGGAGGCTGTGCGCCTCTGGACATGGCTGGAACATCAGGGCATTTCCCTGGTGGTTCAACACCTGGTAGGTTCGCTGAACGCCAGGGCAGACGAACTCAGTCGCAGGTGCATGATGGATCACAAATGGTGTCTTCACTCGGACGTGGCGCAAGGTCTCTTTCAACAGTGGGGAGAGCCTTGGTTAGATCTATTCGCCACCGAAGAGAACGCGCAATGTCAGCAGTTCTGCGCGTTGGAATTTCCAAGGCGGCACTCGCTCGGCGACGCTTTCGTCGCCAGTGGAGCTGCGGTCTATTGTACGCCTTTCCGCCTATACCACTTCTACCCAGAGTGCTAAAGAAGATCAGACGCGACCGGGCCCAAGTCATCCTTGTGGCTCCAGACTGGGCTCGAAGAGTTTGGCATCCCGAGCTACTCCGTATGAGCGTGGATCCCCCGATCCGACTGCCTCTTCGGGAGGATCTTCTTTCGCAGCAGCAGGGGACGGTCCTCCACCCGAACCTGTCCAGCCTCCACCTCCTTGCGTGGAGATTGAGCGGCCTCCCGAAGTCTGTGATGTCATTCTGGCAGCCAGGCGTCCCTCCACTAAATCGGTATACGCCTGCAGGTGGAACAAATTTGTGGCATGGTGCACAGCAAAGGCTGTGGATCCCCTTTCAGCCCCTCTTTCTGAGGTCCTACTGTTCCTTCTCTCTTTAGTCCAGCAGGGCTCTGCTCTGGGCACTTTCAAGGGCTACCTTTCTGCAATTTCAGCCTTTCTCAGGCTACCTGATCAGCCCTCTCTTTTCAAGTCCCCTGTTGTAAATAGATTTCTCAAAGGCATTACTCACCTTTTCCCTCCTATTCCGTTTGTGATGCCACAGTGGGACTTGAATCTAGTTCTTACTTATTTGATGTGCGCTCCCTTTGAGCCGCTTCACAACTGTCCTCTTCGTTTATTAACCTTGAAGACTGCTTTCCTGGTTGCCATCACCTCCGCTAGCCGCGTGAGTGAGCTCCAGGCTCTGTCATGTAAACCTCCTTTTCTGTCTGTTCATCCGGACAAGGTTGTGCTACGCACACGTCCATCCTTTTTGCCAAAGGTTGTTACTGCCTTCCATATCGGGCAAACTATCACCTTGCCCACTTTCTTTCCGCCTCCGCACCCTTCCAGAGAGGAAGAGAGGCTCCCCCGTCTGGACCCAAAACGTGCGATCTCATTTTACCTCAACCGCACACAACAGTTCCGGGTGGATGACCAGCTCTTTGTTGGCTACTTAGGCACCAAGAAAGGCCGGGCTGTACACAAGAGGACTATCTCCCGCTGGGTTGTCTTGTGTATAAAAGCCTGCTATTCTCTAGCTAAAAAGGAGCCTCCGTTGGGGCTGCGCGCCCATTCTACCAGGGCAACAGCAGCTACTACTGCATTGGGACGTGGTGTCCCCCTGCAAGACATCTGTCAGGCAGCCACGTGGGCCTCGCTGCACACTTTTACTAAGCATTATTGCCTAGACAGCCAAGTCCGGAGCGACGGCTTCTTTGGCCGTTCTGTTCTCCGTGACTTTCTGGTGTGATCTTGGTTCGCAGACCCACCACCGGGGTTGGTATTGCTGGGGTATCTATTCTAAGGTAAGGAATCTATCACTACGTGTTTCTTTCAGATGAACAAGCTACTTACCTTCGGTAACGATATATCTGTAAGAAACATTAGTAGTGATAGATTCCTTACCACCCCACCCATCCTCCCCGTTCTGCGAACTGATTTCTAGGGTTAAGCTCATCCCTTTCAGGGCCCTAGTTTCAATGCACCAGTGGTCAGTATCTTGCATGGCTCTGCGTTCCTGCCGCGGAAAGTGGTGTACAGAACTGACGTCAGCGCGCGAGGGCGGCGTCTAAGTAGCTGCCGCGACGTCATCTCGGCGATCACGACGGACGCGGAGCCGCACGACACCACCTTCCGACGTGCAGGGGTACTGCTGACGAAAACCTTCCGGATCCAGACTGACGCCTGGGGATATTCTAAGGTAAGGAATCTATCACTACTAATGTTTCTTACAGATATATCGTTACCGAAGGTAAGTAATTTGTTCGTTAAGCTGTGTGCTTCTTAACTGGTAATTTGTTTCTGCCAATGTATCTTTTGCAACAGTGGCATTCCACCAAACAAATTACAGTCAATGTATTTAACCCCTTCGCTGCTAGACCTTTCCCCCCCCCTGTGCTAAGCCTTTTTTTGGCTATTTGGGGTAGTGCGCGCTAAGGCCCCTGTAACTTTTTGACCACATAAGGTATCCACGCCAAATTTGCGTCCTTTTCTTCCAACATCATGGGGATTGTAAAGGTACCCAGGGTTTGTGGATTCCCCTGGAGGGGTCCCAGAAATTAGCCAAAATACAGCTACATTTTTTTTTGAAAAATGGGAAAAAAGCGCTGCAAATGAAAGCGTCTGGGTTTTCCCTGCAAATGGCATCAAAAAGGGTTTGTGGGGCTGAAATCACCATTTTCCCAGCTTTTAGGGAATGACAGACTTTTGTCAGAAAACCAACATTTTTTACACAGTTTTGGCATTTTTCTGGGACATAGCCTATTTTTGCTATTTTTTGTGCTTTCAACCTCCTTCCAGTTAATGGTAGAAATGGGTATAAAAGCAATAATGGATCCTGGAAAGCTATACATTTTAGAAAAGTAGACAAAATTCTGAATTCAGCAAGGGGTCATTTGCGTAGATCCATCAAGGTTTCTTTATTGAAACTAACAGTTAAATATAGGAAAAATTGAAAATTAGTTGAAAAAAACAGCCTTTTGTGTCAACGTTTTCACCTGAAACTTCTAATTATGACAGCTCTTTGAAAGCAATATACTGTTACATCCGCTGGACCTTACTGGTTGTGGGGATATATAGGACTTGTAGGTTCACCAAGAACCCGACGAACCCAGAGTCAAAAACTGAGCACCAATTTGCAATGGCTTTTTATTATGTACCGGGTATATAGCAATTATTGTGGGAAAATGTATACATGGAAAAATCGGTATGAAAGACACCTATGTATTTCTGAAATGGGAACAAAATATAGAGTTTAGAAACAGTAGATATTTGCACATTTCCGAAATTGGGAATACTCATACTAGCATGAAAATTATCTGTCGTTTTTTAAAATGACTTCTTTTTTACACAATGTCTTTCATTTGGCAGGCAGAAATGCATCGAAAGTCAATAGGTAATAACAGTTGCTTTACAAATCTGAATTACCCTAAGTCTCCCGATAAAAATGGTACCTCACTTGTGTGGGTAGGCATAGTGCCCGCGACAGGAAATGGCTCAAAACCCAACGTGAACACACCACATTGTCACAAAGAAAAATTACCCTTTTTTTTGCAAAGTGCCTAGCTGTAGTTTTTGAACCCTAGCTCTGCCGGCACCTATGGAAACCTAGCAAACCTATACATTTTTGAAAACTAGACACCCAGGGGAATCCAGGATGGGGTGACTTGACTGCCTCCCACCAGGTTCTGTTACCCAGAATCCCTTGCAAACCTAAAAAATTGTCCAAAAAACCACATTTTCCCCACATTTCTGTGGTGGAAAGTTCTAGAATCTGCGTGGATCCACAAATTTCCACCCACTCAGCGTTCCCCAAAGTCTTTCGAGAAAAATGGTACCTCACTTGTGTGGGTCGGCCTAGTGCCCGCGACAGGAAACGGCGCAAAACGCAACGTGGACACACCTCAATTTCGCAGTGAAAAATGACCCTTTTTCGGCAAAGTGCCTAGCTGTAGTTTTTGAACCTTAGCTCTGCCAGCACCTAGGGAAACCTAGCAAACCTATACATTTTTGAAAACTAGACACCCAGGGGAATCCAGGATGGGGTGACTTGACTGCCTCCCACCAGGTTCTGTTACCCAGAATTCCTTGCAAACCTAAACAAGCATTGGCATAGCCAATAGGTCTCGCCTTTGGGACCTTATAAGTATTTAGTTATGCAGCACAATATCCTTGGTGTAACAACATCAAGTGTTGCATGGCTAAACACTTATACGGTCCCAAAGGCGAGACCTATTGGCTATGCCAATGCTTGTCTAAACAAAGGGAGTAGCCATCTTCTACTCACTTGAGTAGATGGTCAAACACGCAAGCAAGGTGAGGATCTTTGAAGGATTCTGTGGGACTGTGGATAGCTAACAACCATATTAGATTGTCTTCCTACACTGTGGGTTAAATGAAGCTGGTGCAATGTGGTGAAAGAACAGAAGGGAAGGGCATAACCGCCTACTGAGAAGGTGCAATCGATTCAGCTGTATTTATGTTTATCAGTTGTTTGAAACGCTACCCTTATTTTTCAAACTTCAAGATGTAGCCTAATTTGCCAGCGTTTGCCACACGTTTGTTGGAGATGGTCTCATAAACATGATGGAATACAGCACTCTGGAGAAGTAGTTGGTTGCTACTTTAATGACAATAAATGCAGTTGATATTTTAAGCCGATAAAACTGCTTTTAAATAAAAGAAAATTGGGAGGAGGCCATCCAGAAAATATAACTCTAAACAGTGCATCTGGTGGCTGATGAGCTGAGTACCTAACATCTACGATTAATGTGTGGTACCAAGATGTGTGATTGACGTTGGCTGCAGCAATTTGTGTGTAAGTTGCTGGTCTCATGTACATCTGGATGGGCCCTACTTCCCTTCCTTCTTTCTGAGGTCCGATGACATTAGCACTGAGTTAAACACTACTCACACCTGTTACTTACAACGCCAACCAACCGTTCCGTTTTTGGTGGGCGCAACAGAAACTGTTAAATCAATTATCGCTCTTATATTTATATTCCAGTATGAGACTAACCAGGCGGCTTTCCCTCTTCCTCTGCGCTGGTGTTTGTCCCCACAGGCAAGCAAGAAGCAGATAAATGATGATAGTCAGCAGAGGCAGGCAGGGGAAAGTGAGCGAGAGGTGTGACAGAGAGGAAGAGAGAAGTTGGAGAGGACAGATGGAGAAGTGAGAATGAAAGAAGGTGCGCACAAGAGGGGATAAGACTAGAAGAGAAACCAAGTAGGTAAAAGGAAACAGTTGATGAGATAAGGAGAGGAAGGAGAAGGTGAGGTAGATGGAAAGGGGACAGTGAGAGAGAAGCAAGGCAGAGAAACAGAGGCGATCTCCATGGAGGGAGATGGAAAGAAAGGCGAGAATAGTTTCGAAGAGAAGTGGCACTGAAGGAGGGGGGGGGGGGAGTTGAGGGCTTTCATACCCGGGAAAGGACACGAAAGAGAAGAGCAGCTCAAGGCACTGGAAGGCAGTAATGCACAGAGCCGAAAAGAGCGAGGCACAAGGGGGGAAACGGAAGAGTGCTGGAGAAAGAAGGGAAGACACTGGGTGTAAGAAAAACACCGAAAAGCAAGATTCGAGACAGAAAGGTGTCTCCAACAAACGGAGAAGAGGAAGAGAGGGCGAAGATAAGACAGAGCCAGAAAGAGTAGAGGGATAAAGAGAAAGCAGCTGAAGAGAAAGAAATGTGAAAGGGGTTAGGCGGATGAGAACAAGAAGGTGAAAGAGAGAATATCTTGACTGGAGCACACTTTCAAAGGTTTTGTCTGTTTCTAGGGATTGACCATTTTTGCCTGGATAACACGAGCAAGCTCAAAACAAACAAAACAAGCAATGGCCGCGCGGCCGTGAAACTGACACGGCCGCGAAAGTGAAAGTAATCGCGAGGAAGCCAGATGGCGAGGGAAGCCATATGGCGCCTGATCGCGCGTGCACGCTCGCGTGAACGCAAGCTGGTTGCCAGCAAAAGCCACTGCTGTTTGCACTTCCAAAACCCGCTTACTAAAACTCTCGCCAGTCCAGCGCATGCGCTGGTTCAGGCGAGACCTAAAAATTGTCCAAAAAAACCACATTTTCCCCACATTTCTGTGGTGGAAAGTTCTGGAATCTGCGTGGATCCACAAATTTCCACCCACCCCGCGTTCCCTAACGTCTTTCGAAAAAAATGGTACCTCACTTGTGTTGGTCGGCCTAGTGCCCGCGACAGGAAACGGCGCAAAACGCAACGTGGACACACCTCAATTTCGCAGTGAAAAATTTCCCTTTTTTGGCAAAGTGCCTAGCTGTAGTTTTTGAACCCTAGGTCTGCCAGCACCTAGGGAAACCTAGCAAACCTATATATTTTTGAAAACTAGACACCCAGGGGAATCCAGGATGGGGTGAATTGATTGCCTCCCACCAGGTTCTGTTACCCAGAATCCCTTGCAAACCTAAAAAATTGTCAAAAAAACCACATTTTCCCCACATTTCTGTGCTGGAAAGTTCTGGAATCTGCGTGGATCGACAAATTTCCTCCCACCCAACGTTCCCCCAGGTTTCCCGATAAAAATGGTACTTCACTTGCGTGGGTGGGTCAAGGACCCGCGACAGGCAAGAGCCCAAAACCTATTGAGGCGACATCAAAATTACCTATCACAAACCAACCTGGTTTTGCAAGGGGGGGTCCCATGAGTTTTTGGCCCAGGGCTCGGCAGCCATCTAGGGAAACCTACCAAACCCACACATTTCTGGAAACTAGACACCCGGGGCAGTCCAGCGAGGTATGGCTTGCGTGGGTCCCCCATCATTCTCTTACCCAGAATCCTCTGCAAACCTCAAATTTCGCTGAAAAATTCACTTTTTTCTCAAATTTCTGTGTGGGAAAGTTCTGGAATCTGCGTGGATCCACAAATTTCCTCCCACCCAGCGTTCCCCCGGGTCTCCCGATAAAAATAGTACCTCACTTGCATGGGTAGGCATAGTGGCTGCAACAGGAAATGGCCCTAATCGTACTGTGGAGACTTTCCCACATAGAAATTTGGGAAAAAAGTGCATTTTTCGGCGAAATTTGAGGTTTGCAAAGGATTCTGGGTAGGAGAATGATGGGGGACCCACGCAAGCCATACCTCGCTGGACTCCCCCGGGTGTCTAGTTTCCAGAAATGTGTGGGTTAGGTAGGTTTCCCTAGATGGCCACTGAGCCCCGGGCCAAAAACTCATGGGACCCCCTTGCAAAACCAGGTTGGTTTGTGATAGGTAATTTTGATGTCGCCTCAATAGGTTTTGGGCCCTTGCCTGTCGCGGGTACTTGGCCCACCCATACAAGTGAGGTACCATTTCTATTGGGATACTTGGAGAAATGCTGGGGGGTTGGAAATTTCTGCAGTGTGAAAATTTGGGCACAATAATGCATGGTAAATGTCATAGTCACATTTTGAGGTTTGCAGGACATTGTGGGTAAGATAACTTGTTGGGTTCCACAAGAGAGAAATCACCATGCACTCCCATGGGTTTTTAGTTTACGACAAAAACTACAGTTGTTAGGTTATTCTTAGATGAAATGTACAGCTTGGCAGAGAGACAAAACAGAAAGATTACTGCACAGCCATCTATTCCTCAAGCACACACATACTGGTTGGATTTGGCACGAGGGCGAGTGATGGTTCAGTATATAAAATTTTATTAACAAGAGATTTCACAAAAATGAAATACAATGTCAATAATTGAAAGGACAAAAAACTGAGCCAGTGACTCGCAGCTCGTGAGCTGTAAAGCCACGTCAAGGCCCCAACCGCTTTACAGGCCATTCACACACCTTTCATACGTGATACACACAAGACCATTCACACCACCAGGCACGAAACCAACACATTAAAACATTAACAAAAGAGAAAAGGTACACCCTGCTTGAGAAAGACAAAAAGACAAATATTACTGCACAGCCATCTAATCCTCAAGCACACACACATACTGGTTGGATTTGGCACGAGGGTGAGTGATGGTTCAGTATATACAATTGTATTAACAAGTGATTTCACAAAAATGAAATGCACTGTTAATAATTGAAAGTACGAGAAACTGAACCATTGACTCACAGCTCGTGAGCTGTAAAGCCACGACAAGGCACCAACCTCTTTACAGGCATTCATACACCTTTCATACGTGTGACACATACAAAACCATTCACACAGCCAGCCGCGGGCCCATCACATTACAACACTCACACCAGCAGACAGCGCCATTCAAGGGCCCATCACTTTCACACGCCCACATTCCTGACACAGCAACCACACAAGCTGATGGATTGCGTGGAGTGGCGCTCGGCTAGCAGTGTGTGTAGTGACCAGCAGCAAGTCAATACTCACACACTGCCAGCCGAGCGCCAGTCCACTCACACCGCCAGCCGAGCGCCAGTCCACGCACACCGCCAGCCGAGCGCCAGTCCACGCACACCGCCAGCCAAGCGCCAGTCCACGCACACCGCCAGCCAAGTGCCAGTCCACGCACACCGCCAGCCAAGCGCCAGTCCACGCACACTGCCAGCCAAGCATCAGTCCACGCACACTGCCAGCCAAGCATCAGTCCACGCACACCGCCTGCCAAGCGCCAGTCCACGCACACCGCCTGCCAAGCACCAGTCCACGCACACCGCCAGCCAAGCGCCAGTCCACGCACACCGCCAGCCATGCGCCAGTCCGCGCACACCGCCAGCCATGCGCCAGTCCGCTCACACCGCCAGCCATGCGCCAGTCCGCACACACCGCCAGCCATGCGCCAGTCCGCACACACCGCCAGCCATGCGCCAGTCCGCACACACCGCCAGCCATGCGCCAGTCCACGCACACTGCCAGCCATGCGCCAGTCCACGCACACCACCAGCCAAGCGCCAGTCCACGCACACCACCAGCCGACACACACCGCCATCACATTTAGGATTTTTTTATACAAAAAAGAAAACACAAATTGCAAATAGATAAAAATCTACTAACACAAAATCTGAAACTAAATACATTGCAGTAATGCCAACCTTGAAACAGAACAAAAATTTTTAAACGATACAGACCAGGCAGTTCACTTTACCACTCATGGATGCTCCCAAAAATTCTTATACGTGTGGTACGTTCTAAAACAAGCAGACACACACAGTCCAGGGTTAGAAGGACACTCGGGGCAGTACATACGAGTCTCCTTCCGCACACCTCTTCGCCAACAGACTCTACATCTCCTAGTGGGAAAGTCTTTTGAGGGTGTGGGAGGAATGTATTCAGGAAAGTGGCGATCTTTCAATCTAGCCACATCCTCCACCACTCCAACTCTAGGAACACTTGCCTGTTCCACTAGAACAAGGCTGCCTATTACAGACTCCTGAAACTTAGCAAAAGACATCTTTGACTCCGGACAAGAATCCTTGAACACAACAAAAGCATTAAAGGTTGCCAAGTGGAAAAGATGGATAGCCAACTTCTTATACCAAATGTAAGCCTTACGAAGAGCACTGTAATGTTCCAACCTCTGATCTACTCTGTCAACACCACCCATGTGCCTATTATAGTCTAAAATGCACACAGGTTTGCGCACTTTAGCAACCTGACCCCAAACAGTCACAGGTGCAGTGCTTTCATCATGGATGGTATTCAGCATGTAGACATCTCTCCTGTCTGAAAACTTCACAGCTAGAAGCTCCTCGCAACGCACTGCACTGTCCCCGCACAAGCTTTTGACAAACAAGTTCTTTTGGGAAACCTTTACGGTTAGAGCGGATTGTGCCACAAGCAACAGTGCCCACTTTGGCCAATTCCCTGAACAACCGCACACCAGTGTAGAAGTTATCTACATATAAATGGTGGCCTTTGTTGAATAATCCTATACCAAGTTCCCACACAATTTTCTCAGTCACTCCAAAAGTGGACGGACAACCAGGGGGGTTAATCCTGGATTCCTTACCGGTGTACACCCTGAAATTAGAGACATATCCAGTCCTACTGTCACACAGCATATACAGCTTAATTCCATAGCGTGCCCTCTTATTAGGAATGTATTGCCTAAAAACCAAGCGGCCCTTAAACAACACCAAAGACTCATCCACTGCTATTTCTTTTCCTGGAGCATAGATCTCAGAAAATCGATAAACAAAGTGATCAAGGACAGGCCGAATCTTAAAAAGACGGTCACAATCGGGGTGATCTCGTGCCAACGCTAAACCATTATCGACAAAATGCAGCATCCGAAGCAGAAGCAAATACCTATCACGACTCATGACTGCCGGAAATATAGCCGTTGCCATCAAGGGACTAGTAGACCAATATGAAGACATTGATGGCTTCCTTAGCAAGCCCATCAAAAAAGTTAAACCCAAGAACTTCTTCAACTCTTCCAGATTTGTGGGAGTCCACCGGGTAGCTCTAGAGTGGGGCTTAAGGCTGGCACTGTTGTCCCTCAAAAACTGTTCGGCATACAAATTAGTCTGCTCAACAATCTCTGCCAAAAACACATCGTCCATAAACAACTGAAAAAGATTTATCGGCAAAAAGTTTTCAGTATTCACTCTACACCCTGGAACACCAGTAAAGTCTGGCAATGCCGGCTGCACCATGCCTGGGGCAACCCAGAGGTCAGCACTTTCAACGGGAAGCCTTGGAGCCCCAGGCTGCAGCCCAGATACCTCTTGCCGCACTACACCAACGGGAAGCCTTGCAGCCCCAGATGCCTCTTGCCGCACTACACCAACGTGAAGCCTTGCAGCCCCAGATGCCTCTTGCCGCACTACACCAACGTGAAGCCTTGCAGCCGCAGGCTGCAGCCCAGATGCCTCTTGCCGCACTATCGGCACATCAATGTCCTCCTCTAACACAGGCACTTCATCCGCACTAAGAGTAGCTTCATCTGCACTGAGAGTAGCTTCATCATCCGATGATTCCATGTGGAGAGAAAACTCACTGCCTGAATCTTCCTCTCCCTCAGACGCACTGTCAGTCTCATAATCATGGTCAGAGGAAGATTCAAGAAGCATACCAACCACCTGCTGAGCAGTCATTCTACGGCTAGCCATAATGCTTACTAATAAAGGTAACTTGTCAAACAAGTCAACAACAACAAACCCTTTGTAAAAAAAGAAATAAACAAAATGTAGATTTATCACAAAGACCTATATACTCCAACACTATACCACTCACTTGACAGAAGCAGCTAGACTCACCACCACCTACTCTGCACAGACACAGTAAGGATCAACAATATCCCACTAAAAAAGAAAAAGAAAATTACACATAAGACAATGCAAAACACATTGCAAAGAATTTCATGCTCTGAACACTAACAAATATGCTGCCATTATGACACCACTTACAAAAAAATTAATTCATGCATGACAATAATACTCATTTGGAGTAAACACAACAAAAATACTTTTCTTACCAAATAATTGCAATTACGCAAAACTGCAGAACAACCACTGCCAAAACCGCAAACAGGAATCAAAAGCTTTACACTAGAATAAAAAGGAGAAAATAAACCATTACAATCACATATTCAAATAATGCACCAGTCCACACACAATCCACCAGCTAAGCTAAGGGGAAGGTGGGCCTAAGAGTATAAATAAAATATTCACCCCTGTAAAAGGGGAGCAACCCTTGCCCTTGAGGCCACTCCCCAATTCAAAAATTTAAAAACCCCTGTTGTCTAGTGGCTTCTGCCCCCCTTGGGGCAGATGGGCCTAAAAAACATACTGCTGATCTGCCACCCAAAAAGGACAGAAATGGCCACAATCATCCTCCCATAAAGGGAGCGACCCTTGCCCAAGGGGTCACTCTCCCAAAAACAATTCCCTGGTGGCCTAGTGGGCCCTAGATTAAAAAAGGCAAGATCTACCCCCCCATGGGGGCAGACAGCCAAAAACATAGCCCCAGAAGGGAGTGACCCTTGCCCAAGGGGCCACTCCCACAAAGTATTCACTGGTGGTCCAGTGGGCCACATTAAAAGAAAATGGCGAAATCTGCCCCACAGAGGGTCAGACAAAGCCAAAAAAACATTGCCCCCATAAGGGGGAGTGACCCTTGCCCAAGGGGCCATTCCCCACAAACAAATCCCTGGTGGTCTAGTGGGCCAAATATGGGGAGAGACAGCCCTCAAGGAGAGCGACCCTTGCCCAAGGGGTCACGCTCCAAAAAAAAAAAACCTGGTGGCCTAGTGGGCCCTAGATAACATAAAGGCCAAGATCTGCCCCCCATGGGGGCAGACAGCCAGAAACATACCCCCAAAGGGAGTGGCCCTTGCCCAAGGGGCCACTCCCCACACAAAACGGACTCTTGGTCCAATGGGCCATTAAAAAAAAAAATTATGCCAAAATCTGCCCCCCCCCCAGGGGGGCAGACAGTCATTTACATGTGCCCCCAATAAGGGGAGCGACCCTTGCCTAAGGGGCCGCTCCCCGCACGCAAGATCGTCCTTTAAATTAAAAAAAAAAAAAAAAAAAATCCCTGGCGCTAGTGGGCATTCCTGCTGCACGATCGCACGATCGTGCAGCAGGAATGCACAAAAGGCATCGGGGAAAGGAAACCCTTTCCCCGATGCCTCTTTGGAGAAATCCCCCCTCCCCAGCAACAAAACTTACCTGTTTGTTCCCCGACGCGCTGGAAGCAAATGGCTTCCTGCGCGTCGGGAACAAAGGAAACCTCCAATGACGTGTACGGGGGGGGTGGGGGGAGGCAGGGGAAGGGCTTCCCCTGCCTTCCCCGGTAAAAATCCCAAGATCGGCGTCCCACGGGGGGAGTGCCAGCGCTTCCCCCGTGGGTGGGTGCCATGACGAGCTGGACTCGTCATGAGCACACGCCCACTGTGTGCCATTACGAGTCCAGCTCGTCATGAGCACCGAAGGGGTTAATAGAATTCTGAATTGTCTGTGTTGTTCTCAAATGTGGAACATCATATGAATTTAAATCTCTAATATATTTGCATGCTGTGCATTCACCTCATCTCTTGAAACTGTAGTGATTAATAAGCCACTTGCTCATGAGTTTTGCTTTGATGACTGTGCAGTAGTGAATCTCTCGATGTGGATTTGCAGAAAGGGATAGGAAGGTGCTAAGAAACATCACCCACCTTAGAATCTGTTTTTAAAATTCCCCAATTTCCTTAAAATCGTTCAATTTTGAGTGCCAGTGACCTAACACTGGTAATAAATGTTTTCTAGCTGGCATTCTGCATTGCATTTTATACTACCCTGGTACTATATTCCCTAACATCGATCTTCCGTGACATTTTTTTTAATGCTTTAGTCGTGCTACAGGTATGTTGAGTTCAGAGTAGCTCTCCCTTTGGGACGCTCTATTTCAGATTCGCAGGATGAATTGTTGCATATTTCACCAGAATCTGTAACACTTCATTTATAATTTAAACCAGTTTAGCAAAGTGTAAGAAGCCTAGTGAAATCTGTGTAATTCTCTTTAAAATCTAGTCCAGGCTAGCAGCCAAGTACAAATTAGTAGTGGCTCAGCCCCCTACAACTGATGCAGTATAAAATGACATATGATGCAAATGATAGCTATATAACCCATGTATAAAAAAACTTGTAAAACAAGAGAAACCTCTGAAGATTAAGAGAGAACCAAGAATAGTCATTTTGGTGCCATGTTAACAGTAAAATATCTATTGTTCCAAAGCAGCTGTTTTTTAAAAACTTATATTAAGAATTTCAATGACAAAATCAACTTGCACATGATTGGAGAAATTAAAGTCTACTACTGTAGCATGAATGACATCACTGCGAGCACTTTAAAGATCCTTTCTGGCCTTTATTTATTTGGCTGGTAAGGCCTATTTGTTTTTAAATCAGCTGCTGTAATGTATTTTTTAACTGGGCTTTAACATATATCACTTCCTTCCCTCTTCATTATGCTGCACTGGGACCTAAATTCAGTACTCATTTTCCGTATGTGCTCCTTTTAAACCTCTGCATAATTGTACCTTGCAACTCCTGGCTCTGAAGATCATATTTTTCGGTGCACTCGCTACTATTCATAACATAGTTGAGCTACGGCATTGTCAGTGCACTCATTGTACACAACTTTCTCCCCTGATAAAATAGGGCCTGATTCACAGAACTAACTTACGTCAAAAACGTAAAGTTAGTACTTTTTGGTATTCACAGAATACACTTACTCATTTTGGTATTCACAGAATGAACTTACTCATTTCGGTATTCACAGAAGTTAGTAGTCCTAACTTTAGGACTCCAAAATGCCTTCTGTGAATACCGAAAGTCTTAAAGTTAGGATTTTTCTCAGTTTAGGAGTAGTAAAGTTAGGACTCCTAACTTTAGGACTCCTAAATGCCTTCTGTGAATACCGAAAGTCTTAAAGTTAGGATTTTTCTCAGTTTAGGAGTCAAAACCCGTTTTCTGCGAGTAGCACGCTACTCCGAAACCCATAAAGGATTAGTGGTTCATTAGTATAGTGAAAATATTAAATTAATTTGAGTGGTGTATATAGTGGTAAATATAATTTTCTAATTATTTGAGTGTGTTTAGTTGATATATTAATTTTGTTATTGTTCTTATAGAGTAACTTTTTTAAAAAAATATATCTTGTAATTTTTAAATCCTTAATTTTTTTTTTATAGTAAGTTAGTGTTGTTGCGGGTTGTTGGGTTTGTAGTGGTAATAGGTTGGGAAGTAAATTAAGTAATAATTAACAATTAGTTATTAATCGTTAATTATTTTAATTGATTTTAATTATGTAATTTATGGAAAACGCATTTATTTGACATATTTTAGTTGCGTGCCGCTACATTTGTAGGGGTCTAGGGTGGAAAGTTAAGTGTTAATTAGTAACTTAATAATTAATTGGTCATTTAATTTTTAATTATGTAAAATATGAAATACTGAATTATTATACTAATATTTTTGTAGCCGGATCCTAGGTTTGTAGGAGTATAGAGTGGGAAGTCATTTAATTATTATTTGTAATTTCATTATTTAATTGAATTTTAACTTTTTAAATTATTGCCTATTTAATTATATTTAAGTTGGGGGCTGCTAGGTTTATAGAGGTCTAGGCTGGGAAGTTAATTAAGTAATAATTATTCATTAATTATTTAATTGATTTTTAAATATGTAAATTATAAAATGCTTATTTTTAAAGTTATATTTTAGGGGCGGGCTGCTAGGTTTGTAGGGGATATAGGGTGGGAAGTCAATAATTGAATGAAAATTATTAATTGGTAGATTACTATGTAGCAGCTTTATGTCCTGGAACTTCAGGGTCTGTTGATCCATATTACACAATTTCTTAACTGGAAAAGGTGAGAGTAAAGGCATTATTTCACGCCAAACAAGTGGTTCCCTTTCATTTCACTGAGAAAATTGACTTGATGTGTTTTACCTCCCTTCATTGCAAATTCTAAGAAAGCTGCCAAATTAGATTGAGTCTAACGCCTATAAGATGGACAAACAACTTGTTGATGGCTTCTCTTGTGCCGAGAAGGTGTAGCTGGTATGAAAAAACACATCAAAAGGTGCATTGTCTTATGAATTAAAATATGGTGTGAATGAGAGATTGCTGATAGTGGACATTGCCAAGCAGCCTGCAGGGTTTCATTTAATTCATTTAGAGAGCGTTACTCTCTTGAGCGTGAAGAGAGTTTGAGGCATATTTTTTCGATAGATACTTCTAATGGCAGATTCCTCACTTTTAGAAGGGGTCCGACTAGATTCAGAAGATTTTCTTGCGTAGCCCCTGCCCACTAGTAGGAAGTATCATACAACTTCAATGTGACTCCTCTATGTTCCTGGCTGAAGTAGCATATAGGTGCAACCCCAGAGTGGTAATGTCTTTTAATTTCGTTCTGCACCTTCGTACATAGATCTGGAACTAGCCCCTAACTTTTTCTCATCAATTTATTCTCTTAAAAAGTTTTTCCAGTCTGCAAGGAAATATGTCCCCTCCTTTAACAGAGTTTAAGCCCTGTTGCAAGCAAATGTCTGACAGATCAACAACAGGCGTGTCTCTGGTGTTTGGGGTCAGACCCCGACTAACAAGTTGTGCGAAGAGTGTGCCCTGATGCACCTGAATGTGATCTAAGAATGCAAAGCCAAGCTGTACATCGCCGGGCACCAAAGGAGGGTTGTGTAAGGGTCGCTCCCTCTGGAAGTTATGGACACAGACCATGCCCGCTCCCGTAGTTGCTCTTGTGACACGTTGTTGTTGCGGTCCAAGTCTTCTAGTAAGTCTAAGAAGAAGCACAAGAAGTCTAAGTGGGCCTCATCCAGCCTCGCCACTCCATCTGAGAATGCGTGAGACATCATGGTACCCCACGGTCTTGCTTGCAAGTCCCGTACCGGAGAGCCAATCCCACAACTCGTCCCAATACACCCCAAATGTTTGAATCCATTGGAGGCGTCACCGCTGATTAGATTGAGGTATTTAAGGAGGCCATGCTCTGAATCTTGTGCATCCTACCAGCTCCCTCCAGTGCGCCTTCATGCACCATGAATTAGTTGAGGCCTCCAGTCAGCTTACTGCTGGTGGGTCTACCCCGGCACCGTCTGTGCCTCCTGAACCTGCTTTAAGTTCAGCTCTGACTCTGGATGATAGTGTTGGACCTGCAAGACGCTTATTTCCATATCCCCATATTGCAGACTCGGACATTACCTGCGGCTCAAGGTGAGTCACAAGCTTTTTCAGTTTGCCGTGGTCCTTTTTGGCCTCACCAGTGCCCTTTGGGTGTTGACGAAAGCGATGGCGGTGGTCGCAGTAGTACGGCGGTTGGGAGTACCAGTTTTTTTCCTACCTTGATGACTGGCTATTGAAGGCAGGCTTGCCACAGTCAGCCTTGAACCACCTTCAGATGTTGGTGGACATCCTTAAAGTGGTGTTCACTATAAAAGTTTTTAAGTCACCCATGACCATTTCGCAGAGGCTCCCTTTGATCTGAGCCACCCTGGATGAGAAGAACTTTCTGGCCATCTCTCCGTATTAACGAATCCAGGACATTCGGGCTATTATCCCGATATTTCTCGGTCCTAGGTCTCATTGAGGATGGCTCTGAGGCTTCTAGGCTTCTTGGCCTTCTGCATCCTGCTTGTCGAACATGTCAGATTTCACATACGGGTTCTGCATTGGGATCTGAAGTGTCAGTGGGCCCAGCACCAAGGTAATCTGTTGGATTCCATCCAGGCTTCAGAGGAGACTGCAAAATATCTGCAGTGGAGGCTGCTTGACTGCAATTGGATCAGTAGTAGACCACTCTCCCTACCCCATACAGAGCTGACATCCGATAGAGACATCTAGCTGCAGATTCCTTACCTTTGAACTTCCAGGTGTCAGGCTGGATCCGAAAGATTTTTCTTAGCAGTGCCCCTGCATGCCGGTCGACTCTGCGTGACGTCATCGGCATTGTGTTCGTCATCGTTGTGACATCCGCGGCGTCAATATAAACCGCCACTCCGACTCGATGACGTCAGTTCTTTTCTTTCCGTGCCACCCAGCGCAGATACATCGAAGAGAGCTACCCCTGTAATTTTTTGACAAACTTTTTTCGACTTTGTCAACTCCTTTTGGTGAGTAGGATGTCTAGTAAGAAGACCTCGGGGTTCAAACCGTGCAGCGCTTGTTATCATGCCATGTCGGTCATGGACCTCCACTTACTGTGTTTCTGGTGTCTGGAGCACGACCACGACACAAAGTTGTGTTCTGATTACCGGGCCATGGCGCCGAAGGCTTTGAGGGATCGGCCCCTAAAGCTGATCGCGGCCCAGAGTCCAGCACCACGGAAGTTGCCTCGTCTATCCCAGGTCTTGGTCAAGAGAAAGGTCTGAGCACCGCTCCGGTGAATCGAAGTGCGCTTAGTAGAAGTCATCAAAGTCAGGTAAGAGGCACCACAAAAAAACACAAGAAGTTGAAGCGTGCTTCAACTTCGCCCCGCCAGTCTCGCGACGACTCGTGAGGAGCCTCGTTGCTCGAGGCCACGCTCTGCGGAGCGGGTGCCCGGGTCGGCTCCGCGTTTCCTGCGGCCCCCGCCCAGCTTAAGGAGTTTTATGACTCCATGTGCGCCCTATTTGGCCAAGCTGACCCTGCCGGCGCGCCTTCAGGCCCTGCAGGCTCAGATGATGAAGTCTTTGTGGGTTCCACGCCTTCAGCATCCTGCTGGTGGACCATGCACGGTGGCGCATGCGAGCTTTGCAGTGGGACCTGAAGTTCCAATGGGCACAGCATCGAGGAAATCTCACCAACCTGGTACAGACCTCGGACGGCACTGCGAAAGACCTGCAGTGGTGGCTAACAAACTGCGATTGGGTCAGAAGTAGGCCCCTCTCCCTTCCCCACCCAGATCTCACAGTAGTGAAGGATGCATATCTTCTGGGATGGGGGCGGCCATCTGGGGGAGGTGGAGATCAGAGGACTCTGGTCTCCGGCAGAAGGCAGACTCCATATCAACCTGTTGGAGCTTTGGGCGATCTAATTGGCACTGAAAGCCTTTTTACCATCCATCAAAGGATCACTACCGCCATGTGGTACTGAAGCAAACAAGGCGGAGTGGGGTTGTGGACTCTTTGTCAAGAAACCCTGCGCCTCTGGACTTGGCTGGAACAACAGGGCATTTCCCTGGTGGTTCAACATCTGGCCGGTTCTCTTAATGCCAGAGCTAACTAACTCAGCCGAAGGTGTCTTGTGGATCACGAGTGGGGTCTCCATCCGGAGATGGCGCAAGGTCTCTTTCAGCGTTGGGGAGAGCCTTGGTTAGATCTGTTCGCCTCCAAAGAGAACACGCAATGTCAGCAGTTTTGCATGTTGTAGTTTCCAAGGCGGCTCTCGCTCGGCGACGCTTTTCGTCACGAGTGGATCACAGGCCTCCTGTACGCCTTTCCGCCCATACCACTCTTGCCTAGAGTGCTCAAGAAGATCAGGCGCAACAGAGCACAAGTCATTCTTTTGGCTGCAGATTGGGCACGGAGAGTTTGGTATCCCGAGCTTCTGGATATGAGCATTGATCCTCCGATCAGGCTGCCTCTTCAGGAGGATCTTCTGTTGCAGCAGCAGGGGAGGGCCCTCCATCCGAACCTGTCTACTCTGCCTCCTTGCGTGGAGATTGAGCGGCAACAGTTGACAGCTTTTGACCTTCCTCCCGAAGTCTGCGAGGTTATCGGTATATGCCTGCCGATGGAATACATTTTGTAAATATTGTACAGAACGGTCTATTGACCCATTATCTATCTCCCTGGCAGATATCCTCCTGTTTATCCTTTCCCTGGCCCAGCAGGTCTCTGCTTTGGGCACTTTGAAGGGCTACCTTTCAGCCCTCTCTGCTTTTCTTCGGCTGCCAGATCAGCCTTCACGTTTTAAGACCCCTTTGGTGCAGAGATTTTTGAAGGGGCTAACCCACTTGTTCCCCCTTCCCCTTTTGTTATGCCTCAATGGGACCTTAATTTGGTCCTTACTTTCTTGATTTCCGCACCGTTTGAGCCGATGCACAACTGTCCTCTACGGTTGCTCACTATCAAAACAGCCTTTTTGGTGGCAATTACCTCTGCCAGGAGGGTGAGCGAAAAACAGGCACGGTCATCACAGCCTCCTTACCTTTTCCCACACGAAGTGGTACTGAGAACTAGGGCATCATTTTTGCCCAAGGTTGTAACTCCTTTTCATCTGGGACAGTCCTTTACTCTGCCCACTTTCTATGTACCTCCGCATCCTTCCAAGGAAAAGGAGCGTCTCCACCATCTGGACCCAAAAAGAGCGTAATCGTTCTACCTTGATCGCACAAAAGAGTTCCAGGTGGATGACCAACTCTTTATAGGATATGTAGGAGCATAGAAGGGGCGTGCTGTCCAAAAGAAGGACCATATCACCCTGGGTAATCCTCTGCATCAAAATATGTTGTGCCTTGGCAAAGAAGTAGCCTCCCGAAGGCCTTGGGGCCCACTCCACCAGGGTGAAAGCAGCCACCACAACCCTCTAGCATTGTGTTCCTATTTTTGACACCTGCCAAGCGGCCATATGGGCATCTCTGCACACGTTTGCCAGACGCTATTGCGTGGATTCTGAGGTTCGCAGAGAGGGCCTGTTTGTCGCTCTGCCTTATAGGATTTCCTGGTTTAAAGCTTTGAGGAAAGTATTGCTTAAGTATCTGTTCAAAGGTAAGGAATCTGCGGCTAGATGTCTGTCAGATGGGCAAGTTACATACCTTCGGTAATGCCTTATCTGGTAGAGACATGATCTAGTTGCAGATTCCTTACCGACCCACCCATCCAACCCGCACTGGGGGATTGTCTTTTACTGTTAGGGCTATTCCCCTTCCGGACCCTAGTCTTTTTTTTAACACACCATGGTCAGTCACTTCATGGCTCCACGCTTCTGGCCTGGAAAGTCGTGAAAAGTACTAACATCTGAAAGAAACACGTTAGTGATAGATTTCTTACCTTAGAATTACCCCCAGGCGCCAGACTGGATCCGGAAAGTTTTCGTTAGCAGTACCTCTGCGCGTCGGAAGGTGGCGTCGGTCGGCTCCGTGTCCGGCGTCGTGGTCGCCGGGATGACTTCGCGGCAGCTACTTAGACGCCGCCCTCGCGCGCTGACCTCAGTTCTTTATTTTTCCGCGCCAGCCAGCGCAGATCCGGGAAGAGCGGTACCTCAGTCATTTTTTGACTAAGTTTTTCTTTTTCGAGTCTCACGACTCCGTAAGGTGCACGAAGGATGCCAGGATTCAAGGCCTGCGGTTCCTGTAGCCGACTGATGTCGGTGACGGATCCGCACCGCGTGTGCCTTTTCTGCCTGGATCACGACCACGACCCCAAGTCGTGCTCCGACTGCCGGTTGTTGACGCCGAAGGCTTTGCGGGAGCGGTCCCGAAAGCTGCTTGAACGCCGACAGTCGGCTCCGCGCTGTTCGAGGTCCCGGTCGAGAGGGAGGTCGAGGGACCGGTCGCGGAGCCACCATCAGTCAGGATCGAAGTCTTCGCACTCGGGGTCGGGTAAGTCGAAGCACAAAAAGAAGTCTAAGAAGCATCGTCGCTCTTCGACTTCTTCTCGTCGGTCGACTGACCCGACGAGGCCCGCGGGTGGTGCCCCTCCCGGGGCTCCGCGTCCGGAGCCCGAAGAGTCGACTCAGGGTTTCCCTCCCTTTCCGGGACCCGAGGCGACTCCCGTCAAGCTTCGTACGTTCTACGAGGCGATGCATGCCATCTTTGGGCGGCCCGAACCCGCCGGCGCGCCTTCGGGCCCCGCGGACTCAGCTGGGGGGCAGGCCCACCGTGGATCCAGGCCTGGATCCGGGTCGGCACCACTACCGCGCCCGGCGCCGGCCGGCCTCCCGGCCGGCTTCGACCCCAACCTCCTTCTGGATGAAGACACGGCGCCGGACCGGCGTCAACCGACGCCGGATCTGGCGCCGGGCGGGTTTTTTGTGCCCCTGTTCACTCCTGGAGTCCCTTTTAGGCCAGATTGGCACCCAGAGGACGAGGAGGAGGAGGATTGGGAGGGGTCAGGTGACCCTTTAACAGAACAGCTGGAACAGGACTGGAGCGAGGACCTGGGGGATGCCAGTGGTTTGGACACCTCGTCAGACCTTGGCATCCTGCCTCCTCCTACCGTGGCTACGGAGGATGGAGAGTCTTACGCAGTTGTGTTGCGTAGGGCATCCGAGGCTCTTAACCTCGAGCTTCCTACGGTGGCAGTCAGGACTAACCTCCTGACAGAGGTACTTCAACCGGCAGCGAGCTCTTCGGAGCCCCTGCTGCCTTTTAATGAAGCTATCTCGGATATCCTTTTGGGCACTTGGTCCAAGCCCACCACAGGGGCTCCTGTGGATAGGATGATTGCCCGACGCCACCGCCCGGCTCCGGGCGACCCCTTGTTCCTTTCCCAACACCCTTCCCCTGAGAGCTTGGTGGTCCAAGCCTCGACTTCCCAGAGCGCCTTCCCTACCGCACCCCCGGATAGGGAATCCAAGAAGCTGGATCACCTTGGGAAGAAGTTGTTTTCTTCCTCCAGCTTAGTGCTGCGGTCGGTGAACACCGCATGCCTCTTGGGCCGTTATTCCCACTCTGTGTGGGACTCAGTGGCGCAAGTGCTGCCTCAGTGTCCGGAGGAGGCCCGGACCGTGCTCTCCCGTGCTGTTGCTGAAGGAAGAGACGCAGCTAAGTTCGCCATTCGTTGTGGGCTGGATACCGCCGACTCACTGGGCAGAACGATTCCCACGTCGGTGGCAATCAGCTGCCACGGCTGGTTGAGGACTGGCTTTTCGGGAGATGTCCAGAACACCCTGGTGGACATGCCTTTTGATGGCCGTCGCCTGTTCGGCGACAAGGCGGGGACAGTGCATTGACACGTTTCAAGGACTCGCGGGCTACTGCCAAGTCCTTGGGTCTTTCCACCCTGCGTCCTGCACAGTCTGGTTTTCGCCCCTTTCGTGGCCACGGAAGGGGTGCCCCACCACGTTCCCTTCAGGGCAACAGGCCGGCGCAAAACTTTCCATCCCAGCGCTGCCGGGGACGTGGGAACCAACGCCGTGGTTCTGTGGGCCAGCGGGCGGGCCAGTCCACCTCCACCCCCTCCGCCGCAGCCTCCAAACCCTCCTAGTCCAACATTTCAGGGCCACCTAACACGGATGTATGATGTAACAATGCGATCATTTAGGTCGCGGTACATCACATCGCTGTTTTTACAACGCAAGTCGTTACCACGACTTGCGCTGTAGGGCGCTGGATTTAGGAATAGTATGATATACTATTCCAACTCCAGCCTACGTACAGTAGGGAAGATGTTGGAATAGTAAATCACACTATTCCTTAGTCTAGAGCGCCCTCCAGTGCAAGTCGTGGTAACGACTTGCGTTGTAAAAGCAGCGATCTAAATGTACTGCGGTGTTTTGCCTGCGTTGTTACGGTCGTTTCCCCCTAACACCAGTGGGCGTCAGGATTCGCCATCACGTCCCCCACTGGTGCAACATCACGTCGGACAGGTGGGTTTTGCAAATCGTCCGAAGGGGCTACTCCCTCCCCTTCGAGACTACCCCTCCCTCCATGCCACCCAAGTACCATTGCATATCGGAGGATCACCTGTCCCTTCTCCAGCAGGAAGTTACGGCTCTCTTGGCCAAGGGAGCCATCGAGCGCGTTCCTGTCCCAGAAGTAGGTCGTGGTTGTTATTCCCACTACTTTCTGGTGCCCAAGAAGGACAAAGGCCTGCGTCCTATCTTGGATCTCAGGAACGTCAACCGCTTCCTCTGGAAGGAGAAGTTCAAGATGTTGACCCTAGCTCAGGTCTTGTCTGCCCTGGAGACTGGATGGTAGCGTTGGACCTGCAGGACGCTTATTTTCACATCCCCGTCCTGCTGGCCCACCGGCGTTACCTAACGTTCACGGTAGGCCACGAGCATTTTCAGTTCACTGTGCTCCCCTTTGGCCTTACCAGCGCCCCATGGGTGTTCACGAAAGTGATGGCGGTGGTCGCAGCTCATCTGCGCAGATCAGGGGTTCCAGTCTTCCCCTAACTCGACGACTGGCTGTTGAAGGCGGGCTCGCCCCAGGCTGTTGTCTCCCACCTCCAGACTACGGCCGATCTCCTGCACTTGCTGGGGTTCTCCATCAATGCGCTGAAGTCGCACCTGATTCCCTCTCAGAAGCTCCTCTTCATCGGAGCGGTTCTGGACACAACGCAGTTTCGGGTTTATCCTCCCGAACAGCGAGTCTGGGATATTCGGGCTATGATTCCGATCTTTCAGCCTCTATCCGGGTGTCAGTCAGGAAGACCTTGAGGCTGTTGGGACTCATGGCCTCCTGCATCCTGCTGGTCGATCATGCCAGGTGGCATATGCGGGCTCTGCAGTGGGACTTGAAGTTCCAGTGGGCGCAGCATCAGGGGAACCTGTCCGATTGCGTCCAGATTTCGGAGGGCACTGCACGACAATTGCAGTGATGGCTCACGAACCAGGATTGGGTCAACGGCAGATCCCTCTCCCTTCCCCAACCAGAACACACTGTGATGACGGATGCATCCCTTCTGGGATGGGGTGGCCACATGGGAGAGGCGGAGATCAGAGGCCTCTGGTCTCCGGCGGAGTCCGGGCTCCACATCAACCTCCTGGCGCTTCGGGCGATCCGTCTTGCACTCAAGGCATTCTTTCCCTCTGTCCGGGGAAGAGTAGTGCAGGTGTTCACAGACAACACCACCGCCATGTGGTACTGCAACAAACAGGGCAGGGTGGGGTCGTGGACCCTATGTCAAGAGGCTCTGCGTCTCTGGACATGGCTGGAACATCAGGGCATATCTCTGGTGGTTCAACACCTGGCAGGTTCCCTGAACGCCAGGGCGGACGAGCCTGCAGCCGCAGGTGCATGATGGATCACGAATGGCGTCTTCACTCGGAGGTGGCGCAAGGACTCTTTCAACAGTGGGGAGAGCCTTGGTTAGATCTGTTCGCCACCGAAGAGAACGCGCAATGTCAGCAATTCTGCGTGTTGAAATTTCCAAGGCGGCACTCGCTAGGCGACGCTTTTCGTCGCGAGTGGAGTTGCGGTCTTCTGTACGCCTTTCCGCCTATACCACTTCTGCCCAGAGTGCTGAAGAAGATCAGGCGCGACCAGGCCCAAGTCATTCTTGTGGCTCCGGATTGGGCACGAAGAGTATGGTATCCCGAGCTACTCAGTATGGCCATCGATCCTCCGATTCGTCTGCCTCTTCGGGAGGATCTTTTGTCGCAGCAGCAGGGGACGGTCCTCCACCCGAACCGGTCCAGCCTCCACCTCCTTGCGTGGCGATTGAGCAGCGGCAACTGACATTTTTTGACCTGCCTCCCGAAGTCTGTGATGTCATCTTGGCAGCCAGGCGTCCCTCCAGTAAGACGGTATACGCCTGTAGATGGAACAAATCTGTGGCATGGTGCACAGCAAAGGCTGTGGATCCCCTTTCTGCCGCTCTTTCTGAGGTTCTCTTGTTCCTTCTTTCTTTGGCCCAGCAGGGCTCTGCTCTGGGCACTCTAAAGGGCTATCTTTCGGCCATTTCTGCCTTTCTCAGGCTTCCTGATCAACCTTCTCTTTTTAAGTCCCCTGTTGTTAATCGTTTTCTGAAAGGCATAACGCATCTCTTTCCTCCGGTTCCTTTCGTTATGCCTCAATGGGACTTGAACCGGTCTTGACCTTTTTAATGTGTGCTCCCTTTGAGCCACTTCACAACTGTCCTATTCGTCTCTTGACGCTTATGACTGCTTTCCTGGTGGCCCTCACTTCTGCTAGGAGAGTGAGTGAGCTCCAGGCTCTTTCTCTAAGCCTCCATTTCTGGCTATGCATCCGGACAAAGTGGTCCTACGCACTCGTCCATCCTTTCTTCCAAAGGTGGTTACATCTTTTCATATTGGCCAAACCATCACTTTGCCCATCTTCTTTCCGCCTCTGCATCCTTCGAGAGAGGAAGAGAGGCTCCACCGTCTGGACCCAAAACGTGCGCTCTCCTTCTACCTAGACCGCACAAAACAGTTCCGGGTGGATGACCAACTCTTTGTTGGCTACGTGGGCGCCAAGAAAGGTCGGGCTGTACACAAGCGGACCATTTCCAGGTGGGTCGTCTTGTGCATCAAGGCCTGTTACTCTTTGGCTAAAAAGGAGCCTCCAGTTGGGTTGCGCCCCCATTCCACCAGGGCGACGGCACCCATCACTGCTTTGGGAGGGGGAGTTCCTCTAAGCGACGTCTGTCAGGCAGCTACGTGGGCATCGCTGCACATGTTCACCAAGCACTACTGCCTGGACAGCCAAGTCCGGAGAGATGGCTTCTTTGGCCGTTCTGTTCTCCAGGACTTTCTGGTGTGATCTTGGTTCGCAGACCCACCACCGGGGTTGGTATTGCTGGGGTATCTATTCTAAGGTAAGGAATCTATCACTAACGTGTTTCTTTCAGATGCACAAGTTACTTACCTTCGGTAACGATATATCTGTAAGAAATATTAGTTAGTGATAGATTCCTTACCGCCCCACCCATCCTCCCCATTCTGCGAACTGATTTCTAGGGTTAAGGACATCCCTTCAGGGCCCTAGTTTTGTGCACCAGTGGTCAGTATCTTGCATGGCTCTGCGTTTCTGGCGCGGAAAGTCGTGTACAGAACTGACGTCAGCGCGCGAGGGCGGTGTCTAAGTAGCTGCCGCGACGTCATCCCGGCGACCACCACGACGCTGACGACGGACGCGGAGCCGACCGACGCCACCTTCCTACACGCAGAGGTACTGCTAACGAAAACTTTCCGGATCCAGTCTGACGCCTGGGGGTAATTCTAAGGTAAGGAATCTATCACTAACTAATGTTTCTTACAGATATATCGTTACCGAAGGTAAGTAACTTGTGCGTCAGCACCGGAGTGGCGGTTATATTGACGACATGGATGTCACGTCGATGACTAACACAACGCCAACTATGTCACGCGAAGTCGACCGACGCAACCTACCGGCACGCAGGGGTACTGGTAAGAAAAATCTTCCGGATCAAGCTGATTAGCGAAGTCACATGGGAGTGGTGGAAATCCGCGGCCTCTGGTCTACGGCGGCGACCTACCTCCACATAAACTTTCTGAAGTTGCGTTCGATCTACTTTGCTTTCAAAGCCATCCTGCTGTCCATCAAGCAGGACACCACCTCCATGTGGTATTGCAGCATTCAGAGCGAGATACGGTCCTTGTCTCTGTGCCATCAGGCCCTGCGCCTCTTGGGTAGGCTGAATCATAAGGGTATTTCCTTCTTTAAATGTCAGGGCGGAAAAACTCAACCAAAGATGCCTGGCAAGTCACGAATGGCTGCTGCACGTGGAAGTGGGGCAGGCTGTCTTTCAGCAATAGGAAGAGCCTTGGCTTGATCTTTATGCCACTTCCCATAACGCGCAGTGTCAACAAGTTTGCACGTTGGAGTTTCTAAGAAGGCTCTGTCTCGGAGACGCATTCCCCCTAGAGTGGAGAACGGAACTCCTGTATGCCTTCTCACTGTTTTCTCTTGTGCCCCGAGATCTGAAGGAAATCAAGTATGACCACGGCTAAGTCAGCCTAGTGGCTCTGGATTGGACCCGGAAAGTGTGGTACCTGAAACTTCTGGGCACGAGCATCTCTCCTCCGATCAGACTACCGCTTCAAGAAGATCTTCCATTACAGCAGCTGGGCCTGCGCAATCCGCACCCCCATGTGTGGAGATTGGGCAGTGGCAGTTGACAGAATTTGATTTACATCCTGATCTAGTGGATGTAATTTGAGGATCCTAGGTGCCTTCTACAAAATCTGTTTAAGATGGATGCTGGGACAAGTATGTGGCTTGGTGTTGCATCTGTAAAATGGACCCGCTGCAGGCTAAATTGTCTGATGTTTTGCTGTTTGCTCTGTCTTTGGTCCTGCAAGGACTTGCAGTGGACATTATTAAACGTCATCTGTCAGCCCTTTCGTTTTTTTGCATTTACCAGACCAGCCATCTTACTTAAATGACCTGTTGTGAAGCATTTTCTCAAAGGTTTGGTCCACATATTTCCTCCTAAACCTTTAGTGATCCCCCACTGGACTTTAATCAGGCTTTTTCTTTCCTTATATGTACCCCTACTGAGCCATTGAACAGCTGTTCCCTACACTTCTTAACCCTAAAGACAGTTTTTGTCATTGCAATCTCCTCCGCTCGTCACATGAGTGAGCTTCAAGTCCAACTGCCCTGTAGCATCTTCTTTTCAGAGAAACTGGTGTTGAGAACTAGAGCGTTCTTGCTACCAAAAGTCATGAATTCCTTTCAAGTTGGGCAGTTCATCACTCTCTTGAGGTCCTTTGCCCCTCCCGACCTCTCAAGAGCAGAAGAGACTCCATTGTTTGAAAACCCCAAGAGAAAGCTCAGCTTTTACATCTATTGGACTAAAGACCATCAGATTGACGATCAGCTGGTGGTTGTTCTATCTGAAAGAGACACGTTAGTGATAGATTCCTTACCTTAGAATATCCCCAGGCGTCAGGCTGGATCCGGAAAGTTTTGCGTAGCAGTACCCTTGCGCGTCGGTAGGCGGCGTCGTGCGGCTCCGCGTCCGTCGTCGGCGTCGTGATCGCCGGGATGACGTCGCGGGCAGCACTTAGGCGCCGCCCTGCGCGCTGACGTCAGTTCTTCTTTTTCCGCGCCAGCAAGCGCAGATCCGGGAAGAGCAGTGCCCTGGTCAATTTTTGACCATACTTTTTGGTGATTTTTTCACTGGTTTTTTCCAACTTTAAGGTGTCGTAGGGATGCCCGGCTTCAAGCGATGCGGCGCCTGTGCGCGGATGATGTCCGTCACCGACCCGCATTGGGAGTGTCTCTTCTGCCTCGGCCGAGGCCACGACACCGAGTCTTGTCCCGAATGCCAGGCCCTCAACCCGAAGGCTTTGCGAGAGCGGTCTCGAAAGCTCCTCGAGGCCCGGCATTCGGCTCCGCGGAAGCCCCGGTCGCGTGAGAGGTCCAGGGGTCGCTCGCGGAGTGCACACCGGTCGCCGACTTCTTCGTCCGGTAAGTCTCAAGCACAAGAAGTCCAAGAAGCATCGTCGCTCTCGGACTTCGCCTCGCCGGTCTCGCGACTCGGCTGAGGCCCCTCCCGGCACCGTCCCCGCCCCCGCGGCCCCGGACTTGCCTGTGGAGTCGCCCCCGTCATACCCGCCCTTCCCGGGTTCGGGGGCGGATCCGGCCAAGGTACAGGAGTTCCTGTCGGCCATGGCCCGCCTCTTCGGGCCTTCAGGCCCCTCCGGTGCGCCTTCGGGCCCCGCGGGCCCTGATGGGGTTGCTCCGGCGTCGCCGGCGGCTCCGGCCCCGGCGTCGCCCGAGCCTCCAGCCTCGATCCCGGCTCCGGCTTCGGCCCCGGCCTCGATCCCGGCTCCACAACCCCCATCGACGCCGGTCGACCTCACGACACCTCCGCCGGCGCCGATGTCTCCGGTGCCGTTCTCGACGCCGCCCTGGGCTCCGGGCGGCGTCGTCCCCCAGTTCCTTCCGGCTCCGGACATGGACCCGGAGCGACGTCGCTCGACGCCGGCTCCGGCGCCGATGGGACCTTGGGTCCCAAATGTCCCTCCTCCTCCTTATTTTGACCCAGAGGAGGACCAGGAGGACTGGGAGGGGTCTGATGACCCTCTGACACGCAACTGTCAGTATGATGAGGACTGGACAGAGAGTCTAGGGGAGGCCAGTGGTCTGGATACTTCTCCTGACACTGGCATGCTGTCTCCTCCCGTGGCTACGGAGGAGGGGGCCAATTTTGGTACGGTGTTGCGTAGGGCTGCTGGGGCCTTACGTCTCCAGCTCCCTACTTTGACGGTCAAGACTAACATCTTGACAGAGGTGCTTCAGCCGGCAGCCTCCTCTGCGGAGACTGTGCTGCCGTTTAACGACGCCCTCACTGACGTTCTTTGGGCGCCTGGTCCAAGCCCAACACAGGGGCTCCTGTGGATCGGAACGTGTCACGACGCCATCGCCCCGCTCCGGGCGACCCCCTGTTTCTTTCTGTCCACCCCACTCCTGAGAGCTTGGTTGTCCAAGCCTCCGCTTCCCAAACCGCCTTCCCTACCGCTCCTCCGGATAGGGAATCCAAACGCCTGGATCAGTTTGGGAAGAAAGGTTTTTCTTCCTCCAGTGCTGGCTTGCGGTCCGTTAACACCGCTTGTCTTTTGGGCCGATATACCCACTCCCTGTGGGATTCGGTGGCGGATGTTTTGCCCCAGTGCCCTGAGGAGGTCCAGGCACTGCTTTCCCGCGCCATTGCGGAAGGAAGGGATGCGGCCAAATACACTATCCGTTGTGGCCTTGACACCGCCGACTCGCTGGGCAGGTCGATTGCAACGACGGTGGCGCTCCGGCGCCACGCCTGGCTGAGAACCACTGGTTTTTCAGGGGATGTCCAGAATACTCTCATGGACATGCCCTTTGATGGAGTCGGTCTTTTGGGTCCAAAGCAGACCATGCGTTGGAGCGCTTTAAGGACTCACGGGCTACTGCAAAGTCCCTGGGCCTTTCTGCTACACGCCCTCCGCTACCTTCTGCTTTTCGCCCCTATCGTGGCCACGGTAGGGGCGCCCTTCACGTCAGCAGCCCAGCCACCGGCCCGCGCAGCAGGCGTCTTCGCGTGGCCGAGGACGTGGATTCCGCCGTGGCGGATCGGGCAACCAGCGTGCGGGTCAGGCCACCACCTCCAACCCGTCCGCGGCCTCCAAGCCCTCCTAGTCCCTCCTTTCAGGTGCACGGCACGCCAGTAGGGGCAGGGTCCGCCATCACCTTCCCCACTGGCGCACCATCACCTCGGACAGGTGGGTCTTGGACATTGTCCGAAGGGGCTACTCCCTCCCCTTCGAGACCACCCCCAGCCATGCCACCTCAATTCCACCGCATGTCAGGGGATCACTTGGTGCTTCTACGGAAGGAAGTCACGGCCCTCTTGACCAAGAGGGCCATCGAGCATGTTCCGACCCCAGAAGTAGGGCGTGGTTGCTACTCCCACTACTTTCTGGTGCCCAAAAGGGACAAGGAGGACATGCGTCCTATCTTGGACCTCCGGAACGTCAATCGCTTCCTCCGGGAAGGAGAAGTTCAAGATGCTCACCCTAGCTCAGGTCTTGACTGCCCTCGACCCTGGAGACTGGTTGGTAGCGTTGGACTTGCAGGACGCGTATTTCCACATCCCCGTCCTGCCGGCCCACCGGCGTTACCTTCGGTTCACGGTAGGCCCGAGCATTTTCAGTTCACCGTGCTCCCTTTGGCCTTACAAGTGCCCCTCGGGTGTTCACGAAAGTGATGGCGGTGGTCGCAGCTCATCTGCGCCGGGCAGGGGTTTCAGTCTTCCCCTACCTCGACGACTGGCTGCTGAAGGCGGGCTCGTCCCAGGCAGTCGTCTCCCACCTCCAGACTACGGCCGAACTCCTGCACTCGCTGGGGTTCTCCATCAATGTGCCGAAGTCGCATCTAATTCCTTCTCCACAGCTCCTTTTCATCGGAGCAGTTCTGGACACGACGCAGTTTCGGGCCTATCCTCCCGAACGGCGAGTCCGGGATATTCAGGCTATGATTCCAATCTTTCGGCCTTTATCCTGGGTTTCGGTACGGATGACCCTGAGGCTGCTGGGCCTCATGGCCTCCTGCATCCTGCTGGTCAATCATGCCAGATGGCATATGCGGGCTCTGCAGTGGGACCTGAAGTTCCAGTGGGCGCAGCACCAGGGCAACCTGTCCGATCACGTCCAGATCTCGGAGGGGACTGCAAAACAGTTGCAGTGGTGGCTCTCGAACCGGCAATGGGTCATGGGCAGATCCCTCTCCCTTCCCCAGCCAGAGCATACAGTTGTGACGGACGCGTCCCTTCTGGGATGGGGCGGTCACATGGGAGAGGCGGAGATCAGAGGCCTCCTGGTCTCCGGCGGAGTCCCGGCTCCATATCAACCTTCTGGAGCTCCGGGCGATCCGGCTTGCACTCAAGGCATTCCTTCCTCTGTCAAAGGGAAGGTAGTGCAGGTGTTCACAGACAACACCACCGCCATGTGGTACTGCAACAAACAGGGCGGGGTGGGGTCTTGGACCCTTTGTCAGGAGGCTCTGCGCCTCTGGACATGGCTGGAACATCAGGGCATGTTCCTGATGGTTCAACACCTGGCAGGTTCTCTGAACGCCAGGGCGGACGAACCTGCAGCCGCAGGTGCATGATGGATCACGAATGGCGTCTTCACTCGGAAGTGGCGCAAGGACTCTTTCTACAGTGGGGAGAGCCTTGGTTAGATCTATTCGCCACCGAAGAGAACGCGCAATGTCATCAGTTCTGCGCGTTGGAATTTCCAAGGCGGCACTCGCTCGGCGACGCTTTTCGTCGCGAGTGGAGTTGCGGTCTGTTGTACGCCTTTCCGCCTATACCACTTCTACCCAGAGTGTTGAAGAAGATTCGGCACGACCGGGCCCAAGTCATTCTTGTGGTTCCGGACTGGGCTCGAAGAGTTTGGTATCCCGAGCTACTCAATATGAGCATAGATCCCCCGATCCGTCTGCCTCTTCGGGAGGATCTTCTGTCGCAGCAGCAGGGGACGGTCCTCCACCCGAACCTGTCCAGTCTACACCTGCTTGCGTGGAGATTGAGCGGCGGCAGTTGATTCCTTTCGACTTGCCTCCCGAAGTTTGTGATGTGATTCTGGCAGCCAGGCGTCCCTCCACTAAGGTGGTATACGCCTGCAGGTGGAACAAATTTGTGGCGTGGTGCACAGCAAAGGCTGTGAATCCCCTTTCTGCCCCTCTTTCTGAGGTCCTTCTGTTCCTTCTCTCTCTGGCCCAACAGGGTTCTGCCCTGGGTACCATCAAGGGTTATCTTTGTGCTATCTCGGCCTTCCTCAGGCTCCCTGATCAGCCCTCCCTTTTCAAGTCCCCTGTTGTTAACAGGTTCTTAAAAGGCATTACTCACCTCTTCCCTCCTGTTCCGTTTGTAATGCCTCAGTGGGACTTGAACTTGGTTCTTACCTTTTAATGTGCGCTCCCTTTGAGCCTCTGCATAACTGTCCTCTTCGTCTTCTGACTCTGAAGACTGCCTTTCTGGTGGCCATCACCTCCGCTCGGCGGGTGAGTGAGCTCCAGGCTCTATCTTGCAAACCTCCCTTTCTGTCTGTTCATCCAGACAAGGTTGTTCTTCGGACGCGTCCGTCCTTCTTGCCAAAGGTGGTTACTGCTTTCCACATTGGGCAGACCATCACTTTGCCCACCTTCTTTCCGCCTCCGCATCCTTCCAGAGAGGAAGAGAGGCTCCACCGTCTGGACCCAAAGCGTGCGCTCTCCTTCTATATCGACCGCACAAAACACTTCCGGGTGGATGACCAGCTCTTTGTTGGCTACGTGGGCGCCAAAAAGGTCGGGCGGTGCACAAGAGGACCGTCTCCCGCTGGGTTACCTTGTGCATCAAGACCTGCTATTCTTTGGCCAAGAAGGAGCCTCCTGTTGGGCTGCGTGCCCATTCCACCAGGGCAACGGCTGCTACCACGGCCTTGGGCCGCGGTGTTCCGCTGCCGGTTATCTGTCAGGCAGCTACGTGGGCCTCGCTGCACACGTTTACTAAGCATTACTGCCTTGACAGTCAGGTCCGGAGGGACGGCTTCTTTGGCCGTTCTGTCCTCCAGGACTTCCTTGTCTGATCTTTGTTCGCAGACCCACCACCGGGGTTGGTATTGCTGGGGTATCTATTCTAAGGTAAGGAATCTATCACTAACGTGTCTCTTTCAGATGCACAAGTTACTAACTTGTGTAACGATATATCTGTAAGAGACAGTAGTTAGTGATAGATTCCTTACCGCCCCACCCATCCTCCCCGTTCTGCGAACTGATTTCTAGGGTTAAGGACATCCCTTTCAGGGCCCTAGTATTTTTCGGACACCTGTGTCAGCTTCTTGCATGGCTCTGCGTTCCTGGCGCGGAAAGTCGTGTACAGAACTGACGTCAGCGCGCAGGGGCGGCGCCTAAGTGCTGCCCGCGACGTCATCCCGGCGATCACGACGCCGACGACGGACGCGGAGCCGCACGACGCCGCCTACCGACGCGCAAGGGTACTGCTACGCAAAACTTTCCGGATCCAGCCTGACGCCTGGGGATATTCTAAGGTAAGGAATCTATCACTAACTACTGTCTCTTACAGATATATCGTTACACAAGTTAGTAACTTGTGCTTTTGGCATCGAAAGGCGAAGTAGTGCAGTAGAGGGTTTTGTCCACGAGGATTATCCTCTGCATTAACATCCACTATGAGATGGCCAAGAAGCAGCCTCTACAAGGTTTGAAGGATCATTCTACCAGAGCCAAGATTGCTACCACTATGTTGGCATGCGGATTGCCTGTCCTGGATATTTGTCAGGCGCGACGTAGGCTTCTGATAGACTTCTAGCTGCAGATTCCTCACCTTTTTCAATATGCCCCACGCATCAGACTGGATCTTGAAACTACTCTGTAGTCCCTCTGCATGTTGGTAGGTGGCACTGTGCAGCTTTCCACTGATGCCGTTCCATTCTGTAAATGACATGCGGAGCCTGAATAGGCGCTACTCTCGCATGCTGACATCAGTTCCTTTCTTTCAGCGCCTCCTGACATGGATCTGAGCTCTTATCTTTCGCAGAGACACTTTACCTTGATATTTCCTCCAAATGTCTACAGTGTGCAAGGGATGACTCCCTCTAAAAATATAGGTTTTAAGCCCTGTAGGTACTGTTGCAAACAAATGTCTGCGACAGATCCCCATCAGGTGTGCCTGTGGATTTACTGTAAGGGGTAAAGACCAGTGCCTGTGGTGCCTGTGGTCGAACCACAACTCCAAGGCCTGAAGTGACTGCACATCGATAAACCCGAAGTCCATCCATCACAGCGAGGCAAAACTTTAGATCGCCAAGCATAAGAAGACTTCTTGCCGAAGCCGCTCTGAGTTGCTGTCCAAGGTTTGGTCCCGATCCAGGAGTTGCTCATGCCGCTCATGAGGCTGATGTTCATTGAGTTCGTTAAGTCTAAAAAAAAACAAATCAAAGCAGAACTCGGCCCTCTTCGCCACTCACATTTGCCTGAGCAGGCGCAAGGGCAGCTGCATGGATCTAGAACTTGCTCTGGGAGTCAGCTGACTTCAGAGACGGTACCTCAACTGTTTCGGGCACAACCAGAGTTTCCGGAGCAGTTTGGCACTCCGCAACAGATCGAAGAGGTCTGCTCAGCCCTGTGCCGGCTGTTTGGCTTCTTGCCGACTAATTCTGACGTGTCTTTGGGCCTCAAGGAGCTCGAGGCCTTCCACCTGCAGTGCTGCCTGCAGGTTCACCCTCTGCACCAGCTGGATCCTCAGAGGCTGTTACGACGTCTCTGTCCTCAGTCCACACCCTACCTCAAGTGCTGCAGTCCATGCCAGTCCTCGGGACTTTAGCGCCAGTATCAAATACAGCAAAGCCAGATGAGGAGCTACCTATAGTACTGTCCAACTCCGAGACGGCGCCAGTCCTACCTCACCCGCTGCCATTCTCGGTAAACAGTTGAGGTGCCACTTACTCTCCACAGGTTAGACCACACACCCTGCATTCACTTTCTGGCACAGACTCGGACAATGATTATGATGCGAGTGATGTTTGCTCAGCCCTATCAAGATGATTATAGGTAAGATGGCTTGTGGTAGGCTAGTGGTCTTGATACCTCCCCTGAAATGGGACTTCTCTCATCCCCAATACCAGCCACAGAAGTGGTAATGCTTAGAGCATCTGAAGTCCTTGACCTCCAGCTCCCCACTTTAGAGTTAAAGACAAACTTATTGACTGTAGTTCTCCAGACAGGGCAAACATCTTCTGAAACCCTCTTGCCATTTAACGAGGCCTTAACGTACACCTTATTGGAGTCCCGAGTCAAACCTTGCTCTGGTCCACCAGTCAACTGCCAAATTGCGCAACACCATCGTCCTGCCCTGGGCAAGCCCACTTCCCTATATCAGCACCCCTCCTCTGGAAGTCTGGTTTTGCAAGAGCCCGCAAGTAAGACCAATCCCAACGCATTCCCAGCTACTTCCCTAGAATGAGTCAAAACATGTTGAAATTGTTGGCAAACGAGTATTTTCATACACCAACTTAGGGCTCAAATCCATAAATGCTAGCTACCTGCAGGGGTGCAATTCACACACCCTTTGGGACTCTGTGGCTCAAGTCTTCCCAGTTGTCCTCGAAGATTTCCAACCTGTCCTTGCTCAAGCCATTCAGGATGGCCAGGATGCTGTCAAGTTCACAATTCGTTGTGGCTTGGACACCACTGATTCCATCAGCATCAGTGTTGCCATTCGCTGCCACACCTGGCTGAAGTCCATGCGTTTTTCAGGCTATGTCCTGTTGTCTCTCATGGACATGTTGTTCATGCTGGGACTCACCTGTTTGGGGACAAGACAGACTCCAGCAGTTCAAGGACAGCAGGTCAGTGAGAGCAGGGCATGGCACATTCTTTGAGCTCATCTGTCCCACCCCGCCAGCTGCATCAGCCCTACCGCTCTTTTCGTGGTTTCGGCAGAGGTTCCCCATTCCGCCAGCCAATCCAACCCCAGCATGGCCCCCCAGCAGCTTCACGGTTGTGGTTGTGATGCCCTTCTGCCTCTGTGGCCAAGTTAAAACGAGCCACCCAGTCCACTACCTTCCCTGCACCCCCACCTGCAATACCTCTTTAGCGTACCTTTAGTGGAGCACGGCCATTCGGTGGGACGGGGGGTGGGAGTCCTGCAAATTGTTTGGTAGGACTGTGCCCTCCCCTTCCTTTCTGCACTGCCACACCTTCCATCGTTTCCCCAACGACTGACTACCAGCTTTCCTTTTTGTGGCAGGATGTGCAAGCCTTTTTTGCCAAAGGGGCTATCGAGAAGGTGCTGTGCCGAAAGTAGGATGCAGTTGTTACTCCCGCCACTTCCTTGTGCCCAAAAAGGATGGAAGCCTCTGGCCTATTTTAGACCTACGTCCTCTCAATACTTTTCTCTGGAAGGCAAAATAATAATGCTCGCACTGGCCGGGTTCTTGTCTGCCCTAGACCCTGGAGACTGGATTGCTGCATTGGACCTGCCAGACACCCTACTTGTTTATACCCATCCTCCCGGCCCACTGACATCTGCAGTTCATGGTGCAACAGGAGCATTTTCATTTTGCTCTGCTCCCCTCTGGTCCCACCAGTGCCTTTCGGGTGTTCACGAAAGTGATGATGGTGGTGCCAGCACACCTTTGGAGGTCAGGGGTTCCAGTCTTCCCCTACCTCAACAACTGGCTGTTGAAGGCGGGCTCGTCCCAGGCAATTATTAACCACCTCCAGGCTACAGCGAACCTCCTAACATCTTTGGGGTTCAATGTCGAAGTGCTGAGGTCACACCCGACTCCTTCTCAGATGCTACCATTCATCACAGCCATTCTGGTCATGGTTTGCTTTTGTGCCTTTTCATTAGGAAAGAGTCCAGAACATTCAGGCTATGATCTCGATCTTTAAGCCTAGGCCCTGGATCTCAGTGAGGTTGACTGTGGTTGCTAGGACTGGTGGCCTCCTGCATCCTGCTGGTTGAGCACGCCAGGTTGCATATGCAGGTTTAGCAGTGAGATCCGAAGTCTTAGTAGTCCCAACATCAAGGGGACCTCTCTGACCACGTTCATAATTCAGAGGAGACCGCAAAGGATCTACAATGGTGGTTGCTGGACCGCGAAGGGGTCAGAGGTCAAACACTCTCCCTTCCTCACCTAGAGCTCACTGGGTTGGGGTGGCCATCTGGAAGAGGTGGAGATCATAGGCCTCTGGTCTCCGGCAGAGTCCTGACTCCACATCAACCTTCTGAAGATAAGAGCCATCCGCTTGGCATTGAAAGCCATCCATTCATAAAGGTGAAGCTGGTAGAGGTGCTCACGGACAACCCCAAAGCCATGTGGCACTGCGACAAACAGGGCAAGGTGGGGTAACCGACCCTGTGCAGGAGGCCTCGCGCTTCTGGAATTGGCTCCCCACCAAGGAATTTTCCTGGTGATGAGCCATCTGGCAGGATAATCAAATGCCAGGGTGAATGAGCTCAGCTGTTGATGCCTAGTGGATCACAATTGGCAGTTACACCCAGAGGTGGCTCAGGGTCTCTTCTGCAAGTGGGAAGAACATTGGCTCGATCTGTTCTCCACTGCCGAGAATGCGCAATGTCAGCACTTCTGCTCGTTGGAGTTTGTGGGGTTCTGGGTTGAAATGCTGAATGTTGGGGACGGGGGATTCTGTTGGCAGTTGCTGCCTGGAGGTCTTGGCTGACGATCAATAAAGGACTTGCCAGTTAAACTGTCTGCTTCGTACGTCCTTTCAGTGGCGACGAGTGACCGTCAGTCTGTCCACCCCCTCTGCACTGCCTGCGCCCTTCCTGGAACCTGTTTCCTGCTTTTTTCGGAGTGCCGGATCCCCTGCGCTGGTGTTCTACGCTGCTGTGTTCGTGTTCCCAGCCTTCCGGTTTTCTTCTCCTTCTCCAAGGTTCCCGTTTGTGTTTCCTGCGTTGTCCGTGGCATTTTCTGGAGTTGGTGAGCCATCTGGACCCCCACAAGATTTGGGTGCGTGTGTTGGAGCTCGCGCTGATGCCTCGTCATTAGAGCTCCTGGGTCAGTGGATTACCGCGCAGCTGTACGCGTGTCTTTCTTTTACAGAGCATTCTACAGAGGACTACGTCTGACGTCAGGACGCTACTGTCAAATGTATGACGCCCATCTTTGAGGTACAATTTTGTTTACGGTGATAGGCACACCCTTAAGAATTGCCTGTCAACCTCATCCACTTTACGCTGTCGCTGTATATGCGGTGACCAATGTTTAAACGTCTAATGCTTCTCTGTAAACGGTGACAGGCACACCTTTGATCACTGCCTGTCAGCATTTTCGGCAATAGTGTTTATTATAACCATGGCAACAGCTTACTGTTGATGTGCACAGCTTAATACATTTCTGATATTTTATGTTTCATTAACAATGCTCTGCTGATTCTGCTTTCATCGTTAGTGCACCTACACTTGCTGGTGCACTCAGCTCATTTCAGCACACATTTCATTCTCTTTAACTGTGGAATAAATTGGCAGTCACTGACAGTTATTTCGGCAGCAACTCACTCTGCGTGCATTTTCACAGTCATGGAAGGAATATCTCCGCCACCTCCTTTCCTGGCAAATTCTGGTCCTCCATTGAACTGGATACAATGGCGTGAGGCTTTTGAAGCATATCTTGACGCTATAGATGGCGATACGTTCACATCCAAGAAAAAGAAAGCATTGTTTGTCAATAACTTAGGTCATGAGGGCAGATCAATTTTTTAAAACGCTGCACATTGAAACTGTTCACGTTCTTCCCAGTGGCGAGGGTGACGCTGAGCCTATCGTTGATGAATATGCATCATTAATTCAAACTTTGGGTAAAAGATTTTCTCCCAAAAAGAATGTTGTTTTGGAGAGACACAGATTTTTGCAACTTGCACAACTTCCTGGAGAATCCATTGATGATTTTGTCTCAGTTTTACGTACTTTGTCCTTGAACTGTAATTATAGGGACTTGAAGGAAGAAATAATCCGGGATCAACTAATTGAGAAAACGTTCAATAGGAGAATCCAGGAACGTTTACTGACTAGTGAGGATCCTGGTTTGGAACTTGCTTTGAAAATTGCAAGGAGTATTGAACAATCTGACATTTGCATGAAAGAATTGGCTGCCAGTCGTTCTAAATTAGAATCCAAGGAAGTTAATGTCATACAGAAAAATGGTGGCGATAAGCCCAAAAGCCAGAATTTTCAGTTTGTAAAAAAAAACTGCGGGGTCCTCAGTGAATACTAAAAAGGATTTTATTTGCTATAGATGTGGTAGTAGTTCCCATTTAGGTAATTTCAAATATTGTCCAGCTTTAAGTCAAACCTGCTTTAAATGTGGCCGCAGAGGTCATTTTTCTCGCATTTGTAGAGCAAGTAGTCGTAGTAGACAAGCTGATAGTGCGATGTGCGAGGATGATGTTGACGTTGATGCTGACTCCGGAAGTGTGAGTGGTGATGCTCATCTTTTAATGATTAGTGAAGAGGAGTGTGTTCAACATGATGAGAATTGTGCACTTATCAAACAAATTGGTAAAAGAAAACCTCCGTTATGTGATCTTTCAATTAATGGCCATAATATAAAGAATCTGAAAGAGAAACGTTAGTGATAGATTCCTTACCTTAGAATATCCCCAGGCGTCAGGCTGGATCCGGAAAGTTTTTGCGTAGCAGTACCCTTGCGCGTCGGTAGGCAGCGTCGTGTGGCTCCGCGTCCGTCGGGATGACGTCGCGGGCAGTACTTAGACGCCGCCCCTGCGCGCTGATGTCAGTTTTTTCTTTTTCCGCGCCAGTAAGCGCAGATCTGGAAAGAGCAGTGCCCTAGTCATTTTTTTACTAAGTTTTTGGGTGATTTTTCACTGTTTTCTCGAAGTCTCTCGACTCCGAAGGTGTCGGTAGGGATGCCCGGCTTCAAGCCATGCGACGCCTGTGGTCGAATGATGTCGATCACAGACCCGCATCAGGATTGTCTCTACTGCCTCGACCACGACACCAAGTCGTGTTCCGACTGCCGGGCCTTGCAGCCGAAGACTTTGCGAGAGCGGTCTCGAAAGCTCCTCGAGGTCCGGCAGTCGGCTCCGCGCCACGCCAAGCCCCGGTCACGTGAGAGGTCGAGGGGCCGGTCGCGGAGTCCTCATCGGTCGTCGGGGTCCAAGTCTTCGCACTCCTCCGGTAAGTCGAAGCATAAGAAGTCGAAAAGCGTCATCGCTCGACGACTTCCCCTCGCCGGTCTCGCGACTCGGCTGAGGGTCCTGTCGGCACCGTCCCCGCGGCTCCGGGAGTGCCTGTGGAGCCGCCCCCGCATTACCCGTCCTTCCCAGGTTCGGGGGCGACTCCGGCCGAGATACAGGAGTTCCTGTCGGCCATGGCCCGCCTCTTCGGGCCTCAAGGTCCCCCCGGTGCGCCTTCGGGCCCCGCGGGCCCTGATGGGGTTTTCCGGCGCACCCGGCGACTCCGGTCCCGGCGTCGCCTGTCACACCAGCCTCGGTCCCGGCTCCGGCGCTGCCACAACCCCGATCGACGCCGGTTGACCTGACGACACCTCCACCGGCGCCGTTCCCGGGGCTCCGGGCGGCGTCGTACCCCGGTCCTCTCCGGACGCGGCGCAGGACCGGCGTCGCTCGACGCCGGCTCCGCCGATGGGACCTTGGGTCCCACATGTCCCTCCTCCTTATTTTGAACAAGAATTGGAGGACGCAGAGGACTGGGAGGGGCCTGATGACCCTCTAACACAGCAATGTGAGTTTGATCAGGACTGGGCTGAGGAGCTTGGGGATGCCAGTGGTTTGGACACCTCCCCTGACCCTGGCATGCTGTCTCCTCCTTCCGTGGCAACGGAGGAGGGAGCAAACTTCGCAACGGTATTGCGTAGAGCAGCTGGGGCCTTACACCTCCAGTTGCCTACAGTGGCTGTCAGGACTAACATCCTGACGGAAGTGCTTCAGCCGGCGGCTACCTCCTCGGAGCCACTGCTGCCGTTTAACGAGGTGCTTTCAGACGTTCTTTTGGGCACCTGGTCCAAGCCCACCACAGGGGCTCCTGTGGATAGGAACGTGGCCCGACGCCATCGCCCTGCTCCGGGCGACCCCCTGTTCCTCTCCCAACACCCCACCCCTGAGAGCTTGGTGGTCCAAGCCTCTGCTTCCCAAAGCGCCTTCCCTACCGCTCCCCCGGATAGGGAATCCAAATGCCTGGATCAATTTAGGAAGAAGGTCTTTTCTTCCTCTAGTGCTGGCTTGCAGTCCGTCAACACCACTTGCCTTTTGGGCCGATATTCCCACTCCTTGTGGGACTCTGTGGCGCAAGTTCTGCCCCAGTGTCCTGAGGAGGTCCAGACACTGCTTTCCCGCACCATTGCGGAGGGAAGAGATGCGGCAAAATACACCATCAGATGTGGCCTTGATACCGCCGACTCGCTGGGCAGATCGCTTGCAACGACAGTGGCGCTGCGCCGTCACGCCTGGCTGAGAACCACTGGTTTCTCGGGTGATGTCCAAAACACTCTTATGGACATGCCCTTTGATGGGATCGGTCTTTTTGGGAACAAGGCAGACCATGCGCTGGAGCGCTTTAAGGACTCGCGGGCTACGGCCAAGTCCCTGGGCCTTTCTGCTGTACGCCCTCCGCAGCCATCTGCTTTTCGCCCCTTTCGTGGCCACGGAAGGGGCGCCCAGTCACGTCCGCTGCCCAGCCACCGGCTCGCGCAGCAAACGTCTTCGCGTGGCCGAGGACGTGGCTCCTGCTGTGGCGGGTCAGGCAACCAGCGTGCGGGTCAGGCCACCAACCCCGCCCCGTCCGCGGCCTCCAAGCCCTCCTAGTCCTTCTTTTCAGGTGCACAGCACGCCAGTAGGGGGCAGGGTCCGCCATCACCTTCACCACTGGCGTGCCATCACCTCGGACAAGTGGGTCTTGGACATTGTCCGAAGGGGCTACTCCCTCCCCTTCGAGACCACCCCCCAGCCATGCCACCTCAATTCCACCGCATGTCAGGGGATCACTTGGTGCTTCTTCAGAAGGAAGTTGCGGCCCTCTTGGCCAAGGGGGCCATCGAGCGCGTTCCGACCCCAGAAGTAGGACGTGGTTGCTACTCCCACTACTTTCTGGTGCCCAAAAGGACAAGGAGGACATGCGTCCTATCTTGGACCTCCGGAACGTCAATCGCTTCCTCCGGAAGGAGAAGTTCAAGATGCTCACCCTAGCTCAGGTCTTGACTGCCCTCGACCCTGGAGACTGGATGGTAGCGTTGGACTTGCAGGACGCATATTTCCACATCCCCGTCCTGCCGGCCCACCGGCGTTACCTGCGGTTCACGGTAGGCCTCGAGCATTTTCAGTTCACCGTGCTCCCTTTCGGCCTCACCAGCGCCCCTCGGGTGTTCACGAAAGTGATGGTGGTGGTCGCAGCTCATCTGTGCCGGGCAGGGGTTCCAGTCTTCCCCTACCTCGACGACTGGCTGCTGAAGGCGGGCTCGTCCCAGGCAGTCGTCTCCCACCTCCAGACTACGGCCGAACTCCTGCACTCGCTGGGGTTCTCCATCAACGTGCCGAAGTCGCACCTGATTCCTTCTCCACAGCTCCTTTTCATCGGAGCAGTTCTGGACACGACGCAGTTTCGGGTCTATCCTCCCGAACGGCGAGTCCGGGATATTCAGGCTATGATTCCGATCTTTCGGCCTCTATCCTGGGTTTCGGTACGGATGACCCTGAGGCTGCTGGGCCTCCTGCATCCTGCTGGTCGATCATGCCAGATGGCATATGCGGGCTCTGCAGTGGGACCTGAAGTTCCAGTGGGCACAGCACCAGGGCAACCTGTCCGATCACGTCCAGCTCTCGGAGGGGACTGCAAAACAGTTGCAGTGGTGGCTCTCGAACCGGCAATGGGTCATGGGCAGATCCCTCTCCCTTCCCCAGCCAGAGCACACAGTTGTGACGGACGCGTCCCTTCTGGGATGGGGCGGTCACATGGGAGAGCCTTCTGGGATGGGGCGGTCACATGGGAGAGGCGGAGATCAGAGGCCTCTCGTCTCCGGCGGAGTCCCGGCTCCATATCAACCTTCTGGAGCTCCGGGCGATCCGACTTGCACTCAAGGCATTCCTTCCCTCTGTCAAAGGACAACACCACCGCCATTTGGTATTGCAACAAACAGGGCGGGGTGGGGTCGTGGACCCTATGTCAGGAGGCTCTGCGCCTCTGGACATGGCTGGAACATCAGGGCATATTCCTGATGGTTCAACACCTGGCAGGTTCCCTGAACGCCAGGGCGGACGAACTCAGCCGCAGGTGCATGATGAATCACGAATGGCGTCTTCACTCGGAGGTGGCGCATGGTCTCTTTCAGCAGTGGGGAGAGCCTTGGTTAGATCTGTTCGCCACCGACGAGAACGCGCAATGTCAGCAGTTCTGCGCGTTGGAATTTCCAAGGCGGCACTCGCTCGGCGACACTTTTCGTCGCGTGTGGAGTTGCGGTCTGTTGTACGCCTTTCCGCCTATACCACTTCTACCCAGAGTGTTGAAGAAGATTCGGCGCGACCGGGCCCAAGTCATTCTTGTGGCTCCGGACTGAGCTCGAAGAGTTTGGTATCCCAAGCTACTCAGTATTAGCGTCGATCCCCCGATCCGTCTGCCTCTTCGGGAGGATCTTCTGTCGCAGCAGCAGGGGTCGGTCCTCCACCCGAACCTGTCCAGTCTACACCTGCTTGCGTGGAGATTGAGCGGCGGCAGTTGGTTCCTTTCGACTTGCCTCCCGAAGTTTGTGATGTGATTCTGGCAGCCAGGCGTCCCTCCACTAAGGTGGTATACGCCTGCAGGTGGAACAAGTTTGTGGCATGGTGCACAGCAAAGGCTGTGAATCCCCTTTCTGCCCCTCTTTCTGAGGTTCTTCTGTTCCTTCTTTCTCTGGCCCAACAGGGTTCTGCCCTGGGTACCATCAAGGGCTATCTTTGTGCGATATCGGCCTTCCTCAGGCTTCCTGATCAGCCCTCCCTTTTCAAGTCCCCTGTGGTTAACAGGTTTCTTAAAGGCATTACACACCTCTTTCCTCCTGTTCCGTTTGTAATGCCTCAGTGGGACTTGAACTTGGTTCTTACCTTCTTAATGTGCGCTCCCTTTGAGCCTCTACATAACTGTCCTCTTCGTCTTCTCACTCTGAAGACAGCCTTTCTGGTGGCCATCACCTCTGCTCGGCGGGTGAGTGAGCTCCAGGCTCTTTCATGCAAACCTCCCTTTCTGTCTGTTCATCCAGACAAGGTTGTTCTTAGGACGCGTCCGTCCTTCTTGCCAAAGGTGGTTACTGCCTTCCACATTGGGCAGACCATCACTTTGCCCAACTTCTTTCCGCCTCCGCATCCTTCCAGAGAGGAAGAGAGGCTCCACCGTCTGGACCCAAAACGTGCGCTTTCTTTTTACATCAACTGCACACAACAGTTCCGGGTGGATGACCAGCTCTTTGTTGGCTACGTGGGCGCCAAAAAGGTCGGGCGGTACACAAAGGACCATCTCCCGCTGGGTCACCTTGTGTATCAAGGCCTGCTATTCTTTGGCTAAGAAGGAGCCTCCTGTTGGGCTGCGTGCCCATTCCACCAGGGCTACGGCTGCTACCACGGCTTTAGGCCGCGGTGTTCCGTTACAGGATATATGTCAGGCAGCTACGTGGGCCTCGCTGCACACGTTTACCAAACATTACTGCCTTGACAGTCCGGTCCGGAGGGACGGCTTCTTTGGCCGTTCTGTCCTCCGGGACTTCCTTGTCTGAATCTGTTCGCAGACCCACCAACGGGGTTGGTATTGCTGGGGTATCTATTCTAAGGTCTGGAATCTGTCACTAACGTGTCTCTTTCAGATGCACAAGTTACTAACTTGTGTAACGATATATCTGTAAGAGACAGTAGTTAGTGTCAGATTCCACACCGCCCCACCCATCCTCCCCGTTCTTCAAACTGATTTCTAGGGTTAAGGACATCCCTTTCAGGGCCCTAGTATTTTTCAGACACCTATGTCAGCTTCTTGCATGGCTCTGCGTTCCTGGCGCGGAAAGTCGTGTACAGAACTGACGTCAGCGCGCAGGGGCGGCATCTAAGTACTGCCCGCGACGTCATCCCGGCGGTCCCGACGCCGACGACGGACGCGGAGCCGCGCGACGCCGCCTACCGACGCGCAAGGGTACTGCTACGCAAAAACTTTCCGGATCCAACCTGACGCCTGGGGATATTCTAAGGTACGGAATCTGTCACTAACTACTGTCTCTTACAGATATATTGTTACACAAGTTAGTAACTTGTGCATCACTAACTAATGTCTCTTACAGATATATTGTTACACAAGTAAGTAACTTGTTCTTATGGCAGATTCTGGTTCTCCGGTTACTCTTCTGTGTGAAAACAAGTTTGCCAAATTGCGTGATGTCGTACTTGTGTCATCTGATATTAAGCTGTTTGCTTATGGGGGCAAAAAAGTAGAAGTTGTTGGCAAGTTCAAGGCTGATCTAAAGTTTTGCGACAATTCTGTCAATACCAGTGTATTTGTGGTAAAAAATGGATCGAATTTGTTGGGTTGGGATGACCAAGGTGATCTCAACATAATTCTAGATCCCAATCATCCTGATCTAGTGTTAACTAGAGATCGTTTGATGAATTCAAATTTAAATGCTGTTGGAGAGGTGCAAGATGTTAATGCCACAAAATGGATCATTGAATTCAGTGAGGTATTTTGTGACCGTTTGGGCAAGCTATGCAATTTCAAATATCGCATCGTTCTAAAGAGTAATGCCATTCCTGTGGTTCACAAAGTCAGGAAGGTACCTTTGTGTCTTAGACAAGAGTTGAAGAAAGAGCTTGACAAATTGTGTGCCATGTCGATCATTGAGCCCATTGAAGGTTCAGAATGGTTGTCCCCGATCGTTTTGGCTCGTAAGGCTGACAAATCTTTGCGTTTGTGTGTGGATCTCCGCGATCTGAATCGCAACATTTGGGTAGATCGTCGACCCTTACCTAACATTAATGAAATGTTGGCAACTTTAGATCATGCTGCGGTGTTTACATCTCTGAACATGTCAGCAGCATACCACCAAGTGGAATTGGACCATGATTCCAGACACTTAACCTCATTTATCACACCAGAAGGTGCCTTCCGCTACATCCGCATGACGTTCGGTTTAGCGTCAGCATCTGCTGTGTTCCAAAGGGTGATGGACATTTTGTTCAAAGGTATGAAAGGAGTTGCCTGTTTTCAGGACGATATTTTGATATATGGCAAAGATAACAAGGAGCATGATTTAAGAGTAAAAATGGTTTTAGAAGTTTTGAGGGAAAACGGCATGACTTTGAGGAGAGACAAGTGTAAGTTTGCCCAGTCTGGCGTTGACTATTTGGGGCACCATGTGTCTGCCGATGGGGTTAGACCCAAGTTGAAAATTTTGAGAGCTATTGAGGATGCACCATCACCCTGTGATAAGGATCAACTCAGATCTTTTTTAGGTTTGGTTGAGTTTTATGCTAAGTTTGTTCCGCAATTTGCCAGTAAAACTGCGGTGTTACACAACCTGCTAAAAAAGAATGCTAGATATGAGTGGACAAATGAGTGTGATTGTGTTTTCAATGAAATTAAGAAAAGCATAGTTTCTGCACGTCCCTTAAAGTCTCAACACGCAAGACTTAAGCATTTTAATGACTGATGCTAGCAGTGTGGGTTTGGGAGCGGTGCTATTGCAGAAGCGCTCGAATAGTTGAGGAGATAGTGGCTTTTGCGTCCCAAGCTTTACGTGGGGTCGAAGCCACTTACTCTACTATTGAGAGGGAGGCCCTCGCCATGTGTTGGGGAACTGAGTATATCAAAACTTACTTGTGGGGGAGAGAGTTTATTCTTCGCACATATCATATACCTTTGGTGGATCTATTTTGCACTCATGGTGGTGGAAGAGCTACTCCCCGCATTGCCAAATGGCAGTATCGTATGCAGGAATTTCAGTACAGGTTAGAGCATGTGTCAGGGAAAAGAAATGTTGCTGCTGACTTTCTAGGTTACCTGTCCCGGACGATTCTAACATGGATACCTCCGAAGATGAGGATTTGATTATGGTTTGTTCCTTGGATAAGGTTTTGGATGGCGCTTTGTGTGAGAAAGAGTGGTTGGATGCTGTGGATAAAGATGATGTTTTAACAAGTGTGAGAAGGTACATGATTCAAGGATGGCCTACTGTTAAGGATTTACATGAGAGTTTTGCTGCTTTTGAGAGAGTAAGTGATGAATTATCTTTTGTCAATGGTATTTGGCGTAGGGGCAATTTGCTTGTTGTTCCAGAGGATCTTAAGTGTAAAATTCTTCATCTTGCTCATATTGGTCATGGTGGTATCAGGGCACTGGTGGCTGGGGGTCGACAGAATGGCAGAACAGTTTGTCAAAGACTGCGATGCTTGTGTTGATAGTTACAAATCCCAGGTTACCGTTCCGTATCCTGTCGTATCTGTGGAACCACCGTCCATGCCCTGGAGCAAATTGGCTTTGGATATTTCTGGACCATTTCCTGTGTTAGGCAGCACACCTAAATTTGCTTTGGTGCTTATTGATTGTCCAGGTGGCCTGAAGTAAAGATGGTTGAATGTGTTTCCACATCTGTTGTTTTGGACTTTCTCAGCAAGGTTTTTGCTAGAGAAGGGCATCCTGAGGAGTTGGTCACCGATAATGGTACCCAATTTGTATCTGTGGAAATGACAGAATTTTTGCAAAAGAATGCTATTTGCCATGTCAGGACGTCTCTTTATCATCCCAGGAGTAATGGTTTAGTTGAGAGATTTAATCGTGTGGTAAAAGATCAATTGCAGTTAGCTTTAACTCAAAAGAAAATTTTGAAGGACATGTTATGGGCGTATAGAACTACTCCACATAGTGTAACTGGAGTGTCCCCTTTCACCTTGATGAGAGGAAGAGTGGCTGGAACTAACTTGAACAGAGGTTGGATGGATCGGAAAATTGTGAACAGTGATGTTCTTGGAAAAGTATTGGATGTGGGGAAAGCTGTATCTAGTAAAGCAAGTGTTGTAACCCCTGGGAGGACCTTGGTGGTCAGGCCTGGTGATTGGGTTCGCAATAAAAAACCTGGTTTCGTGAGGAAAGGTTGTTCCAAATTTTTCTCTCCCAAAAGGGTGGTTGGTGTTCGGGATTGTGGTTGATGGTAGTAAAGTGTGGAGTAAGAGTATGGTTTCTGTTGTTCCCAAGAACAAGACCTCTGTTGTGCGTGACAGATTGGGTGTTCACCAGGATGTTGTGTTCAATGATTGCAGTTCTCAGTCTTTTGGTCATCCTGTCAATAATGACATTGTTTCTAGAGGAAATAGCGGTGGAGGTATTGTGGCTGGGAGTACTGCCAGGAACAGGAAACCTGCACGCTTTATTGAATGTCATGCATTAATCTCTGCTGTTGTTTTTTTTTTTCTCTACTTATTTTATTGCTCTGGTTAAGGCTCGTTTCACGTCACTGTAATGTGCATGTATTTGACATCTTCCTTAGTGTTCTTTGTTTTTTTTTTCTTAATTGTTTTACTTTATTCATGGTTGTTCTTTCTTTTTCTTTTTGTAAGAGGGGATATGTGTGGGGTTCTGGGTTGGGATGTTGGGGACGGGGGATTCTGCTGGCGGCAGTTGCTGCCTGGTGGTCTTGGCTGACGGTCAATAAAGGACTTACCAGTTAAACTGTCTGCCTCGTACGTCCTTTCAGAGTTTCCAAAGCATCTTTCGCTATGTGACTCGTTCTGGCTTGAGTGTAATTTGGGACTCCTGTACACCTTCCTGCCAATACCACTCCTGCCTTGAGTCCTGAAGATCAGACACAACCGGCCCAAGTCATCCTATTGGACAGGAATAGGCATGGAAAATATGGTATCCAGAACACCTGGGCTAGAGCATCTGTCCTCCAGTCAGGCTTCCCCTTTGGGACGATCTGCTGTTGCAGCAGCAGGACAGGGTACTGCACACGGGCCTTCACAATCTCCGACTTCATGCATGGAGATTGATCGGTGACAGCGAAGTACTTTTGACCATTCTTTTTAGGTGGTTGATGTCATCTCAGCAGCCTGTCGTCCCTCGACAAAAACTACATTCGCCTGTAGTTGGTTTGGGACAAATTTGTGGCTTGGAGCAGTAATCAGAAGATTGCCCCCCTTCAGGCCAAATTATCTGAAGTGTTGTTATTTGCTTTGCCCCTAGCCCAGCAAGGCCTTGCTCTGGGCACAGTTAAAGGGTTTCTTTTATCTCTTTAGTCTTTTTTGCAGTTGCCAGATCAGCCTTCTTTGTTCAGATTATCTGTTATTAGATTTTTGAAAGGGTTTCAACATTTTTCTTCCCTCTCCTTTTGTCATGTCACAGTAGAACCATAACCTGGTGCTCACTTTTCTATGTGCACGCCATTTGAGCCACTTCGTGGCTGTCTTTTACAGCTCCTCACCCTCAAGACAGTGATGCATGTGAGTGGCTTCAAGCTGTGTCAACCCACTGTACGCCACCTTCAATCCAGACAAACTGATTCTGCAGACTGTCATCCTTTCTGCCAAAAGTTGTGAACACAGATCCACTTAGGTCAAACCATCACCCTGCCGGCATTCTATGTTACGCCTCACCCCTCTAAGAAGGAGGAGATAAACCATTTCTTGGACGCTAAGAAAGCACTGAGCTTCTACATAGAGAGTACCAAATGCCATCGGGTGGACAGTTAGCTCTTTGTGGGGTTCATTGAAACAAAAAAATGCAAGGCTGTGCAGAAGATAAACCTCTCTTGCTGGATCGTGCTATGCATTAAGATCTGCTACGCATTGGCTACATGGGCGTCCCTCCATATGTTTGTGAAGCATTATGGTCTGGACAATCTGGAAAATCAGTCATTTTGCGTCGCTCTGTCCTTTCTAGTTTGTCAGTTCATAGATCCGCCTCAATATAGGTACGGCATAGATATCTATTCAAAAGGTGAGGTATCTGTAGTTAGAAATCTCTATCAGAAGAACAAATTAATTACCTTTGATAATACTCTTTCTGTTAGAGACACTCTAGCCACAGATTCCTCATCGGCCCTCCCATCCTCCCCATTCTGGTTTGGATTGTATCCATTAATAAGTTCCCAAGTCTAGAAAATCTGACCAGTTTGCTTTGGAGTTCTGCATCTGGGGGCACGGGCAGTTACAAAAGCAACCGACATCTGTATGCCAGTGTGGCGCCTATTTAGGCTCCGCAAGTCATTTATGTAGCGGAACGGCTTTGGCACAGAGCTGCATGGCACCACCTACCTGCGAGCAGAGATACTGCTGATAAATTTCCCAATCCAGTCTGACGCCTGGGGAATATTCCAAAGGTGAGAAATCTGTGACTTGATAGTCTGTACCAGGAAGAGCATTACCGCATGTAAGTAAATTGGTCGTCGGTGGATACGTTCACAAAGCACTACTGCCTTGGCAGCCAGATCCAAAGGGATGGGCATTTTGCAAGCTCGGTCTTGCAAGACTTTTTAATTTGAGCCGTTTCACAGACCTGTGTCCTCGGGAGGCACCACTTTAATATCTATTCTAATGGTAAGGAATCTGCGATTAGCAGTGTCCATCAGAAGAACAAGTTACCGTTGGTAACTCTTTCTGGTGGATACTCAAACCGCAGATTTCTGTCTCCTCTCCCACCTCCCCTTTCTGTGGAATGGACATCTAATACAGCCCCAAATTAGAGATCTGCACACTGTCTGGAATAATTGGTTTTTGGGCTCAATGTCAGAGGGTGTGGACAGTATCTAAAAATAAACAGACATCAGCATGCTGGGGTGTCACCTATATGCGGCTCCAGCTGTCACTGCTAGGGCGGAGCTGAGTCTATGGGGAGTCCTTACTGGTGCACAACGGCTATGCTGCAAAATCTTCCAGATCCAGCCTGGCACCTGTGGATTCTAAAGGTGAGGAACCCGCAGTTAGATAGTGTCCACCAGAAAGAGTGTTACTAAAGGTAACTTATTAGAATGTGGTATTCAGTGTTAGAATATAATTTAGCTGCTTGGCAGGTCTCACCACCTCTCCCTCATACTCTTCTTTGTTGTGTTGTAGCTTCTATTGGATTCTTTCTTACATTGAGGAATCACTGAATCCTTCAGTAAATGTCCCAAACCCCTTTTTTGAAAACAGTCTGATTGATACTTTTTTTTCTTCCCTCTGCTTCTTGCTGTCATTCATTTTGAATGATATTTGGTAGCGTTTCTTATAGTTCTGGATTTGTTCTGTGTTTCTAGCTACTATGTTGAAAATAAGACCGAATATTAACTGTGAGCAGTGTCTTCACAGGATTTGTATTACTTCTAGTGATGAAGCCTCTCTGCTGACGAATTGCTTTCACTGAGGTGTTTTACTTAGGGTTTTCAACACTTTCCTGGTCCAGTCTTAGTTAGAACAATATTTCTAGATTGCAGAAAGAAAAATCCATCAAAATAAAAACCTTACCAAATGGTAAGTAACTCGAAGAAATGTTAACCCACTCATGCATCTGGTGCTATATTCAACCCCATAACAGCAGTTTCCTTTCTTGTGATAAATGCCCTTGTTGAGCATGTTCACTTACTCCTCCTTTGACACCACTCTTCTCAACCACCTTTTGCCTAGTATCCCAATGGTCTCTTGCCCCTTCATTTCCTTTCAACATCTTAGCCTTTACCTCGTCTTTCTCCTTTTCTTAACTATTTCTCATATGTTTCTTATGTTCCATGACATCTCCAAATAATATTCTTGTCTACTCACTCACAATCCCTTTTAGGTCATTCGTATAAGATTTTCATGTAGTCATCTTCTCTTGCCCCCATTCTCTTTCTTTTTGTCTGTCCTTTTATTGGCTTCCTGCGCAGAAAACCCATTTGACAAACCTAAAAGTAAATAAATTGACAGTAAGGCTGAAATAAGTATTTGGTATTGGTGATAAAAAGCTGTATTCACAGTCTTGAGTGGAATTTTATCTTGTTCTGTTATCTATAATGTTAAATGTCTTTATTTGTGTCCACTGGTAGGGTTTGTTTTTTTACATCTGTGATTGACGAAAATAAGTGTGTGCACGCATTCTGTTTGATGCTACACCGCATCTACCTCTTAATTCGCTTCTGCTTTGTTAGAAACCAAAAAGGCTTAAGATGTAAAGGGATACCCTGTTGTAACATATTTTTTTTAACTATATTATCTTTCATTAAAAATCTGCTTCAGGGCTAGGTGGTGTTATACGCATCCTTGTTCACTATTGTCTGAATTGAGGAAGATGCACAAAGCATCAGGATTATTCAGTAGCATGAACGTTTACACTAGGTCTTCTCTGGGAGCTGTTTTAAGATGGAAAATCAGATTCTTAAACATTTCTTTGTGTATATTCAAATTTCTTGGTAATCTGGAGTGTTTTATGAGTAAGTATTTTTTAATAATTAAACCCATTCCCAAGTAGTGAATAATCCATAGTTGAAGCTATACTTAACTTTCACATTGTAAATTGTTTTCATTACTTGCACTTTTTCTAAAGATATAATTTATTAATGTGATAATTTTACTGTTAGTGTTGCCCAGCTTAGATATTTCTGGAAGCTGTACTACTCCTCCTTCACATCCCATAAGTTTTTCATCAAACATACAAGGAACTCAAGTGTTTCTTCAAGGACCAGCAACTGGTGGGACTCCTGGCTTTAATAGACAACATTTTTCACCACATCCGTGGACAAATTCATCAAGTTCATGTATGTAACATCACTTTTACCAGTCTCTATGATGTAGTGCTAGAGGAAAGCTCTTTAAACCTAAACATTTGCTGTTTGTTATATTTTAATATTTATTTATATTGGCTAGCTATCATAACAAAAAATATTTTTCAGATTTGGGTTCATAGCGTTTGTTCTCTAAATTAAATTCTAAACATGTTAAAGTTTGTATTATGTCCTATTTGACAGCTTTAATAACAAAATGATGCACCTTTAATAACAAAATGATACACAATGTACGTTCAAGCAGGAACTACTACGGTTGGTTAATGTCTTAATGTACAGCTGTTGTGGCACTTTAACATAAGGTGTTTTCTCTGGAAAAAAATTTCTTTGGTGAGGAATTTCCTTAATTGGTTATAACTGTAACTCTTCACATAGTACTGCCTCTTCATTTGTTCAGTTTCTGCTTTCAGTTCAAGGGAGAACAAGTGGTGTTTGTTTCTATATTGGGTCTTGTCTACTGAAAACTGACTGATTCCAATAGATCTATTTCTATTGTATCCAGTATATAGTTAGTGTGGGCTTTGATTCCTCCCCTTCCTCACGGATCAGTGGATTTCTTGTCTATCCCAAGTACCCAGCTCCTGATTTGATGACGTATTTCCTGATTCTTTTGTTAGGCCAACACAATTAGCATTTCAGTCTCACTGATTTTTGATTGGATGAGTTGGTCTTTACCAGCTCGTATCAGGACCTTGTACTACAGCACATAATGGACTATCCTCTCTTCTTAGCTCTCCCATCTTGTTTTCTGTGCTCCTCTTGCTTTCCCAACCACCAGCACTTCACAATTAGACACCCTGACCAAAACCCCCGCCCCCATTCTCCCTCTCCCAACAACCCCCACCAACCAAACACAGCCTTCTCCCCCAACACCTAGTCACTTGCTTCGCTGATCATCCATCACTGTTTTAGCAAGCAGCCACATTAAAAAAGTTTTCCGACCATTCAAACATGGCTGCTCTGCCTCCACACCCATGTGTGTCCACAGTGTCGTCTCAGAGTTGTTCATCTTAAAGCAAAAGAAAATGCATTTCTGCGTGACTGCGTACGCATTGCTTCCTTCTGGGGACAAAACAAAGCTTTCTCAAAGACATTAGGTCTGCACCTGGTTAAAATGGTATGTGATCTATTGGTTTGTAACTTCTTTCAGTCCGGTAGTCATTGCCGATTTATGTCTCCGGTTGGAGCACACATGCTCCTTGCTTGTGGTGTGCCAGGTTTTTGCTTGATCCACTCTGCATATTTGGATTTTACTTAGTATCTTCAAAAGGGCTCTTAATTTCAGAAATTAATAGATACCACTGCAGGTAGTTCCCCTTTGCAAAGTTGCTATTGTGTAACTTTGATTTGAAGCAGATATTCATCATACTAAACTAACATCTCTGATTTGTTTTTATTTTTTAAATGACACAAGTGTTGCAGGTGAAGTTTCATCTGTCTTCCCTTTAGCTTTCTACAGAACAACACATCAGTATACTAATTAATTTCATAATTGGTACCCTTCACCTTTAGTGCTGGTGCATGGCCTTTAATGCCCCAAAGGTGATCTTTAGGGGAAAGGTTCAGAGATGCCAATGTTGGGTGTTCGAGCCTTTGTATAGCATGAGTGTTTTAATGTGCCCCCGTTTTCAAGCAAACCACACTAAAAGACCTGTAACAGATAGAGGTGAGGAAAATGAGAGGGAGAAAGGCTAATAGTGAGGGAAGATATGTGAAAGAGAAAAATAGAAGAAATTGGAAGGTAGGAGTAAAATGAAAAGGAAAGGTCTGGAGGAAATAGATGTGCCAATTGTAGTGCACAGTATGTGGCTAAGTACTTTGGGTTGTTGAACCATTTTAAAACCCAGCTCTAGGAGACATTGAAGCACCCTATAGTTTACCCCTTCCAGACAGGGTATTGTCCCTTAGTTCATCTTCCAATCATCTCTGTCAGAGAGGAGTTAGAGAAGGGGAAAATAGAGAGGCCAACAGAGATAGAGAAAAGTCAGTTCCTCAAAAGAATTTTGCATCCTACTGAAACGTGACACAGAAGCAAACAAAATTGAACTTTTTTCAAAAACATATGCATCTGAATGATGAAAAAATGTATAAACGTACCTTAAAAACATTTACTTTACTTGAAAATATTTTTTAATTTAGTGTAGAAATTAGCAACTAAATAAACCTAGTATAGAAAAAACTATCCTGCATAATAAAATATGAGGGGAAAAAGTAACAATTTTTCACCTATTCAACCGAAGAAGAGGCTGCAGAACTTCAATCGTCTTTTAAAAAACAAACAATTACATCTGTAAATTGGAATTAAATCAGTGCATGAATAGAAATAAATATCCACCAGCGCATAAAAATATTGACAGGTAGTGTCTTGTATCACTGGTTGCTCTCCCTTATACTGCTTCATTTCTCATATCCTCATATTTGACATGCCTCTTGTTACGTATCAGCAACTGTAAAAAACAGAATACAGACTTTGAGTTTGGGTGACTAAGAATAAGGGAGATTTGCCCACTGAGAATGAAATGGATGAACCCATTAAGCTCACCCTGTCGATCTGCCAACTTTTTTTTTAACCATCTTAATTGAGATTTTATGCAATATGGTGCATGAGATGAAATCATCAATCAGCTGTGTCAACAGTAGTATTTCAGCATGTTGTAGCATGACTCGATGCATACAAACATTCATGCATAATGTGATAGCATTACAGATTTTAAGGAACAAGACAACTAAACCAAACCATGAGCCTTGAAGAAAGCGTAAATGTCGCCCAGTGGTGGTACATTGTCTGCCTGCTGCCCATCCGCAGCATGGAACGGGAATAAAACGTTGCGAGGTACGTAGTGCAGCACCGACTCATGTGACTTGTGTATATGTGATGGGGTAATGGCGAGGTGGAGGGTTTGGGGAGATGGTGTTTGTGGAGATGGTGTTTGTGGTCAGACGGGAGGGAGGGAATGTAGGGCCCCGCTAGTAGGGGTATTCTCGATAGCCAGCTGTGCAATGTGTCTTGCTAATTTGGAGCAGTGTCGCTGTCCGGTGTGCCCTAAAAGGCAGACAGTAGGTCGTCCTGTGTAGCCGCAATAGGGTGTTTTCCTAATCCACAAGCCTCCTCTATGTGAAGCACCGTGGCCTCGGCCCTGTCCCATTTAATAGTCACCGCCTTCCAGTTTATCTCGCTTGGGAGTGCACTTGCCTTCCAGTAGATGATGATCATACGTCATGCCTCTAACAACGTTAGCTCAGGAAAGCCAGTAGGGGCCACCCAGCTTTCAGACGTTTATACAGGCCTACCAGACGGCTCAACGCTTTGTTCAGTTCCGTATGACCTGTTACTCTATCAAGAGCGTCTGTGACCTCCCTCCGAAGGGCTCGGGCATCTGCAATCCCAGAACATGTGTAGCATATCCACCTCATGAGCATGGCATTGTGCACAGTTAGGTGGTGTTGCAGGGTAAATTTTGTGTAGTTTGACCAGGGTAAGGTATGTCCTGCGGAGAATGTTATGCTGTATGTATTGAAGCGGGCGTCGAGGGAAACCTTTTGCAGGTGCGCCAATATTTGTCCCATTCTTTTTGGGCCAGTTCACAAACAATGTCCCACTCCCAAGCCTGCTGATGCGTCGTCAGCGGATCCTGGATTTTATATGAAAAGCACCTAGTAAGTTGGGTAACCAGCTGGCAGCCAGCACCCATTGTAATGTATATGGCAACGAGTATGCTCCGCTCCAGCTCTCCCGTTAGGAGTCTATACACCAGGAATTGTCCCGCCGCGAAATCCGTGTTCTCTGTCAATTGACCACAAAGGCTAAGTTCCCCATCTTGAAACCGGTTCCGCCGTGTACTCACCGCTGCTGCGTCCCAGAATTCCTCCCCCTCCTGGCCTGTTTGCACCCGGAAGACCTGTATGGAACGCAAATGGATTTCCTGGGAGTATTGCGGCATGTCCGGTATGACCCACAGTGCCATCTTATAGCTCTCATGTGCCACTCTCAGAAGGCCGCTGATGGGTGACGGTAACACTGCATTAGGGAGAAAGAGTTCTCGGACGAGTCTAAGCACCCCCTCCTCTTGACCCGTCTGTCTGCCATCTTGATTGTTTCTTTGGGCTGTGGCACTTTTCTCAGATTGGCTTCCATTACCTGGGCAGTAAGTGACCCTGTTGTCCTTTCACATTCAGTAGATTCTGGAGGATGATGATAATTTCATTCTTGCCCTACCTCACATACTTTAATGCAGGAACTCTCCAGTGTGTTTCTATGTCTGTTTTCATCAAACCTCTTTGCTACACACACGCCAATTGACTGTCCCTTAGTCCAAACAGATCAACACCAAGAAGTAGATCACTGATTACTAACAAGAGAACAAGACTGATGTATAGATGCTGTTCCACATGCCTGAGGTATTGAGTTTGGTAGCTTATCCTCCACTTGGTTTTAAATTCTTTCTTGGTTGCCTTACACGCCAGGTGAAGGCCCAAGATTCGCTTGTGCAGACTTTCTAATTGGCTCATTTTCAAGCTGCTCTACATCTGGTTTCTGATGGATACTTTTAATTGCATATTCCTCACCTTGTGAATACCCCCAGGAGCCAGACTGGATCTGGAGATTTCTCAGCATTGCTACTACACACTGGCAGGTGGTGATGTGCAGCACCCCGTCGACTCTGTCCACCCCAGAAGTGATGCAGACGACACATATAAGTTCCACTACTGCCCGTTGATGTCAGTAGTTTTCTTTCTGTGCCTTTGAACGTGAACCTAGAGCTAGGTTCCTCATGCTTTGTCAGTTGATGGGTCTTTTTTTCTTCAAGCAGTACAGTCTCCAGTGTACAAAGGACATGTCACCTCTTAAAACCACAGTATTTAAATCTTGTAGGGATTGTTGCAAATAAATATCTTTGAAGTATACCCAGGAGGTGTGCCTCTGGTGTCCAGGCCCAAATCATCCTAATGGCTCCGGATCAGGCCAGGAGAGTGTGTTTAGAACTTATGGGCATGAGCATCTGTCCTCCAGTCAGGATCTTCTGTGGCAGGGCTACACCTCTGCGTGGAGTGACAGTTGACTGGCTTCCATCCCCCCCCCCCCCGCTCCACCGAGGTTGTGGATGTCATTTTAGCAGCCAGGCTTCCATTTGCGACAACTGTTTACGCCAGACGCTAGGATAAGTTTGTGGCCTGGTCTTAATCCCGCCATGCAGACCAATTACAGGCAAAGTTGTCAGATATTTGACTTTTTGTGCTGTCTTTAGCCCAACAAGAATTTTTAGATTTTTTGTGAGCACTGTTGAAGGTTATTTATCAACCCTTTTGATCTTTTTTTGCATTTACTGGAGCTCCCCCGTTCTTGTTTAAATCACCTGTTGTGAAGCGTGTTATTAAAGGTCTGTGTCATACGTTGCCACACAAAGTTTGTGATGCCGGAGTAGGACCTTAATTTGGTTTTCACTTTACTTGTGTTTACCCCGTTGGAGCTGATTCATAGCTGTTACTTGTGTCCACAGATCTTCAAAACAGTCTTTCTCATAGTGATAACTATCAGAGCTCATCATGTGCGTGAGCTACAAGCTCTGTCCGTTCATGCACCATACACCACCTTTTCTCTGGCATTCTGGTGTTATGGACAAAGGCTGCATTTTTGGCTAAGACTGTGATGCGTATTTTTGTCAGACAATCCATCACCCTTCTGTCATTTTTTGCTCCACCTCACCCTTCAAAAGGCTTCACCGTCTGGACTCCAATAGGGCATTGACCTTTTACATTGATTGTACCAAGGACCATGCGATGAATAATCAGCGCTTAGTGGATTTTCCATATTAAGATCTGCCACACATTGGCTAAGAAGCAACCTCCATAAGGTCTGAGGGCTCATTGTGCCAGAGCCAAGGCTGCTACCTCTGAGTTGGCATGCGGAGCACCTGTCTTGGACATCTATCAGGCCACAATATGAGCATTAGTTCATACGTTCACATAGCACTACTGTCTTGATTGCCAGGTCCGGCGGTAGGAACACTTTTCCTTTTTGATCCTGCAGGACTTTCGGGTTTGAATCATTCCACAGTCCCAAGTCCTTTTGAGGTATTTCTTTGGTATCTGTTGACAAGGTGGGGAATCTACAGTTTGAGGTATCTATCAGAAGAACAAGTTACTTACCTACAGTAACACTCTTTTTGGTGAATACTCTCTCTGACCACAGATTCCTCACCACCCTCCCACCTCCCTATTCTATTCTGTGGAATGACCCTTTTATCCACCTGTAAGGAGGTCCCAGTTTAGAGATCTGCACACTGTCACATCTGGTCACTTGTTGAGATCCACGGTCTACTGCATGGACCGAATCAAGAAAGAAACTGATGTTAGCTCGCATGGGTGACACTCACATGTGGCTCCAATGTCACGTATGAGGCGGGATGAAATTGACTCATAGTTGCATGTTGCCACCTGCTGGTTTGTAGGAGTAGTGCTGGGAAAAATCCCCGGATTCAGTCTGGCACCTTGGTGGTATCCACAAGGTGAGGAATCTGCAGTCTGTGTGTCCACCAGAAAGAGCGTTACCGAAGGTTAGTAACTTGTTCTTCTGCAGCATTGTCGCCAGTTCCAGTCATTGCAGCACTAATTACTGTATCGGTCCCTTCTCCTATTTCACAATCTTCCAGTTTCTTCAAGCCCTGTGGATACCCGGGCCAATTTAACTTTGAAACAGACGCTGCACATGAAGCTGAGGTTGGCCAAGTTGAGACAGAGGATGAGAACTGTAGTGATGACCAGGACAATGTGCATGCTGCAGGACATACTTTGCTGTTAAGTTAAGGAAAGGTAACGTGCATTAAGAAAGAGTACCTTTATGGCTCGATGGTTGCCTCAACTTCCCATTAATGGCCTCAAGCAGGCGCAAAAACGTATGCAAAAGCCAAATTCTGAACTTGCCATTTCTTGGTATCGGAACAGCAGTTAAAGGGCTCCCAAATGTTGATGTCTTTGTTTCTTGGAACCCACCAGCTCATTCTGATAGGTACGTCTACCAGCAGATTCTTCACCTTTTGAATATCTTGCATGCACCAGACTAGATCAAGAAAGTAGAATAAGCTCTTATGTGCCGATAGGTGACGCCTCTGCTCTTGCTCTTCTCCAGGAACTGCAGCGAATATGCCATCACAAAGCAGTGTAAGACACCACCCCTGAACACGGACATCAGTTGTATTTTTCTGCTCCCCTTGTTGCGAACCTGGAGTTGGTCTCCTCTGAACATTTTCTACCAAAATTGACTTATTTTTTTCTTCTTTTTACAGAATGTCTTTCCTGAAAATGTTAGGGCTGAAACCATACTGCTCCTGCACAAGCAGATGTTATTCTTGGACCTTTACACAGCTATTTATGGTGTTTGGGGCTGAAATACTAGTAGAGGTCATGCACACTAAGGCCACTAAGGAGTGGATGGCAAAGCTGTTCATAGCTTGCACCCAAGACGAACAGTGGGTCTGTTCAGATTCAGGTCTGAGACTCTGGCCCCCTTGCAGGCTGCCTTTGACAAGAAAGTTCTCAAAGCAGGCTCCTTCCAAGAACCAGTTCTCCAGGAAGAAACGCACAAAGTACCACAAGAGGGACTCTTAAACTCGCTGTATCACAGCCACTCAAGAGTAAGTACTTCTAGTCAGCCGATCCATTCCTCAACTCCAGCCTTAATGTCCTCTACGGAGCCAGTTTTGGTGAAGATGCATTCAGCACCGGATTCGGCTCTGGTTCAAGGACCAGAGCCCCAACTCAATTTCCAGAGTTTCCAGCCTGTAGTGCTGACCCGTACCAATTGCAGCTTTCACTCACGCTTTGCTGGCCCTCTTCTGCTCCACACTGGCTTCTGGCTTCCCTTGTGCACCTGCAAGCTCCAAAAAGCCATCTGGCCCCCTATCAGACTTACACCGTCCATCCCTGTCACTGGTCACCCTTGTTTATTCTCCTGATGATCTGTCCAAACCTCCTCCTCTGAAGGTCTTGCTGGTTGCCCCACCTCTGCTGCAGACTTAAAATCTGTTAGAGAGTTGCACGTTTTCCAAAGACAAAGGATGTTTTAGTCCAGTTCCGACACTGAATACAATTGTTGAAGTGGGAGAAACCTTACAGGCCTTGCCTAGTGATGAGTATTATGGCAGGTTTGAGAGGCTTTTGGGTCTGATTCTGAACCCTTTCAGAGGCCCAGGATAGTTTATCATAACGTGTGGTTGTATTTATATAGCGCTTACTACCCCTGACGAGGAGTTGAAGCTCTTTACACCAGGCAGCACACTGCTTCGGAACCAAGCTTAGTGGTTAGTACAGGGTTATTGGTTACTGTCAGTTATTGGGATAAGTCTTGTGTGCCCAGCAAACCATTCCATGTAGTCATTTCAGGTTCTTTATGGTGGAACTAAATTAACAGGGGTTAGTTGTGATCATTATAGAGTGGGTGCGGGGGTATGTGAGCACATGTTTGGTGGAATTAATAGATGAGTAAGAGGAGATTTGCACTGGAAGCCAGCTATAAATGGCTGATGAGCCCGAACTAGGTTGCTTATGTTCCAGTATAGGGAGGGCCTGGCAGTTAGGTCTGGACTGTTCTTTTGGCGCAGGGTCAAGACTGATTTGCATATGGTTGGGTCCAAACTGAGGTGGTGTGCAAAATAACGATAGACTGAGGTGCTGCCCCAAGTAATTAGCAATGGCTCAGATTAATTCAAGCATTCAATCCGTCACTTCTTTGTATACTTCAAATTGGAACGGGCAGCCTGCGTGTTTTTGATCTGGCTGCTGAGATGTTGGACATCTTGTCAGCTTGTCTTCTCTCAATTAAAGCAGTTTATTCTGTGCATTGGTCTCTGTTCTTCGTGCTATAAGGTGGATGTTTATCCCCTCAGTTTGCTATTGTCAGAGTTATTGCTTGTTGCACTGGCTTTGTTTGGCTAGGCTTTGCTTTAGGGCACCATTGAAGGTTATTTTGCAGCCAATTCTGTTTTTCTTTGTTTAGTGGATCAGCCATCTTTGTTCATGTTTCCTGTGATACGTTTTGTAAAGTGGCTGACGTTTTTTTTTTTTTTTAAATACCCTTTTGCCATATGTAATGCCATAGGGGGACCTTGATCTGGAGCGCATTTTTCTGAAATATTTCACCTTTCAAACCTAAGTGCAGTTGCCCATTGAGGCTGCTTACTCTGAATCTTTTTAGGTCGAGCCTGAGCCAGCGCGCATGCGCTGCTCTGCGAAGCTTCTTGCGAGGGCTCCAAACTACTTTGTGTGGGTCTGACTCCTCCCACACATAGGATTGGCTTTTGCGTGTGGCTTTCAATAATGAAAGCACGCAAATGGCCAAAGGCGGGTGCATGTCCCACCTTCTTTTTTGATGTTCACTCCCACGGCCTTTTGCTCTCGGGGGCGAGCAGGGGCACGCAGGTTGGTAGCTGCATTCCTGTGGGTCAGGTTACTATTCTAGGAGGAGTAACAATACACAAACCGATCATGCAGTCAGTAGATCGGTTATCTGCTCTGCCTTGAGAGGGTCACATGAAGAACGTGTGTTTTATAACATACACACTGCGTATTAGTTTGTCAGCAGTACACTGCGAAAAGGCACGACTGCAGTTTTGCATGAGAAGAGCGGAGTAACCCGTTACCCGCCGGGATCTTTCTAGCTGGGAGATGGTGTTTTGTATCTGCTGCTAAAGTGCATGGTGTACTGTCAGAAGTGACAAGTGCCAGGGGGCTCCTCAGCCTCCTCTTCAGGTATGCGCTGCACGCACTCACATGCCGTGAAAGATGCCCCGAGACTGGACAGTTTGAATAGTAATCCTGTATGGAGATTAGGGGTGGGCGTAATTTGCGTAGTCGCGTTACGCAAAGTATCGCGAAACGGTAAAAAATCTCCGCGAGCTACGCAGAATTCCGCGAGCACGCGGAATTGCTTGTTCTGCCCGTTCGCGATGCATTTTTCCTGTTCGGGACGCTGTTTGCGTGCTCGGGGGGAAATATCTCGCGAACTTGCTCATGCGGTCGCCAATTGGCGCGGCCATCTTGTTTCACTTGTCCCGCCCGCTCGCGATGCGTGTTTCCTGTTCGCGAACGCGGATTTCCGATGACGCGTCCGAATGACGTGTTCGCGATCGCACACTCTCGCGGGATCGCGCGCCCAGCTACCTAAATCTTGTGGCGAACGGATAGGGAAACTCGTCGGCGAGCGCAGGGATCCCAGTAAGTCGCACGCATTTCGAAAGCGCGAACAAGGAAAAAATTCCGCTACGCCGCAGATCGCGGAATTTTCGGCAATTCCGCGTTCTCCGCAGAACGCGGAATTGCCAAAATTGCGCAAATTCCGCAAGCGGAGCGGAATTTACCGCCCAGGTCTAATGGAGATCAGGCCCCGGGCAGGCGTCCTGTGATGCATAATGTGGCACACGCAAAACAGACCTAGAAGCAAGGACGCACTGTTCCCACCTCCGAAAGGTGAGGCGGCCTTCGCAGCGTTCGAACTCGTGACCCTTAGATTGTGAATGTCGGGGCTGCGAGCATTCATCTCACTGAGCAACCGTTATTTGGCGCGCAGGGCGGCAGCTGCATTCCTCGTGGGTCAGGTTACAAAACCTCTGCCTACTTCTTGCCCCCCTTCCCGCGCCTCTCGATGGCTTTATGTCTCTTTTATCTGAAAGAGACACGTTAGTGATAGATTCCTTACCTTAGAATATCCCCAGGCGTCAGGCTGGATCCGGAAAGTTTTTGCGTAGCAGTACCCTTACGCGTCGGTAGGCAGCGTCGTGCGGCTCCGCATCCGTCGTCGGCGTCGGGACCGCCGGGATGACGTCGCGGGCAGTACTTAGACGCCGCCCCTGTGCGCTGACGTCAGTTCTTCTTTTTTCCGCGCCAGTAAGCGCAGATCCGGGAAGAGCAGTGCCCTAGTCATTTTTTGACTAACTTTTTGGTGATTTTTCACTGTTTTCTTCGAGTCATCTCGGCTCCACGGTGTCGGTAGGGATGCCCGGCTTCAAGCCATGCGACGCCTGTGGTTGAATGATGTCGATCACAGACCCGCACTTAGAGTGTCTCTACTGTCTCGGCCGCGACCACGACACGAAGTCGTGTTCCGACTGCCGAGCCTTGCACCCGAAGGCTTTGCGAGAGCGGTCTCGAAAGCTCCTCGAGGTCTGGCAGTCGGCTCCGCGCCGCACCAAACCCCGGTCACGGGAGAGGTCGAGGGGCCGGTCGCGGAGTCCTCGCCCGTCATCGGAGTCCAAGTCTTCGCACTCCTCGGGTAAGTCGAAGCACAAAAAGTCTAAGAAGCACCATCGCTCTAAGACTTCGCCTCGCCGGTCTCGCGACTCGGCTGAGGCCCCTGTCGGCACCGTCCCCGCGGCTCCGGATGTGCCTGTGGCGCCGCCCCCGCATTACCCGTCCTTCCCGGGTTCGGGGGCGACTCCGGCCGAGATACAGGAATTCCTGTCGGCCATGGCCCGCCTCTTCGGGCCTCAAGGCCCCTCCGGTGCGCCTTTGGGCCCCGCGGGCCCTAATGGGATTGCCCCGGCGCCGCCTGTCCCACCAGCCTCGCTCCCGGCTTCGGCCCCGGCCTCGATCCCGGCTCCGGTGGTACCGCAACCCCCATCGACGCCGGTTGACCTAACTACGCCTCCGCCGACGCCGATGTCCCCGGTGCCGTTCCTGACGCCGCCCGGCGCTCCGGGCGGCGTCGTTCCCCAGTTATCTCCGGATCCGGACGCGGCGTCGGACCGACGTCGCCCGACGCCGGCTCCGGCGCCCATGAGACCTTGGGTCCCGGACGTCCCTCCTCCTCCTTATTTTCAACCTGAGGAGGACCAGGAGAGCTGGGAGGGGTCGGATGACCCTCTCACACAGCAGTGTGACTATGATCAGGACTGGGCAGAGGAACTTGGGGATGCCAGTGGTCTGGACACTTCCCCTGACACTGGCATGCTGTCTCCTCCTTCCGTGGCTACGGAGGAGGGAGCAAATTTCGCAACGGTGTTGCGTGAGAGCAGCTGGTGCCTTACACCTCCAATTGCCTACAGTGGCTGTCAGGACTAACCTCCTGACGGAAGTGCTTCAGCCGGCAGCTACCTCCTCGGAGCCATTGCTGCCGTTTAATGATGCACTTTCTGACGTTCTTTGGGCACCTGGTCCAAGCCCGCCACAGGGGCTCCTGTGGATAGGAACGTGGCTCCGACGCCATCGCCCTGCTCCGGGCGACCCCATGTTTCTCTCTCAACATCCCACCCCAGAGAGCTTGGTTGTCCAAGCCTCTGCCTCCCAAACCGCCTTCCCTACCGCCCCTCCGGATAGGGAATCCAAACGCCTGGATCAATTTGGGAAGAAGGCCTTTTCTTCCTCCAGTGCTGGCTTGCGGTCCGTGAACACCGCTTGCCTTTTGGGCCGATACTCCCACTCTCTGTGGGATTCGGTGGCGCTCGTTTTTGCCCCAGTGTCCTGAGGAGGTCCAGACACTGCTTTCCCGCGCCATTGCGGAAGGAAGGGATGCGGCAAAGTACACCATCCGTTGTGGCCTTGATACCGCCGACTCGCTGGGCAGATCGCTTGCAACGACAGTGGCGCTGCGTCGCCACGCCTGGCTGAGGACGACTGGTTTCTCGGGAGATGTCCAAAACACACTCATGGACATGCCCTTTGATGGAGTCGGTCTTTTTGGTACCAAAGCAGACCATGCGCTGGAGCGTTTTAAGGACTCACGGGCTACTGCCAAGTCCCTGGGCCTTTCTGCTGTGCGCCCTCCGCTAACCTCTGCTTTTCGCCCCTTTCGTGGCCACGGAAGGGGCGCCCAGTCACGTCCGCTGCCCAGCCACCGGCCCGCGCAGCAAGCGTCTTCGCGTGGCCGAGGACGTGGCTCCCGCCATGGCGGGTCAGGCAACCAGCGTGCGGGTCAGGCCACCAACCCCGCCCCGTCAGCGGCCTCCTAGTCCTTCCTTTCAGGTGCACAGCACGCCAGTAGGGGGCAGGGTCCGCCATCACCTTCACCACTGGCGTGCCATCACCTCGTACAGGTGGGTCTTAAACATTGTCCGAAGGGGCTACTCCCTCCCCTTCGAGACCACCCCCTCAGCCATGCCACCTCAATTCCACCGCTTGTCAGGGGATCACTTGGTGCTTCTGCAGAAGGAAGTCAAGGCCCTCTTGGCCAAGAGGGCCATCGAGCATGTTCCGACCCCAGAAGTAGGACGTGGTTACTACTCCCACTACTTTCTGGTGCCCAAAAAGGACAAGGAGGACATGCGTCCTATCTTGGACCTCCCGAACGTCAATCGCTTCCTCCGGAAGGAGAAGTTCAAGATGCTCACCCTAGCTCAGGTCTTGTCTGCCCTCGACCCCGGAGACTGGTTGGTAGCGTTGGACTTACAGGACGCTTATTTCCACATCCCCGTCCTGCCGGCCCATCGGCGTTACCTGCGGTTCACGGTAGGCCTCGAGCATTTTCAGTTCACCGTGCTCCCCTTTGGCCTTACCAGTGCCCCTCGGGTGTTCACGAAAGTGATGGCGGTGGTCGCAGCTCATCTGCGGCGGGCAGGGGTTCCAGTCTTCCCCTACCTCGACGACTGGCTGCTGAAGGCGGGCTCGCCCCAGGCAGTCGTCTCCCACCTCCAGACTACGGCCGAACTCCTGCACTCGCTGGGGTTCTCCATCAATGTGCCAAAGTCGCATCTGATTCCTTCTCCACAGCTCCTTTTCATCGGAGCAGTTCTGGACACGACGCAGTTTCGGGCCTATCCTCCCGAATGGCGAGTCCTGGATATTCAGGCTATGATTCCGATCTTTCAGCCTTTATCCTGGGTTTCGGTATGGATGACCCTGAGGCTGCTGGGCCTCATGGCCTCCTGCATCCTGCTGGTCGATCATGCTGGATGGCATATGCGGGCTCTGCAGTGGGACCTGAAGTTCCAGTGGGCGCAGCACCAGGGCAACCTGTCCGATCACGTCCAGATCTCGGAGGGGACTGCAAAACAGTTGCAGTGGTGGCTCTCGAACCGGCAATGGGTCATGGGCAGATCCCTCTCCCTTCCCCAGCCAGAGCACACAGTTGTGACGGACGCGTCCCTTCTGGGATGGGGCGGTCACATGGGAGAGGCGGAGATCAGAGGCCTCTGGTCTCCGGCGGAGCCCCGGCTCCATATCAACGTTCTGGCGCTCCGGGCGATCCGACTTGCACTTCACAGGCATTCCTTCCCTCTGTCAAAGGGAAGGTGGTGCAGGTGTTCACAGACAACACCACCGCCATGTGGTACTGCAACAAACAAGGCGGGGTGGGGTCGTGGACCCTCTGTCAGGAGGCTCTGCGCCTCTGGAACATGGCTGGAACATCAGGGCATGTTCCTGATGGTTCAACACCTGGCAGGTTCCCTAAACGCCAGGGCGGACAAACTCAGCCGCAGGTGCATGATGGATCACGAATGGCGTCTTCACTCGGAGGTGGCGCAAGGTCTCTTTCAGCAGTGGGGAGAGCCTTGGTTAGATCTGTTCGCCACCGAAGAGAACGCGCAATGTCAGCAGTTCTGCGCGTTGGAATTTCCAAGGGGGCACTCGCTCTGCGACGCTTTTCATCGCAAGTGGAGTTGCAGTCTGTTGTACGCCTTTCCGCCTATACCACTTCTACCCAGAGTGTTGAAGAAGATTCGGCGCGACTGGGCCCAAGTCATCCTTGTGGCTCCGGACTGGGCTCGAAGAGTTTGGTATCCCGAGCTACTCAGTATGAGCGTCGATCCCCCGATCCGTCTGCCTCTTCGGGAGGATCTTCTGTCGCAGCAGCAGGGGACGGTCCTCCACCCGAACCTGTCCAGACTCCACCTGCTTGCGTGGAGATTGAGCGGCGGCAGTTGATTCCTTTCGACTTGCCTCCCGAAGTTTGTGATGTGATTCTGGCAGCCAGGTGTCCCTCCACTAAGGTGGTATACGCCTGCAGGTGGAACAAGTTTGTGGCATGGTGCACAGCAAAGGCTGTGAATCCCCTCTCTGCCCCTCTTTCTGAGGTCCTTCTGTTCCTTCTCTCTCTGGCCCAACAGGGTCCTGCCCTGGGTACCATCAAGGGCTATCTTTGTGCTATCTCGGCCTTCCTCAGGCTTCCTGATCAGCCCTCCCTTTTCAAGTCCCCTGTGGTTAACAGTTTTCTTAAAGGCATTACACACCTCTTTCCTCCTGTTCCGTTTGTAATGCCTCAGTGGGACTTGAACTTGGTTCTTACCTTCTTAATGTGCGCTCCCTTTGAGCCTCTACATAACTGTCCTCTTCGTCTTCTGACTCTGAAGACAGCCTTTCTGGTGGCAATCACCTCCGCTCGGCGGGTGAGTGAGCTCCAGGCTCTATCATGCAAACCTCCCTTTCTGTCTGTCCATCCAGACAAGGTTGTTCTTCGGACGCGTCCGTCCTTCTTGCCAAAGGTGGTTACTGCCTTCCACATTGGGCAGACCATCACTTTGCCCACCTTCTTTCCGCCTCCGCATCCTTCCAGAGAGGAAAAGAGGCTCCACCGTCTGGACCCAAAACGTGCGCTTTCCTTTTATATCAACCGCACACAACACTTCCGGGTGGATGACCAGCTCTTTGTTGGCTATGTGGGCGCCAAAAAAGGTCGGGCGGTGCACAACAGAACCATTTCCCGCTGGGTAACCTTGTGTATCAAAGCCTGCTATTCTTTGGCTAAGAAGGAGCCTCCTGTTGGGCTGCGTGCCCATTCCACCAGGGCAACAGCTGCTACCACGGCCTTAGGCCGCGGTGTTCCGCTGCAGGATATCTGTCAGGCAGCTACGTGGGCCTCGCTGCACACGTTTACCAAGCATTACTGCCTTGACAGTCCGGTCCGGAGGGACGGCTTCTTTGGCCGTTCTGTCCTCCGGGACTTCCTTGTCTGATCTTTGTTCGCAGACCCACCACTGGGGTTGGTATTGCTGGGGTATCTATTCTAAGGTAAGGAATCTGTCACTAACGTGTCTCTTTCAGATGCACAAGTTACTAACTTGTGTAACGATATATCTGTAAGAGACAGTAGTTAGTGACAGATTCCTACCGCCCACCCATCCTCCCCGTTCTGCGAACTGATTTCTAGGGTTAAGGACATCCCTTTCAGGGCCCTAGTATTTTTCAGACACCTATGTCAGCTTCTTGCATGGCTCTGCGTTCCTGGCGCGGAAAGTCGTGTACAGAACTGACGTCAGCGCGCAGGGGTGGCGTCTAAGTACTGCCCGCGACGTCATCCCGGCGGTCCAGACGCCGACGACGGACGCGGAGCCGCACGACGCCGCCTACCGACGCGCAAGGGTACTGCTACGCAAAAACTTTCCGGATCCAGCCTGACGCCTGGATATATTCTAAGGTAAGGAATCTGTCACTAACTACTGTCTCTTACAGATATATCGTTACACAAGTTAGTAACTTGTGCAATCTTTCCATCGCTTTCTCTATTCTATTCAATGCTGCTTTATTGATTTGTTTTTTTGCTAAAGCCACTGGAATTATGCAACGACCACATTATGTGGCAGGTTTGACTTATTTATGCAGCAAAGAAAGGCAAATTATGCTGCAATTATGTGGCACCTCTTTCAGTTTAAAAACAAGGTAAAACAGCAAATCACATTTCATGTGTCTCACTCGGAGGTAGTTTAAAATCCAACGAGCGGGGCCCCGCCTAAGAAGACATGCAACAAGGTTTTGCACAGCTGGCAACAGGTTTGCAAACCGGAACTGAAGCAGTGATACCAGCAGATTTTGTTTGAACCCTACTGAAAGGGCTGGGCGGTACGGAGACCTGCGAGGGACAGCGGACCTCCGTCCCTGCATTCACAGGCGCAAAATGCTGTTTTATTATATGGATTTCAGCCCTAAGAGTGAAGTGAAGAGCATTGGGGGGTCCGCTGCATGCTTCCCCCAGTTCCCACCCCCACATTTAAAAGTGGAAGTGGCCCTCGCGGACAGCCTACACTTTGTGAATGGACACCCCCAGTTTTAGTTGAGGGACCCAAACCCAATCAAAGATTTTCGAATCACTAGGAAGTGGGACGCCCATTTTATGCCACCTTTTCCTAACAATTCATAATATGTCTCAAAGAACGCATTGTGACAGTCCAGCCCGAACTACCAAGCCATGTCTTCCCTGGACCGGAAACAAGCATCCTGGGACCGGTTTCTGGCTTACAGCCGTCATCAGCCAGGCTATCTTGAATCCAGTGGCAAAGTGAGCAAGGGACCCACGTCTGGGCATACCCTGCCAACTTAGGCGAACATAGCAAAACCAAAGGGGATGATGGACGGAGTGTTGAACATTGCAAGCACTCACCCCCAGTCAACTGATCTGGGTTTAATCCATCATCATTCTTTAGCTCACTCCGCCACCCCAGTTCAGACATGGCCATATGCAAATCAGTCTGACCCTGTGCCTCATGGGAACAGTCCAGCCCGAACTGCCAAGCCATGTCTTCCCTGGACCGGAAACAAGCATCCTGGGACCGGTTTCTGGCTTACAGCCGTCATCAGCCAGGCTATCTTGAATCCAGTGGCAAAGTGAGCAAGGGACCCACGTCTGGGCATACCCTGCCAACTTAGGGCGAACATAGCAAAACCAAAGGGCAGTTCGGGCTGGACTGTTCCCATGAGGCACAGGGTCAGACTGATTTGCATATGGCCATGTCTGAACTGGGGTGGCGGAGTGAGCTAAAGAATGATGATGGATTAAACCCAGATCAGTTGACTGGGGGTGAGTGCTTGCAATGTTCAACACTCCGTCCATCATCCCCTTTGGTTTTGCAACGTTTATAAGTGTCTGTGTGCAGCACTTTTAATAACTTTTGATTCTTTTGAGCTAGAAATATTCTTTTTGTTAAAAAACTTTAAATTAATCAACAGAATTATGTATTGTGTGGTGACTGACGGGAAGTAACTTTTCATAGAAAATGCTGAAAATCAGATTTTTCCACTGGGCTTGGGGATAGCTTTATTGGCATGCTGGCTGCAAGATAGCACAGTGAGTTGATTACTCTCTGCTGACAAATTTAGTGATCTGATAGTCGCCAGTTGAAATCCTGGCTTGAAAGCCGACCGAGCCTTCCATCCTTCTGAAGTTGGTAAAGTGAGTGGTTAAAGCAACATCTGTTATTTTACAATGCTTATTTTATTTATAAATTATCTCAGTGCTTTGAAACATCATGCCTCGTAGGAAACGCTCTCTATTTATGTGCAAGTATTCTAGACATACACGTTATTACTGCAGGTTCCTAAGTAATGCGGTGCAGTTTTACATATGAGTGTGTGGGTATCTGTAGGCGGCACAGGCTGGCGGGTGCTATGGCGACATCTCTCTTTTCCTTTGCGTCTTCACTGTCACTGCGGGCTCTCCCTTGCCTTCCCCCATGCCTCTCTCTCTCCCACCCCTCAGACCTTCCCCCTACCCCCTCACTCTCTCACTATACCCTTTCCTTTTATGGCCCCTCAACGCTCTGCTTCTGTCCATCCCTCAACCCTCTCACTCCTCTGGGACTGATACAGTTCCTACCACAGCCTGATACCATCTATCTATCTATCTATCACACTTTACTGACAAAACGTATGTATGTGTCTTGGCCATGCGTCTTTGAGTCTCATAATGTCGGTTTAATGCGTTATAAAAGGAATGCACATCTATTCTGCTTGGCATTGATTTTATGTGGCTAGCCTAAGGCACTGCGCAATACTGTGTAACATCCAGATCAAATGTGCACAGGTGTCACGTGACACATTCAGCCGGCCATGGCTTTTAGTTCCTAGACAATAGATAGTACTTTTTATTCTGAAGCCCTTACATACTATATGTACCAGAATGGAACAAAAACATAGGACTGGCCGAGGGTGACACGCATGGCATCAATGAATTCTGTTGGGAATGACTGGGCAGTCTTCTTGTTCCAAGTTAAACAAAAACAAAGGTTTCCAAGTAATCAAGGAGCAGTTCCAATTAATGGAAACTCCAACCTCCTTGCACTGCAGATTGCATTCTGGGACTTGCAGTTCACAGTTTAGGCATGCGAATCCTGGCCTGCAAACTGCCGATGGTTAAAATGCCATGACAGGCTGAAGGTGTCACACATGTGACACTGGATCACTAGGCGGTACACGGATTTTATTGCTGACCTTTTTAATTTGCACCTCATAATCTCGCAAATGTTTGTTCCGTTCCTTATTAAACAAGCAGCATACATGTTGGCAAATCTGTTTCATTCCCTTTTTCACAAGTTATGCATGGATCAGAATTTGTCTGTGCTAAAATATTACACACCAGAGTCGTTTTAGAAGCAGCTGTGTCATATGTTTATTGCATTACTTTCTCCATTTTGCCCTAATGACCTGCAGCAAAGTCTGATTGCAAAAAATCACCAATAAGCTATTGCACAAGATGCAAAAGTGGTGCAGGTAAGCCTGACAATGCTTTAATCCATGGCGGCACAGCACCCAGGATAATGTGCTGCATGACTAACCACTTATAAGGTCCCAAAGGCGAGACCTATTGGCTATGCCAATGCTTGTTTCTGAAAGCCAGTACCTCAGTTCTGCGTTTTGGTGAACTGCAGAATTTATGCTCACATTTCTTTCAATTTTATCCACATAGGCTAGTCCTATAGACTATAAGTCATCATACCGTTTTGAACTACGCCGCGAGTGCCGCAAGTGCGGCCTGCCACCAGGGGACCACAACTACCAAAGTCCCAAGCGCCGGCGAGAGGCGCCAACGCTTTGTTTTGCGCCAGGAGGCGCTCATAAGGGCGCCCGGGAATCCATTTTGAACTACGCCGCGAGTGCCACAAGTGCTGCCTGCCACCAGGGGGCAACAACTACCAAAGTCCCAAGCGCCGGCGGGAGGCGCCAACGCTTTGTTTCGCGCCAGGAGGCGATCATAAGGGCCCGCGGGAGTCCATTGTGAACTATTCCGCCAGTGCTGCCTGCCACCAGGGGACCACAACTACCAAAGTCCCAAGCGCCGGCGGGAGGCGCCAACGCTTTGTTTCGCGCCAGGAGGTGCTCATAAGGGCCCACGGGCTCCCGCAGCGCGGGAGTCCGTTTTGAACTACGCCGCAAGTGCTGCCTGCCACCAGGGGACCACAACTACCAAAGTCCCAAGCGCCGGCGGGAGGTGCCAACGCTTTGTTTCGCGCCAGGAGGCGCTCATAAGGGCCCACGAGCTCCCGCAGCGCGAGACGCGGGCGTGCCCGGGCCAAGGGCGGGCCCGTCTGCGCCCGGAAGAGGCTGGGCTGGGCCACCCCTCGTTCAAGTGTTATTCACTAAAGTTCGCTGAGGTGAGTTACATCTACCTAATAATTTTAAGCGCTAAGATATATAAAATATGGGGAAACGTACAGGAGTATCAAGCTCCCGAACCACCACAAGCATAGACAGTATGCTGGAAAGAGCAGTTAATATTGTGGCTAATGAAATTGAGTTAACGGAGAGGCGTTTGTCTTTGGGATTGGTGGCACCACAGTCTGGCCTCATGGTAGGGGTGGACCTAAATGATCACGTTGGCACCCCCGTGGTGCCCAGTACGCAGTCTAGCACCTCCAATATTCAGTCACCCTTAAGACCCAGCGACAATAATGAGGATAACGAGGGTTTACCCGTGGCACCCTGCAATGGTGAAAGCTCATTGGACAGAGATGCACCCTCGACATCAACAGGGGCCAAACGGAAAAGAAAATTGGTTAAACCTACTAGCTCCAAGAGAAAACAACCCCGTGTTAATCATCCTCGTACCGCACTGAGCTCATGGATCGAGGGTTCTGCACCCTCTCCGAATGTTGACACTGATGACCCCATAGCCAAGTCTACATCAACTAAGGCAACAAACTGTTCTATTAGTACACAAACTGATGCAGCTGCAACTTCTCCTATTTTCTGCAGACTTGGCGATACCTCAATGAATTTTATTGTGGACACTGTATGTGAGCGTATTAAATAACTCTCGCGGACAAGAACTTTACCGCCCTTTGGAAGCGCTTAGATCGCTTGGAGACGCTGTCAAATAGACTAAGCTCACAAATTAATACCCCCAAGCCCGCTACACAACACGGGGCAAATTCTAATCTTATCAGTGCATCTAACCCTGATCAACAGTCGCAGGCACCGGCACCAACATTTATTTCTTCTTTAGGTGCTTGTGATACCTGCAATAAAGTTAGGTATCGTTTTTCATCTAAACCCATTGCTGCCCAGGATAAGCCATCTAATGTTGGGCTTGTGAGCAGTCTACCTACTACATCTTTACATATGTCATCAGCTCGATGTAGTGCCCCCATGAGCACCTTAGATAGAGTAAATTAATTGGGTAGTGTACAACGTGAGGGCGGCTTAAACTCCACGAGTATGGTAATAACTGGGGGTAGTAGGGAAGTCCTTAGCCTTCCTCCCGCAGCATGTCCCTATGTATTGGTTCTAGCAGGGGTACCTCCTCTCAGAAAAGACCAGGTAGAGTCTTGGGACCAGCTGCGAAACAAAAGCGCGGATTGGCTTGTTAAACATAAAGGGTTTCGGGTGGCAAACTTAAGCGACATCATTATGGTATGCAGGGTAGGGTGGGTTGGCACTTCCCCGAAGAATATTGAGGGTGATTGTATAGTTATTAACTTTCGCCAACCACGTTTGGTAAAATTATTATTGATGTCACAGGAGTCCAACACTGCGCACTCTACCCTTATCTGGCCACTGCCCCTGGGCTATTTTTACAAGCCAGCCCTGGGGCTGGAAACCCATGATGCTTTTTCGCTGATTATGCATAATAGGTTTTCCACTCTGTCTGGCTTAGATAGCCAGGATTGACTGGCCCCTTCTTTAACACCAGACGAGACTACTTCTACACCAGTCACGCCCATGCCCCTTGGCCACGACATCTTAGTCACCTCTGAAACTGACTCAAATGTAAATATATTGAGTTGGAACGTCGCTGGCTTGGCATCTAAAATCAATTCTGAGGATTGGACGAAAACAGTCCAAAAATATGATCTACTTATGCTGCAAGAAACTTGGGCAACACTGGAATTACATCTAGAAGGGTTTGAATGCTTTAATGCTATTGTCCCTGTTCCCAAGGTCGGCCGTCCATCTGGCGGACTCTCAATTTGGGTCAATATTTCTGCAGGCGGAAGTGCTAAGGCTCTTGCCACAGATAATGATAATTTTCAGGCTTTGATTTACACACGGGGGGCTTCTATCTGTTTTATTAACTTTTATAATAATTATTTCTACACTGCCCCAAACATGAATTTCATTGATCTGTTTAATTTTATTTCTAGATTACAAAGCCAAAAGGTGTTCGATAAACTTGTTGGCATTTGTTTAAATGGCGATTTTAATTGTAGGATCTCTAGGAATAATGAACTACTTATGGACCCCATCGCCAACGTGCGTCCATGTAATAGGGGGGTAGAACTGCTGGACCATTTGTCCAACTACAACTTAATAAATGTAATGGAAATTGCGGCTGTACCTCATAAAGATAATCACATTGTGCCAACATATAGAGGGTGAGGTTGTGCTTCCATTATCGATTTATGTTTTTATATCTGCCCCACTAGAAGATTGTCTGTTAAAGGCTAAGGTTATACCAACTCTCCAGGGCGACCATAATCCTATTGCAACAACTATAAGATTCGCACCTAGGCCGGAATTTGTTAGAGTGTGGGGCTAGTAACTTAGCACCTTCTACCGACAATCTAAGACTGATTTGGCGAGGTGTTGACAATAATGAGTTATTTTCTAGAATGATAAAATCACATCCGACATTAATCGACACCTGTTTGTCATTAACCGATTATAACCCTGAGGTAATTAATGCTTTTAGCCAACTCTGTGGGGGCATCAAACAAATGATATCTAGGCCTATCGTGGAACCTAATCAGGGACCACGTTGGTTTAACAGCGCTTGTTCCCGGGCAAACAGAGAGCTTCGTGAGGCACTTGTAATGAATCCGAGGGATCCAGCTCTCGTTAAGTCCTTAAGGCACCAATATAAATATATTACGAAGCAGCGGAAAGACGAGGTTTTAAAAGAGAGATGGGATAATCTTGCTTGCGCCGCCAGACTCAATAACAAACGGTTTCTGGGTAGCAGTCAAGGATATGAGATCTGTGGGTCTTACCCTAACTCCCATTAGCTGTAATATCTGAAAGAGACACGTTAGTGACAGATTCCTTACCTTAGAATATCCCCAGGCGTCAGGCTGGATCCGGAAAGTTTTTTGCGTAGCAGTACCCTTGCGCGTCGGTAGGCGGCGTTGTGCGGCTCCGCGTCCGTCGTCGGCGTCGTGATCGCCGGGATGACGTCGCGGGCAGTACTTAGGCGCCGCCCCTGCGCGCTGACGTCAGTTCTTCTTTTTCCACGCCAGTAAGCGCAGATCCGGGAAGAGCAGTGCCCTAGTCACTTTTTGACTATCTTTTTTGGTGAATTTTTTCACTGTTTCTTCAACGAGTCTTCACGACTCCTAAGGTGTCGTAGGGATGCCCGGCTTTAAGCCCTGCGAGGAATGTGGTCGCATGATGTCGATCACGGACCCGCACCTCGAGTGTCTCTTTTGTCTCGGCCGAGACCACGACACGAAGTCGTGTCCTGACTGCCGGAAACTTCATCCTAAGGCTTTGCGAGAGCGGTCTCGAAAGCTCCTTGAAGTCCGGCATTCGGCTCCGCGCCGCACCAAGCCCCGGTTCCGGGAGAGGTCGAGGGGCCGGACGCGGAGTCCCCGCCGTTCGTCGGATTCAAAGTCTTCGCGCTCCTCCGGTAAGTCGAAGCACAAGAAGTCTAAGCGGCGTCATCGCTCTAAGACTTCGCCTCGCCGGTCTCGCGACTCGGCTGAGGTCCCTGTCGGCACCGTCCCCGCCCCCGCGGCCCCGGACGTGCCTGTCGAGTTACCCCCGCAGTACCCGCCCTACCCGGGCTCGGGGGCGACTCAGGCCGATATACAGGAATTCCTGTCGGCCATGGCCCGCCTCTTCGGGCCTCAAGGTCCCTCCGGTGCGCCTCCGGGCCCCGCGGGCCCTGATGGGGTTGCTCCGGCGTCGCCGTCGACTCCGGTCCCGGCGTCGCCTGTCCCACCAGCCTTCGTCCCGGCCTCGGCTCCGGCCCCGGCTCCGGTGGTGCCGCAACCCCCATCAACGCCGGTTGAACTAACCACGCCTCCGCCGACGCCCCCGGGGCCGTTTCCGACGCTGTCCGGGGCTCCGGGCGGCGTCGTTCCCCGGTTCTCTCCGGGTCCGGACATGGAGCCGGACCGGCGTCGCCCGACGCCGTATCCGGCGCCGATGAGACCTTGGGTCCCTGATGTCCCTCCTCCTCCATATTTTCAACCTGAGGAGGACCAGGAGAGCTGGGAGGGGTCTGACGACCCTCTCACACAACAGTGCGAGTTTGACCCGGACTGGGTTGAGGAACTTGGGGATGCCAGTGGTCTGGATACCTCCCCTGACTCTGGCATGCTGTCTCCTCCCGTGGCAACGGAGGAGGGGGCTAATTTTGCAACGGTGTTGCGTAGAGCTGCTGGAGCCTTGAATCTCCAGTTGCCTACAGTGGTCGTCAGGTCTAACATCCTGACTGAAGTGCTTCAGCCGGCGGCCTCCTCTTCGGAGACTGTGCTGCCGTTCAACGAGGCACTGACTGACGTTCTTTGGGTGCCTGGTCCAAACCCACCACAGGGGCTCCTGTGGATAAGAACGTGGCCCGACGCCATCGCCCTGCTCCGGGCGACCCCTGTTTCTCTCCCAACACCCCACCCCTGAGAGCTTGGTTGTCCAAGCCTCTGCCTCCCAAACCGCCTTCCCTACCGCCCCTCCGGATAGGGAATCCAACCGCCTGGATCACTTTGGGAAGAAGGCTTTCTCTTCCTCCAGTGCTGGCTTGCGGTCTGTTAATACCGCTTGCCTCTTGGGCCGATACACCCACTCCCTGTGGGATTCGGTGGCGACTGTTTTGCCGCAGTGTTCTGAGGAGGTCCAGACACTGCTTACCCGCGCCATTGCGGAAGGGCGTGATGCGGCTAAATATACCATCCGCTGTGGCCTTGATACCGCCGACTCGCTGGGCAGATCGCTTGCAACGACGGTGGCGCTGCGCCGCCACGCCTGGCTGAGAACCACTGGTTTTTCGGGGATGTCCAGAATACACTCATGGACATGCCCTTTGATGGTGTCGGTCTTTTTGGTTCAAAGGCAGACCATGCGCTGGAGCGTTTCAAGGACTCTCGGGCTACTGCTAAGTCCCTGGGCCTTGCTGTTGTGCGCCCTCCGCTCACGTCTGCTTTTCGCCCCTTTCGTGGCCACGGAAGGGGCGCCCAGTCACGTCCGCAGCCCGGCCAACGGCCCGCGCAGCAAGCGCCTTCGCGTGGCCGAGGACGTGGATACCGCCGTGGCGGTTCGGGCAACCAGCGTGCGGGTCAGGCCACCACCTCCAACCCGTCCGCGGCCTCCAAGCCCTCCTAGTCCCTCCTTTCAGGTGCACAGCACGCCAGTAGGGGCAGGGTCCGCCATCACCTTCCCCACTGGCGTACCATCACCTCGGACAGGTGGGTCTTGGACATTGTCCGAAGGGGCTACTCCCTCCCCTTCGAGACCACCCCCAGCCATGCCACCTCAATTCCACCGCATGTCAGGGGATCACTTGGTGCTTCTACAGAAGGAAGTCACGGCCCTCTTGGCCAAGAGGGCCATCGAGCATGTTCCGACCCCAGAAGTAGGGCGTGGTTGCTACTCCCACTACTTTCTGGTGCCCAAAAAGGACAAGGAGGACATGCGTCCTATCTTGGACCTCCGGAACGTCAATCGCTTCCTCCGGAAGGAGAAGTTCAAGATGCTCACCCTAGCTCAGGTCTTGACTGCCTCGACCCCGGAGACTGGTTGGTAGCGTTGGACTTGCAGGACGCCTATTTCCACATCCTCGTCCTGCCGGCCCACCGGCGTTACCTTCGGTTCACGGTAGGCCTCGAGCATTTTCAGTTCACCGTGCTCCCTTTGGCCTTACCAGTGCCCCTCGGGTGTTCACGAAAGTGATGGCGGTGGTCGCAGCTCATCTGCGCCGGGCAGGGTTTCAGTCTTCCCCTACCTCGACGACTGGCTGCTGAAGGCGGGCTCGTCCCAGGCAGTCGTCTCCCACCTCCAGACTACGGCCGAACTCCTGCACTCGCTGGGGTTCTCCATCAATGTGCCGAAGTCGCATCTGATTCCTTCTCCACAGCTCCTTTTCATCGGAGCAGTTCTGGACACGACGCAGTTTCGGGCTCTATCCTCCCGAACGGCGAGTCCGGGATATTCAGGCTATGATTCCGATCTTTCAGCCTTTATCCTGGGTTTCGGTACGGATGACCCTGAGGCTGCTGGGCCTCATGGCCTCCTGCATCCTGCTGGTCAATCATGCCAGATGGCATATGCGGGCTCTGCAGTGGGGCCTGAAGTTCCAGTGGGCGCAGCACCAGGGCAATCTGTCCGATCACGTCCAGATCTCGGAGGGGACTGCAAGACAGTTGCAGTGGTGGCTCTCGAACCGGCAATGGGTCATGGGCAGATCCCTCTCCCTTCCCCAGCCAGAGCACACAGTTGTGACGGACGCGTCCCTTCTGGGATGGGGCGGTCACATGGGAGAGGCGGAGATCAGAGGCCTCTGGTCTCCGGCGGAGTCCCGGCTCCATATCAACCTTCTGGAGCTCCGGGCGATCCGACTTGCACTCAAGGCATTCCTTCCCTCTGTCAAAGGGAAGGTAGTGCAGGTGTTCACAGACAACACCACCGCCATGTGGTACTGCAACAAACAAGGCGGGGTGGGGTCGTGGACCCTTTGTCAGGAGGCTCTGCGCCTCTGGACATGGCTGGAACATCAGGGCATGTTCCTGATGGTTCAACACCTGGCAGGTTCCCTGAACGCCAGGGCGGACGAACTCAGCCGCAGGTGCATGATGGATCACGAATGGCGTCTTCACTCGGAAGTGGCGCAAGGACTCTTTCTACAGTGGGGAGAGCCTTGGTTAGATCTATTCGCCACCGAAGAGAACGCGCAATGTCATCAATTCTGCGCGTTGGAATTTCCAAGGCGGCACTCGCTCGGCGACGCTTTCGTCACGAGTGGAGTTGCGGTCTATTGTACGCCTTTCCGCCTATACCACTTCTACCCAGAGTGTTGAAGAAGGTTCGGCACGACCGGGCCCAAGTCATTCTTGTGGCTCCGGACTGGGCTCGAAGAGTTTGGTATCCCGAGCTACTCAATATGAGCGTAGATCCCCCGATCCGTCTGCCTCTTCGGGAGGATCTTCTGTCGCAGCAGCAGGGGACGGTCCTCCACCCGAACCTGTCCAGTCTACACCTGCTTGCGTGGAGATTGAGCGGCGGCAGTTGATTCCTTTCGACTTGCCTCCCGAAGTTTGTGATGTGATTCTGGCAGCCAGGCGTCCCTCCACTAAGGTGGTATATGCCTGCAGGTGGAACAAATTTGTGGCATGGTGCACAGCAAAGGCTGTGAATCCCCTTTCTGCCCCTCTTTCTGAGGTCCTTCTGTTCCTTCTCTCTCTGGCCCAACAGGGTTCTGCCCTGGGTACCATCAAGGGTTATCTTTGTGCTATCTCGGCCTTCCTCAGGCTCCCTGATCAGCCCTCCCTTTTCAAGTCCCCTGTTGTTAACAGATTCTTGAAAGGCATTACTCACCTCTTCCCTCCTGTTCCGTTTGTGATGCCTCAGTGGGACTTGAACTTGGTTCTTACTTTTTAATGTGCGCTCCCTTTGAGCCTCTACATAACTGTCCTCTTCGTCTTCTGACTCTGAAGACAGCCTTTCTGGTGGCCATCACCTCCGCTCGGCGGGTGAGTGAGCTCCAGGCTCTATCTTGCAAACCTCCCTTTCTGTCTGTTCATCCTGACAAGGTTGTTCTTCGGACGCGTCCGTCCTTCTTGCCAAAGGTGGTTACTGCTTTCCACATTGGGCAGACCATCACTTTGCCCACCTTCTTTCCGCCTCCGCATCCTTCCAGAGAGGAAGAGAGGCTCCACCGTCTGGACCCAAAACGTGCGCTCTCCTTCTATATCGACCGCACAAAACACTTCCGGGTGGATGACCAGCTCTTTGTTGGCTACGTGGGCGCCAAAAAGGTCGGGCGGTGCACAAGAGGACCATCTCCCGCTGGGTTACCTTGTGCATCAAGACCTGCTATTCTTTGGCCAAGAAGGAGCCTCCTGTTGGGCTGCGTGCCCATTCCACCAGGGCAACGGCTGCTACCACGGCCTTGGGCCGCGGTGTTCCGCTGCCGGTTATCTGTCAGGCAGCTACGTGGGCCTCGCTGCACACGTTTACAAAGCATTACTGCCTTGACAGTCGGGTCCGGAGGGGCGGCTTCTTTGGCCGTTCTGTCCTCCAGGACTTCCTTGTCTGATCTTTGTTCGCAGACCCACCACCGGGTTGGTATTGCTGGGGTATCTATTCTAAGGTAAGGAATCTGTCACTAACGTGTCTCTTTCAGATGCACAAGTTACTAACTTGTGTAACGATATATCTGTAAGAGACAGTAGTTAGTGACAGATTCCTTACCGCCCACCCATCCTCCCTGTTCTGCGAACTGATTTCTAGGGTTAAGGACATCCCTTTCAGGGCCCTAGTATTTTTCAGACACCTATGTCAGCTTCTTGCATGGCTCTGCGTTCCTGGCGCGGAAAGTCGTGTACAGAACTGACGTCAGCGCGCAGGGGCGGCGCCTAAGTACTGCCCGCGACGTCATCCCGGCGATCACGACGACGGACGCGGAGCCGCACGACGCCGCCTACCGACGCGCAAGGGTACTGCTACGCAAAAAACTTTCCGGATCCAGCCTGACGCCTGGGGATATTCTAAGGTAAGGAATCTGTCACTAACTACTGTCTCTTACAGATATATTGTTACACAAGTTAGTAACTTGTGCATTACGAGTGAAGCATGGGAAGCCCACTTTTCTAAGATCTATCTAGCTACTTCACAAAGCGAGGATTTATATAATTACCAAATAGCTTCAAGGATCGAGATATCCGTGTCAGAAGTTGAGGATGCTATTCATCAAAGCCTGGGAAATAAAGCTCCTGGTCCTGATGGGCTACCCATTGACCTTATCAAATACAAACCAGAATTTTGGGCGCCCCTTTTACTTAATGTTTTTAATAATTTGACCGTTGCTTCGATTCCTAGCACATGGTCTACCAGCATTATTGTTCCTATTTTTTAAAAAGGTGATCGCTCCAACCCTAGCTGCTATAGACCGATCTCCCTGATTGATAATACATTGAAAATTTTAGGGAGGATTCTGTTTAACAAGATCAGGTCCTGGGCCGAGGAAGAACATATTTTAAATTCGTGTCAGTTAGGTTTCAGAAGTAAAATAGGCACAGTAGAACAGTGCCTAAACCTTAACTTGATTATTGGCAAATATACTGTAGCACGGAAATCTCCTATTTATTTGGCTTTTATAGATCTCACTTCAGCTTTTGATTTTGTTAACAGGTCACGTTTATGGTCGATTCTTTTAAAATATGGGTTGGACGAGGTTTTAGTTCATTTTTTGGCGTATCTACATAGGGACCTGAAAGCCCGGGTGCGGATCAGTAAAGGCGGTGAGGTCTCACAGGACATCGATATTGGTAGAGGGGTCAGGCAGGGGTGTGTACTGGCCCCTCTCCTATTTATCTTATACATTAATGATTTACATGACTCCTTGACCAAACTCACTAATGATGTTCCCAGTATTAACGGTAATACACTCCCCGCCTTACTATATGCGGACGACGCGGTCCTAATGGGCCGCACACCTAACGCATTGCCCACTTTAGTCCGGGGCTTTGTTGACTTTATGGGCGGTTTAGATCTTTGCACTAATTTTAAAAAATCCTTTTTAATGGCCTGTGGTCCAAAAAAGTATTCTATCAACACAATTTCTATAGGCAGTGAATGTTTACATCGCACTTGCACTTTTCCCTACTTGGGGCTGTTATTTGCAGCCAACGGTTCTTGGGTTGACCATGTGGCACACAGTAGGAGCAAGTTCTCAAAAGTAACTAACTCTATCCTGTCCCTTCCCCAACCGAAAAAGGCTGAGGTGGTATTCTCTATTATTAAAAATTTCAAGCTACAATGTTTTCCCACCGCAACATATGGCGCAGAGGTTTGGGGTTTTATAAAGTGTAGTAGTATTCAGGGTGAGGAAAATAGATTTTGCAGGAAACTTCTGGGGGCCCGATTTCTTCCTCACAGTATATCTGTCATAAGGAATTGAAACTGCCATACATCGAAGATTACATTAGGGCTCGCCCAGCCATATTCTGGCTTAAAATTTGGCAAAACCCGGCGACGACCCTCACCAGAGATATAATAACTGACTGCCTTAATTGTGAAAAGGGGAGGGATATGCCTTGGCTTGCTGCTGTAAGGGAGAGCTTAAACAGCGTGAATCTTGAACATATTTTTTTAAATCCAAGTGACATGGGGGGTTTAAACAAATTACATCTGAAAGAGACACGTTAGTGACAGATTCCTTACCTTAGAATATCCCCAGGCGTCAGGCTGGATCCGGAAAGTTTTGCGTAGCAGTACCCTTGCGCGTCGGTAGGCGGCGTCGTGCGGCTCCGCGTCCGTCGTCGGCGTCGTGATCGCCGGGATGACGTCGCGGGCAGTACTTAGGCGCCGCCCCTGCGCGCTGACGTCAGTTCTTCTTTTTCCGCGCCAGCAAGCGCAGATCCGGGAAGAGCAGTGCCCTGGTCAATTTTTGACCATACTTTTTGGTGATTTTTTCACTGTTTTTTCCAACTTAAAGGTGTCGTAGGGATGCCCGGCTTCAAGCGATGCGGCGCCTGTGCGCGGATGATGTCCGTCACCGACCCGCATTGGGAGTGTCTCTTCTGCCTCGGCCGAGGCCACGACACCGAGTCTTGTCCCGAATGCCAGGCCCTCAACCCGAAAGCTTTGCGAGAGCGGTCTCGAAAGCTCCTCGAGGCCCGGCATTCGGCTCCACGGAGGCCCCGGTCGCGTGAGAGGTCCAGGGGTCGCTCGCGGAGTGCACACCGGTCGTCGGCGTCGAAGTCTTCTTCGTCCGGTAAGTCTAAGCACAAGAAGTCCAAGAAGCATCGTCGCTCTCGGACTTCGCCTCGCCGGTCTCGCGACTCGGCTGAGGCCCCTCCCGGCACCGTCCCCGCCCCCGCGGCCCCGGACTTGCCTGTGGAGTCGCCCCGCCATACCCGCCCTTCCCGGGTTCGCGGGCGGATCCGGCCAAGGTACAGGAGTTCCTGTCGGCCATGGCCCGCCTCTTCGGGCCTTCAGGCCCCTCCGGTGCGCCTTCGGGCCCCGCGGGCCCTGATGGGGTTGCTCCGGCGTCGCCGCCGGCTCGGCTCCGGCCCCGGCGTCGCCCGTGCCTCCAGCCTCGATCCCGGCTCCGGCTTCGGCCCCGGCCTCGATCCCGGCTCCACAACCCCCATCGACGCCGGTCGACCTCACGACACCTCCGCCGGCGCCGATGTCTCCGGTGCCGTTCTCAACGCCGCCCTGGGCTCCGGGCGGCGTCGTCCCCCAGTTCCTTCCGGCTCCGGACATGGACCCGGAGCGACGTCGCTCGACGCCGGCTCCGGCGCCGATGGGACCTTGGGTCCCAACTGTCCCTCCTCCTCCTTATTTTGAACCTGAGGAGGACCAGTTGGACTGGGAGGGGTCTGATGACCCTCTGACGCGCAACTGTCAGTATGATGAGGACTGGACAGAGAGTCTAGGGGAGGCCAGTGGTCTGGATACTTCCCTGACACTGGCATGCTGTCTCCTCCCGTGGCTACGGAGGAGGGGGCCAATTTTGGTACAGTGTTGCGTAGGGCTGCTGGGGCCTTACGTCTCCAGCTCCCTACTTTGACGGTCAAGCCTAACATCTTGACAGAGGTGCTTCAGCCGGCAGCCTCCTCTGCGGAGACTGTGCTGCCGTTTAACGACGCCCTCACTGACGTTCTTTGGGCGCCTGGTCCAAGCCCAACACAGGGGCTCCTGTGGATCGGAACGTGTCACGACGCCATCGCCCTGCTCCGGGCGACCCCTGTTTCTTTCTGTCCACCCCACTCCTGAGAGCTTGGTTGTCCAAGCCTCCGCTTCCCAAACCGCCTTCCCTACCGCTCCTCCGGATAGGGAATCCAAACGCCTGGATCAGTTTGGGAAGAAAGGTTTTTCTTCCTCCAGTGCTGGCTTGCGGTCCGTTAACACCGCTTGTCTTTTGGGCCGATATACCCACTCCCTGTGGGATTCGGTGGCGGATGTTTTGCCCCAGTGCCCTGAGGAGGTCCAGGCACTGCTTTCCCGCGCCATTGCGGAAGGAAGGGATGCGGCCAAATACACTATCCGTTGTGGCCTTGACACCGCCGACTCGCTGGGCAGGTCTATTGCAACGACGGTGGCGCTCCGACGCCACGCCTGGCTGAGAACCACTGGTTTTTCAGGGGATGTCCAGAATACTCTCATGGACATGCCCTTTGATGGAGTCGGTCTTTTTGGGTCCAAAGCAGACCATGCGTTGGAGCGCTTTAAGGACTCACGGGCTACTGCCAAGTCCCTGGGCCTTTCTGCTACACGCCCTCCGCTGCCTTCTGCTTTTCGCCCCTATCGTGGCCACGGTAGGGGCGCCCTTCACGTCAGCAGCCCAGCCACCGGCCCGCGCAGCAGGCGTCTTCGCGTGGCCGAGGACGTGGATTCCGCCGTGGCGGATCGGGCAACCAGCTTGCGGGTCAGGCCACCACCTCCAACCCGTCCGCGGCCTCCAAGCCCTCCTAGTCCCTCCTTTCAGGTGCACGGCACGCCAGTAGGGGGCAGGGTCCGCCATCACCTTCCCCACTGGCGCACCATCACCTCGGACAGGTGGGTCTTGGACATTGTCCGAAGGGGCTACTCCCTCCCCTTCGAGACCACCCCCCAGCCATGCCACCTCAATTCCACCGCATGTCAGGGGATCACTTGGTGCTTCTACAGAAGGAAGTCACGGCCCTCTTGACCAAGAGGGCCATCGAGCATGTTCCGACCCCAGAAGTAGGGCGTGGTTGCTACTCCCACTACTTTCTGGTGCCCAAAAAGGACAAGGAGGACATGCGTCCTATCTTGGACCTCCGGAACGTCAATCGCTTCCTCCGGAAGGAGAAGTTCAAGATGCTCACCCTAGCTCAGGTCTTGACTGCCCTCGACCCTGGAGACTGGTTGGTAGCGTTGGACTTGCAGGACGCGTATTTCCACATCCCCGTCCTGCCGGCCCACCGGCGTTACCTTCGGTTCACGGTAGGCCCCGAGCATTTTCAGTTCACCGTGCTCCCCTTTGGCCTTACCAGTGCCCCTCGGGTGTTCACGAAAGTGATGGCGGTGGTCGCAGCTCATCTGCGCCGGGCAGGGGTTTCAGTCTTCCCCTACCTCGACGACTGGCTGCTGAAGGCGGGCTCGTCCCAGGCAGTCGTCTCCCACCTCCAGACTACGGCCGAACTCCTGCACTCGCTGGGGTTCTCCATCAATGTGCCGAAGTCGCATCTGATTCCTTCTCCACAGCTCCTTTTCATCGGAGCAGTTCTGGACACGACGCAGTTTCGGGCCTATCCTCCCGAACGGCGAGTCCGGGGATATTCAGGCTATGATTCCGATCTTTCGGCCTTTATCCTGGGTTTCGGTACGGATGACCCTGAGGCTGCTGGGCCTCATGGCCTCCTGCATCCTGCTAGTCAATCATGCCAGATGGCATATGCGGGCTCTGCAGTGGGACCTGAAGTTCCAGTGGGCGCAGCACCAGGGCAACCTGTCCGATCACGTCCAGATCTCGGAGGGGACTGCAAAACAGTTGCAGTGGTGGCTCTCGAACCGGCAATGGGTCATGGGCAGATCCCTCTCCCTTCCCCAGCCAGAGCATACAGTTGTGACGGACGCGTCCCTTCTGGGATGGGGCGGTCACATGGGAGAGGCGGAGATCAGAGGCCTCTGGTCTCCGGCGGAGTCCCGGCTCCATATCAACCTTCTGGAGCTCCGGGCGATCCGGCTTGCACTCAAGGCATTCCTTCCCTCTGTCAAAGGGAAGGTAGTGCAGGTGTTCACAGACAACACCACCGCCATGTGGTACTGCAACAAACAGGGCGGGGTGGGGTCTTGGACCCTTTGTCAGGAGGCTCTGCGCCTCTGGACATGGCTGGAACATCAGGGCATGTTCCTGATGGTTCAACACCTGGCAGGTTCTCTGAACGCCAGGGCGGACGAACCTCAGCCGCAGGTGCATGATGGATCACGAATGGCGTCTTCACTCGGAAGTGGCGCAAGGACTCTTTCTACAGTGGGGAGAGCCTTGGTTAGATCTATTCGCCACCGAAGAGAACGCGCAATGTCACCAGTTCTGCGCGTTGGAATTTCCAAGGCGGCACTCGCTCGGCGACGCTTTTCGTCGCGAGTGGAGTTGCGGTCTGTTGTACGCCTTTCCGCCTATACCACTTCTACCCAGAGTGTTGAAGAAGATTCGGCACGACCGGGCCCAAGTCATTCTTGTGGCTCCGGACTGGGCTCGAAGAGTTTGGTATCCCGAGCTACTCAATATGAGCATAGATCCCCCGATCCGTCTGCCTCTTCGGGAGGATCTTCTGTCGCAGCAGCAGGGGACGGTCCTCCACCCGAACCTGTCCAGTCTACACCTGCTTGCGTGGAGATTGAGCGGCGGCAGTTGATTCCTTTCGACTTGCCTCCCGAAGTTTGTGATGTGATTCTGGCAGCCAGGCGTCCCTCCACTAAGGTGGTATACGCCTGCAGGTGGAACAAATTTGTGGCATGGTGCACAGCAAAGGCTGTGGATCCCCTTTCTGCCCCTCTTTCTGAGGTCCTTCTGTTCCTTCTCTCTCTGGCCCAACAGGGTTCTGCCCTGGGTACCATCAAGGGTTATCTTTGTGCTATCTCGGCCTTCCTCAGGCTCCCTGATCAGCCCTCCCTTTTCAAGTCCCCTGTTGTTAACAGGTTCTTAAAAGGCATTACTCACCTCTTCCCTCCTGTTCCGTTTGTAATGCCTCAGTGGGACTTGAACTTGGTTCTTACCTTTTTAATGTGCGCTCCCTTTGAGCCTCTGCATAACTGTCCTCTTCGTCTTCTGACTCTGAAGACAGCCTTTCTGGTGGCCATCACCTCCGCTCGGCGGGTGAGTGAGCTCCAGGCTCTATCTTGCAAACCTCCCTTTCTGTCTGTTCATCCAGACAAGGTTGTTCTTCGGACGCGTCCGTCCTTCTTGCCAAAGGTGGTTACTGCTTTCCACATTGGGCAGACGATCACTTTGCCCACCTTCTTTCCGCCTCCGCATCCTTCCAGAGAGGAAGAGAGGCTCCACCGTCTGGACCCAAAACGTGCGCTCTCCTTCTATATCGACCGCACAAAACACTTCCGGGTGGATGACCAGCTCTTTGTTGGCTACGTGGGCGCCAAAAAGGTCGGGCGGTGCACAAGAGGACCATCTCCCGCTGGGTTACCTTGTGCATCAAGACCTGCTATTCTTTGGCCAAGAAGGAGCCTCCTGTTGGGCTGCGTGCCCATTCCACCAGGGCAACGGCTGCTACCACGGCCTTGGGCCGCGGTGTTCCGCTGCCGGTTATCTGTCAGGCAGCTACGTGGGCCTCGCTGCACACGTTTACAAAGCATTACTGCCTTGACAGTCAGGTCCGGAGGGACGGCTTCTTTGGCCGTTCTGTCCTCCAGGACTTCCTTGTCTGATCTTTGTTCGCAGACCCACCACCGGGGTTGGCATTGCTGGGGTATCTATTCTAAGGTAAGGAATCTGTCACTAACGTGTCTCTTTCAGATGCACAAGTTACTAACTTGTGTAACGATATATTTGTAAGAGACAGTAGTTAGTGACAGATTCCTTACCGCCCCACCCATCCTCCCCGTTCTGCGAACTGATTTCTAGGGTTAAGGACATCCCTTTCAGGGCCCTAATATTTTTCAGACACCTGTGTCAGCTTCTTGCATGGCTCTGCGTTCCTGGCGCGGAAAGTCGTGTATAGAACTGACGTCAGCGCGCAGGGGCGGCGCCTAAGTACTGCCCGCGACGTCATCCCGGCGATCACGACGCCGACGACGGACGCTGAGCCGCACGACGCCGCCTACCAACGCGCAAGGGTACTGCTACGCAAAACTTTCCGGATCCAGCCTGACGCCTGGGGATATTCTAAGGTAAGGAATCTGTCACTAACTACTGTCTCTTACAGATATATCGTTACACAAGTTAGTAACTTGTGCTTCAGGGAGTGCCCTATACGATAAATGATAATAGTGCACTAGATAACTGGAAAAGAGCTCTTGAAATCACTCAGTCGCTGAAAGTATTGATGCTCTTTAGAAAGATGCAACGGCTGTTTACTGCTTATCATACACTGAGCCATCTAGTTATCTCCTAAAGAATATTGGTCGCTGGAAAGAGGCTTTCTTTGTATCGCCTAAGGGCAGGCGACCTTGAAATTTCTGCTCTGTTTTCCCTTGGGGTTTAACGTTAATCTTGACCAAATGCCATGCCGATGTTAAATTTTTTATTCTTTGTAATTTTTATCAAAGATATACAAAATGGTTTTTGATTCCTTTTTCAAGAAAACTGCCATTATTGATTATAAAGTAGCATACCCAGAAATTCTTAAGTTGGAGGAGGATGATTTGGTCTTCCGAGTGGGATCTTTTTTGAAAGCTGCAGTGCGTTCACGTGCCTCAATGAGCATTTATTGATGGCTGATTTTTACTGTGTTTTAATTTACCATCCTATCTGAAAGAGACACGTTAGTGACAGATTCCTTACCTTAGAATATCCCCAGGCGTCAGACTGGATCCGGAAAGTTTTTTGCGTAGCAGTACCCTTGCGCGTCGGTAGGCGGCGTCGTGCGGCTCCGCGTCCGTCGTCGGCGTCGGGACCGCCGGGATGACGTCGCGGGCAGTACTTAGACGCCGCCCCTGCGCGCTGACGTCAGTTCTTCTTCTTTCCGCGCCAGTAAGCGCAGATCCGGGAAGAGCAGTGCCCTAGTAATTTTTTGACTAAACTTTTTGGTGATTTTTTCACTGTCTTTCTTCGAGTCATCTAGGCTCCGAGGTGTCGGTAGGGATGCCCGGCTTCAAGCCATGCGACGCCTGTGGTCGAATGATGTCGATCACAGACCCGCACTTAGAGTGTCTCTACTGCCTCGGCCGCGACCACGACACGAAGTCGTGTTCCGACTGCCGGGCCTTACACCCGAAGGCTTCGCGAGAGCGGTCTCGAAAGCTACTCGAGGTCCGGCAGTCCGCTCCGCGCCGAACCAAGCCCCGGTCACGGGAGAGGTCGAGGGGCCGGTCGCGGAGTCGTCGTCGGATTCCAAGTCTTCGCACTCCTCGGGTAAGTCGAAGCACAAAAAGTCTAAGAAGCACCATCGCTCTAAGACTTCGCCTCGCCGGTCTCGCGACTCGGCTGAGGCCCCTGTCGGCACCGTCCCCGCGGCTCCGGAGGTGCCTGTGGAGCCGCCCCGCATTACCCGTCCTTCCCGGGTTCGGGGCGACTCCGGCCGAGATACAGAACATTCCTGTCGGCCATGGCCCGCCTCTTCGGGCCTCAAGGCCCCTCCGGTGCGCCTTAGGGCCCCGCGGGCCTTGATGGGGTTGCCCCGGCGCCGCCGACGACTCCGGTCCCGGCGCCGCCTGTCTCACCAGCCTCGCTCCCGGCCTCGATCCCGGCTCCGGTGGTACCGCAACCCCCATCGACGCCGGTTGACCTAACAACGCCTCCGCCGACGCCCCCGGTGCCGATCCTGACGCCGTCCGGGGCTCCAGGCGGCGTCGTTCCCAGGTTCTCTCCGGATCCGGACGCGGCGTGGGACCGACGTCGCCCGACGCGAGCTCCGGCGCCACTGAGACCTTGGGTCCCTGACGTCCCCCCTCCTCCTTATTTTCAATCGGAGGAGGACCAGGAGAGCTGGGAGGGGTCGGAAGACCCTCTCACACAGCAGTGTGAGTATGATCAGGACTGGGCAGAGGAACTTGGGGATGCCAGTGGTCTGGACACTTCTCCTGACACTGGCATGCTGACTCCTCCTTCCGTGGCTACGGAGGAGGGAGCAAATTTCGCAACGGTGTTGCGTAGAGCAGCTGGAGCCTTGCACCTCCAATTGTCTACCGTGGCTGTCAGGACTAACCTCCTGACGGAACTGCTTCAGCCGGCAGCTACCTCCTCGGAGCCATTGCTGCCGTTTAATGATGCACTTTCTGACGTTCTTTTGGGCACCTGGTCCAAGCCCGCCACAGGGGCTCCTGTGGATAGGAACGTGGCCCGACGCCATCGCCTTGCTCCGGGCGACCCCTTGTTTCTCTCTCAACATCCCACCCCCGAGAGCTTGGTTGTCCAAGCCTCTGCCTCCCAAACCGCCTTCCCTACCGCCCCTCCGGATAGGGAATCCAAACGCCTGGACCAATTTGGGAAGAAGGCCTTTTCTTCCTCCAGTGCTGGCTTGCGGTCCGTCAACACCGCTTGCCTTTTGGGCCGATATTCCCACTCTCTGTGGGATTCGGTGGCGGCCGCTTTGCCCCAGTGTTCTGAGTAGGTCCAGACACTGCTTACCCGCACCATTGCGGAAGGTAGGGATGTGGCAAAGTACACCATACGTTGTGTCCTTGATACCGCCGACTCGCTGGGCAGATCGCTTGCAACGACGGTGGCGCTGCGTCGCCACGCCTGGCTGAGAACAACTGGTTTCTCGGGTGATGTCCAGAATACACTCATGGACATGCCCTTTGATGGAGTCGGTCTTTTTGGTTCCAAGGCAGACCATGCGCTGGAGCGCTTTAAGGACTCACGGGCTACTGCCAAGTCCCTGGGCCTTTCTGCTGTGCGCCCTCCGCTAACCTCTGCTTTTCGCCCCTTTCGTGGCCACGGAAGGGGCGTCCAGTCACGTCCGCTGCCCAGCCACCGGCCCGCGCAGCAAGCGTCTTCGCGTGGCAGAGGACGTGGCTCCCGCCGTGGCGGGTCAGGCAACCAGCGTGCGGGTCAGGCCACCAACTCCGCCCCGTCCGCAGCCTCCAAGCCCTCCTAGTCCTTCCTTTCAGGTGCACAGCACGCCAGTAGGGGGCAGGGTCCGCTATCACCTTCACCACTGGCGTGCCATCACCTCGGACAGGTGGGTCTTGGACATTGTCCGAAGGGGCTACTCCTCTCCCTTCGAGTCCGCCCCCAGCCATGCCACCTCAATTCCACCGCATGTCAGGGGATCACTTGGTGCTTCTGCAGAAGGAAGTCACGGCCCTCTTGGCCAAGAGGGCCATCGAGCATGTTCCGACCCCAGAAGTAGGACGTGGTTGCTACTCCCACTACTTTCTGGTGCCCAAAAAGGACAAGGAGGACATGCGTCCTATCTTAGACCTCCGGAACGTCAATCGCTTCCTCCGGAAGGAGAAGTTCAAGATGCTCACCCTAGCTCAGGTCTTGACTGCCCTCGACCCTGGAGACTGGTTGGTAGCGTTGGACTTGCAGGACGCGTATTTCCACATCCCCGTCCTGCCGGCCCACCGGCGTTACCTGCGGTTCACGGTAGGCCTCGAGCATTTTCAGTTCACCGTGCTCCCTTTGGCTTACCAGTGCCCCTCGGGTGTTCACGAAAGTGATGGCGGTGGTCGCAGCTCATCTGCGCCGGGCAGGGGTTCCAGTCTTCCCCTACCTCGACGACTGGCTGCTGAAGGCGGGCTCGTCCCAGGCAGTCGTCTCCCACCTCCAGACTACAGCCGAACTCCTGCACTCGCTAGGGTTCTCCATCAATGTGCCGAAGTCGCATCTGATTCCTTCTCCACAGCTCCTTTTCATCGGAGCAGTTCTGGACACGACGCAGTTTCGGGCCTATCCTCCCGAACGGCGAGTCCGGGATATTCAGGCTATGATTCCGATCTTTCAGCCTTTATCCTGGGTTTCGGTACGGATGACCCTGAGGCTGCTGGGCCTCCTGGCCTCCTGCATCCTGCTGGTCGATCATGCCAGATGGCATATGCGGGCTCTGCAGTGGGACCTGAAGTTCCAGTGGGCGCAGCACCAGGGCAACCTGTCCGATCACGTCCAGATCTCGGAGGGGTCTGCAAAACAGTTGCAGTGGTGGCTCTCGAACCGGCAATGGGTCATGGGCAGATCCCTCTCCCTTCCCCAGCCAGAGCACACAGTTGTGACGGGCGCGTCCCTTCTGGGATGGGGCGGTCACATGGGAGAGGCGGAGATCAGAGGCCTCTGGTCTCCGGCGGAGTCCCGGCTCCATATCAACCTTCTGGAGCTCCGGGCGATCCGACTTGCACTCAAGGCATTCCTTCCTCTGTCAAAGGGAAGGTAGTGCAGGTGTTCACAGACAACACCACCGCCATGTGGTACTGCAACAAACAAGGCGGGGTGGGGTCGTGGACCCTCTGTCAGGAGGCTCTGCGCCACTGGACATGGCTGGAACATCAGGGCATGTTCCTGATGGTTCAACACCTGGCAGGTTCCCTGAATGCCAGGGCGGACGAACTCAGCCGCAGGTGCATGATGGATCACGAATGGCGTCTTCACTCTGAAGTGGCGCAAGGACTCTTTCTGCAGTGGGGAGAGCCTTGGTTAGATCTATTCGCCACCGAAGAGAATGCGCAATGTCATCAGTTCTGCGCGTTGGAATTTCCAAGGCGGCACTCGCTCGGCGACGCTTTTCGTCGTGGGTGGAGTTGCGGTCTGTTGTACTCCTTTCCACCTATACCACTTCTACCCAGAGTGTTGAAGAAGATTCGGCGCGACCGGGCCCAAGTCATCCTTGTGGCTCCGGACTGGGCTCGAAGAGTTTGGTATCCCGAGCTACTCAGTATGAGCGTCGATCCCCCGATCCGTCTGCCTCTTCGGGAGGATCTTCTGTCACAGCAGCAGGGGACGGTCCTCCACCCGAACCTGTCCAGCCCTCCACCTGCTTGCGTGGAGATTGAGCGGCGGCAGTTGATTCCTTTCGACTTGCCTCCCGAAGTTTGTGATGTGATTCTGGCAGCCAGGCGTCCCTCCACTAAGGTGGTATACGCCTGCAGGTGGAACAAGTTTGTGGCATGGTGCACAGCAAAGGCTGTGAATCCCCTCTCTGCCCCTCTTTCTGAGGTTCTTCTGTTCCTTCTTTCCCTGGCCCAACAGGGTTCTGCCCTGGGTACCATCAAGGGCTATCTTTGTGCCATTTCGGCCTTCCTCAGGCTTCCTGATCAGCCCTCCCTTTCAAGTCCCCTGTTAACAGGTTCCTAAAAGGCGTTACACACCTCTTCCCTCCTGTTCCGTTTGTGATGCCTCAGTGGGACTTGAACTTGGTTCTTACCTTTCTCATGTGCGCTCCCTTTGAGCCTCTACATAACTGTCCTCTTCGTCTTCTTACTTTGAAGACAGCCTTTCTGGTGGCCATCACCTCCGCTCGGCGGGTGAGTGAGCTCCAGGCTCTATCATGCAAACCTCCCTTTCTGTCTGTCCATCCAGACAAGGTTGTTCTTAGGACGCGTCCGTCCTTCTTGCCAAAGGTGGTTACTGCCTTCCCAATTGGGCAGACCATCACTTTGCCCACCTTCTTTCCGCCTCCGCATCCTTCCAGAGAGGAAGAGAGGCTCCACCGTCTGGACCCAAAACGTGCGCTTTCCTTTTATATCAACCGCACACAACACTTCCGGGTGGATGACCAGCTCTTTGTTGGCTACGTGGGCGCCAAAAAAGGTCGGCCGGTGCACAAGAGAACCATCTCCCGCTGGGTAACCTTGTGTATCAAAGCCTGCTATTCTTTGGCTAAGAAGGAGCCTCCTGTTGGGCTGCGTGCCCATTCCACCAGGGCAACGGCTGCTACCACGGCTTTAGGCCGCGGTGTTCCGCTGCAGGATATCTGTCAGACAGCTACGTGGGCCTCGCTGCACACATTTACAAAGCATTACTGCCTTGACAGTCCGGTCCGGAGGGACGGCTTCTTTGGCCGTTGTGTCCTCCGGGACTTCCTTGTCTGATCTTTGTTCGCAGACCCACCACCGGGGTTGGTATTGCTGGGGTATCTATTCTAAGGTAAGGAATCTGTCACTAACGTGTCTCTTTCAGATGCACAAAGTTACTAACTTGTGTAACGATATATCTGTAAGAGACAGTAGTTAGTGACAGATTCCTACCGCCCACCCATCCTCCCGTTCTGCGAACTGATTTCTAGGGTTAAGGACATCCCTTTCAGGGCCCTAGTATTTTTCAGACACCTATGTCAGCTTCTTGCATGGCTCTGCGTTCCTGGCGCGGAAAGTAGTGTACAGAAAAGACGTCAGCGCGCACGGGCGGCGTCTAAGTACTGCCCACGACGTCATCCCGACGCCGACGACGGACTCGGAGCCGCACGACGCCGCCTACCGACGCGCAAGGGTACTGCTACGCAAAAAACTTTCCGGATCCAGTCTGACGCCTGGGGATATTCTAAGGTAAGGAATCTGTCACTAACTACTGTCTCTTACAGATATATCGTTACACAAGTTAGTAACTTGGATGCTCGTGTTTATTTATTCATCCACCTCCGTACTTACTTTGGTAGTTTCTATGCTTATTTTATATGTTATCTCTTTTGGAATTATGTCAAACTGATGTATTGTTATTTATTCAGTTGCACTTTATAGCTAATCCTCACTACAATGCTGCTATTGATTTGTGTTCATAGGTCATTAACTGGACATTGTTTTTATGATGCTGCTGTTTTTATATTTGTGCATTTTATAGTCTTACGTATTTTAATGCTGGTATTTGATCTGTGCTTTTATGGATATATTTGTATCCGAATAAAGATTAATTGAATTGAAGTCATCATACCTAGTGTCGTGTGGGCCAGTTCATCAGCTTGCTGATGTTCTATTGACCTCCTCATCCCACCAAGGAAGAGGAAAGGCTTTGCCTTCTGCATCCTTGCATTCCTCTTAGTTTTTACATTTACGGAACTCACAATTTTTGGGTTGATGACCAGCTTTTCCTTGGCTATGCTGACCCCATAAAGGGCAAGGTAATTCAGAATCAGACAATTTCCCACTGCATTGTTTTACTAAGATCTGCTATGCCCTTGCCAAGAAGCACTCCATAAATGCATTCGTGCGAAAGCCACTTCTTTGGCATTTCTCTGGATCTTCTCTTGTTGGACATTTGCTGAGCTGAAATGTGTGCTTTGGTTTCTACCTTCACCAGGCATTACTGTTTCAACTCTGAAGTCTGCAGTAATGGCAATTTTGACAGACCTGTGTTGCTAGATGTCCGATATGACCATCTCCTCAGATTCTCCACCTTGGAAGCACTGCTTCTGAATTTATTCACAGGTGTGGAATCTGCAGGTAGATTTTTCCACAGTAAGAATGGTAATGATCTTTCTGATGCATTCTCATGCTATCTGAAGATTCTTCACTGATCATCCCCTCCTCCCTGTTTTGAGTGTCCTTGAGATTTTGAATAAGGTGCCAACTTAGTTCTTGCACATCTAGTGCAGCATTAAATGGAATTGAAATAAAATGTACTTTTGTTTTCTAAACCCAGTAAAGTGTAACATTGTGTCACTAGGCGAGTCACCTGTTGCGTCTGTAGCTTCTGGATCACCTTCACCTCTGTCAACTATTTCTGCTCCTCCACCTCTTGGACCACAGAAGGCAAATAATGCAAACCATGACAGAAAGGTGCCGCCTCCTATCGGAACAGAAAGACTTGCCCGCATTCGACAAGGTGGCTCTGCAACACCGACGCCAGTAGGAAACAACTTTAGTGCTCCAGTTGGTCATGGTGGTATCTGGGCCTTTGGAGTAAATAGTGCATCAGGTAAGTCTGCTGCACCAAATAATATATATATAACAAAATATTATTTTTAAATTGTTTCTCTCATACATTTTTTAGACATTCATGACAAAATACAGCACCCGTCATTGTGAAACTCTAACTTACCAAGGTTTTAATTTTAAGTTTTTTATTAAAGTAAAAAGTGGATGTATCATTTTGGCAACTGTTTCATCTGCATTTTCACTCACATGATAGTTTCCTTAATTTGGTTGCACTGATTGTGAGTGCCTTTGTCTTAACCTTGCAAAAGACGTGTGTAGCATTAAATTAATAAAACCTCTGTTTCCAATATGTTAAAGCAGAACACTTTCATTTTAAGAAGCAAATAGCTATTTCTGTGGATTCGGCTTGAATTGCAGCTCCCTTCAAAGGCAGTTTCTCATACGTGTTCTACCATACATCTTGTGGCAAAGATCTTTGTTTATTTTAGACTTCTTAAAACAATCATATAACGTCGCAGCTCCTCCACTTAATATCTTTCACTGGAGCTCTATTTTTAGAGGGTTGTTTTTTCCTGGTCTCGTTTTCAATTCAATGGCAGTCTAGAGGAGATCATTCTCCTCTATGTAGGTCTCCGGGTTCATAAGCCAATTGAACTTTTAAGGTCTGGATTTTGACTTTCCTCCACCAGCCCCTTTCAGCCATTGGCATGAGACTTTGTCAATCACATCTTGGCTTTGCTACTGGGATTCATGCTGGCTCTCTCCTGTGTCTCTTACTCTGTTCCTCTTCTGTTCGTCCTCGCTGTTCCCTCCCACCCATCCCTCCTTTCCTTGTGTGGTCCTCGTTCCCTTGCCCACAACCCTATTGTGAGGAAATGGGGTATATTATATGGTGTGGGTGTGAAGCCTCCATTTATAATAAACTACCAACCCTTAAGGCCCAGTCCGGTTTTGTTTATCAAACCTTAACTCAACACTGGGTAGCTGTGGCTGAGAGCAGTCAGGCTTGGACAAAGAAACAGGTGTAAAGAACAGCACCAAAACAATTGAAGAAGAAAGAAGCTTGACACCCAATAAATTGACACCAGTTTATAAAAAAAAATCAATTTTTATGAATTTATGGGCACCAGAACGAAAAAGATCCACTAGAGGGTTCCTGAGATATAGATTTTACAAGGAACAATAAACCAAGACTTTTCACTTAACTGCGAACAAGCACTTGCAAAATCGACACATTTGATACTTAAAAGCTTTTTCAACAACACTTTGGTCAAAGTGGAGTGCGATTACTCCTAGTTACTTTGGGCAACCAACTCTGGCATGGAGCCAGTCAAGGGGTTCAGCAAGGTCAGAAGAAACAGTTACTTAGGAAACAAAATAGTCTTCAGACCAGTTCCTTTGTCAGTGGTCACTAGCCATTGACTTCTGTGGAGTAGTCCTGAAGCAAGGGTTACAGGATGCTGAAGATGCTGTGCTGTCAACGGTGGTCTTCCTGTGGCCACTCCTTGGTCCACGGTCCTGGTGGGGTGACTTTGGCCACAGGGTTCCACGTCCCTCGATGTCCTCTTTGGCCCAGCAAAAGTTCAGTTGCCACTGGTCGCCAGGTACAGCGGTTTCAACGTTTTCCATCTTTTGGTGATAACTCTCCTTCTCGATGACCAAACTGCACTCTGACAACTCTCTCTACTCCAGCGGACTTGTGTGCAACATTTGAGCCTTCGGGTCTCAGTTTCCTGGGCTGCACTGCAGCGAGGAGTGACAATCCGGTGATCTAGGCTACCAACTCACCCAAACAGGCTTCTTCAGCTTTTGTGGCCTGTGCTGTGAACAGGAAGTCTGCCAACTGACTCTTGAAGTCTCTTCTGGCTGGGTCGGTGGACTACTTCTCCACGAGCAGGACACCGCAGGCAGAGTCCTTTCTTTTCTTTCGGTAGCCAAAGGAGCAGCAGGTGCAGTCCAACTTCGGTGCAGCCTCTTCTTTGCTGTTCTCAGGGACAGCGGGGCAGTCCTTCACCGGTCATCTTCTTCAATCAAGCAAAATCTGAGTTCTGGGGGCCAGAGGTGCCCCTTTTATCCCCAGAAAGTGTCCTCTGGGGAGGTGGCGGTCACTAGCCAATCAGCTACTAGGTTCCCTCCGGCCTGATGACAACTTTCTGTGAAGTGTGGCATCTAGCTAGTTCAGTGTGCGCAATTCTGCCCACTCCCAAGATGTCGGAACCCCTCTCTGGGGGTGTGGAGCTAGGTAGTCCACCCTAGAGGTGTGGCTACCTGTGGGCTACATGCCCCTGAAAAAAAACAATTAGGCCAGCGCTTCCCCCTATCTGAAAGAGACACGTTAGTGACAGATTCCTTACCTTAGAATATCCCCAGGCGTCAGGCTGGATCCGGAAAGTTTTTTGCGTAGCAGTACCCTTGCGCGTCGGTAGGCGGCGTCGTGCGGCTCCGCGTCCGTCGTCGGCGTCTGGACCGCCGGGATGACGTCGCGGGCAGTACTTAGGCCGCCGCCCCTGCGCGCTGACGTTGGTTCTTTCTTTTTCCGCGCCAGTAAGCGCAGATCCGGGAAGAGCAGTGCCCTAGTCATTTTTTGACTAACTTTTTGGGTGATTTTTCACTGTTTTCTCGAAGTCTCTCGACTCCGAAGGTGTTGGTAGGGATGCCCGGCTTCAAGCCATGCGACGCCTGTGGTCGGATGATGTCGATCACAGACCCGCATCAGGAGTGTCTTTACTGCCTCGGCCGCGACCACGACACGAAGTCGTGCCCCGACTGCCGGGCCTTGCACCCGAAGGCTTTGCGAGAGCGGTCTCGAAAGCTCCTCGAGGTCCGGCAGTCGACTCCGCGCCAAGCCAAGCCCCGGTCACGTGAGAGGTCAAGGGGCCGGTCGCGGAGTCCTCATCGGTCGTCGGGATCCAAGTCTTCGCACTCCTCCGGTAAGTCGAAGCATAAGTCTAAGAAGCGTCATCGCTCGACGACTTCCCCTCGCCGATCTCGCGACTCGGCTGAGGGTCCTGTCGGCACCGTCCCCGCGGCTCCGGGAGTGCCTATGGAGCCGCCCCTGCATTACCCGTCCTTCCCGGGTTCGGGGGCGACTCCGGCCGAGATACAGGAGTTCCTGTCGGCCATGGCCCGCCTCTTCGGGCCTCAAGGTCCCCCGGTGCGCCTTTGGGCCCCGCGGGCCCTAGTGGGGTTCCTCACGGCGCTGCCGGGCGATCTCCGGTCCCGGCGCCGCCAGCGACACCGGCCTCGACCCCGGCTCCGGTGCTGCCACAACCCCGATCGACGCCGGTTGACCTGACAACACCTCCACCGGCGCCGATCTCTCCGGTGCCGCTCACGACGCCGCCCGGGGCTCCGGGCGCCGTCGTTCCCCGGTTCTCTCCGGATCCGGACATGGCGCCGGACCGGCGCCGCTCGACGCCGGCTCCGGCGCCGATGGGACCTTGGGTCCCGCATGTCCCTCCTCCATATTTTGAACCAGAATTGGAGGACGCAGAGGAGTGGGAGGGGTCTGATGACCCTCTCACACAGCAGTGTGAGTTTGATCAGGACTGGGCTGAGGAGCTTGGGGATGCCAGTGGTTTGGACACCTCCCTGACCCTGGCATGCTGTCTCCTCCTTCCGTGGCAATGGAGGAGGGAGCAAACTTTGCAACGGTGTTGCGTAGAGCAGCTGGGGCCTTACACCTCCAGTTGCCTCACGGTGGCTGTCAGGACTAACATCCTGACGGAAGTGCTTCAGCCGGCGGCTAGCCTCCTCGGAGCCACTGCTGCCGCTTAACGAGGCGCTTTCCGACGTTCTTTTGGGCACCTGGTCCAAGCCCACCACAGGGGCTCCTGTGGATAGGAACGTGCCCGACGCCATCGCCCTGCTCCGGGCGACCCCTGTTCCTCTCCCAACACCCCACCCCTGAGAGCTTGGTGGTCCAAGCCTCTGCTTCCCAAAGCGCCTTCCTACCGCTCCCCCGGATAGGGAATCCAAACGCCTGGATCAATTTGGGAAGAAGGTCTTTTCTTCCTCCAGTGCTGGCTTGCGATCCGTCAACACCACTTGCCTCTTGGGCCGATATTCCCACCCTTGTGGGACTCGGTGGCGCAAGTTCTGCCCCAGTGTTCTGAGGAGGTCCAGACACTGCTTACCCGCGTCATTGCTGAGGGAAGAGATGCGGCAAAGTACACCATTAGATGTGGCCTTGATACCGCCGACTCGCTAGGCAGATCGCTTGCGACGACAGTGGCGCTGCGCCGTCACGCCTGGCTGAGAAGCACTGGTTTCTCGGGTGATGTCCAAAACACTCTTATGGACATGCCCTTTGATGGGATCGGTCTTTTGGGAACAAGGCAGACCATGCGCTGGAGCGTTTAAGGACTCGCGGGCTACGGCTAAGTCCCTGGGCCTTTCTGCTGTACGCCCTCCGCAGCCATCTGCTTTTCGCCCCTTTCGTGGACACGGAAGGGGCGCCCAGTCACGTCCGCTGCCCAGCCACCGGCCCGCGCAGCAAGCGTCTTCGCGTGGCCGAGGACGTGGCTCCCGCCGTGGCGGGTCAGGCAACCAGCGTGCGGGTCAGGCCACAAACCCCGTCCGCGGCCTCTAAGCCCTCCTAGTCCTTCCTTTCAGGTGCACAGCACGCCAGTAGGGGCAGGGTCCGCCATCACCTTCACCACTGGCGTGCCATCACCTCGGACAGGTGGGTCTTGGACATTGTCCGAAGGGGCTACTCCCTCCCCTTCGTGACCATCCCCCAGCCATGCCACCTCAATTCCACCGCATGTCAGGGGATCACTTGGTGCTTCTTCGTAAGGAAGTTGCGGCCCTCTTGGCCAAGAGGGCCATCGACGCGTTCCGACCCCAGAAGTAGGACGTGGTTGCTACTCCCACTACTTTCTGGTGCCGAAAAGGACAAGGAGGACATGCGTCCTATCTTGGACCTCTGGAACGTCAATCGCTTCCTCCGGAAGGAGACGTTCAAGATGCTCACCCTAGCTCAGGTCTTGACTGCTCTCGACCCTGGAGACTGGATGGTAGTGTTGGACTTGCAGGACGCATATTTCCACATCCCCGTCCTGCCGGTCCACCGGCGTTACCTGCGGTTCACAGTAGGCCTCGATCATTTTCAGTTCACCGTGCTCCCTTGGCCTTACCAGCGCCCTCGGGTGTTCACGAAAGTGATGGTGGTCGCAGCTCATCTGCGCCGGGCAGGGGTTCCAGTTTTCCCTACCTCGACGACTGGCTGCTGAAGGCGGGCTCGTCCCCAGGCAGTCGTCTCCCACCTCCAGACAATGGCCGAACTCCTGCACTCGCTGGGGTTCTCCATCAACGTGCCGAAGTCGCACCTGATTCCTTCTCCACAGCTCCTTTTCATCGGAGCAGTTCTGGACACGACGCAGTTTCGGGTTTATCCTCCCGAACGGCGAGTCCGGATATTCAGGCTATGATTCCGATCTTCGGCCTTTATCCTGGGTTTCGGTTTGGATGACCCTGAGGCTGCTGGGCCTCCTGGCCTCCTGCATCCTGCTGGTCGATCATGCCAGATGGCATATGCGGGCTCTGCAGTGGGACCTGAAGTTCCAGTGGGCGCAGCACCAGGGCAACCTGTCCGATCACGTCCAGATCTCGGAGGGGACTGCAAAACAGTTGCAGTGGTGGCTCTCGAACCGGCAATGGGTCATGGGCAGATCCCTCTCCCTTCCCCAGCCAGAGCACACAGTTGTGACGGACGCGTCCCTTCTGGGATGGGGCGGTCACATGGGGAGAGGCGGAGATCAGAAGCCTCTGGTCTCCGGGACGGAGTCCTGGCTCCATATCAACCTTCTGGAGCTCCGGGCAATCCGACTTGCACTCAAGGCATTCCTTCCCTCTGTCAAAGGGACGGTAGTGCAGGTGTTCACAGACAACACCACCGCCATGTGGTATTGCAACAAACAGGGCGGGGTGGGGTCGTGGACCCTATGTCAGGAGGCTCTGCGCCTCTGGACATGGCTGGAACATCAGGGCATATTCCTGATGGTTCAACACCTGGGAGGTTCCCTGAACGCCAGGGCGGACGAACTCAGCCGCAGGTGCATGATGGATCACGTAATGGCGTCTTTCACTCGGAGGTGGCGCAAGGTCTCTTTCAGCAGTGGGGAGAGCCTTGGTTAGATCTGTTCGCCACCGATGAGAACGCGCAAGGTCAGCAGTTCTGCGCGTTGGAATTTCCAAGGCGGCATCTCGCTCGGCGACGCTTTCGTCGCGAGTGGAGTTGCGGTCTGTTGTACGCCTTCCGCCTGTACCACTTCTACCCAGAGTGTTGAAGAAGATTCGGCGCGACCGGGCCCAAGTCATTCTTGTGGCTCCGGACTGGGCTCGAAGAGTTTGGTATCCCGAGCTACTCAGTATGAGCGCCGATCCCCGATCCGTCTGCCTCTTCGGGAGGATCTTCTGTCGCAGCAGCAGGGGACGGTCCTCCACCCGAACCTGTCCAGTCTACACCTGCTTGCGTGGAGATTGAGCGGCGGCAGTTGATTCCTTTCGACTTGCCTCCCGAAGTTTGTGATGTGATTCTGGCAGCCAGGCAACTAAGGTGGTATACGCCTGCAGGTGGAACAAGTTTGTGGCATGGTGCACAGCAAAGGCTGTGAATCCCCTCTCTGCCCCTCTTTCTGAGGTTCTTCTGTTCCTTCTTTCTCTGGCCCAACAGGGTTCTGCCCTGGGTACCATCAAGGGCTATCTTTGTGCCATTTCGGCCTTCCTCAGGCTTCCTGATCAGCCCTCCCTTTTCAAGTCCCCTGTTGTTAACAGATTCCTAAAAGGCGTCACACACCTCTTCCCTCCTGTTCCGTTTGTGATGCCTCAGTGGGACTTGAACTTGGTTCTTACCTTTCTCATGTGCGCTCCCTTTGAGCTCTCTACATAACTGTCCTCTTCGCCTTCTGACTCTGAAGACAGCCTTTCTGGGTGGCCATCACCTCTGCTCGGCGGGTGAGTGAGCTCCAGGCTCTATCATGCAAACCTCCCTTTCTGTCTGTCCATCCAGACAAGGTTGTTCTTAGGACGCGTCCGTCCTTCTTGCCAAAGGTGGTTACTGCCTTCCACAATGTGCAGACCATCACTTTGCCCACCTTCTTTCCGCCTCCGCATCCTTCCAGAGAGGAAGAGAGGCTCCACCGTCTGGATCCAGAACGTGCGCTTTCTTTTTATATCAATCGCACGCAACACTTCCGGGTGGATGACCAGCTCTTTGTTGGCTACGTGGGCGCCAAAAAAGGTCGGGCGGTGCACAAGAGAACCATCTCCCGCTGGGTAACCTTGTGTATCAAAGCCTGCTTTTCTTTGGCTAAGAAGGAGCCTCCTGTTGGGCTGCGTGCCCATTCCACCAGGGCAACGGCTGCTACCACGGCTTTAGGCCGCGGTGTTCCGCTGCAGGATATCTCTCAGGCAGCTACGTGGGCCTCGCTGCACACATTTACAAAGCATTACTGCCTTGACAGTCAGGTCCGGAGGGACGGCTTCTTTGGCCGTTCTGTCCTCCGGGACTTCCTTGTCTGATCTTTGTTCGCAGACCCACCACCGGGGTTGGTATTGCTGGGGTATCTATTCTAAGGTAAGGAATCTGTCACTAACGTGTCTCTTTCAGATGCACAAGTTACTAACTTGTGTAACGATATATCTGTAAGAGACAGTAGTATGTGACAGATTCCTTACCGCCCCACCCATCCTCCCCGTTCTGCGAACTGATTTCTAGGGTTAAGGACATCCCTTTCAGGGCACTAGTATTTTTCAGACACCTATGTCAGCTTCTTGCATGGCTCTGCGTTCCTGGCGCGGAAAGTCGTGTACAGAACTGACGTCCGCGCGCAGGGGCGGCGTCTAAGTACTGCCCGCGGCATCATCCCGGCGATCACGACGCCGACGACGGACGCGGAGCCGCACGACGCCGCCTACCGACGCGCAAGGGTACTGCTACGCAAAAACTTTCCGGATCCAGCCTGACGCCTGGGGATATTCTAAGGTAAGGAATCTGTCACTAACTACTGTCTCTTACAGATATATCGTTACACAAGTTAGTAACTTGTGCTACGGTCCTATGCATGAAAAAGATTATTGAAGTAATCACAGCTAAAAATGAAGACATAGGGCCCGCTTTAGCCACGACAACTTAGCGCATTGAGGGTTCCAGAATCAACAGCCCTGAGGAGAATGGAGGATTTGGTTGAGAACATGCTGGAAAGTGTTTTTGAGAATTCTACATTCACATCAGTGTTCTCGGAGTGAGCACATTGATCGATGGACTCATTTTCCCTGCTGTGAGCACCTATCTTTTTTGTAGCTATTTCAGTAATTAACTGGCTGCTTCTCTGTATTGGGGGTTCTGTTTTAACGGTTTATTCTGATTAATAAAACTAAGTTTAAATACAAATATTTGTTGTTGCTGTAAGACAAGAATAATTGAATAGATGCACCTTCCCAAGAACGTTGACATCCCTTATGAACAGCACTCATTCTACAGACTATGCTGTTTGTATGTAGTACAAAGAAAAGATTACCTCAAGTCAATTAACCTTTATTCTGTTAAAACAATCAACCATAAAAATTACAAATAAAAAACGAATACATATAAATTCAACATACATTTCAATCAGAATCCAGTAGACTCCAAGCTCCCACTGCCCCAGAAAGAAAGCAAGCAATGTGGTAGCAAATGTGCACATCAGGTAAATATAAAAGTGCTGCTTTAACTGGGTTAAAATTTATTTTCTTCAGCAATGGACGGATAAATTTACTTATTGAAGTGCTGTACATGGGGCAAAACATGAAGAAATGTAGGGTGTCTTGTCGGGAAACCTTATGTTCGAGGCATATGAGCTGCAGATCGTACACTGTGCATGAGATCGCCATCTGGTGTTGGGCTCGGATGCTTGCACTTTGTTGTTGTCTTGGAAGAGTCTTTGTAGTCACGAGATAGGTGACTCCTCCTTTGGACGATAGTGCGCATGGGCATCGACTCCATGGTTAGGATTGTTTTTTTCCGCCATCGGGTTCGGATGTACCTTGCTGCGCTCCGGATCCACATCGATCGGTTCCCTCTCGACGCGCAGAAGAACCTCCTACCGTTCGACGGTATTGTTTTCGATCGCGATCCCCTCATCGCGTCTCCACTCCAACACTGTTTTCGAGTCCGGTCGCCGACGTTGGTCCGTTGGGCGTGTCGGCGCCATCATCCAGCATATGGAAAGGACTCCATTTAAAAATGCAGGTGTGGGCTAACTCTCACACACAGATCTCCACGAGATCTGTAATCTTTGCCTCTCTCCAGGAACACGAGAGCCAACACTGCCAAGCCTGTGACTCCTTTCGGTCCAAAAGACCATCCGTGATCGCCGGGCCCGACGACACGAAATGTCCAGGTCAGCCGCTCCCGCACCGGACGACATCTTTGACACAGGCTCCGACAACCCGGACACCGGAGATTTACAAATCGACACCTCCGGAGCCGAAGACTCAGGGTCCGACGACCAACTCATCACACCACACCAACGTACTGTGAGTACTGACGTCGATGCCCCTGCCCCCAAGAAACAAAAGGCTTCGGTCACACCTTCGCCTTCGGGCCTAGGTCTGCACCATCACAAAGCTTCAGGAGCCCCGCCTTCCGGCTCGACTCCCAAGCACCTAAAGCCTTCTGGCAGCTCGGGACCGAGCCAGCCACGTCCCGGAGCCGAAAAACACTCATCGGCACCGAAACACAAGACTAAGGTCTCGGCACCAACAGACCCTTCGGCGCCAAAGTCCAAGGTCCCAGACACCTCGACACCGAAGCATACCAAACCTTCGGAGTCGACAAAACCCTCGGTGTCGAAAACTTCACCAAAGGACACCAAACAACCTCGCAAGCCCAAACAACACTCGGAGCCGAAATCTTCGATGCCGACCAAACACGCCAGCTCAGAAGAACTCTTGGTTCCCATCGACCCAAAGCAGAAAACTCTGCACATTGACCCTATTACCGGACAGGTACAATCAGTAATACCTCACAAGAGGAAGATACAGGAACCAACCACACCTGAGCCACCTCATAAGAAGAAAGACTCTTCCACATCACCTATAAGGTCTTTCTCTCCACCTCCACAACACCTCAGCCCTCTACACTCCCCGCCTCACTCTCCTCCACCTTGTTTTTCACCACAAGGGGATACAGACAGGGAGGATCATGATGATGACATGCAGTCACCTCCACAACACCGACACTGATGACGACCTTCACAGTATCCCACCACAAGACCCCTGGGACAGTTATGACCTCCCAGATATACCTGTCCCTGACCCATACCCATCAAAAGCCTCACCTCCAGATGATGCTATAGGGTTTTCACAGGTGATAAACAGGGCAGCACAATACCATGGTGTCAAATTACACTCAGACCCCCTGGAAGAAGACTTTTACTAGAAACTTTTAGCCAGCCTCAAAAGTCTACCCATACTCTACCTATGCTTAAAGGCATTATTAAACATGCCCCTGAGGTCTTCAAAGACCCAGTTAGGGCTAGGGTTCTTAACCCAAGGATCGAGAAAAATATAAACCTGCCCCTTCTGACCCAGCTTATATTAAAGGCCAACTCCCTCTAGACTCATTAGTAGTTGCTAATGCACGGAAAAGGGCAAACTCCCAGACTACTGGTGAGACACCACCACCAGACAAGGAGTCCAAATTACTCGACGCATCGGGAAAAAGAGTTGCGTCTCAAGCAGCAAACATGTGGCGCATCGCCAATTCCCAAGCCTTACTGGCGAGATATGACAGAGCCCATTACGACGAGCTTGAAAAGCTCATTGAGCACCTTCCAGATCAGTATAAGACCAAGGCCAATGATCTAATACAAGAAGGCAAGCTTGTCACAAACACCTCAATAAAGTGCGCCTTCACGCAGCAGATACAGCAGCACGCACAATAAACTCAAGCGTTTTGCTGCGCAGACACGCATGGCTACGAATATCTGGCTTCAAGCAGGAGGTACAATCTACCATCCTCAATCAACCCTTAGACCAGGAACACCTGTTTGGGCCTAATGTGGACACTTCTCTAGAAAAAATGAAGAAGGACACAGACACAGCCAAAGCTATGGGAGCTCTACAAGCCACACCTAGCAGAGGTTCCTTTCGTCGCTCCTTATATAGAGGCGGCTCCAAAACTACAGCCACAGACACCACCTCTGCTAACTACAAAAACACCACTCAAACCTCCTCTAATAGAGGTTACTCCAGAGGTAATTACAGAGGTAATAACAACAGGGGTAGAGGACGCGGGTTTAACACACGCACCTCCCCTACCACCAAACAGTGACTTCCCTCCGTTTCCCCCGATCATTCCACTCCCGTCGGGGAAGACTGTCAAAGTTCCTACCTGCGTGGAATTCCATCACCACCGACAGGTGGGTAATACAAATTATCCAGTATGGTTACTGCCTCGAACTCACTTCTACTCCCCCAACATACCACCCAGACAGCGTCCCATGTCCACGGAACATCTAACGCTCCTCAATCAAGAGGTTCTCTCTATGCTCCAAAAGCACGCAATAGAACCAGTCCCTCTACAACATCAGGGCACAGGGGTTTACTCCACTATACTTTCTAATCCCCAAAAGGACGGTTCCCTCAGGCCCATACTGGACCTCAGACCCCTCAACTATTACATTCACTCAGATCATTTTCACATGATCACTCTTCAACAAATACTTCCACTACTCCAACAAGGCGACTTCCTTGCCACACTAGATCTCAAGGACGCCTATTTCCATATTCCCATTCACCCTGCGCACAGGAAATACCTAAGGTTCATAGTGGACGGACAACATTATCAGTTCAAAGTCCTCCCATTCGGGGTGGCAACAGCACCAAGGGTTTTCACCAAGTGCCTAGCAGTAGTAGCTGCGCACTCTACGAAGACAACACATTCACGTGTTTCCGTATCTAGACGACTGGCTAATAAAAGCCAAGTCACACAACCAATGTGTACAGCACACACTCCAAACAGTTCGGCTACTACACAATTTGGGGTTCACAATAAACCATACCAAATCGCATCTCCATCCCTCCTACATACATCAGTACCTAGGAGCCACAATCGATACCTTCCAGGGCCCTTGCATACCCCAATCCTTCCAGGATAACAAGTATGCAAGCCCTCATCAACAAATTCCTACCTCAACACTACCTTCCAGCTCGAGTGTTTATGCAACTCGTAGGAATGATGGCCTCGTGCATCTTTATTGTCCCTCACGCACGACTTCAAATGCGGCCCCTGCAAGAATGCTTAGCACGTCAGTGGAACCAAGCTCAGGGCCAGCTTACAGATCTGGTGTTGGTAGACAGCCGCACTCATCGCTCTCTGCAATGGTGGAACATACAAAACATTTCCAAAGGGCGGCCGTTCCTAGAGCCAGTTCCACAAATAGTGCTCACAACAGACGCATCTCTCACCGGGTGGGAGCTCACCTCCTTACCCACACAACGCAGGGCAGCTGGACCAAGTCACAAAAACTGCTCCACATCAACCACCTAGAATTATTAGCAATATTTCTAGCGCTAAAGTCATTCCAACCGCATCTTACTCACAAGACTGTCTTAGTCAAAACAGACAACATGACAGCAATGTACTATGTACAAAAACAGGGGGACACACTCTCTGCAGCTGTCTCGCCTGGCGCAAGCCATATGGAGATGGGCCATTCCTCAAAACATTTACCTCCTTGCAGAACACCTTCCAGGAGTTCACAATCACATTGCGGATCTGTTAAGTCGACAGACACAACAGATTCACGAATGGGAACTGCATCCGCAAGTTCTACAACCTTTTTTCCAAATGTGGGGCCATCCACAAATAGACCTGTTCGCCACACAAGAAAACACAAATGCCCAACCTTCGCCGCCAGGTTCCCACACCCGTCGTCCAAGGGCAATGCAACATGGATGAACTGGTCAGGCAGATTTGCATACGCTTTCCGCCTCTCCCACTCATTCCCCTAGTAGTACGCAAACTCAGACAACAGTCTCTAACAATGATCCTAGTTGCTCCCACATGGGCAAGACAACCATGGTTCACAACACTTCTCGAACTCTCAGTAGTTCCACACCACAAACTGCACCTCTCTCCACACCTCTTAACTCAGAACCATGGAGAGATCAGACACCCCGATCCAGGTCAACTGAATCTGGCAATATGGCTCCTGAAGTCCTAGAGTTCGGTTACCTTAACCTTCCACCTGAGTGTATGCAGGTCATTAAAGAAGCCAGACGTCCCACTACCAGGGCTTGTTATGCAGCAAATGGAAAAGGTTTGCTATTTATTGCAATAACAACAATATCAACCCACTAGATGCCTCCATACAAAACATTATCTGTTACTTGCTGCATCTGCAAACATGTAACCTAGCATACTCATCCATAAGATTACATCTTGCCGCTCTAGCCGCATACTTACAAAACAGACAGCATTTGTCACTGTTTCGAGTACCTGCAATTAAAGCCTTTATGGAAGGCCTTAAAAGAATCATTCCCCTAGATTGCCACCCTCTCCAGCATGGAATCTAAATATTGTCCTCACCAGGCTCATGGGTCCCCCATTTGAACCTCTGCACAAATGTGAGTTACAATTTCTTACATGGAAAGTAGCCTTCCTAATTGCAATAACCTCTCTCAGAAGAGTGAGTGAGATTCAGGCTTTAACCATACAAGAACCTTTTTACAAATCCATCGTAATAAAGTAGTTCTCAGACCAAACCCCAAATTCCTACCTAAAGTAATTTCTGCTTTTCACCTTAACCAATCAATAGAGTTACCCGTCTTTTTCCAAGACCCAGACTCTGTAGCAGAAAGAGCTCTACACACACTAGATGTCAGAAGAGCCCTACTTTACTACATTGACAGGACCAAACCTTTCAGAAAGACAAAACAATTATTTGTAGCTTTCTCCCCACCACATAAAGGTAATCCCATCTCAAAGGCTGGCATTGCTAGATGGATAGTCAAATGCATTCAAATTTGCTACCAAAAGGCTAAACGCACCTTAATAATTCCCCTAGGGCACATTCCACACGTAAACTAGGGGCTTCTATGGCATTTTTAGGGAACATCCCCTAAATGACATATGTAAGGCAGCAACATGGTCTACGCCACATACCTTTACCAAACACTACTGTGTTGATGTACACGCAAAGCAGCAAGCTGCTGTGGGCCAAGCTGTTCTTAAAACACTTTTTCAGACTACTGCAACTGATACAGGTGACCACCGCTAGGGGAGACACTGCTATACAGTCTATGCACAGTGTACGATCTGCAGCTCATATGCCTCGAACGGTAAATGCTACTTACCAGTATGCATCTGTTCTTGGCATGTAGAGCTGCAGAGTCGTACACGCCCACCCACCTCCCCGGAACCTGTATCTGTTCCAGTATAATCTTAATTAGATATATTCACATGGACATCTTTTTCTTCTTACTGACTCCATCTTTTCCCATCATGGCGAAAAACAATCTAACCATGGAGTCGATGCCCATGCGCACTATCGTCCAAAGGAGGAGTCACCTATCTCGTGACTACAAAAGACTCTTCCAAGACAACAACAAAGTGCAAGCATCCGAGCCCAACACCAGATGGCGATCTCATGCACAGTGTACGACTCTGCAGCTCTACATGCCAAGAACAGATGCATACTGGTAAGTAGCATTTACCTTCATGGACATCCTTCACCCACTCCCTCTGGATTGTCGGAAAGGTTCATCCTAAATCGTGTCAAAAGGAAGCGATGATGGTTAGATATTACAAAGCAATGATATGGCTCTATGACCTGGGTTGTTTTAACAATTAAAAATTGCCTAACCAAAGGTTTGGTCATTGCTCCCATCTAATTTTCTGATTGTTTGTGGAGGGAGAACGCTTTAGATGTCCATTTTATGTCTGCCTTGGTGATGGAACTGGGGCAAATAAAAATAAATATCTGGACGACCTAGGAGCTTAAAACTCTGCTCTGTGTCTCACCTAAGTTATGGCCAGAGACGGATGCACTTGGAAGACTTCAGATTGGAAGCTCCTCGGAAGTTGTGACCGAGTTCGACAAACTTAGATTTAGATACAGCGCCATTGGAACCCTTCAGTCCAATCGGACCCAAGTATATGTAGCAATAAAAATCCCCGGTTTCAATTAATGTTCCACAGGGATAATTTCCCCACTTAATGATCCAAGTGCCATCAATCCGCTCTCCGTCTTTTGGAGCCTACGGGCCCAACTACAACGTTATTATCATCCAGTTGAGGGTGGCCTATGGTGCCCTATTTTCAGTCCTGAGGAAGACCCTGTCGTAAGGATTTAAGCAGCCTACTTTGTTTCTTGGGGTTCGAAACGTCGACTGCGTTATTGTCATATGCCAGTTGGATCAACAGTGCTTTTTTCACTGTGATATAGTACTCCTAATCATGGCTATGTATGGTTTATCATTTAATTGTGTGGCTTAAAACAGTCGTTTTTCATTGTAAATAATTGTGATGAATAGAATGTCACTACTTTCTCTGTACACTTTTTCAACCCTCACTTGATGCACAATACCTTTCCCCTTTTCTCTTCTCCCCCTAAAGTGGGGCACTTGTTTGGTACAGCCTTTTTGAGTCATTTTGCTGAGTCATTCGCTGATTTACAAAGCATTCCAAGATGTTCAATGTGATTAAACAACATTGATCTATATATTCATAGTGTATTAGTGTATTCATGCCTAATGTGTTTTAATTTTGTGTGTTCTTAAGAATTGTTCTACTGGGACCAATTCTCTACTGTACTGTCACCTAAGTTATGGACATAACATGGTCAAGGCCAAGAACAATCACCCAAAATTAACAAATTCATATTAGCTTATGGTTTAAGCCACACATTAAGCCATAACATCAGTGGGCGGAGTTGTAACACGTCAGAAATGTAAGAAATTCCCACCTCTTCATGCACCATGACCAAAGTAATACTTTGTGGAAGAGCTAGCAGTCTTCTTAACATCATTTTTTGGTGCAGCAACATAACCCCAAACAACGCACTTGTAGGACATTTTGCATTGTATATTCTTAACATAGCATCAATGGATTTATGACCTAATCTCCTTGCAAAGTCAAATACACAATCGGTGGACCTCCCAACAGTCAATCTTTTCTGTTTGCAGCGTCAAATATTAACCCAAAATAAAGAAAACTGTACTTTACTGAGTTGAGATGCCTTTAGCGATCAAATTCCTGGATTGTGTACCCTTAGGTTCTTTTACCATAACGTGACTTTTTTATTTTTTTACGTTGGTGCTTAAGTCCAAACTGTCCATGACACTGACAAAAGAATCTAAAGGTTGGTGTAATCCAATAGCAATTCTAGGAAGGAGAACAGTGTCATCCTTGTAAAGCAGAGCTGCTAAAGTTTTTCTTCCCTGTGATCGGCATATCCCTCCTATGTTTAAGTAAAATTTATTTCAGACTGTTAAATAAAAAGGGAGCTAAAATACTTCCCTGTCAGACGCCGCTTCTCAAACTAAAGTGCTGAATGCATTCCTCCTCCTTCACCATAGCTATCTGATGCTGTTAATTTGCTGTGCCAGTTCCTCAATAACCAAATAATATCCCAATAACCCCCATGGAACTCAGTAAAGTCCAGAGTTTATCACTTTTCACTCTACTGAAAGCGGAGCTGAGGTCCATGAAGGTCAAGTAAAGTGATTCCTTTTTGGCCACCATGTATTTTGAAGCAACTAAGTAAGGTCTGAGGCATTGACCACCGGCCCCTGACATATCCATATTGTATATGGGACAGAGCATTATGTTCATTAGCCCAAAGTTGCAAATGGTTCAAGGCCACTTATCCATGAATTTTCACTTTAGAATCACACAAAAGGATAGGTTGATAACAACACGTGTCTTCCCTACAGCCCTTTTTAAACACTGGAAAAATTACTAAGTGAGACCAGGATGCAGGGAACCCCAGTTTTACAGCTTCATTAAGATGTTGCGTGACCGAGGGTGTCCATAGATCAACAATGGGTTTAAAAAGATCACCTGGGACCCCATGTAGACCATGGGCTTTGTTAGGCGAAGCAATAGTTTAATTGTATCTTTTACCTCCTACCATTGAAATATAAATCTGATAGAGACTTTATGTAGCAGACAGATTCCTTACTTTAGAATATCTCCAGGTGTCAGACAGAAGATTGTCGAGCAGTACCCATGCACACCGGTAGGTGGAGTTATTCAGTTCCACGTCAATGTTGTCCGCTCCGGAAGTGACGTGCTCTTAACTATATAGGCACCACCTCGGTGTGCTGACTTCATTTCTTTCGTTTCCTCACCAGATAGCGCTAATCCAGATTGAGCTACTCCTCATTCACTTTTTGACTGCCCTTTTTTGACTTTTTGTTAACTCTTTTTCAAAGATATTTCTCCTGCTGTGAGGATGTCCGCTGAGAAACCAGATGGTTTCAAACCATGTGGGGCCTTTCACGGCAAATGTCGGTGACAGACCCCTACTTTGTGTGTTTGTGGTGCCTTAAGCGGGACACGACTCCAAAGCATGTGAGGACTGCCATACCATGCACCCGAAGGCGCTGAGAGAGCGATCCCTTAAGCTTCTCACCATCCCACGTCAGACAACTGTGCAACTCTCAAGGTCCCTTTTCACGTGGGAGGCCCCGGGACCTTTCGCGGAGCTTACCTGATGTTCCTCGTTGCATTCCAAGTCATCGGGGAAGTCGCACAAGAAGTCGAAGAAATCTAAGCGTTCTTTGACTTCCCCACGTCTGTCGAAGTGATCTGATGAGACAAAGGAGCGTCAGCACTCCAGTTCCCACGAGACAGCAGGATCTGAACCTGGGTCCGCTCCATGTTTGCCCAATTTTGCCAGAGCAATCTCCTCCCAGTTTTTAAGGAATTTTATGAAGCCATGCACCTCATTTTTGGGTGGTACAGCCCCTCTGGAGTGCCTTTGAGCACCACGGGCGCGTGAGGGGCCCCTACTGGAATTACGCCGGTGGGTTCAACCTTGGTGCCAGTCGGTCACCAAGTATCCCTCAGTGGATCCTGAGCAGAGCTGCTGGTGAAACAGAGACCTTCCTTGGCACCCGCTCCAGTGCTGGCGCCGCCCCTAGGCGGCGCTGTCCCCGTTGTCCTACCCAACTCTAACACGGAGCCATTGCCGTATTTAATGCATAGGCCTGGAGAGGCGAACGTTTGGGAGAGGTCTGTAGACCCTTATGGAGAGAAACCAGTTAAGGAGGACAACTGGTATGAGGAATTGGGTAATGGCAGTGGGTTATACACCTTACCCGACAGTGGCTTGGTTTCCCCTCCTACTGTGGCTACGGATGAGGGTGCCTCTTTTGCTATTGTGGTGCACAGGGCGGCTAAGGTCCTAGAGCCTGACCTGCCCTCACTGGCAATCAAAACTAATGTTTGACAGAGGTGCTTCAGCCGGGAGTTTCCCCCCTCAGTACCATTACTCCCATTTAATGAAGCTCTTACGGACGTCCTACTTGGGTCCTGGTCCAAGCCCTGTACAGGTGCTCTTGTGAATAGGACGACTGCCGCTGCCATCGCCCCGCTCTTGGGGATCCCAGTTTCTTTATCCAGCTCCCCAATCCAGGGAGCTTGGTGGTCCTAGCCTTCTCTTCTCGCATTCACCCAAGCACGTTCGCTACCACTCCACCGAATAGGGAATCCAAGAGGATGGATACCTTCTGTAAGAGAATGTTCTCTACTACCAGCCTGGCACTGTGGTCGGTGAACGCCGCTTGCCTATTGGGCTTTTATTCCCATACTCTGTGGAATTCAGTTGTATAAGTGCTACTTATGGTCCCGGAGGAGGCCCGAGCCGTACACTCTCAAGCGGTTGCTGACTGGAGCGAAGCGACAAAATTCTCGATCAGATGTGGACTTGACACAACCAACTCACTAGGCAGAGCGAGATCATCATTGGTGGCCTTGCTGCGCCACTCCTGGCTTAAAACATCTGGGTTTTCAGTGAATGTCCAGGCTTCCCTTATGGGCATGCCCTTTGTTGGCTCTCGCCTATATGGAGACAAGGCAGATTCAGCGCTAGCGTGTTTGAAGGACAACAGGGCTATAGGCAAGTCCTTGGGCTTGTCTACAGCCCCTCGTCCACCTCCATCTGCATTCCGCCCCTTTCGGGCTATGGAAGGGGTCTCCAGCCATGCCCATTGCCTCTCAGACAACACGGCCAGCAGGCTTCCCTGCCTTTTAATGGCCGCAGGCACATGTCCCAGTGACCACGTGGGACTGGCGGTTAGATCTGAAAGAGACACGTTAGTGATAGATTCCTTACCTTAGAATATCCCCAGGCGTCAGAATGGATCCGGAAAGTTTTTCGTCAGCAGTACCCCTGCGCGTCGGTAGGTGGCGTTGTGCGGCTCGGCGTCTGTCGCTGGCGTCGTAAGCGCCGAGATGACGTCACGGAGACTACTTAGGCGCCACCCATGCACGCTGACGTCAGTTCTCTTTTTCCGCGCCAGTAAGCGCAGATCCGGTTAGAGCACGTACCTTAGTCACTTTTTGACTATCTTTTTGAGACTTTTGTCTCTTGTTAGTTTGAGTCTACTTTGGTGCACGTAGGGATGCCTGGTTTTAAGTCTTGTGGGGCCTGCCGTCGCAATATGCCGGTGGCGGACCCCCACGACGTCTGTCTCTACTGCCTGGAGAGCGACCACAACTCCCGGTCCTGCATGGACTGTCTGGCCATGGCCCCGAAGGCCTTGAGGGAGCGGCGCCGGAAGCTGCTTGAGGTCCGGCACTCGTCCCAGCGCTGTTCTCGGTCTAGGGGCCGCTCCAGAGAACGCTTGTGGGGCCACCATCATCGCTCCTCGGGCTCCAAGTCTTCACCCTCGGATTCGGGTAAGAGACGCACACAAAAGAAGTCGAAGAAGCGTTGTCGCTTCTCCGACGTCCCCCCGCCGGTCCCCGGATGCAGACGAGGGGGACAGGGGTTCTGCCCCTGCGGCTCCTTCGGAGCCCGGGAGTCCCGCGGCCTACCCACCTTACCCGGGTCCGTCGGCGACTCCCGCACAGGTGCAAGCATTTCTTGCTACCATGGACCGCCTGTTTAGGCCTCGGGCTCCTGCCGGCGCGCCCTTGGGCCCCGCGGTCCCGTGTCAGGATCCTGTCGGCGCCGCCGGCGGCTCCGGCCCCGCAGGATCCTACGCCGCTGGCTCCGGCCACGGCGCCAAAAGGTCCCACACTGCCGGCTCCGGCCCCAGCGCCACCCTCGGCTCCGGCGCCGCTGTCAATGCCATTTGTTCCGCCCCAGCCCAGGTTCCAGGACAATTGTGTCCCTACCTAGGATCCGCATTGGGACACAGCGCCGGTTCGGCCCCGTCCGGCGCCGGGAACGGCGCCGTTTGTTCCTTCCCCGGTCCCTGCCCTGCCGCCGCAGTCTGTTCCACATACGGCGGAGGTGGAGGACGACTGGGAGGGGTCCGAGGACCCTCTTGCTGGTCAGTGTGACTCTGAGCAGGACTGGGCGGACGAGTTCGAGGAGACCGGCGGCCTTGATATCTCCTCTGACCCGGGGTTTGCCTCTCCTCCGCCTACCATGGAGGAGGGCGCTTCTTACTTGGTCGCGGCCAGCCACAGGGGCCCCTGTGGATAAGAACGTCGCCAGGCGTCATCGCCCGGCGCCGGGTGATCCTGCCTTTCTGACCACTCATCCTACTCCCGAGAGCCTGGTCATCCAAGCTTCGATGTCCCAGAGTGCCTTTCCCACGGCTCCGCCGGATAAGGACTCTAAGAAGCTGGAGCAGTTCGGCAAGCGGTTGTTCTCTTCGGCCAGCTTGGGGCTGCGGTCGGTGAACACTGCATGCCTATTGGCCCGCTATTCCCACGCGGTGTGGGATACAGTTGCACAGGTGTTGCCTCAGTGTCCTGAGGAGACCCAAGCTTTGCTGTCCCAAGCTGTTGCCGAGGGTAAATATGCGGCTAAGTTCGCCATTCGGTGTGGTTTGGACACCGCGGACTCACTAGGTAGAGCAATTTCTACGACTGTGGCGCTTCGTCGCCACGCCTGGTTGAGATCTACCGGGTTCTCGCCAGATGTCCAAAGCTCACTCATGGACATGCCCTTTGATGGCACTCGCCTGTTTGGCGATAAAGCCGACGGTGCGCTGGAGCTTTTTAAGGACTCGCGGGCCATGGCCAAGTCCTTAGGTCTTTCCACAAAAAGCCCAGCCACTCCTGGTTTTCGTTCCTTTCGTGGCGGTTCACGGTAGGCCAGGAGCATTTTCAGTTTGCTGTGCTCCCCTTCGGCCTTACCAGCGCCCCTCGGGTGTTCACAAAAGTGATGGCGGTGGTCGCTGCTCACCTGCGCAGGTCAGGGGTGTCAGTCTTCCCCTACCTCGACGACTGGTTGTTGAAGGCGGGCTCGCCCCAGGCAGTTGTCACCCACCTTCAGACTACAGCCGCCCTCCTGCATTTGCTGGGGTTCTCCATCAACGTGCCGAAGTCGCACCTGAGTCCCTCTCAGAAGCTCCCCTTCATCGGAGCGGTTCTGGATTCGACGCGGTTTCGGGTTTATCCTCCCGAGCAGCGAGTCCGGGATATTCAGGCTATGATTCCGATCTTTCAGCCTCTATCCCGGGTTTCGGTCAGGTTGACCCTCCGGCTCCTGGGCCTGATGGCCTCCTGCATCCTGCTGGTGCAACATGCCAGATGGCATATGCGGGCTCTGCAGTGGGACCTGAAGTTCCAGTGGGCACAGCATCAGGGCAACCTGTCCGATCATGTCCAGATCTCGGAGGGCACTGCCACGACAATTGCAGTGGTGGCTCACGAATCGCGATTGGGTCAATGGCAGATCCCTCTCCCTTCCCCAACCGGAGCACACAGTGGTGACGGATGCGTCCCTCCTGGGATGGGGAGGCCACTTGGGAGAGGCGGAGATCAGAGGCCTCTGGTCTCCGGCGGAGTCCCGGCTCCATATCAACCTTTTGGAGCTTCGGGCGATCCGACTTGCACTGAAGGCATTCCTTCCCTCTGTCCGGGGAAGTGTAGTGCAGGTGTTCACGGACAACACCACCGCCATGTGGTATTGCAACAAACAGGGCGGGGTGGGGTCCTGGACCCTATGTCGGGAGGCTCTGCGCCTCTGGACATGGCTGGAACATCAAGGCATTACCTTGGTGGTTCAACACCTGGCGGGTTCTCTGAACGCCAGGGCGGACGAACTCAGCCGCCGGTGCTTGATGGATCACGAAAGGCGTCTGAACTCGGACGTGGCGCAAGGTCTCTTTCAGCAGTGGGGAGAGCCTTGGTTAGATCTATTCGCCACAGAAGAGAACGCGCAATGTCATCAGTTCTCAGCGTTGGAATTTCCAAGGCGGCACTCGCTCGGCGACGCTTTTTGTCGCAAGTGGAGTTGCGGTCTATTGTACGCCTTTCCGCCTATACCACTTCTGCCCAGAGTGCTGAAGAAGATTCGGCGCGACCAGGCCCAAGTCATCCTTGTGGCTCCGGATTGGGCACGAAGATACTGGTATCCCGAGCTCCTCAGCATGGCGATCGATCCCCCGATCCGACTGCCTCTTCGGGAGGATCTTCTGTCGCAGCAGCAGTGGGCAGAGCCTTGGTTTGATCTATTCGCCACAGAAGAGAACGCGCAATGTCATCAGTTCTGCGCGTTGGAATTTCCAAGGCGGCACTCGCTCGGCGACGCTTTTCGTCGCGAGTGGAGTTGCGGTCTATTGTACGCCTTTCCACCTATACCACTTCTACCCAGAGTGCTCAAGAAGAACAGACGCGACCGGGCCCAAGTCATTCTTGTGGCGCCGGACTGGGCTCGAAGAGTTTGGTATCCCGAGCTACTCAGTATGAGCGTGGATCCCCCGATCCGTCTGCCTCTTCGGGAGGATCTTCTGTCGCAGCAGCAGGGGACGGTCCTCCACCCGAACCTGTCCAACCTCCACCTCCATGCGTGGAGATTGAGCGGCGACAGTTGACAGCTTTCGATCTTCCTCCCGAAGTCTGTGATGTCATTCTGGCAGCCAGGCGTCCCTCCACTAAGACGGTATATGCCTGCAGGTGGAACAAATTTGTGGAATGGTGCACAGCAAAGGCTGTGGATCCCCTCTCTGCCCCTCTTTCTGAGGTTCTTCTGTTCCTTCTATCCTTGGCCCAGCAGGGCTCTGCTCTGGGCACTATCAAAGGTTATCTTTCGGCCATCTCCGCCTTTCTACGGCTTCCAGATCAGCCTTCTCTTTTTAAGTCCCCGGTTGTTACACGTTTCCTCAAGGGCATTACGCACACATTTCCTCCCGTGCCGTTCATAATGCCTCAATGGGACTTAAACCTTGTCTTGACATACCTGATGTGCGCTCCCTTCGAGCCCCTTCATCACTGTCCTTTGCGTCTTCTCACTCTCAAGACGGCTTTCCTGGTAGCTATCACCTCTGCCAGAAGAGTGTTAGCTCCAGGCTCTTTCTTCCAAACCTCCTTTCCTTTCTGTTCATCCGGACAAGGTGGTTTTAAGGACCCGTCCTTCTTTCTTGCCAAAGGTTGTCACGCCCTTCCACATCGGGCAGACCATCACTTTGCCCACCTTCTTTCCGCCTCCGCATCCTTCAAAAGAGGAAGAGAGGCTTCACCGTCTGGACCCTAAACGTGTGCTCTCGTTCTATCTGAAGCGCACACAACAGTTCCGGGTGGATGACCAACTCTTTGTTGGCTACGTGGGCGCCAAAAAAGGTCGGGCCGTGCACAAATGAACCATCTCTCGTGGGTTGTTCTGTGCATAAAAGCATGTTACTCGTTGGCCAAGAGGGAGCCTCCTGTGGGGCTGTGTGCCCATTCGACCAGGGCAACGGCAGCCACTACTGCCTTGGGACGCGGCGTTCCCTTGCAGGACATTTGTCAGGCAGCTACGTGGGCCTCGCTGCACACGTTTACCAAGCATTACTGCCTTGACAGTCAAGTCCGGAGAGACGGCTTCTTTGGCCGTTCTGTTCTCCGTGACTTTCTGGTGTAATCTTGTTCGCAGACCCACCACCTGGGTTGGTATTGCTGGGGTATCTATTCTAAGGTAAGGAATCTATCACTAACATGTCTCTTTCAGATGCACAAGTTACTACTTGTGTAACGATATATCTGTAAGAGACATTAGTTAGTGATAGATTCCTTACCACCCCACCCATCCTCCCCGTTCTGCGAACTGATTTCTAGGGTTAAGGTCATCCCTTTCAGGGCCCTAGTTTCATGGCACCAGTGGTCAGTTTCTTGCATGGCTCTGCGTTCCTGGTGCGGAAAGTCGTGTACAGAACTGACAGCGCGCATGGGTGGCGCCTAAGTAGTCTCCGTGACGTCATCTCGGCGCTTACGACGCCAGCGACAGACGCGGAGCCGCACGACGCCACCTACCGACGCGCAGGGGTACTGCTGACGAAAAACTTTCCGGATCCAGTCTGATGCCTGGGGTTATTCTAAGGTAAGGAATCTATCACTAACTAATGTCTCTTACAGATATATCGTTACACAAGTAGTAACTTGTGCGTTAGTCCTGCTTCCGCCCCCTTCCCTCCCACCACCCCTCCCCACCGGCAGCCACTGCCTCCAAGACTCTTAAGTCCACTCTCCAACCATGATGGGCACCTAGTGGGAGGCAAGATAGCCATAACCTCCCCCACTGGCAGTCAGTAACATAAGACCATTGGGTTCTACAGATAGTCCAGAGGGGCTACTCCCTCCCCTTTGTGACACCCCCTCCACCCATTCCACCCATGTACCCTGACAGAAGACCATCTCTCCTTGCTCCGTCAAGAAGTGCAGACTCTGTTGGCTAAGTGAGCCATAGAGAGGGTGCCAGCATCAGAAATAGGTTGTGGTTGCTATTCCTGTTACTTTCTGGAGTCAAAGAAGGACAGAGGTCTTTGTCCTACCATAGATCTGTGCCTTCTCAACCTCTTCTTGAAGAAAGAAAATTCAAAATACTCCCGCTCAGCCAAGTTTTGTCTGCACAGGATCCGGGAGACTGGATGGTAGCATTGGACTTGCAGGACCCTTATTTCCACATCCCCATCCTGCAGGCCCCCAGACCCTATCAGCACTTCACGATGGGCAACGGGCACTTTCAATTTTCGCTGTGCTCACTTTTGGCCTTACCAGCAGTTTTTGGGTTTTCACCAAGGGGATGGCAGTGGTCGCAGCTCATCTGTGGAGGTCAGGGAGTTCTGTCTTCAGCCTACCTCGACAACTGGTTGTTGAAGGCAGGCTTGCCCCAGGCAGTTGATTCCCACTCTCAGATTATGGTGAACCTCTTGCATTCACTGGGATTCACTATCAACATGCCGAAGTGACACTTTACTTTTCTGGATATGGTGCAGTTTTGGGCCTATCCTCCTGAATGGCGAGTCCAGGATATTTATGCTAGGATACCAATGTTTCACCCTGTATTCTGGATTTCAGTCATACTGACTCCGAGGCTGTTGGGCCTCATGGCCTCCTGCTGGTTACACATACCCGATGGCATATGCAGGCTCTGTAGTGGGACCTGAAGGTGCAGTAGCACCTGATGGTCCAGTGGGTGCAACATCAGGGGAATCTCTTCAACATGGTCCAGATCTCAGAGGGAACTGCAAAGGACATGCAGTGGTGGCTAACGAACCGCAATTGGGTCAGTGACCGATCCCTCTCTGTCCCCAACCAGAGTTGCCTGTAGTGACAGATGCATCACTTCTGGCCTGGGGTGGCCACCTGGGAGAGGTGGAGATCAGAGGACACTGGTCTCTGGTGGAATCCAAGCTTCACATAAACTTGTTGGAGCTTTGGGCGGTCTGGTGAGCATTAAATACTTTTTTTTTTTTCTAGATAGTGCAAACTAAGGTATTAGAGCACTTCACATGAGCACCAGTTGTGTTACAGATGGACACATTCATTTTTAGGCACAGGGAGATTAAGTGATTTGCCCAGAATCACAGGATGTTAGATCCTCCCGCCAGACTCGAACCTGGTTCCCCAGCTTCAAGATCAGCCACCCTAGCAGTTAAGCCACACCCTCTCCCCTTCTTCCTTCGATCAAGGAAAGGCTGGTGTAGGTGTTCAACAGACAACACTACCGCCATGTGTTACTGTAACAAACAGGGCAGGGTGGAGTCGTGGACACTGTGTCAACATGCTCTGCCCCTCTAGACATGGCTGGAACGTCAGGGCATTTACCTAGAGGTTCAATACTTGGCGGGCTCTCTGAGCACGAGTCCGGATGACCTTAGCCAAAGATGCCTAGCGGAACACAAATGGCGTCTCCACACGGAAGTGGTCCTAGGTCTTTTTCAGCAATGGGGAGAGCCTTGTTTGGATCGGTTTGCCACCACCAAGAACACGCAGTGTCAGCAGTTCTGCACGTTGGAGTTTCCAAAGTGGATGTCGCTCTAGTGGTGCTCCCTTGCCTGTACGCCATTCCGCCAATACTACTTCAGCCCAGAGTTCTCAAGAAGATCAGGAATGACCGGGCCCAAGTCATTCTTGTGGATTCGGATTGGGAAAGGAGAGTCTGGTATCCTGAGCTGTTTAGCATGACCATCGGTCCTCCGGTCAAGTTGCCTCTTCGGGAGGAGTTTGTCGCAGCAACAGGGCAGGGTTCTGCATCCGATCCTGCGCACCCTCCACCTCCTTGCCTGGAGATGGAGTGGTGACTGTTGATAGCTTTTGGCCTTCCTCGCAAAGTCTGTGATGTTATTCTGACAGCCAGGCATCCCTCCACAAACCGGTATACTCCTGCTGTTGGGAAAAGTTTGTATCATGGTGTGCCTTTCACAATGTCGACCCCTTGTCTGCACCTCTCTCACATGTTATTTTGTTTGCACTGTCTTTGGCCCAGCAGGCCACTGCTTTGGGCATAGTTAAAGGTTACCTGTCTGCCATCTCAGCATTTTTGTGGTTGTCGGACCAACCTTCTCTTTTTAAGCCACCGGTTGTGGCTAGGTTCCTTAACGACCTTCAACATATGTTTCCACCTAAGCCCATTATCATGCCTCCATGGGATCTCATCTTGGTCCTTACCTTTCTTATGTGTGCCCCCTTTGAGCCTCTGCGCAATTGTTCTCTTAGGCTGTTAACCATCAATAATGCCTTTTTAGTGTCCATACCATCGGCCAGGAGGGTCAGTGAACTCCAAGCGCTCTTGGTGCACCCTACTTATACCAGCTTTTACCCAGACAAACTGGTCCACCAGACACGTGCTTCCTTCCTGCCAAATGTTGTTTCTCTTTTCCTTGTTAGCCAGAATATCACTGTCTACCTTCTTTGCTCCCCCTCATCTTTCCAAAGAAGAGGATAGTGTCCGCCGTCCGGACCCAAAAAGAGTGTTGTCATTCTACCTTGACCTTTCGAAAGAGTTCCAGGTAAACAACTCTTCATAGGTTATGTGGGAGAAAAAAAAGTAAAAGCTGTACAGAAAAGAACCATCGCTCGATGGATTGTCCTGTGTATTAACATCTGTTACACTTGGTCAAGAAGCAGCCCTTTGAGGGCTTGCAGGATCATTATACCAGAGCCAAGGCTGCGACCAATGGGTTAGGACACAGCGTTCCTCTCCTGGATATTTGTCCGTGAGTGACGTGGAGATTTATGCACACATTCACAAAATATTACTGCCTGGACAGTTAGGTCCGTTGGTGATGGGCACTTCACCCATTCTTTCCTACAGGATATTTTGGTTTAATCCGATTCGCATCCACCTCCGGGAAGGTATTGTTTGGGTATCTATTCAAAGGTAGGTAATCTGCGTCTAGAAGTCTCTAGCAGATGAACAAGTTACTTGCCTTCGGTAACGCCTCATCTGGTAGAGACTCTATGCGTTAACATGCAATACATCTGAAAGAGACACGTTAGTGATAGATTCCTTACCTTAGAATATGCCCAGGCGTCAGACGTACGTCGCTGGCGTCGTAGCCGCCGAGATGACGTCGTCGGAGCTACTTAGACGCGCCCACTCGCGCTGACGTCAGTTCTTTCTTTTTCCGCGCCAGCAAGCGCAGATCCGAGAGAGAGCGGTACTCCTAGTTAATATTTTAACTTGGTTTCTGAGAACTTGTTTCTCTTGTTTTGTCGAGTACTCGACTCCTGGTGCAGTAGGGATGCCCGGGTTTAAGTCCTGTAGGGACTGCCATCGGAACATGTTGTGGCGGACCCGCATGACGTGGGTCTCTTCTGCTTGGGGCACGCCCATGACCCCGAGGCGTGCCCCGATTGTCGGGCCATGGCGCTGAAGGCTTTGCAGGAGCGTTCCCGAAAGTTGTTGGAGGCCAGGCAATCGGTTTTGCGCCACTCGAGGTCCCGCTCCCGTGGGAGGTCGAGGGACAGGTCGCGGGCCGACATCATCGTTCGTCGGAATCGGGGACAGGTAAGTCACGGCGCCATAAGAAGTCGAAGAAGCGACGTCGCTCTTTGTCTACCCCTCACCGGTCGCGGGACGCGGTGCAGGGGGCGGGTGGTCACTCCCCTGCGGCTCTGATGGAGCCTCCGTTGTTGCCTGCGGCCTACCCGCCTTTCCCGGGCCCGCACGCGACTCCGGAAGAAATACAGGTATTCCTGTTGGCCATGGGCCATTTATTTGCCCCATCGGGTCCCTTCGGAGCGCCTTCGGGCCCCGTGGACCCGTTGGGTGGTTCTGCCCCCGTGCCGCCGCCTTTGGCCCCAGCTACGCCGGCAAGATACCCTGCGGCGCCGTCGGCTCCGGGCCCGACGCCGCCCACGACGCCGTTGCCTACGGGGCCGGACTACGTCGAGCCTGGATTGGTCTCTTATCCTCAGATTCCAATTCCAGGTGGGGAGGTTTTTCCCTTTCCCCGGGCACCTCGTCCTTACCAGCCTCTTAAACAGCCGGTGGACGAAGGGGAGTACTGGGAAGGGTCTGAGGACCCTCTCGCAGCTCAATGCGAGGATGACCCGGAGTGGGAGGGTGATATGAAAGGTCCAGGCGATCTGGATTTCTCTCCACACCCTGGTACACTGTCCCCTGCTTCCGTGGCTACGGAGGAGGTTGGGACTTTTTCTGTGGTGTTGCGTAGGGCGGCTGAGGCTCTTAACCTCGAGCTCCCATCTGTGCCTATCGGGACCAATCTCCTGACTCAGGTGCTGCAGCCAGCGACCTCCTCTGCGGAGCCGCTACTGCCCTTTAACGACGCGCTTACAGACATTCTGTTAAGCACCTGGACCAAGCCTAACACAGGGGTTCCTGTGGATAAGAGTGTGGCACGACGCCATCGCCCGGCCCCGGGCGACCCCAGTTTTCTCACGCAACACCCAACGCCTGAGAGTCTGGTTGTCCAGGCCTCTGCCTCTCCGAGCGCATTCCCTTCCGCACCTCCGGACAAGGAATCTAAAAAACTGGAGCAGTTTTGGAAACAGATATTCACCTCTGCCAGTTCCGGGTTGCGGGCGGTGAATACTGCGTGCCTGTTGGGCCGCTATTCCCCTTCTGTGTGGGACACCGTAGCACAGGTGCTGCCTCAGTGTCCAGTGGAAGCTCGGGTGGTGCTCTCCCAAGCCATTACCGAGGGGAGAGATGCTGCTAAATTCACTATCCGTTGTGGACTTGACACAGCCGACTCTCTCGGCAGGGCACTTTCCACAACAGTGGCGCTACGCCGTTCCGCTTGGCTCAGAACTACTGGCTTCTCCGGGGATGTCCAGAACACTTTGTTGGACATGCCTTTTGATGGCACACGCCTCTTTGGTGACAAGGCGGATAGCACTTTGGAGCGCTTTAAAGACTCCCGGGCTACGGGCCAGTCCTTGGGTCTTGCCACCACGCGCGCTCCCATAGGGTCTGCTTTTCGCTCCTTTCGAGTTCAGGGTCGAGGCGCCCAAACGCGTTCCTTTCAGAGCCGTCGGCCTGCGCAGCCGCAGTCTCAGCGCAGGCGAGGTCGGGGGACCCGCCGAGGTGGGTCACGGGGCCAGAGGGCGGGTCAGTCCACCACCGCCCCTGCCACCACTGCCTCCAAACCGTCCTAGTCCGGTGTTTCAGGCCCACCAAACGCCAGTGGGCGGCAGGATTCGCCATCACCTCCCCCACTGGCGTACCATCACTTCGGACAGGTGGGTTCTGCAGATAGTCCGACGGGGCTACTCCCTCCCCTTCCAGTCTACCCCTCCAGCCATGCCGCCTCAGTACCACCGCATGTCGGGGGATCACTTGGCACTTCTCCAGCAGGAAGTTGCGGCCCTCTTGCCCAAGGGGGCGATCGAGCACGTTCCGACGCCAGAAGTAGGTCGTGGCTGTTACTCCCACTACTTCCTGGTTCCAAAAATGGACAAGGGTCTGCGTCCTATCTTAGACCTCCGGAACGTCAATCGCTTCCTCCGGAAGGAGAAGTTCAAGATGCTCACGCTTGCTCAGGTCTTGTCTGCCCTAGACCCGCAAGACTGGATGGTAGCGTTGGACTTGCAGGATGCTTATTTTCATATCCCCATCCTGCCGGCCAACCGGCGTTACCTACAGTTCACGGTAGGCCACCAGCACTTTCAGTTCACCGTGCTCCCTTTCGGCCTTACCAGCGCCCCTCGGGTGTTCACAAAAGTGATGGCGGTGGTCGCAGCTCATCTGCGCAGATCAGGGGTTTGTCTTCCCCTATCTCGAAGACTGGTTGTTGAAGGCGGACTCGCCCCAGGCAGTCGTCTCCCACCTCCAGACTACGGCCGACCTCCTGCATTCGCTGGGGTTTTCCATCAACGTGCCGAAGTCACATCTGATTCCCTCTCAGAAGCTCCTCTTCATCGGAGCGGTTCTGGACACGGTGCACTTTCGGGTTTATCCTCCCGAACAGCGAGTCCGGGACATTCGGGCTATGATTCCGATCTTTCAGCCCTGGTCCTGGGTTTCGGTCAGGAAGACCCTGAGGCTGCTGGGCCTCATGGCCTCCTGCATCCTGTTGATCAATCATACCAGATGGCATATGCGGGCTCTGCAGTGGGACCTGAAGTTCCAGTGAACGCAGCATCGGGGAAACCTGTCCGACTACGTCCAGATCTCGGAGGGCACTGCACAGGACTTGCAGTGGTGGCTCACGGACCAGCGTTGGGTCAGCGGCAGATCCCTCTCCCTTCCCCAACCGGAGCACACAGTGGTGACGGATGCGTCCCTCCTGGGATGGGGCGGCCACATGGGAGAGGCGGAGATCAGAGGCCTCTGGTCTCCGGCGGAGTCCAAGCTCCATATCAACCTTTTGGAGCTCAGGGCGATCCTACTTGCACTGAAAGCATTCCTTCCCTCTGTCAAGGGGAGAGTAGTGCAGGTGTTCACAGACAACACCACCGCCATTTGCTACTGCAACAAGCAAGGCGGGGTGGGGACGTGGACCCTATGTCAGGAGGCTCTGCGTCTCTGGACGTGGCTGGAACGTCAAGGCATTTCCTTGGTGGTTCAACACCTGGCGGGTTCCCTGAACGCCAGGGCGGACGAACTCAGCCGCAGGTGCATGTTGGATCACGAATGGCGTCTTCACTCGGAGGTGGCACAAGGTCTCTTTCAACAGTGGGGCGAACCTTGGTTAGATCTATTCGCCACCGAAGAGAACGCGCAATGTCAGCAGTTCTGCGCGTTGGAGTTTCCAAGGCGGCACTCGCTCAGCGACGCTTTTTGTCGCGAATGGAGTTCCGGTCTGTTGTACGCCTTTCCGCCTATACCACTTCTGCTCAGAGTGCTGAAGAAGATCAGGCGCGACCGGGCCCAAGTTATTCTTGTGGCACCGGACTGGGCTCGAAGAGTTTGGTATCCCGAGCTACTCAGTATGAGCGTGGATCCCCCAATCCGGCTGCCTCTTCGGGAGGATCTTCTGTCGCAGCAACAGGGGACGGTCCTCCACCCGAACCTGTCCAGCCTCCACCTCCTTGCGTGGAGATTTAGCGGCGACAGTGAATTCCATTTGACTTGCCTCCTGAAGTCTGTAATGTGATTCTGGCAGCCAGGCATCCCTCAACTAAAACTGTATACGCCTGCCGGTGGAACAAATTTGTGGCATGGTGCACAGCGAAAGCTGTCGATCCCCTTTCTGCCCCTCTTTCTGAGGTCCTCTTGTTCCTTCTCTATTTGGTCCAGCAGGGCTCTGCTCTGGGCACTATCAAGGGCTACCTTTCTGCTCTTTCAGCCTTTCTTAGGCTGCCTGATCAGCCCTCTCTTTTCAAGTCCCCTGTTGTCAATAGATGTCTCAAAGGCATTACTCACCTTTTCCCTCCTATTCCTTTTGTGATGCCTCAGTGGGACTTGAACCTGGTTCTCACATACTTAATGTGCGCTCCCTTTGAGCCTCTTAATAACTGTCCCTTGCGGTTATTAACTTTGAAAACTGTCTTCCTGGTGGCCATCACCTCCGCTAGGCGTGTGAGTGAGCTCCAGGTTCGTTCGTGTAAACCTCCTTTCATGGCGATTCATCCGGACAAGGTTGTGCTTCGGCCACGTCCCTCCTTTCTGCCTAAAGTAGTCTCTGCCTTTCATCTCGGGCAAACTGTCACTCTGCCCACTTTCTTTCCGCATCCTTCCAGGGAGGAAGAGAGGCTCCACCGTCTGGGCCCAAAACGTGCGCTTTCATTCTATCTCAACCGCACACAACAGTTCCGGGTGGATGACCAGCTCTTTGTTGGCTACGTAGGCGCCAAGAAAGGCCGTGCTGTGCACAAGCGGACTATCTCCCAATGGGTTGTCTTGTGTATTAAAGCCTGTTACTCTCTGGCTAAAAAGGAACCTCCGGTAGGGCTGTGTGCCCATTCTACCAGGGCGACAGCTGTGACTACAGCATTGGGACGCTGTGTCCCCCTGCAAGATACCGGTCAGGCAGCTGCGTGGGCCTCGCTGCATACTTTCACTAAGCACTATTGCCTTGACAGTCAAGTCCAGAGAGAAGGCTTCTTTGGCCGGTCGGTTCTCCATGACTTTCTGGTGTGATTTCACTTCGCAGACCCACCACCGGGGATGGTATTGCTTGGGTATGTATTCTAAGGTAAGGAATCTATCACTAACGTGTCTCTTTCAGATGCACAAGTTACTTACTTGTGTAACGATATATCTGTAAGAGACATTAGTTAGTGATAGAATCCTTACCGCCCGCCCATCCTCCCCGTTCTGCGAACTGTTCTCTAGGGTACAGGTCATCCCTTTCAGGGCCCTAGTTCTATTGCACCAGTAGTCGGTCTCTGGCATGGCTCTGCGTTCCTGGCGCGGAAAAGTCGTGTACAGAACTGACGTCAGCGCGCGTGGGCGCGTCTAAGTAGCTTCGACGACGTCATCTCGGCGGCTACGACGCCAGCGACGTACGTCTGACGCCTGGGGATATTCTAAGGTAAGGAATCTATCACTAACTAATGTCTCTTACAGATATATCGTTACACAAGTAAGTAACTTGTGCACCAGAACATGCCACTATCTTTCTTGGTGCAGGCTAGAATGAGTTCCTCCCAGGTGTCCCTGCAAAGGATTTTTTTCCATTGCTTAAGGGCTATATTCTAGTTTACACAACAAGAAGCAATTAATGCTCTTTGTCTAGGAGTTTGCTTTAGTGACAGCACTAGTGCAGGCATGGTCAAGCCACCCTTTTGGTGAAGGGTGAGAAGCCTAATAAGTGAGGACTTAACTGATGAACAAATGAATTGAGAGGAAGACAAAATCTTATTTTCAAGAGAGCCTTCTTCTAAACGGGGCTCAAACTCATGTGCACAAAGTTGGATTAATTTAAAATAAAAAAACATCCAGCAAAATCCTGCCCTGTTAAATTTTGAGCCCATAGTCCTGTAGTGTAACCACACCATTAAATTTCCTATTGGGATCAATTCCCCACTTAAGCAGGGCAGTCTCAGGGTTGTGGTCACTTCAACCATCCCATGAAACCCTGAACTCCTGATAGAATGAAACTGAATTAAAGGGACAAAAATAAAGTCTATAACAGCCGTTTATGTCCTTTTGTTTCTCTTGTACTTATCCCAGGGCGGCCTAGCAGTGAGCACTGGAAAAGGGTATTTGTCGGCCGTTTTGGCATTTCTGCATTTGCTGGACCGACCATCCTTGTGTAGATCACTTGTTGTGATGAGATTTATTAAAGGTTTGACACATATTCCTTCCCAAGCTGTTTGATTTACGCTGGGGTGGTTCTTAAATACAGCTTTGCGCCGTCATTTACAGGGCGGTATGGAGCTAACCCAGAGTCTCATGATGCCGTCTAGCGACGCATGGGAGCACTGCTACAATATTCTCATGATCTAGTCTGGCACCTTTGAGATATTCTAAGGCTAGTAACCTTTTGTTAGAGAGAGTGTCCCAAAGAAGAGTTGTTAGTCACGTCCTGGGTGGAAAGGAAATTCAAACTGGTTCCACAATACTTCATTTATTGTGGACCAATTTTCCAATGAGACTGTTGTAGCCTACACTGCATGCACGCTGGCTTTCATGCAGAGCATGGGAGATAACCCTTCCCTGATTAGGAACGCAAAAAGAGTTTCTATCAGCACTGCATTTCTGGATACAATTCCATTTCCAAAGCTCTGTAATGACAGATGCCAGCTAGAGCCTATGTGGGAGCCTTGTGCAACACTTAACGATTCTCAATGTTAAGAGAGACAGAAAATTATAGGGGATAGCAAGAACATCTCCAATCTAGTATACGCTGTGCCTTGGAAGTTACTTCCTTCAACTCTTTGGTTTGCACCAAATTTCTGGGTTCTGCCCAGAGGTCCATTAGCACCAAGTAGCATCACTTCAGCCCAAGAGTCAACAACATTTTGGAAAAAAGTAGATACAGATATGGTCAAGGCTATGGATGCACTCCATCAACAACAGTGATGTACTTGTCATGGAAGACAACCATGTGTAATAGGCACATTCACCAGTAGTCCCTGTTAAAGTTACCAACCGCAGCAAATCTTTCAAACAACAAAATTAATAGAAGCAATTCTCCCATGTGCCGCCGTGTCACCCCCCCCCCCCCACCCAAATAATAGATTGGAGCCCCGTATAAGCACCTCCCTTGTGTGCTGATGTCTGGTTCTTTTTTTCTATGCCTTCTGACTTGGATCCAGAGCTTTGCTCCCAAATTCGTCAGCCTACCGACAACTCCAAAAACAAATCCAGTGTGCTAGGGAACCATATCCCCTCCTAAAACTACAGGTTTCAAACCGTGCTGAGATTGTGGCAATCCGTTTTCAGTCGCAGACTAACACAAGGTGTATTTCTGGCGCTTTGGCTCGGGACACAATTTCAATTCGTGCAATGAGTGTGCCCCCTTGCACCCAAAGACAATCCAGAATAGTGAGGCGAAGTTGTACGTAGCCGAAATATGAAGTCACTGCCTTCGCATAAGTCCCACTCCAGGGCGTGGACTGGGTCCCCCTCCTGGGCGTGGACTCTGTCCCGCTCCAGGGGCCATTCCCGCAGCAGGTCTACTTTAGTGTCAAAGTCCTCTGGAAAGTTCTAATACGAACGCAACAAGGCAAAGCGGGACTTGACCCCATCCTGCCATTACATGTCCAGAAGGTTTGAGGGCATCACAGTCAGTCTGTCTCCCTCAGGGTTCCTGGTTGCAGAGCCTATTCTCTAACTGATCACTGTGTGCCCTGAGTTTCATGGGCACTCTTGGCTCTTTCTGACTCACCTTGGGCTCCAAGGAACCGCAGAGGTCTCCAGTTGGGTTCCTGCCGACTGATCCTTTCCAGGCATCATCTGACCTCTTAGAACCCGGCCCGGGTCCTCTACTGGCCCCAGCAGACAAGGCTACTCCCCTCCAGACCTGCACCGGGCTGTTGCTAGGTGACGCTTGTACCAACACCACTGGTGATGAAAGAAGATTCAGTGCTGATTCGGTTGTCTGAACCAACTTCAGTCCAATCTTGACTGATGTTGAGCTTTGAAATTATTAAAGCATAACCAGCCATAGTGCAATACCTCTACCAGGACGGACACACCAGCAGAGCCTCTTACCTTTTCAACTCTGAATCTGAACAAGGTACTCAACTAGAGGCAAAAGATGGTGGTGGGGAGGGGGGGGATGGTAATTTCCACACTCATTATGATGGTGGCAATTTTTACATGGATTTACAAGAGACCAGTGGGCTTGATACCTCCCCTGATACGGGGTTGGACTCTCCACTTGAAATACCAATGGAAGAGAGTGCCTAGGTTGCAGTTGTAGTCAAACGGGCAGCTGAAGACCTGGAATGGCAGCTGTCTTCATTCAAGATTAAGACTAACATCCAAAGGAGATTTTGCATCCTGGGCCAGCCACGCCTGAGCATTTATTTCAATTTATTCAGGCCTTCACTGGTACCATCATGGACACATGCTCAAAGCCCTGTTTCATGCCCACCAGTGAATAGACAGCTGGCCATACGCCACATTGCGGCTCCTGGAGCTCCTAATTTTCTTACTAAACACCCTACCCCACAGAGCCTGGTGGGTCAGGCTTCAGTTACCAAAGTGAGCCCCAATTAATTCCCTACGGCTTCTCTAAATAGGGTGTCTAAGTAGATTGAGGTGTTTGAAAAACAATTATTCTCCTCCGCAAACCTGGCGTTGAAATAGCTCAATGCATTCTGTTATGTCATTACACACATACCCCTTGGGACATGGCCAGAGAGAGATTGCCGGCAGTCCCAGAAAACCTTGGGGCCTCTCTAGTTCAAACACTTCATGATGGTTAGGATGCAGCCAAATGAGTGATTCATGCTGGCCTTGATACTACTGATTGCCTGGGTAGGATGGTTGGCACCAGTGTTGTGCTCCACTGACATGCATGGATGTGTTGCACAGGACTTTCCTTGTTGTACAATCCTCTGTCATGGATGTGCTCTTTGATGGATCACGTCTTTAGTGAAACAGCTTGTCCTGTCTTGGGGCGTTTTAAGAGCAGTAGAGCCACAGCACAGTCTCTGGGTCTTTTGATCACTGCTAAGCAGTTCACACCTCAGTTCCGAAAATTCAGATGCTACTTCAGGGAGCTGACTATACAGCGACAGCCGCTCCAATCGCTGCAGAAGTCACCCGAGTCATTTTGAGGATTGTTACTGGACTCTGAAAGAAGAGTTGTTCTTGGTTTTTCCTTGTGCTCAAAAAGGGCTAAGGTCTCTGTCCTAAATTGACCTTTGACCTCTGAATACCTACTTGCGGAAGGACAAATTTAGAATGTTCATGCTGTCTCTGATCTGCTCTGGATTTGGTTACTGGATAGTGTCTTTGGATCTTCAGGATGCGTATTTTCATATATGCCTGTCCTGCAGTCTTACAAATGTTACCTGTGATTAAGCTCAGCCTGTAGCATTTTGAATTTGCAGTGCTTTGTGTAGGTCTCACCAGCATCCCTCAGATGTTCGCCGGAGGGCAGAGTCAGAGCGAGCAGGTCTGAGGAGGCTGTCGCAACGTTCCCTGCTCGCTCTCTGAAGAATTTACAGGTTTCCACCGGCAGTGACCCAGCCTGGCAGCCCCCTACTCTTCAACAGCCCCCTACTCTTCAACAGCCCCTACTCTTCAACAGCCCCCTACTCTTCAACAGCCCCCTACTCTTCAACAGCCCCCTACTCTTCAACAGCCCCCTACTCTTCAACAGCCCCCTACTCTTCAACAGCCCCCTACTCTTCAACAGCCCCCTACTCTTCAACAGCCCCCTACTCTTCAACAGCCCCCTACTCTTCAACAGCCCCTACTCTTCAACAGCCCCCTACTCTTCAACAGCCCCCTACTCTTCAACAGCCCCCTACTCTTCAACAGCCCCCTACTCTTCAACAGCCCCCTACTCTTCAACAGCCGCCTACTCTTCAACAGCCGCCTACTCTTCAACAGCCGCCTACTCTTCAACAGCCGCCTACTCTTCAACAGCCGCCTACTCTTCAACAGCCGCCTACTCTTCAACAGCCGCCTACTCTTCAACAGCCGCCTACTCTTCAACAGCCGCCTACTCTTCAACAGCCGCCTACTCTTCAACAGCCGCCTACTCTTCAACAGCCGCCTACTCTTCAACAGCCCCCTACTCTTCAACAGCCCCTACTCTTCAACAGCCCCCTACTCTTCAACAGCCCCTACTCTTCAACAGCCCCCTACTCTTCAACAGCCCCTACTCTTCAACAGCCCCCTACTCTTCAACAGCCGCCTACTCTTCAACAGCCGCCTACTCCTTCAACAGCCCCCTCCATTGGGCCGCCACAGAAAGCCGCTACCGGAGGAAGCACCGGCCGGGACAGCAGCGTGCACTGGGACTCCCGAAGCCATTAGTGGTGTGCTGCATTGTGGGGCTTGAAGTGCTGGAGAGGGTGCATTGTGCAATGGATCAACCACCCGCCTAGCGCTCTGTTTTTTCACTCTCCCCTCACCAAACACCAGCAAGTTGCTCGAAGCAGCATTACGCTCTATGCCTCCCTCCTAAAATACCAAAGCGTCTTCAGCATATCAGTATATTAGCCAGGGGATGCAAGAGACCAGCGGGGCAGAACTACAAGCTCCAGGACCTATTGCGGCAGGACGTCGCCTGGAGGCGCCTTTATCTTTCGGCTGGGCCTCCCGCAGCACAGGACGCGCTCGGGTCGCAGCAGGACAAGGCTGAGGCCCCCCCCTCTCAGCTCTGCAAGCCATAGGACGAGGCGAGAACTTTTACCTTTACAACCAACTTACCATGGGGAAACTAACAGGTCCGGCTGTTACACGTCTGACCGTCATTGACAGCATGCTGGAGAGGGTTGTCAACATTGTTACTAATGAGGTTGAATTAAGGGAGCGTAGACTGTCCTTAGGATGCGACGCAACACAACCCCTGCCTGATAGCGATTTTATGCCTGTTTCTGCACTAGAGGGGGGTGACCCTTTGCATACCATGGCCAATCCTGAACTTCCTACAGGAAATACTGATGGCTCAGGGTGCGGTTCTCCCATGACTCACCAGCTTGTGACTGCCCCTGTAGTGACTGTGGCTGCGAAATGCAAAAGACCACCGGGAAAGCCCCTCTGCGCTAAAAAGAAGCACCCCCCACATACTGGTGTACCACAAAGTGACTTAATTTCCTGAATAACACCACAACCCACATCACAACCTGTGGTTCAACTACTGACGGCTGACACTACCCGATCGTCTTATGCTCAGACTGAAGCCATAGCCGATAAATCTGACATTGAGTTGCCCCTTATTAATGTATTATGTTCCAGGGTTGGTGATTTGATTGACGAGACACTCAAACCCTTGTTGGAACGCCTGGAACATCTTAAGGTTCTTATGGGTAGGATTTGCAAACAGGCAGTGGCTGTTGATGCTGGGGTCATGGCTGGGAGGAGTATTCCCTTGATAAGTGGTTTAGCCACTAAGGATCACTGCTTGCAGGGTAGTCCCTCAACAGCACCACACCATAACAGTTGTACACGACCGATCGATCGGCAGCCCCCAAATACCATGATAGCACATGATTCAACAAGTAGTGCATGTTTACACAACTCAGCACGGAATGGTCCGCCCGGCCTCCCTAACTCAAACTAAATCAAACCCTATATCTAATTTTACTCACGAACTTCTTGGTAAGAACATTAGTGTTGCTCACCGCTCCCCAAATGGTACTAGTTTTAAAATCAATAAGGATGTGCTGAAACTACCTCCAGCTGCCTGTCCCTATGTTTTGGTACTGGCTGGTGTGCCTCCACTCAAGGCACACCATAACGAATCTTGGGGAGAGCTGCGTAACAAATGTGCTGATTGGTTATGTAAACACAAACAATTTAATATCATGAACATGAATGAAATCCTCATGGTGCGAAGAGTGGGTTGGCAGTTCTGCCAAAAAGATCAAAGGGGATTGCATTGTAATAAATTTCCGCAGAACTTCTTTAGTAAGGGCCATACTGAAACAGCAAGAGACCTCCAACCACAGTCACACTGAAATGTGGCCACTTCCCCTAGGTTATTTTTACAAACCATCTTTAGGAGGTACTACACCTGGCTTACTTTCCCCTGTAGTTCAGAACAAATTTGCAGTGTTGACCTACCTAGAGGACCTGGACTGACTGATCCCCACAATAGTTGATGGGGTCGATCTCTCTACCTCATACTCATCGCGTGTGTCATTGATGGATGACCAACTGGGAACAGAAGGGGTTTTGGCATGTGACAAACAGGTCCTGAAAATACTCTGTTGGAATGTGGCCGGTTTACAATCAAAGATGGCATTACTCACTGGTTACAATTAATCGGGCAATATGACATATCTGAAAGAGACACGTTAGTGATAGATTCCTTACCTTAGAATATCCCCAGGCGTCAGGCTGGATCCGGAAAGTTTTGCGTAGCAGTACCCTTGCGCGTCGGTAGGCGGCGTCGTGCGGCTCCGCGTCCGTCGTCGGCGTCGTGATCGCCGGGATGACGTCGCGGGCAGTACTCAGACGCCGCCCCTGCGCGCTGACGTCAGTTCTTCTTTTTCCGCGCCAGCAAGCGCAGATCCGGGAAGAGCAGTGCCCTGGTCAATTTTTGACCATTATTTTTGGTGATTTTTTCACTGTTTTTCCATCTTTAAGGTGTCGTAGGGATGCCCGGCTTCAAGCGATGCGGCGCCTGTGCGCGGATGATGTCCGTCACCGACCCGCATTGGGAGTGTCTCTTCTGCCTCGGCCGAGGCCACGACACCGAGTCTTGTCCCGAATGCCAGGCCCTCAACCCGAAAGCTTTGCGAGAGCGGTCTCGAAAGCTCCTCGAGGCCCGGCATTCGGCTCCACGGAGGCCCCGGTCGCGTGAGAGGTCCAGGGGTCGCTCGCGGAGTGCACACCGGTCGTCGGCGTCGAAGTCTTCTTCGTCCGGTAAGTCTAAGCACAAGAAGTCCAAGAAGCATCGTCGCTCTCGGACTTCGCCTCGCCCGGTCTCGCGACTCGGCTGAGGCCCCTCCCGGCACCGTCCCGCCCCGCGGCCCCGGACTTGCCTGTGGAGTCGCCCCGTAATACCCGCCCTTCCCGGGTTAGGGGGCGGATCCGGCCAAGGTACAGGAGTTCCTGTCGGCCATGGCCCGCCTCTTCGGGCCTTCAGGCCCCTCCGGTGCGCCTTCGGGCCCCGCGGGCCCTGATGGGGTTGCTCCGGCGTCGCCGGCGGCTCCGGCTCCGGCGTCGCCCGGGCCTCCAGCCTCGATCCCGGCTCCGGCTTCGGCCCCGGCCTCGATCCCGGCTCCACAACCCCCATCGACGCCGGTCGACCTCACGACACCTCCGCCGGCGCCGATGTCTCCGGTGCCGTTCTCGACGCCGCCCTGGGCTCCGGGCGGCGTCGTCCCCAGTTCCTTCCGGCTCCGGACATGGACCCGGAGCGACGTCGCTCGACGCAGGCTCCGGCGCCGATGGGACCTTGGGTCCCAAATGTCCCTCCTCCTCCTTATTTTGAACCAGAGGAGGACCAGGAGGACTGGGAGGGGTCTGATGACCCTCTGACTCGCAACTGTCAGTATGATGAGGACTGGACAGAGAGTCTAGGGAGGCCAGTGGTCTGGATACTTCTCCTGACACTGGCATGCTGTCTCCTCCCGTGGCTACGGAGGAGGGGGCCAATTTTGGTACGGTGTTGCGTAGGGCTGCTGGGGCCTTACGTCTCCAGCTCCCTACTTTGACGGTCAAGCCTAACATCTTGACAGAGGTGCTTCAGCCGGCAGCCTCCTCTGCGGAGACTGTGCTGCCGTTTAACGACGCCCTCACAGACGTTCTTTTGGGCGCCTGGTCCAAGCCCAACACAGGGGCTCCTGTGGATCGGAACGTGTCACGACGCCATCGCCCGCTCCGGGCGACCCCTGTTTCTTTCTGTCCACCCCACTCCTGAGAGCTTGGTTGTCCAAGCCTCCGCTTCCCAAACCGCCTTCCCTACCGCTCCTCCGGATAGGGAATCCAAACGCCTGGATCAGTTTGGGAAGAAAGGTTTTCTTCCTCCAGTGCTGGCTTGCGGTCCGTTAACACCGCTTGTCTTTTGGGCCGATATACCCACTCTCTGTGGGATTCGGTGGCGGATGTTTTGCCCCAGTGCCCTGAGGAGGTCCAGGCACTGCTTTCCCGCGCCATTGCGGAAGGAAGGGATGCGGCCAAATACACTATCCGTTGTGGCCTTGACACCGCCGACTCGCTGGGCAGGTCGATTGCAACGACGGTGGCGCTCCGCCGCCACGCCTGGCTGAGAACCACTGGTTTTTCAGGGGATGTCCAGAATACTCTCATGGACATGCCCTTTGATGGAGTCGGTCTTTTTGGGTCCAAAGCAGACCATGCGTTGGAGCGCTTTAAGGACTCACGGGCTACTGCCAAGTCCCTGGGCCTTTCTGCTACACGCCCTCCGCTGCCTTCTGCTTTTCGCCCCTATCGTGGCCACGGTAGGGGCGCCCTTCACGTCAGCAGCCCAGCCACCGGCCCGCGCAGCAGGCGTCTTCGCGTGGCCGAGGACGTGGATTCCGCCGTGGCGGATCGGGCAACCAGCGTGCGGGTCAGGCCACCACCTCCAACCCGTCCGCGGCCTCCAAGCCCTCCTAGTCCCTCCTTTCAGGTGCACGGCACGCCAGTAGGGGGCAGGGTCCGCCATCCCTTTCCCCACTGGCGCACCATCACCTCGGACAGGTGGGTCTTGGACATTGTCCGAAGGGCTACTCCCTCCCCTTCGAGACCACCCCCCAGCCATGCCACCTCAATTCCACCGCATGTCAGGGGATCACTTGGTGCTTCTACAGAAGGAAGTCACGGCCCTCTTGTCCAAGAGGGCCATCGAGCATGTTCCGACCCCAGAAGTAGGGCGTGGTTGCTACTCCCACTACTTTCTGGTGCCCAAAAAGGACAAGGAGGACATGCGTCCTATCTTGGACCTCCGGAACGTCAATCGCTTCCTCCGGAAGGAGAAGTTCAAGATGCTCACCCTAGCTCAGGTCTTGACTGCCCTCGACCCAGGAGACTGGTTGGTAGCGTTGGACTTGCAGGACGCGTATTTCCACATCCCCGTCCTGCCGGCCCACCGGCGTTACCTTCGGTTCACGGTAGGCCCGAGCATTTTCAGTTCACCGTGCTCCCCTTTGGCCTTACCAGTGCCCCTCGGGTGTTCACGAAAGTGATGGCGGTGGTCGCAGCTCATCTGCGCCGGGCAGGGGTTTCAGTCTTCCCCTACCTCGACGACTGGCTGCTGAAGGCGGGCTCGTCCCAGGCAGTCGTCTCCCACCTCCAGACTACGGCCGAACTCCTGCACTCGCTGGGGTTCTCCATCAATGTGCCAAAGTCGCATCTGATTCCTTCTCCACAGCTCCTTTTCATCGGAGCAGTTCTGGACACGACGCAGTTTCGGGCCTATCCTCCCGAACGGCGAGTCCGGGATATTCAGGCTATGATTCCGATCTTTCGGCCTTTATCCTGGGTTTCGGTAAGGATGACCCTGAGGCTGCTGGGCCTCATGGCCTCCTGCATCCTGCTGGTCAATCATGCCAGATGGCATATGCGGGCTCTGCAGTGGGACCTGAAGTTCCAGTGGGCGCAGCACCAGGGCGACCTGTCCGCTCACGTCCAGATCTCGGAGGGGACTGCAAAACAGTTGCAGTGGTGGCTCTCGAACCGGCAATGGGTCATGGGCAGATCCCTCTCCCTTCCCCAGCCAGAGCATACAGTTGTGACGGACGCGTCCCTTCTGGGATGGGGCGGTCACATGGGAGAGGCGGAGATCAGAGGCCTCTGGTCTCCGGCGGAGTCCCGGCTCCATATCAACTTTCTGGAGCTCCGGGCGATCCGGCTTGCACTCAAGGCATTCCTTCCCTCTGTCAAAGGGAAGGTAGTGCAGGTGTTCACAGACAACACCACCGCCATGTGGTACTGCAACAAACAGGGCGGGGTGGGGTCTTGGACCCTTTGTCAGGAGGCTCTGCGCCTCTGGACATGGCTGGAACATCAGGGCATGTTCCTGATGGTTCAACACCTGGCAGGTTCTCTGAACGCCAGGGCGGACGAACTCAGCCGCAGGTGCATGATGGATCACGAATGGCGTCTTCACTCGGAAGTGGCGCAAGGACTCTTTCTACAGTGGGGAGAGCCTTGGTTAGATCTATTCGCCACCGAAGAGAACGCGCAATGTCATCAGTTCTGCGCGTTGGAATTTCCAAGGCGGCACTCTCTCGGCGACGCTTTTCGTCGCGAGTGGAGTTGCGGTCTGTTGTACGCCTTTCCGCCTATACCACTTCTACCCAGAGTGTTGAAGAAGATTCGGCACGACCGGGCCCAAGTCATTCTTGTGGCTCCGGACTGGGCTCGAAGAGTTTGGTATCCCGAGCTACTCAATATGAGCATAGATCCCCCGATCCGTCTGCCTCTTCGGGAGGATCTTCTGTCGCAGCAGCAGGGGACGGTCCTCCACCCGAACCTGTCCAGTCTACACCTGCTTGCGTGGAGATTGAGCGGCGGCAGTTGATTCCTTTCGACTTGCCTCCCGAAGTTTGTGATGTGATTCTGGCAGCCAGGCGTCCCTCCACTAAGGTGGTATACGCCTGCAGGTGGAACAAATTTGTGGCATGGTGCACAGCAAAGGCTGTGGATCCCCTTTCTGCCCCTCTTTCTGAGGTCCTTCTGTTCCTTCTCTCTCTGGCCCAACAGGGTTCTGCCCTGGGTACCATCAAGGGTTATCTTTGTGCTATCTCGGCCTTCCTCAGGCTCCCTGATCAGCCCTCCCTTTTCAAGTCCCCTGTTGTTAACAGGTTCTTAAAGGCATTACTCACCTCTTCCCTCCTGTTCCGTTTGTAATGCCTCAGTGGGACTTGAACTTGGTTCTTACCTTTTAATGTGCGCTCCCTTTGAGCCTCTGCATAACTGTCCTCTTCGTCTTCTGACTCTAAAGGCAGCCTTTCTGGTGGCCATCACCTCCGCTCGGCGGGTGAGTGAGCTCCAGGCTCTTTCTTGCAAACCTCCCTTTCTGTCTGTTCATCCAGACAAGGTTGTTCTTCGGACGCGTCCGTCCTTCTTGCCAAAGGTGGTTACTGCTTTCCACATTGGGCAGACCATCACTTTGCCCACCTTCTTTCCGCCTCCGCATCCTTCCAGAGAGGAAGAGAGGCTCCACCGTCTGGACCCAAAACGTGCGCTCTCCTTCTATATCCACCGCACGAAACACTTCCGGGTGGATGACCAGCTCTTTGTTGGCTACGTGGGCGCCAAAAGGTCGGGCGGTGCACAAGAGGACCATCTCCCGCTGGGTTACCTTGTGCATCAAGACCTGCTATTCTTTGGCTAAGAAGGAGCCTCCTGTTGGGCTGCGTGCCCATTCCACCAGGGCAACGGCTGCTACCACGGCCTTGGGCCGCGGTGTTCCGCTGCCGGTTATCTGTCAGGCAGCTACGTGGGCCTCGCTGCACACGTTTACTAAGCATTACTGCCTTGACAGTCAGGTCCGGAGGGACGGCTTCTTTGGCCGTTCTGTCCTCCAGGACTTCCTTGTCTGATCTTTGTTCGCAGACCCACCACCGGGGTTGGTATTGCTGGGGTATCTATTCTAAGGTAAGGAATCTATCACTAACGTGTCTCTTTCAGATGCACAAGTTACTAACTTGTGTAACGATATATCTGTAAGAGACAGTAGTTAGTGATAGATTCCTTACCGCCCACTCCATCCTCCCGTTCTGCGAACTGATTTCTAGGGTTAAGGACATCCCTTTCAGGGCCCTAGTATTTTTCAGACACCTGTGTCAGCTTCTTGCATGGCTCTGCGTTCCTGGCGCGGAAAGTCGTGTACAGAACTGACGTCAGCGCGCAGGGGCGGCGTCTAAGTACTGCCCGCGACGTCATCCCGGCGATCACGACGCCGACGACGGACGCGGAGCCGCACGACGCCGCCTACCGACGCGCAAGGGTACTGCTACGCAAAACTTTCCGGATCCAGCCTGACGCCTGGGGATATTCTAAGGTAAGGAATCTATCACTAACTACTGTCTCTTACAGATATATCGTTACACAAGTTAGTAACTTGTGCTTTAATGATTCAGGAAACCTGGGCTACTAGTGGCATATGCCTTGACGGGTTTGAGTGCTATAGTACTCTTGCATTACCATCCAAAACGGGTCATCCCTCTGGCAGCCTAGCTACATGGGTGAACATCGCAGTGGGGGGATGTGTAAAGGCCATGCCAACTTATAATGACAATTTTCAGGTCATAAGGTATAAAAGGGGTACGACCCTATATTTTATTAATTTTTATAATAATGATTTTCATGTAAGGCCTTACATATTTATAACCATTAAGATATAATGGGGTAACCCACAAAAGTCAATGGACCTGGGTACTAATTGATATAGAAAAACAATGGTCCTAGACTTATGTTAAATCTTAGTTGTCTGAAGCAATCATAGACAGCATAGGGTACATATACAGTTTAATTCAATAATGTACCGTTAACTTATTTAAAACACATTCAAATATATCCTCAAAATCCAAAAAGAAATCCAAAGAAGGCACACACAATTGTTTGTATGTGACTCGTATTTTATTCGGTCACTTTTCATACCATTTTATCATATTCAATGTTCAAAACAGAGGAGTGGTAGCTCCAAGGGAAAAAGTGAAGAAAGAAAGTGCTCGTGGAGTAAGATAGAATATATAAGAGGGAGATCCAATCAAGAAAAACAATGATTCATCATTATTTATATTACAATCTTATTAGTAAAACTGGTCGTGATTCATGATTGCACCAGTTCTACATTGAGGCCTGTCCATTAGTTAGTTCATGGTTAATCATTTTGTTATTTCTCAAAAAATGCGCAAACAACGTTTGTCTGTAAGCAAGTAGGGCTGGGATAATAACAGGTACAGGCCCCGAGTAGGGGAGAGTGTTGACGTTTCGACCCTAGTGTAATGAGGGCAGTTTATATCCTCTGCAAGCGGGTCTTCCTCAAGACAGAAAGGAGGGATGGGGGGATGCGGGGAGCAACTGATCATGGGTGATGCACAGTTAAAGTGCCGCCCCTGGGTATAGATATAAAAGTCCGCAATAGAATTGCGGCTTGGTAACAGCAGTTTACCTTCAATTAATGGGTGAGAAAATCGCCCACAGCGTCTTAATACATCATCTTCGCATGGCCCGGGGGAATCCAGCTGGTCTGCTAAGTCGTTTTGAATATATCGCTGCCCTAAGGAATCCGGAGGGCGCGAACACTAACTGATTTGGCATATGTCTAGGAGGTGATTTTAACGCAAAGCTGGCCTCACAGGAACCTTTTTTGGGAAATCTTAGTACAGCTCAAGTTTGCAATAGGGGCATAGAGATGATGGAACATTTGACATCTCACAATCTGAACAATGTTATGGACCTTGCGGCCTATAATAACAAAGACAAAATCAACCCACGTTTATAGGTAGGGGTTGCACAACGACAATCGGTTACATCTTTATCTAGTCTGATTTAGAGGAGTTCTTATTGTATGGTAAAGTTGTTGCAACACACTATGGGGATCACAATCCGATTTAAGTGGCATTTAAATTGTCCCCAAAGCCCGAGTTCAGAATTGAATGTGGTGCTAGGAATTTGGAACCCTCCACAGATAACTTACGATTAGTGTGGCGCAGCGTTAACCCTGCCCAACTATTTTATATAGTGGTTAGGGAGAACTTTGCTTTGATTGAGACTTGTCTGGCAGTGTATGAATCCAACCCTGATTTAGTCACTGCATTCTCTAAACTTTGTTCCAATTTAAAAACGGAGTTAATAAAACCTGCTCGTTTAACCCCTCATTGCCCTCGATGATTTATTCACGAATGTTCAGTAGTGATTCGACAGCTGCCACCGGCCCTTCCAGCCAAGCCTAGGATTCCGCAAGGTGTGACCTCACTAAGGAAAACATATAAGGTTGTTACCTCCTTGAGGAAGGAGGAGGTATTGGACCAACGATGGGATTCGCTTGCCAGTGTAGCAAGTGGAAAGAATAGCAAACTTCCATCCCCCCTCCCCGGACTGCCTGTCTACAGTGAATGTACAGCCTCAGCCCCTGTCATTCCAAAACCAGACAGTCAATACACAACCCAGCAGAGGTACACAGGATGGTTAAGCAAGAAATGCCCACCTTCTAAAAGTGGCATTTTCAAACCCACAATTTAAAAACCATCTTTACTAAAAGATGTTTTTAAATTCTGAGTTCAGAGAGCCCAAAATCCATTTCTCAATCTTGTCCCAATGGGAAGTTATACTTGTAAGATGTTACAAAGTATCTCCCATTCTATCCTATGAGACGGATATCCTTTCAATAGTGAAAAAACGAAATACACTGTAATTTACTATCGGGACATGTCACACACACTGGTACATGTCCTACCTTTCACATACACTACGCCTTGCCCATGGGGTACCCTGGGCCTACCTGAGGGGTGCCTTACATGTAAGTAAAGGGAAGGTTAGGGCCTGGCAAGTGGGTGCACTTGCCAGGCCCACATGGCAGTTACAATTGTGCGCAGACACTGCAGTAGCAGGTCTGAGAACCCTATGAAGGGCTGCAACCAGTGCTGCAATCCCACTAGCAACATTTGATTTACAGGCCCTGGGCACACACAGTGCACTGTACTAAGGACTTAAAGGTAAATCAAATAAGCCAACTATGGAAATACCAATCCATAAATACAATTTACAGTAGGAGCACTTGCAGCTTAACACTGATCAGCAGTGAGAAAGTGCGCAGAGACACTAAACCAGCAAAAACAGAGTCAAAACCAGGAGGTCAGAAAACTAAGACGGAAGAACCGGGACAGACCATCAGCATTGTTGTGTTATGTTCCAGGGCGGTGTTCCACCGTAAGGTCCATTCTCTGTGGGGAGATGGACCACCTCAACAGTTTTGGGTTCTCACCCTTAATGTGCATTAACCATCTGAAGAGCCTGTGGTCTGTCTGAACTCGGACGTGAGACCCAAACAGGTACTGTCTTCTCTTCTTCAGTGCACAGACCACAGCAAAAGCTTCTCGCTATGGCACTCCACCTCTGTTCCTTGGAGAGTAGTCTCCTGCTAAGGAAGGCTACAGGCTGGTCTAGGGCCTCTTCTTTCAGTTGCGAGAGCACCGCTCCCACACATGCTCTGTGGGTGCCTTGAGCATGGGTGCCTGGAGCATGGGGGCAGTGCACATGGCTTCCTTCAAAGCATCAAAAGCTGTCTGGCAGGCATCAGTCCAGATCACCTTCTTGGGCTGCTTCCTGGAAGTCAGCTCAGTCAAAGGAGCAACAATGGTGCCATAGCCCTTGACAAATCTCCTGTAGTATCCTGTGAGACCTAAAAGGCTCTCACATCGGTCTGGGTCTTGGGGGGGCAGGCTCCCAAGCAAGAATAGTGTCCATCTTAGGCTGTAGGGGTGCCACCTGGCCACTTCCTACCTTGTTCCCTAAGTACTCCACTGAGCCCTGCCCGATCTGGCACTTACTGGCCTTGATCGTGAGGCCTGCCTTCTGCAGAGCCTTCAACACTTCTCAGAGATGCTGCAAGAGATCTTCCCCGCTGGAACTGAACACTACAATGTCATACAGGTAGGCTGCACTGAAATCCTCCAGTCCAGCTAACACCTGGTTGGCCAATCTCTGAAAAGTTGCAGGGGCATTCTTCAATCAAAAAGGGCATCACCCAGAATTGGTAGTGCCCCTCTGGGGTTGAGAATGCTGACCTCTCCTTGCCCCATCGGTTAAGGCAATCTGCCAGTACCCAGACGTTAGATCAAATGTGCTGCGGAACTTGGCAACTCCCTACCGATCTATGAGCTCATCAGCTCTGTGGATGGGATGCGTGTCAGTCCTGGGGATGGCATTGAGCCCACAGTATTCCACACAAAACCGCAGTACAGGATTGGCACCGGGTGCAGCAGCCTTTGGGACCAAGACCACTTGGCTGGCCCAAGGACTGTTGGAGGGCTCTATCACCCCTAACACCAGCATCTTAGTGACCTCCTCTTTGATGCTAGCTCAGACCCGGTCATTCAGCCTGTAAATCTTGTGCTTCACAGGAGGACTGTCCCCAGTGTCCACGTCATGGGTACACCAATGATGACACCTGGGGTCAGGAAGAACAGGGTGGAACACTGCCCCAACAACTGGCGACAGTCACTCTGCTGTTCTGGGGTCAGTGTAGGGGAGAGGATCACACCTTCCACTGACCCATCATGCTCCTTGGTAGACAGGAGGTCAGGAAGAGGCTCACTCTCCTCCTCGACCCCATCATCTGTCGCCGAGAGCATGCACAAATCTGAAAGAGACACGTTAGTGACAGATTCCTTACCTTAGAATATCGTCCGGCTGGATCCGGAAAGTTTTTGCGTAGCAGTACCCTTGCGCGTCGGTAGGCGGCGTCGTGCGGCTCCGCGTCCGTCGTCGGCGTCGTGATCGCCGGGATGACGTCGCGGGCAGTACTTAGACGCCGCCCCTGCGCGCTGACGTCAGTTCTTCTTTTTCCGCGCCAGTAAGCGCAGATCCGGGAAGAGCAGTGCCCTAGTCAATTTTTGACTACATTTTTGGTGATTTTTTCACTGTTTCTTTTTCGAGTCTTCTCGACTCCTAGGTGTCGGTAGGGATGCCCGGCTTCAAGCCATGCGACGTCTGTGGTCGAATGATGTCGATCACAGACCCGCACTTAGAGTGTCTCTACTGTCTCGGCCGAGACCACGACACAAAGTCGTGCCCTGACTGCCGGGCCTTACACCCGAAGGCTTTGCGAGAGCGGTCTCGAAAGCTCCTCGAGGTCCGGCAGTCGGCTCCGCGCCGCACCAAGCCCCGGTCCCGTGAGAGGTCGAGGGGCCGGTCGCGGAGCCCCCGCCGGTCGTCGGAGTCCAAGTCTTCGCACTCCCTCGGGTAAGTCGAAGCACAAGAAGTCTAAGAAGCACCATCGCTCTAAGACTTCGCCTCGCCGGTCTCGCGACTCGGCTGAGGCCTCTGTCGGCACCGTCCCCGCGTCTCCGCGTCTCCGGATGTGCCTGTGGCGCCGCCCCCGCATTACCCGTCCATCCTGGGTTCGGGGGCGACTCCGGCCGAGATACAGGAATTCCTGTCGGCCATGGCCCGCCTCTTCGGGCCTCAAGGTCCCTCCGGTGCGCCTTCGGGCCCCGCGGGCCCTGATGGGGTTGCTCCGGCGTCGCCGATGACTCCGGTCCCGGCGTCGCCTCTCCCGCCAGCCTTGATCCCGGCCTCGGCTCCGGCCTCGATCCCGGCTCCGGTGGTACCGCAACCCCGATCGACGCCGGTTGACCTAACCACGCCGGCGCCGATGTCCCCGGTGCCGTTCCTGACGCCTCCCGGGGCTCCGGGCGGCGTCGTTCCCCGGTTCTCTCCGGTTCCGGACATGGAGCCGGACCGACGTCGCTCGACGCCGGCTCCGGCGCCGATGAGACCTTGGGTCCCAGATGTCCCTCCTCCTCCATATTTTGAACCAGAGGAGGACCAGGAGAGCTGGGAGGGGTCGGAAGACCCTCTCACACAGCAGTGTGAGTATGATCAGGACTGGGCAGAGGAACTTGGGGATGCCAGTGGTCTAGACACTTCCCTTGACACTGGCATGCTGTCTCCTCCTGTGGCTACAGAGGAGGGAGCAAATTTCGCAACGGTGTTGCGTAGAGCAGCTGGAGCCTTACACCTCCAATTGCCTACTGTGGCTGTCAGGACTAATCTCCTGATGGAAGTGCTTCAGCCGGCAGCTTCCTCCTCGGAGACTGTGCTGCCGTTTAATGATGCACTGTCTGACGTTCTTTTGGGCACCTGGTCCAAGTCCACCACAGGGGCTCCTGTGGATAGGAACGTGGCCCGACGCCATCGCCCTGCTCCGGGGCGACCCCTTGTTTCTCTCTCAACATCCCACCCCCGAGAGCTTGGTTGTCCAAGCCTCTGCCTCACAAACCGCCTTCCCTACCGCCCCTCCGGATAGGGAATCCAAACGCCTGGACCGAATTGGGAAGAAGGCTTTTTCTTCCTCCAGTGCTGGCTTGCGGTCCGTCAACACCGCTTGCCTTTTGGGCCGATATACCCACTCCCTGTGGGATTCGGTGGCGGCTGTTTTGCCCCAGTGTTCTGAGGAGGTCCAGACACTGCTTACCCGCACCATTGCGGAAGGTAGGGATGCGGCAAAGTACACCATACGTTGTGGCCTTGATACCGCCGACTTGCTGGGCAGATCGCTTGCAACGACGGTGGCGCTGCGTCGCCACGCCTGGCTGAGAACAACTGGTTTCTCGGGTGATGTCCAGAATACACTCATGGACATGCCCTTTGATGGAGTCGGTCTTTTTGGTTCCAAAGCAGACCATGCGCTGGAGAGTTTTAAGGACTCACGGGCTACTGCCAAGTCCCTGGGCCTTTCTGTTGTGCGCCCTCCGCTAACCTCTGCTTTTCGCCCCTTTCGTGGCCACGGAAGGGGCGCCCAGTCACGTCCGCTGCCCAGCCACCGGCCTGCGCAGCAAGCGTCTTCGCGTGGCCGAGGACGTGGCTACCGCCGTGGCGGTTCGGGCAACCAGCGTGCGGGTCAGGCCACCAACTCCGCCCCGTCCGCGGCCTCCAAGCCCTCCTAGTCCCTCCTTTCAGGTGCACAGCACGCCAGTAGGGGGCAGGGTCCGCCATCACCTTCACCACTGGCGTGCCATCACCTCGGACAGGTGGGTCTTGGACATTGTCCGAAGGGCTACTCCCTCCCCTTCGAGACCACCCCCCAGCCATGCCACCTCAATTCCACCGCATGTCAGGGGATCACTTGGTGCTTCTGCAGAAGGAAGTCACGGCCCTCTTGGCCAAGAGGGCCATCGAGCATGTTCCGACCCCAGAAGTAGGACGTGGTTGCTACTCCCACTACTTTCTGGTGCCCAAAAAGGACAAGGAGGACATGCGTCCTATCTTGGACCTCCGGAACGTCAATCGCTTCCTCCGGAAGGAGAAGTTCAAGATGCTCACCCTAGCTCAGGTCTTGACTGCCCTCGACCCTGGAGACTGGTTGGTAGCGTTGGACTTGCAGGACGCTTATTTTCACATCCCCGTCCTGCCGGCCCACCGGCGTTGCTTTCGGTTCACGGTAGGCCTCGAGCATTTTCAGTTCATTGTGCTCCCCTTTGGCCTTACAAGTGCCCCTCGGGTGTTCACGAAAGTGATGGCGGTGGTCGCAGCTCATCTGCGCCGGGCAGGGGTTCCAGCCTTCCCCTACCTTGACGACTGGCTGCTGAAGGCGGGCTCGTCCCAGGCAGTCGTCTCCCACCTCCAGACTACGGCCAAACTCCTGCACTCGCTGGGGTTCTCCATCAATGTGCCGAAGTCGCATCTGATTCCTTCTCCACAGCTCCTTTTCATCGGAGCAGTTCTGGACACGACGCAGTTTCGGGCCTATCCTCCCGAACGGCGAGTCCGGGATATTCAGGCTATGATTCCGATCTTTCAGCCTTTATCCTGGGTTTCGGTACGGATGACCCTGAGGCTGCTGGGCCTCCTGGCCTCCTGCATCCTGCTGGTCGATCATGCCAGATGGCATATGCGGGCTCTGCAGTGGGACCTGAAGTTCCAGTGGGCGCAGCACCAGGGCAACCTGTCCGATCACGTCCAGATCTCGGAGGGTCTGCAAAACAGTTGCAGTGGTGGCTCTCGAACCGGCAATGGGTCATGGGCAGATCCCCCTCCCTTCCCCAGCCAGAGCACACAGTTGTGACGGGCGCGTCCCTTCTGGGATGGGGCGGTCACATGGGAGAGGCGGAGATCAGAGGCCTCTGGTCTCCGGCGGAGTCCCGGCTCCATATCAACCTTCTGGAGCTCCGGGCGATCCGACTTGCACTCAAGGCATTCCTTCCCTCTGTCAAAGGGAAGGTAGTGCAGGTGTTCACAGACAACACCACCGCCATGTGGTACTGCAACAAACAGGGCGGGGTGGAGTCGTGGACCCTCTGTCAGGAGGCTCTGCGCCTCTGGACATGGCTGGAACATCAGGGCATATTCCTAATGGTTCAACACCTGGCAGGTTCCCTGAACGCCAGGGCGGACGAACTCAGCCGCAGGTGCATGATGGATCACGAATGGCGTCTTCACTCGGAAGTGGCGCAAGGACTCTTTCTGCAGTGGGGAGAGCCTTGGTTAGATCTATTCGCCACCGAAGAGAACGCGCAATGTCATCAGTTCTGCGTGTCGGAATTTCCAAGGCGGCACTCGCTCGGCGACGCTTTTCGTCACGAGTGGAGTTGCGGTCTGTTGTACGCCTTTCCGCCTATACCACTTCTACCCAGAGTGTTGAAGAAAATCCGGCGCGACTGGGCCCAAGTCATCCTTGTGGCTCCGGACTGGGCTCGAAGAGTTTGGTATCCCGAGCTACTCAGTATGAGCGTCGATCCCCCGATCCGTCTGCCTCTTCGGGAGGATCTTCTGTCGCAGCAGCAGGGGACGGTCCTCCACCCGAACCTGTTCAGTCTACACCTGCTTGCGTGGAGATTGAGCGGCGGCAGTTGATTCCTTTCGACTTGCCTCCCGAAGTTTGTGATGTGATTCTGGCAACCAGGCGTCCCTCCACTAAGGTGGTATACACCTGCAGGTGGAACAAGTTTGTGGCATGGTGCACAGCAAAGGCTGTGAATCCCCTCTCTGCCCCTCTTTCTGAGGTTCTTCTGTTCCTTCTTTCCCTGGCCCAACAGGGTTCTGCCCTGGGTACCATCAAGGGCTATCTTTGTGCCATCTCGGCCTTCCTCAGGCTTCCTGATCAGCCCTCCCTTTTCAAGTCCCCTGTTGTTAACAGGTTCCTAAAAGGCATTACACACCTCTTCCGTTTGTGATGCCTCAGTGGGACTTGAACTTGGTTCTTACCTTTCTCATGTGCGCTCCCTTTGAGCCCCTACATAACTGTCCTCTTCGTCTTCTGACTCTGAAGACAGCCTTTCTGGTGGCCATCACCTCCGCTCGGCGGGTGAGTGAGCTCCAGGCTCTATCATGCAAACCTCCCTTTCTGTCTGTCCATCCAGACAAGGTTGTTCTTAGGACGCGTCCATCCTTCTTGCCAAAGGTGGTTACTGCCTTCCACATTGGGCAGACCATCACTTTGCCCACCTTCTTTCCGCCTCCGCATCCTTCCAGAGAGGAAGAGAGGCTCCACCGTCTGGACCCAAAACGTGCGCTTTCCTTTTATATCAACCGCACACAACACGTCCGGTTGGATGACCAGCTCTTTGTTGGCTACGTGGGCGCCAAAAAAGGTCGGGCGGTGCACAAGAGCACCATCTCCCGCTGGGTAACCTTGTGTATCAAAGCCTGCTATTCTTTGGCTAAGAAGGAGCCTCCTGTTGGGCTGCGTGCCCATTCCACCAGGGCAACGGCTGCTACCACGGCCTTAGGCTGCGGTGTTCCGCTGCAGGATATATGTCAGGCAGCTACGTGGGCCTCGCTGCACACGTTTACCAAGCATTACTGCCTTGACAGCCAGGTCCGGAGGGACTGCTTCTTTGGCCGTTCTGTCCTCCGGGACTTCCTTGTCTGATCTTTGTTCGCAGACCCACCACCGGGGTTGGTATTGCTGGGGTATCTATTCTAAGGTAAGGAATCTGTCACTAACGTGTCTCTTTCAGATGCACAAGTTACTAACTTGTGTAACGATATATCTGTAAGAGACATTAGTTAGTGATCGATTCCTTACCGCCCCACCCATCCTCCCCGTTCTGCGAACTGATTTCTAGGGTTAAGGACATCCCTTTCAGGGCCCTAGTATTTTTCAGACACCTATGTCAGCTTCTTGCATGGCTCTGCGTTCCTGGCGCGGAAAGTAGTGTACAGAACTGACGTCAGCGCGCAGGGGCGCGTCTAAGTACTGCCCGCGACGTCATCCCGGTGATCACGATGCCGACGACGGACGCGGAGCCGCACGACGCCGCCTACCGACGCGCAAGGGTACTGCTACGCAAAAACTTTCCGGATCCAGCCTGACGCCTGGGGATATTCTAAGGTAAGGAATCTGTCACTAACTACTGTCTCTTACAGATATATCGTTACACAAGTTAGTAACTTGTGCTTCAGACCTCTCAAAGTGCAGTTTGAGGCAGTTCACATGGAGGACCCTCAAAGGGTTCCTGGGAATCTGCAAATGTACCAGGTAGGTGATGTTACTCTTGCGCTCCAACACCTCAAAAGGCCCAGTCCACTTGTCCTGGAGCGCAAAAGGCTCTACTGGGGCTATAATCCACACTTTCTGGCATGCTGAAACTCTACCAGAGTGGCATTCTGGTCATATCAGCGTTTCATCTCCTCCTGGCTGGCTTCTAGGTATGCCTGAGTGAGTTTCCTGAAGCTGGAAGTTGGGTTTCTAAAGGCCAGCTTGTAGCTATATACATTCTGGGGAGTTTTCCTGCTAGCTGTCTCCCAGCCTTCCTTCACTACACTGAGCAGTCCTCACACAGGGTGCCCATACAGAGGCCCAAAGGGACTGAATCCTAATGACTTCTGTGGTACCTCCCTGTATGCAAAGAGAAGGCATGGTAGGAGGACGTCCCACTTACGCCTCTTGGGTGCTGTTAGACCCTTGATCATGCCTTTTAGGGTTTGGTTGAACCTTTCTACCAATCCATTACCTTGGGGGTGGTGAATTTGTAGGCTACACCACACTCCTCTCACATGGATGTCGTATACTTCGATATGAAATTGGTACCACTGTCAGATACAACCTCTCTGGGGAACCCCATGTGGGATAAGATACCCATTAATGCCCGGACCACCACGGGTGCTGTTGTTGTCCTGAGTGGAATAGTCTCCGTGTACCGGGTGGCTTGGGCAATCAAAACCATGATATACCTGTAGCTCATGGATGTCTTGGGGTCCTGTGACCCCACAATGTCCATCCCAACTCTTTCAAAAGTAGTGCCAACAACCGGAAAAGGTTGTAGAGGAGCCTTACACTTACTCCCATTCTTACCACTTCCTTGGCAAGTTTGGCAAGACCTACAATGTTCATGTGACTGCCTTCGCATTTGGAGCCAAAAGAAGTGGGTGACAATCCTGTCAAAGGTCTTGTCTTGCCCCAAAGGCACGTCGTGAGCCAGACCCTGTAGGAAGGTCCTGAAGCGTTTGGGTACTACCAGCACATGGGCTGACCCAGGCTTGCAACCTTAGGCTCCCTGTACACGAGGCCATTCTCCCACTAGATCCCATGTGATCCAGACTGCTCACCAGCTGCCTGGTTTGCAGCCTACTGCCGCAAACCCCCTAGAGAAGGACATTCCTTCTGCTCCTTGCAGAATTCTTCCCTGGTGGGACCACCTTCTTGCTGCCAATGGGTCAGCTCAGATAAGTCCTCCAGTTCAGCCACTCTCTCCAGGTCCTTCTGATCACCCTTACTGGCTGCCATGGACCAAGTGGTCACACTTGCCCATTCTGGCAACCCAAGCATCTCAAAGTGAGACCTGAGCTCCACATCCTTCCACAAGGACTGCTCCAGGTTACCTAGCAGACAATCTACAGGCATGGTAGGGCTCACAACCACCCTCAAGGGACCTGAGACCCCCCCCCCATTCAAAGGGAACCTGCTCCACCTTACACTGACGCTCTGAATTGTCCACAGCAACTACTTGGTGAAATGCCCCGGGGACCACTTGCTCCTCAGAGACCAGGTGACACTGGACTGAGATCACACTGGCTCCAGTACCTCTGAGAGCCTCTACCCTTCTCCCATTGATGGTCACTCAGGCCCTGTACTTCTTAGTGTTTGCAGGCACCTGGTTTCCTGAGACCATCTCACTGTCCCCTAGAGAGACAAGGGTCATTTCTGCGGGATCCCCACCCTCCTTCCAGTACCCCTCCTCCCCAAGCGCTACACTAGCCAACACCTTAGACTGCCCCCCAGTGGGTGGCTGTCCCTTTCTTCCTGTATAAAAGTATGTAATTTACAGCAGCACATACTGCAAACATACGGGTTAAGAATCATTCTCATGCACTACCCCCAATCATCTGCTTATTGCTCCTCCTACTCCACAAGAAGCGGTGTAGATGTGAGGCACCTTAAAAGTAATTGGTGTTCTACAGTATTTTAGCACTGTTGAACATAGACTCTAGCAGACTTTGCACCTATACACAACCCACCACCCTCGTCGGAGATGTGTAACCATGATCAAAGGTGGCGTCTGTCCTCTGGTGCATTCTGAATTTCAAAGGATGTTGTTTGAGGAGGCACGATTTTCATTGCATTTTTGGTGCCATAACTAGTGACTTATAAATGTGGACACTCCAAAATGTAGAAACCTGGAAAGGGTGTCCACTCATTCACAACTTTTTCATTCAGTTTAGAGTCTGTTTCATTGGGACTGCTCTGCATTCTGTTCACAAAATCCTGTTTCCCCACCCCAGAAGTTTTCCTTCTGCTTCTTAGTCTTAATTGTTGACACACAACCCAGGTTACAAAAACTAATTTTGCAATGCATCCTTCGGTTCCAGTTTAAGTGGTTTACTAAGGAGCTAACAAAAAAGATAGGATTCCGCCCAACACAGCAAAATTTGGGATGGTACCAGATGACAAATCACTAGGGATGGGCGGCCAACTCCACTCTGCTGGCGGAGTTTGCAAAGTTTCGCCTCTCCACGCTCCATTTGGAGCACAGAGTTTGGGCAAGTTTACCGGCACCGCTGCCCACTCTGAGTCTGCCAGTGCCTCTAAAGATGGTATCCAGTCTTATGCTAAGTGCCTAGCCTCCCCCACAAACAACTGTTAACCAAACTCAAAGGGACAGAGCCAAAGCCAATCAGAATGGGCTGCTCAGAAGCCAATGATTGCTAACAGGCTGAACTTAGCACACATCAGCAGCCTCCTTACAAGCTGCAGCTCTCAGAGCAGAGTCGCAGAGCTCGGCTGACAGGAGCAAGTTCAGTTGAAGGAAAGACGCGGAGTGGAAGGGGAGTGCAGGGGGGCACCATGAGGCAGCGAGGGGAAACAGTGCGAAGACAGACTGGAGGGCTGCGCTGAAAATAAGCCACGCGCAAGTGCAGCAGCGTGGAGGGCGCTGTCAAACCAATGATTTCTCACCAGCTGTTTCCTCAGAGTGCGGGCAGGTGTCCGCGTCACTATAACCTAAGAGACTTGTGGCAGACGGGGACGTGGAGTGAAGGTGATTCAAAGGGGCTGCAGACCTTAGGGATTGTGCTGGTGGTGTGCTCCCCCTCTGAAACGTTTGCACTACCTCGGACTCATTGACTTGACGGAAGGTAAGAGTGCTTCCAAGTTTTCTTAATGCTCCCTAAAGAGTCTGCTATCATTTTACAGTATGTCCATTAGGAGAGGAGGGAGCTTACAAAGAGCTGCACAATGTTCGTCACCTTTTCATTGTCAGTCTCACGTCGGCTCTGTGGAGACTTGTTTGCCTCGGGGCAGGCTCCGGGCTCACTCCTGCACTTGTGGGCGCCTCAGAGTGCTGCTCGTGGAAGAGCAAAGTGTATTGGCCACGTGTGGGACTGAGGACGCGCTGGTGTGATTGAAGACAGGCTGCTGATGGTTCACCACAGTGGCATTCCTTCTCGGCCACGCAGTCTGGAAGGTGTTTGAGGGTGACCGCCAGGCACCGTATCGCGCCCAGCAGTCTATCACACTGTGCCTGCAGGGCAGGCTTGGCTGTCCTCACTTTTATTTCATCACTCTTGGAATACTTAGCCCTGCTAGCTCTGCCCTCAAGGCCCACTGACTAAAGCTGCAACATCCTAAGTTGGTGAAATCTTTTGTGGAATATAATAACTAGCGGACGTCATGTACTCCGCCCACTTGAGGAACTCAGCGGAATTTGGCGTACTTCTTTGGTCACTTCACAGAATTCTGCTCAGTGAAAAACTCCGCCTAGGCTTACAAATCACCTTCGTTGCGACCAGCTTTGCTTCAGAAAAACTCATGATGGTTTAAGTATTGAAATAAATTTTTGACAGCAATCTCTTCTTTTACTTATCACTAATGCAAGGCTTTTCCACTTGTGATTAGATTCTAAAGTGCCTGGTGATTACTTTTCCTTGAAAAACACATTATCTACGTCTGTCACATGAAATCGCCCCATAGGTTTACCTTGTGTGATGTGAATGCTTTTGAGCCATTGCATGCTTGTTCTTTGAGACTGTAAAACTACAAAAATATAGTTTTGATTGCTGTTACATTGTCAGTAAAGACAGTCCAGCTGCAAGCCCTGAATTGAACCCCATCTGTAAGTTCACATCTGTTTTCCAGGGCAATGTTCACGTCATCTTCCTTCACTCACAACACAAGAGGATCAGTGAACGTTTTTGACCAAGACATTATTCTATTTCCCAGGGATTCTAGATACAACACACAGAGATGCAGTCGGTCATGTGTTGCTTGATGTCAAAATCTAATGACTCAAGCAAAAATCTTATAACTCAAGAATATTTTTCCTTTTTAGGACGAAAGCCCCCACTCACTCTAAGGTGTCATGCTTCATCATCAGGCCCCTCCTCACACAAGAATCGAAATTCAATGGTGTGGGCTACAGCTTCTGGCTCACATCCAAGTAAGGCAACAGAAGGAGCTCTTTGATGTGTTTCATATGTAGTCAGGTGGTATCCCTTTGAGAGCTAGGTCTGGGTGGGGTCAAATGTAAGTGCAGAGTACAAATTGAATGTGAAACAAAATTAATTTAGAAATGCCCTCTGGTGAACCAATAATTTTATTAGCGGTTCCCAGGTGGCAGATTAAACTCGAGGGGAGTGAGACCTTCAACCCATTCCAAACTAGTCCATTAGATTTTGACCCCAAGCCACAAATTACAGACTGTATGTCTGTGTGTTGCAAGTCATCTTTCTTACCAGAAGTAATGTATAAATTCTACCATAGGAGGAAAATCATACTCAAACAAAGGTAGCTCTATTTGATCGTAAAAAAGAAGACACAAAATGTTTGAATTGTGATGACCATATATTTTGTATTTTTATAATTCTAGAAGGTATGTCAAGTTGGTCCCAGTCTATAATGGGTGGTCACCCGGGCCTCCAGCAAGTACCGGATCCAGCTACATTTTCTCAACATCAGCCGATGGAACGTGATGATTCTGGAATAATGGCTCCAGCAAACATTTTTCATCAGCCAACTAGCAGCGGTTATGTGGATTTTTCTAAAGTAAGCTTTTAATTTCTGTTTATTGATAAGCAAATCAAATGAAGCATTTGTTGTGGATTGTGATGCTTTTTTTTCTGTAGATGTTGCCGTCTGATTTGTGTGCTGGTTTTGCCTCTTCCTTAAAAGCTCAAAGCACTCTTAAAGATACTGCCTTTTCTGTTTGGCACTTTCCACAATTTACCACTAAAACGTGAGTTAATCCTGTTTAGGTCTCGCATGAGACAGAGCGCATGTGCTGTGGCTTGCACCGATCTGTTGTTTCTAAAAACAAACCAAAAAACTCTTAAGTAGGGGCTCTAAGCCCACCCATTACTTTACATTGGTTGGCTTCATTGTCAGTCTTATTTTCTTCCTTTTCACTGGTGAGCACGTCAGCGTCTTTTGGCTTCACTTTGTCTCCTTGTGTTTCTTTTCTTCTGTGGAGCATGGAGCGAATAATGATTTCTTGATTAGTGTTCTTCCGCACCGCTTGCTCTCGGTTTGTGGTACTTTTTTATTTAGCTCTCGCTTTCAAGATAACTTAAAACCATCAGAGTTGACGTTCCCGCTTTTCAGTATTTTGAAATTTTGTGACATGTGACCAATTTCCGAAACATACATTTTAGGCACATGTTGCTTTAACGTTTCCCACCCCTGGACCCTCAAGTCACCCACCCCAGTCACCCTCACCTCTCTTCACCTCTGCACATGCCTGAACCCTCAAGTCACCCTCACCTCACCTCCCTTTACCTATACCCACCCCTGAACCCTCAAGTCACGCTTGCCTCCACCCGTCCCGTGCCCTGAAGTGGCCTTCACCTCCTTTGCGTCTACTCTCCCCTTATTCCTCAAGACTCCCCCACCTCCCTTTACCACTATCTACCCGTGAGCCCTCCCCGTTAAGGTAATTTATTTTTCTTGCACTTGCACCCCACTTCGTCCCACATTGTTGCTTGTCTGGTCCGCACCTCCCCCATTGTTGGTTAGCTCATCCACCTCCCACCCCTCCCTCTTAGTGGCTTGCCCCCTCCTGTCCAGCCAGAAAAAGGCACCCAAAAGTCACACCAGTGGATATCAAGATATTACAAATATGCAAACAGCGCTGTGCTCCCTGCACTGCATTGCCTTTTTGGTGCTGTTCTTGTGCAGGACCAACATTGCGAAATTCTGCTTTTACGCAAGATAAACCTTTTTATGTATGTATTTTTTGTAAAGGCAGAGAATAATCCCATATCAAGAAAACAGATCACTGCCCCATGCTGGCACGTTATAGCAATTTTTTTTTTTTTTAACTTTCAGTCTTGCTGCTGCAGAACATGGCTAAAGAAATTGACTAAGCCAATAACTTTCCCATAGGCAAGACCTATTTATTTTGCCAGTGCTTGTTTAGCCATGTTGTGCAGCTGCGTGAATGCTATGACGCAGACAACACTGGCCGCATCATAGCACTTTTTCGCTTTACTTTCAGCCATGTTGCACAGCAGCCATGCTACTGTACAATATGGCTAAAAAAACATTGACAAACCCGTTGGCACGACCTATTAGTTTTGCCAATGCTTGTTAAGTTTGCACACCGGTGACAGTATGACACTGTGACCAACGAAAACAAAGTAACTAATTTAAATATAGGAACTTTCTTTTGAAACCTACTGTGCAACAATAGATCATAACACTCACTAAGCAGTCACACATTCAGTAATTTACTCAAAGATTTGAACAATTAAAAACAATCTCTTTTGCTTATTGCAAAAGATGTGCTGTATGCATGAATAAAATCCAGTGTTTCGTGTGTCATTCCAAAAGAGACTAAACTTAAACAAAATATGGTGCTTTTTTATTTTAGGGAAAATGACACTATCTCAAAGATGTTGAAATACACTTCGCAAAACTCCTGCTTCCCCTGTTCTGTTTAGAGTCGAACAAACTGTCACATTCAGCCAGTGGAACTTCTACTGGTGGATATCTTTGACCGACGGCCTAACTAGCATTAGGCTGCCTGTTGGAGTACCTCAGACCGAACATTCTGAGGTCCTTGCCCTCACTAGTGCTTGACCACAGGCGGGGCCTGCAAGTCACCAAGTGCTGTTTTGGTAGCTGTCATATGTGAAGCCGGACGCAGCCCATGTCTTTGTTATGTGTCTCCTCTCGGGCAAGTGGGTAGGGACTGTTCAGTGTCTTCAAAGACTTCAACCATCATGACCTGCTTCTGGGTAAGTGCCACTATGAAGTGCGGTAGATGCAGAATGCTATGTGCCACACAGGAACCACTAAGGTGAAGCACAGCAAGAGTCTGTGCAGGTGTGACACAGTGGGCATTTGCAGTCCGTTAAGTACTGGTGCAGGATTAACCCAGCTCTGAAGTTACAGTCCAGTTTTGGCCAGTGCAATACCCACTGCAGTTGCAGCCCAACATGGTCCAGTACATGATGGAGAGGAGTTGAAGTCGAAACCTGGACCAGTGCAGAACACACTTTCCTGAGCACTCATTTCCTTGTTTATAGAGCACTTGGAACTGAAACAAAATGGGTCTTTATGGGTTCCATTTTGACACACGCTTTCCAGAAAGGGGATGTGATTTCACTGGCTCAAACTTCAGAACCAGTCTGGGGTTGTTCTTTCAAGTGCCATTCTCAGGCTTCTGTCCAGAAAAACCCTTGTGTGAAGCGATGCTTCTCACAGCAGGTAGCAATAGGACGGTCTTCAAGTTGTAGCACCGACAACATGGGCTCAATGAAGTGTGAGGTTTCTGTCCTGAATGTAATCAGTCTTCTTGAACATTAATCGGGGACAGACAGAAATGCTGGCCTTATGTAGAAACAGCCTCACCTTGCAGGATAGAAACAGCTGTCACAACACTCAACTCTACCATCAACCAAACGGCTGCACTTGGGTGGAACTAATGACCAACCCCTTGCTGACAAAGTCTTCATGGAATTTCTAAAGATAGCCCTGTCTGCATCCTCCTCACTTCTGGATCTCCAGCCTTCGAAATTCAGGCTTCCAATAGAGACTTCCAGCCGCAGATTACTCACTTTTTGACTATTCCCCAAACCTCAAGGGTGGATCCGGAATTGTTTTTGCAGTACCTCTGAACGCCAATAATCTGAAAGAAACGCATAGTGATAGATTCCTTACCTTATCCCCAGGCGTCAGACTGGATCCGGAAAGTTTTCGTCAGCAGTACCCCTGCGCGTCTGTAGGTGGCGTCGTGCGGCTCCACGTCCGTCGTTGGCGTCGTGGTCGCCGAGATGGCGTCGCGGGTGCTACTTAGATGCCGCCCACGCGCGCTGACGTCAGTTCTTGCTTTTTCCGCGCCAGCAAGCGCAGATCCGGGAAGAGCAGGAACCCCCAGTCAATTTTTGACTGACTTTTTGGAGGCTTTTTGTCTCTATTTTTCTTCGAGTCATCGACTCCTGGTGCAGTAGGATGCCCGGTTTCAAGTCCTGCGGGGATTGTCACTGCATGATGTCGGTGACAGACCCGCACCGTGTGTGTCTTTTCTGCCTGGGGCGCAACCACGATCCCAAGTCGTGCCCCGACTGCCGGGCCATGGCGCCGAAAACTTTGCGGGAGCGGTCCCGAAAGTTGCTGGAAGCCCGGCAGTCGGCTCCGCGCCGTTCGACGTCCCGGTCCAGAGGGAGGTTGAGGGACCGTGCGCGGAGTCATCATCACCGGTCTTCGGGATCCAAGTCTTCGCACTCTGGGTCAGGTAAGACGAAGCACAAGAAGTCGAAGAAACGTCATCGTTCTTTGACTTCCCCTCGCCGGTCGCGCGACACGGCTGAGGGTGTGGGTGGTGCCACCCCCGCGGCTCCGGCGAAGCCTATGCAGTCGCCGCCCGACTACCCGCCCTTCCCGGGGTCGACGGCGACTCCGGCCCAGATACAGGAGTTCCTGTCGGCCATGGCTCGCCTCTTTGGGCCGTCGGGTCCCACCGGTGCGCCTTCGGGCCCCGCGGTCCCGCATGGGTGTCCTCTCGTTTTTTCGCCGGCGGCCCCGGCGTCGCTGTCTGCTCCGGCCCCAGCGCTGCAGGACACCCTTGGATCCAGGCCTGGATCCCGGTCGACGCCGGTTGACCTTGTTACGCCTCCACCGACGTCGACTCCACCGGCACCAGTTCTGACGCCGCCCGCTCCTCGGGATGACGTCGACCTCCGTTTCAGCCCCGAAGTGGACGCGGCGTCGAGCCGGCGTAGATCGATGCCGTTCTGGACGTTGCTTGGGGATTTCTATCCCCATGTCCCTGCTCCTTATTTTAGACCTGTTGAACAGCCTGAGGAGCAAGGGGAGGACTGGGAGGGGTCTGAGGACCCTCTCGCTGCAGCCTGCGAGTCTGAACAGGACTGGGCTGAGGAATTGGGGGACGCCAGTGGTCTGGATACCTCACCAGACCTTGGCATGCTGTCTCCTCCTACCGTGGCTACGGAGGAGGGTGCTAGTTATGCTGTGGTGTTGCGTAGGGCGGCCAAGGCCCTACACCTCGAGCTCCCTACTGTGGCCGTCAGGACTAACCTCCTGACAGAGGTGCTTCAGCCAGCAGCTACTTCTGCGGAGCTGCTGCTTCCTTTCAATGAAGCCCTTTCTGATGTTCTTTTGGGCACTTGGTCCAGGCCCACCACAGGGGCTCCTGTGGATAGGAACGTGGCTAGACGCCATCGCCCGGCTCCGGGTGACCCCATTTACCTCTCCCAACACCCCACCCCCGAGAGCTTGGTTGTCCAAGCCTCTGCTTCCCCAACCGCCTTCCCTTCCGCACCACCGGATAGGGAATCCAAGAAGCTGGATCAGTTTGGGAAGAAGATTTTTTCTTCCACCAGCTCTGCGCTGCGGTCCGTGAACACCGCATGCCTCTTGGGCCGTTATTCCCACTCTCTGTGGGATACGGTGGCGAACATGCTGCCCCAGTGTCCGGAGGAGGCCCGGCCTGCTCTCTCCCAGGCTGTTGCAGAGGGGAGAGACGCAGCAAAGTTCATGATTCGTTGTGGCCTAGACACCGCCGACTCACTGGGCAGATCGATTGCAACGACGGTGGCGGTTCGCCGTCACGCCTGGTTGAGGACCACTGGATTTTCGGGGGGATGTCCAAAACACCCTTATGGACATGCCCTTTGATGGCCGTCGCCTTTTCGGCGACAAAGCGGACACCGCGTTGGAGAGGTTTAAGGACTCACGGGCTACGGCCAAGTCCTTGGGACTCTCGGCAGTCCGCCCTCCTCCGCCTTCCGCTTTTCGCTCCTTTCGTGGCACAGGAAGGGGCGCCCCGCAGCGTTCGCAACAGAGCCACAGGCCGGCGCAGCAATCATCCCAGCGCGGACGCGGGTTCCGCCGTGGCGGACCAAGGGGCCAGCGGGCGAATCAGTCCACCACCACCTCGGCCACCAATGCCTCCAAACCTTCCTAGTCCGAACTTTCAGGCCCATCAAACGCCAGTGGGCGGCAGGCTTCGCCATCACCTCCCCCACTGGCGCACCATCACTTCGGACAGGTGGGTTTTTGGAGATAGTCCAGAGGGGCTACTCCCTCCTCTTCGAGACTACCCCTCCAGCCATGCCACCTCAGTACCACCGCATGTCGGGGGATCACTTGGTGCTTCTTCAGCAAGAAGTTGCGCCCCTCTTGGCCAAGGGGGCCATCGAGCGCGTTCCGACGCCAGAAGTAGGTCGTGGTTGCTATTCCCACTACTTTGTGGTGCCCAAGAAGGACAAAGGCCTGCGTCCTATCTTAGACCTCCGGAACGTCAATCGCTTCCTCCGCAAAGAGAAGTTCAAGATGCTCACTCTAGCTCAGGTCTTGTCTGCTCTCGACCCACAAGACTGGATGGTGGTGCTGGACTTGCAGGACGCCTATTTCCACATCCCTGTCCTGCGAGCCCACCGGCATTACCTACGGTTCTCGGTAGGCCACGAGCACTTTCAGTTCACCGTGCTCCCCTTTGGCCTTACCAGCGCCCCTCGGGTGTTCACCAAGGTGATGGCGGTGGTCGCAGCTCATCTGCGCAGATCAGGGGTGTCAGTCTTCCCCTATCTCGACGACTGGTTGTTGAAGTCGGGCTCGCCCCAGGCAGTCGTCTCCACCTCCAGACTACGGCCGACCTCCTGCACTTGCTGGGGTTCTCCATCAACGTGCCGAAGTCGCACCTGATCCCCTCTCAGAAGCTCCTCTTTATCGGAGCGGTTCTGGACACGGCGCAGTTTCGGGTCTATCCTCCCGAGCAGCGATTCCGGGATATTCGGGCTCTGATTCCCATCTTTCAGCCCTTGTCCCGGGTTTCGGTCAGAGTGACTCTGAGGCTGCTGGGCCTCATGGCCTCCTGCATCCTGCTGGTCAATCATGCCAGATGGCATATGCGGGCTCTGCAGTGGGACCTGAAGTTCCAGTGGGCGCAGCATCAGGGGAACCTGTCCGATCACGTCCAGATCTCGGAGGGCACGGCAGTTGCAGAGTTGGCTCACGAACCGGCATTGGGTCGACGGCAGATCCCTCTCCCTTCCCCAACCGGAGTTTACAGTGGTGACGGATGCGTCCCTCCTGGGATGGGGCGGCCACATGGGAGAGGCGGAGATCAGAGGGCTCTGGTCTCCGGCGGAGTCCCGGCTCCACATCAACCTTCTGGAGCTGCGGGCGATCCGGCTTGCACTGAAGGCATTCCTTCCCTCTGTTAAGGGGAGAGTAGTGCAGGTGTTCACAGACAACACCACCGCCATGTGGTACTGCAACAAACAAGGCAGGGTGGGGTCGTGGACCCTCTGTCAGGAGGCTCCTCGTCTCTGGACATGGCTGGAACATCAGGGCATGTCCCTGGTGGTTCAACACCTGGCAGGTTCTCTGAACACCAGGGCGGACGAACTCAGCCGCAGGTGCATGCTCGATCACGAATGGCATCTTCACTCGGAGGTGGCGCAAGGTCTCTTTCAGCAGTGGGGAGAGCCTTGGTTAGATCTATTCGCCACCGAAGAGATTGCGCAATGTCATCAGTTCTGCGCGTTGGAATTTCCAAGGCGGCACTCGCTCGGCGACGCTTTTCGTCGCGAGTGGAGTTGCGGTCTGTTGTACGCCTTTCCGCCTATACCACTTCTACCCAGAGTGTTGAAGAAGATTCGGCGCGACCGGGCCCAAGTCATCCTTGTGGCTCCGGACTGGGCTCAAAGAGTTTGGTATCCCGAGCTACTCAGTATGAGCGTCGATCCCCCGATCCGTCTGCCTCTTCGGGAGGATCTTCTGTCGCAGCAGCAGTGGGCGGTCCTCCACCCGAACCTGTCCAGCCTCCACCTGCTTGCGTGGAGATTGAGCGGCGGCAGTTGATTCCTTTCGACTTGCCTCCCGAAGTTTGTGATGTGATTCTGGCAGCCAGGCGTCCCTCCACTAAGGTGGTATACGCCTGCAGGTGGAACAAGTTTGTGGCATGGTGCACAGCAAAGGCTGTGAACCCTCTCTCTGCCCCTCTTTCTGAGGTTCTTCTGTTCCTTCTTTCCCTGGCCCATCAAGGGCTATCTTTGTGCCATCTCGGCCTTCCTCAGGCTTCCTGATCAGCCCTCCCTTTTCAAGTCCCTTGTTGTTAACAGATTCCTAAAAGGCGTCACACACCTCTTCCCTCCTTTTCCGTTTGTGATGCCTCAGTGGGACTTGAACTTGGTTCTTACCTTTCTCATGTGCGCTCCCTTTGAGCCTCTACATAACTGTCCTCTTCGTCTTCTGACTCTGAAGACAGCCTTTCTGGTGGCCATCACCTCTGCTCGGCGGGTGAGTGGGCTCCAGGCTCTATCATGCAAACCTCCCTTTCTGTCTGTCCATCCAGACAAGGTTGTTCTTAGGACGCGTCCGTCCTTCTTGCCAAAGGTGGTTACTGCCTTCCACATTGGGCAGACCATCACTTTGCCCACCTTCTTTCCGCATCCTTGAAGAGAGGCTCCACCGTCTGGACCCAAAACGTGCGCTTTCCTTTTATATCAACCGCACACAACACTTCCGGGTGGATGACCAGCTCTTTGTTGGCTACGTGGGCGCCAAAAAGGTCGGGCGGTGCACAAGAGAACCATCTCCCGCTGGGTAACCTTGTGTATCAAAGCCTGCTATTCTTTGGCTAAGAAGGAGCCTCCTGTTGGGCTGCGTGCCCATTCCACCAGGGCAACGGCTGCTACCACGGCCTTGGGCCGCGGTGTTCCGCTGCAGGATATATGTCAGGCAGCTACGTGGGCCTCGCTGCACACGTTTACCAAGCATTACTGCCTTGACAGCCAGGTCTGGAGGGACGGCTTCTTTGGCCGTTCTGTCCTCAGGGACTTCCTTGTCTGATCTTTGTTCGCAGACCCACCACCGGGGTTGGTATTGCTGGGGTATCTATTCTAAGGTAAGGAATCTGTCACTAACGTGTCTCTTTCAGATGCACAATTTACTAACTTGTGTATCTGAAAGAGACACGTTAGTGACAGATTCCTTACCTTAGAATATCCCCAGGCGTCAGGCTGGATCCGGAAAGTTTTTGCGTAGCAGTACCCTTGCGCGTCGGTAGGCGGCGTCGTGCGACTCCGCGTCCATCGTCTGCGTCGTGATCGCCGGGATGACGTCGTGGGCAGTACTTAGACGCCGCCCCTGCGCGCTGACGTCGGTTCTTCTTTTTCCGCGCCAGTAAGCGCAGATCCGGGAAGAGCAGTGCCCTAGTCAATTTTTGAATAAATTTTTGTGTGATTTTTCACTGTTTTCTTTTCGAGTCGTCGACTCCTAGGTGTCGATAGGGATGCCCGGCTTCAAGCCATGCGACGTCTGTGGTCGAATGATGTCGCATCTGGAGTCTCTCTTCTGTCTCGGCCGAGACCACGACACGAAGTCGTGCCCTGACTGCCGGAAACTTCACCCGAAGGCTTTGCGAGAGCGGTCTCGAAAGCTACTCGAGGTCCGGCAGTCGGCTCCACGCCACACCAAGCCCCGGTCCCGGGAGAGGTCGAGGGGCCGGTCGCGGAGTCCCCGCCGGTCGTCGGAGTCCAAGTCTTCGCGCTACTCGGGTAAGTCGAAGCACAAAAAGTCTAAGAGGCATCATCGCTCTAAGACTTCGCCTCGCCGGTCTCACGACTCGGCTGAGGCCCCTGTCGGCATCCTCCCCGCGGCCCCGGACGTGCCTGTCGAGCCGCCACCGCATTACCCGTCCTTTCCGGGTTCTGGGGCGACTCCGGCCCAAGTACAGGAATTCCTGTCGGCCATGGCCCGCCTCTTCGGGCCTCAAGGTCCCTCCGGTGCGCCTTCGGGCCCCGCGGGCCCTGATGGGGTTGCTCCTGCATCGCCGTCGACTCCGGTCCCGGCGTCGCCTGTCCCGCCAGCCTTGATCCCGGCCTCGGCTCCGGCCCCGGCCTCGATCCCGGCCCCGGTGGTGCCGCAACCCCCATTGACGCCGGTTGACCTAACCACGCCGACGCTGATGTCCCCGGTGCCGTTTCTGACGCCGTTGCCCAGCTCTTTCCGGGTCCGGACATGGAGCCGGACCGGCGTCGCCCGACGCCGGATCCGGCGCCGACGAGACCTTGGGTCCCAAATGTCCCCCCTCCTCCATATTTTTCACTAGAGGAGGACCAGGAGAGCTGGGAGGGGTCAGAAGACCCTCTCACACGGCAGTGTGAGTATGATCAGGACTGGGCAGAGGAACTTGGGGATGCCAGTGGTCTAGATACTTCCCCTGACACTGGCATGCTGTCTCCTCCCGTGGCTACGGAGGAGGGAGCAAATTTCGCAACGGTGTTGCGTAGAGCAGCTGGAGCCTTGCACCTCCAATTGCCTACTCTGGCTGTCAAGACTAATCTCTTGACGGAAGTGCTTCAGCCGGCAGCCTCCTCTGCGGAGACTGTGCTGCCGTTTAATGATGCACTGATTGACGTTCTTTTGGGCACCTGGTCCAAGCCCACCACAGGGGCTCCTGTGGATAGGAACGTGGCCCGACGCCATCGCCCTGCTCCGGGGCGACCCCTTGTTTCTCTCTCAACATCCCACCCCCGAGAGCTTGGTTGTCCAAGCCTCTGCCTCCCAAACCGCCTTCCCTAACGCCCCTCCGGATAGGGAATCCAAACGCCTGGACCAATTTGGGAAGAAGGCCTTTTCTTCCTCCAGTGCTGGCTTGCGGTCGGTGAACACAGTTTGCCTTTTGGGCCGATATACCCACTCCCTGTGGGATTCGGTGGCGATTGTTTTGCCCCAGTGTTCTGAGGAGGTCCAGACACTGCTTACCCGCGCCATTGCGGAAGGTAGGGATGCGGCAAAGTACACCATACGTTGTGGCCTTGATACCGCCGACTCGCTGGGCAGATCGCTTGCAACGACGGTGGCGCTGCGTCGCCACGCCTGGCTGAGGACCACTGGTTTCTCGGGTGATGTCCAGAATACTCTCATGGACATGCCCTTTGATGGAGTCGGTCTTTTTGGTTCTAAAGCAGACCATGCGCTGGAGCGCTTTAAGGACTCACGGGCTACTGCCAAGTCCCTGGGCCTTTCTGTTGTGCGCCCTCCGCAAACCTCTGCTTTTCGCCCCTTTCGTGGCCACGGAAGGGGCGCCCAGTCACGTCAACAGCCCAGCCACCGGCCCGCGCAGCAAGCGCCTTCGCGTGGCCGAGGACGTGGATACCGCCGTGGCGGTTCGGGCAACCAGCGTGCGGGTCAGGCCACCACCTCCAACCCGTCCGCGGCCTCCAAGCCCTCCTAGTCCCTCCTTTCAGGTGCACAGCACGCCAGTAGGGGCAGGGTCCGCCATCACCTTCACCACTGGCGTCCCATCACCTCGGACAGGTGGGTCTTGGACATTGTCTGAAGGGGCTACTCCCTCCCCTTCGAGACCGCCCCCAGCCATGCCACCTCAATTCCACCGCATGTCAGGGGATCACTTGATGCTTCTGCAGAAGGAAGTCATGGCCCTCTTGGCCAAGAGGGCCATCGAGCATGTTCCGACCCCAGAAGTAGGGCGTGGTTGCTACTCCCACTACTTTCTGGTGCCCAAAAAGGACAAGGAGGACATGCGTCCTATCTTGGACTTCTGGAACGTCAATCGCTTCCTCCGGAAGGAGAAGTTCAAGATGCTCACCCTAGCTCAGGTCTTGACTGCCCTCGACCCTGGAGACTGGTTGGTAGCGTTGGACTTGCAGGACGCTTATTTCCACATCCCCGTACTGCCGGCCCACCGGCGTTACCTGCGGTTCACGGTAGGCCTCGAGCATTTTCAGTTCACCGTGCTCCCCTTTGGCCTTACCAGTGCCCCTCAGGTGTTCACGAAAGTGATGGCGGTGGTCGCAGCTCATCTGCGCCGGGCAGGGGTTTCAGTCTTCCCTTACCTCGACGACTGGCTGCTGAAGGCGGGCTCGTCCCAGGCAGTCGTCTCCCACCTCCAGACTACGGCCGAACTCCTGCACTCGCTGGGGTTCTCCATCAATGTGCCGAAGTCGCATCTGATTCCTTCCCCACAGCTCCTTTTCATCGGAGCGGTTCTGGACACGACGCAGTTTCGGGCCTATCCTCCCGAACGGCGAGTCCGGGATATTCAGGCTATGATTCCGATCTTTCAGCCTTTATCCTGGGTTTCGGTACGGATGACCCTGAGGCTGATGGGCCTCATGGCCTCCTGCATCCTGCTAGTCGATCATGCCAGATGGCATATGCGGGCTCTGCAGTGGGACCTGAAGTTCCAGTGGGCGCAGCACCAGGGCAACCTGTCCGATCACGTCTAGATCTCGGCGGGGACTGCAAAACAGTTGCAGTGGTGGCTCTCGAACCGACAATGGGTCATGGGCAGATCCCTCTCCCTTCCCCAGCCAGAGCACACAGTTTTGACGGACGCGTCCCTTCTGGGATGGGGCGGTCACATGGGAGAGGCGGAGATCAGAGGCCTCTGGTCTCCGGCGGAGTCCCGGCTCCATATCAACCTTCTGGAGCTCCGGGCGATCCGACTTGCACTCAAGGCATTCCTTCCCTCTGTCAAAGGGAAGGTAGTGCAGGTGTTCACAGACAACACCACCGCCATGTGGTACTGCAACAAACAAGGCGGGGTGGGGTCGTGGACCCTCTATCAGGAGGCTCTGCGCCTCTGGACATGGCTGGAACATCAGGGCATGTTCCTGATGGTTCAACACCTGGCAGCTTCCCTGAACGCCAGGGCGGACTAACTCAGCCGCAGGTGCATGATGGATCACGAATGGCGTCTTCACTCGGAAGTGGCGCAAGGACTCTTTCTTCAGTGGGGAGAGCCTTGGTTAGATCTATTCGCCACCGAAGAGAACGCGCAATGTCATCAGTTCTGCGCGTTGGAATTGGATTTGGAACACTAGAGTGTTGAAGAAGATTCGGCACGACCGGGCCCAAGTCATTCTTGTGGCTCCGGACTGGGCTCGAAGAGTTTGGTATCCCGAGCTACTCAGTATGAGCGTAGATCCCCCGATCCGTCTGCCTCTTCGGGAGGATCTTCTGTCGCAGCAGCAGGGGACGGTCCTCCACCCGAACCTGTCCAGTCTCCACGTTAGTGACAGATTCCTTACCTTAGAATATCACCAGGCGTCAGACTGGATCCGGAAAGTTTTTGCGTAGCAGTACCCTTGCGCGCCGGTAGGCGGCGTCGTGCGGCTCCGCGTCCGTCGTCGGCGCCGGGATGACGTCGAGGGCAGTACTTAGACGCCGCCCCTGCGCGCTGACGTCAGTTCTTCTTTTTCCGCGGCAGTAAGCGGAGATCCGGGAAGAGCAGTGCCCTAGTCAATTTTTGACATAATTTTGGGTGATTTTTTCACTGTTTCTTTTCGAGTCTTCTCAACTCCTAGGTGTCGGTAGGGATGCCCGGCTTCAAGCCATGCGACGTCTGTGGTCGAATGATGTCGATCACAGACCCGCACTTAGAGTGTCTCTACTGTCTCGGCTGAGACCACGACACGAAGTCGTGCCCTGACTGCCAGGCCTTACACTCGAAGTCTTTGCGAGAGCGGTCTCGAAAGCTCCTCGAGGTCCGGCAGTCGGCTCCGCGCCGCACCAAGCCCCAGTCACGTGAAAGGTCGAGGGGCCGGTCGCGGAGCCCCCACCGGTCGTCGGAGTCCAAGTCTTCGCACTCCTCGGGGAAGTCGAAGCACAAAAAGTCTAAGAAGCATCATCGCTCAAAGACTTCGCCTCGCCGGTCTCGCGACTCGGCTGAGGCCCCTGTCGGCACCGTCCCCGCGGCCCCGGACGTGCCTGTGGAGCCGCCCCCACATTACCCGTCCTTTCCAGGTTCGGGGGCGACTCCGGCCCAAATACAGGAATTCCTGTCGGCCATGGCCCGCCTCTTCGGGCCTCAAGGTCCCTCCGGCGCGCCTTCGGGCCCCGCGGGCCCTGATGGGGTTGCTCCGGTGTCGCCGACGACTCCGGTCCCGGCGTCGCCCGTCCCGCCAGCCTTGATCCCGGCCTCGGCTCCGGCCCCGGCCTCGATCCCAGCTCCGGTGGTACCGCAACCCCGATCGACGCCGGTTGACCTAACCACGCCTCCGCCGGCGCCGATGTCCCCGGTGCAGTTCCTGACGCCGCCCGGGGCTCCGGGCGGCGTCGTTCCCCGGTTCTCTCCGGTTCTGGACATAAAGCCGGACCAACGTCGCTCGACGCCGGCCCCGGCGCTGATGAGACCTTGGGTCCCAGATGTCCCTCCTCCTCCATATTTTGAGCCAGAGGAGGACCAGGATTGCTGGGAGGGGTCAGAAGACCCTCTCACACAGCAGTGTGAGTATGATCAGGACTGGGCAGAGGAACTTGGGGATGCCAGTGGTCTAGACACTTCCCCTGACACTGGCATGCTGTCTCCTCCCGTGGCTACGGAGGAGGGAGCAAATTTCGCAACGGTGTTGCGTAGAGCAGCTGGAGCCTTGCACCTCCAATTGCCTACTGTGGCTATCAGGACTAACCTCCTGACGAAAGTGCTTCAGCCGGCAGCTACCTCCTCGGAGCCATTGCTGCCGTTTAATGATGCACTGTCTGACGTTAGTAACTTGTGCACTGTGCTGAAGCATTACCGACCTACTGAAATGCACCCCATGGTTCACATAACATGATATTTTTCACACACAATGTTAGTGGATTGCACTATCCTTCAGCGCCACTGTGTATATTTTGCATACTTTTTATTATTCTTTCTTGTACCAATACTGGCAGTGCCTCCATAAGCGCACCCTGTCACGAACGTGACTCCACCTACTGTTACCACCACGCAATTCTATCAGCGTTTGAGTCTTCCACTCAGTACGCGCATGCGCAGCGCATCCAGCTCGCGATTCTTTCAGCGGTCTAGTCTTCTACTCGGTACACGCATGCGCAGTACAAACCAGCATGCTCCGGTACGCGCATGAGAAGGACACTCAGCATGCTCCGGACCCGGAAGTCTGTACACTGCAGGTTCACTCGCAACCATGCTGCATATATAGGAGAGCTTTTCACTCACGCCTCCTGCTGCAAACTGCACCGGCACTCATCGGCGTCTCAGCTCCGACCAGGGGACTCTCACGAGTAAGTACCATGACGCTGCCTCCCGCAATTCCCGTATCTCCTCATATACAGGTTGCACACCAATGCCTTAATTGTCTCCATAGGAGCCTGGTTAGGCGGATCCTTGAGCCTTCCGCTCATCCACGTCAACTTACCAAGGACTGGCGATTCTGCCCGCCCTTTACCATTAGGACTCCACGGGGTCCTTCACCGCCCGATCAACCTCTGCCATCACGCTGCTGACGTAGGAGGTGGACTGCACACTCCACGTCCGCCCCCCGGTCCGGACCTCCGGCCCTTTCCTCAACCTCCCTTGGGTAAGCTAAGCGCATGATTCCACCTCACCCTAGCTAGTACATACCTTGATCACGTCGTAACTCCATTCACTACGACTCCCTAGGTCCTGGACAAGATTCTCATGCTCTAGCACCATTGATGTCTGCCCTTCTATGCATGGAATTCACAGATGCTACATGTGAGTTTTTTTCTCCTCTCAATTTTCACACGGTTACCCCTGACCACAGTGCACTGCATCCTCTGGCACCCACCCGAGTAGCATGCGACATTGGTTTTGGAAATCCTGAGTTCTGCTGGTACCAATGTAGCCACCACGTATCGTTTTGCGCTATTTTCTTGTAGGCACTGTATAATGTGATATATTGATACTTTAACTACAACAGGGTTACCGTAATTGTCACACCAGCTAATGTAATTGCACAAATAGTTCTAACAGATTGTCAGCACAGAGGTTGCTCTTTTTCAGGCATATGCAATTGTGTAATTTTATTTCCCCTTCCTTCCCCTCTTCCTTCACCTTCCCAGGCTATCTTCCCAGGCATTTGCAACAATTCTAGTCCTGATGATGATCCCATGATTTGTGTGGGGATCGAAACGTCGTCGACACCTACATCTCTAAGTCTTGGTCTATATACATTGTGTTCTTGAGTAGTAGATGTACCCTACATTGTGGCTTTAAAATTTCCATTTAAGTCGTAAAGTCACTTTTAAAGTCACTTGCCTGTGGTAAGGAAATCGGCTGATTTCCCACTACCCCCTCACGCCATGCTCACTTACTGTTTTTTTATTGTTCTGTTTTTGTTTTCCTAATTAAATATTGTGTATGAATAACATGGAATAGCCTCAAACGTCATTGTTACCTTGTGGCCATCCGTTTCTATTTTCTATCCATTAAGGGACCTCTGTCTCTGAGAAAGGACATGCTGTATGACACATACCTCGATCTTGGAGGGGCAAGTTCTTCCTCTGCTGTCCTTGGAACCAAGATGCATAGAATTCCACTCCCTTTTGTTCTTCGTCCCAAAGACAAAATGGAGGCTTGAGACTCACCATGGGCCTTCTCCTCTTGTTCATTTGGCATGACAAGGGCAACAAGCTGTTAATGAGCCACCAGATTTTATTGGCCCTAAATGTGGTGGTGGTGGTGGTGAGGGGCACTATCAGTGTGTGCTTCTATTGTACCTTGCTTCCCTTGCTCATGCCACGACCTGAACTTCTTGGTCTGGTGTCGGCTACGCTGGCAATGCTGAGCTTTATGGGTCTGGTGTCAGCCAAGCTGGCATTGCGGCCCCCACCTTGTTTAAGTCAATGTTCTTGACGGACGTCTTCCTTTGGGAACTTGGTGGGTTTGGTTGCAGACCCTCCTCCAATGGGTTATAGCTTTGGTATCTATTCTAAGTTAAGGAATCTGCGGCTAGATGTCTCTATCAGATGAACAAGTTACTTACCTTCGGTAACGATGTATCTGGTAGAGACATAGTCTAGCCGCAGATTCCTTAATGCCCGACCATCCTCCCCGTTCTGCGAGGAACTTTCCAGGTGGGGTTCTTCCACCTTGCCTCCTTACAGGTGGCCTTGGTCTTCCTGAGGGGTGCTCTAGTTCACTTACCTCCGGGGCAGGGGTTGTCATTCTATTTTGGCACAATGGCTCTCCACCCATTATCGTTCTTGGGTAGCTACGTTACGTGCCCTTCAGTGTTCCTCCACCCTGGTTCTTCCGGTGTGGAGATTCTCATGTTCTTCTACCCTCCCTCCACCCTAGTCTGTTTCTCCCCATTTCTTTGGGGTCTCCTTGTCTATGCTGCAGTCGATTGGGTTGGGGTTCTGTTTGCTTAGGCTACAGTTAATAAGTCATTGTGGGGAGGTGTGGTGAACATTCTATGTTGTTCACTTCTGGTCACTAGCCATGAGTCATGTTGTTCCAGTCCTGTGGTCCTTTACAGTTCCATCCTATGGTTGCAGACCGTCTTTCATACAGTTCCGTCCTGTGGTTGCAAACTGCCTTTCGTTTGGCTTGCCATTAATTTCCACTGCCATTGCCTCTTAGGGGGGCACGGCTCTTCGCTTGGGTGGGACTTTTTCTGGGGCGGGTGCTCTGTTCGATCCCTTCAGTCCCTTCAAGTGTTGAGTACTCTTTCAACATGGTGTTGTTTCTCATCATTCTATGATTTCTTATCATTGTTGTTTCAAAGGTTTTTGCTCCTTTTTTGGCACACTGTTCCTATACTCTCACAGTTTTTGTAGTGGCTCTGCGTTGTCACGTGGAAAAGTTTCACAGTAGAAAACTGATGTCAGCGCGCCGAGGGGGACTTATATGGCTCCATTGACGTCACTTCCGTGGACGACGTCAGGACGGAGCCGGACGACGCCGCCCCCCGGCGTGCCGAGGTACTGCTGGGGAAAAAGTTTTCCGTATCCAATCTGACGGCTGGGGATATTCGAAGTTAAGGAATCTGCAGCTAGACTGTGTCTCTACCAGATATATCGTTACCGAAGGTAAGTAACTTGTTCTTTAACAACCAATACTGTTTCTGTGCCTACAGTAGATGTTATATTTTTATTTGGTGCTCAGATCTCTGGGAATGTGGCTCTCTGGTTCCTCTTCCTCTATTTCGTCGGGTGGACCCAGTTAAGCAACATGTTGGTTGGGCTTCCAGTTCTAATCCCCTAACACTGAGGCTGCACATATGGAGATTGAGCGGTGCCTCCTAGAAACCTTCACCTTGACGCCAGAGGTTGTGGAAGTCATCTTGACTACCAAACACCACCATGAAATTCAGATGTTCAGGCTGGTCTGTATGCCTTTCAGTCACTATTTTCTGATGGTCTTCACTTTGCAGTATCTCTTGCCCACCAGAATCCGGCAGGGACTAGTGTAGGTTATTTGGCTACTATATCTACTTCATGTATCTCCCTGATTAGCCTTTTTGTAATAGTCCCCTCTAGTGGTGTATTTCCTCAAAGGTCTGCTCTACTTGTTTACCCCCACTTCCCATTGTTCCATGGTGGGGTTTAAATTGTTTACATTCGACTCAATGCACAGTTTCCCAGCTCTGAAACTGAAAATCATTTTCTTTATGGCAATAACTTCAAGCTGGAGGGTTAGTGATTTTCATGCTCACTTGTAGTGTATTCTACCCATATAAACTGGCGTCTTGCTCCGAACTTTCATTCCTTTCAAAAGTGGTACCTGCTTTTTTACAGAAGCCAGTCAGCCTCCCTCCCTGTTTCCCTCCTTCGCATCCCACCAAGGAGGAGGAGAGACTTCATAGGTTGGATAACAGGCCTGCAGATTATTAGTACATCAACTGCACACGTCCTGACAGCGGAGATGATCCCCCTAAATGTGTACTTTGCTTGAGCCAAACATGGCAAATTGATAACCGAGCAGACATTTTTGCGTCGGGTCACACTCCGCATTAAGTTTAGCCATGCTTTGGCCAGCAAGTATTTGATTTCTACTCCAGAATGTTTATTGCTGCTTTCAAGGCTCCTACTAAAAGTGTTCCGTCGCTGATATCTGCCCGGTGAGCACTTGGTCTTCCTTTCATACTTCTGCAAAACATTATTGCCTCACTTCTGTACTCAAAGTAGACGCTACTTTACCTGGACCATGTTGCATGACTTGGTTAGTCAGAACTACGCAACTCTACTTATCTGGGATCAGGAGGGACACGCTTCCGAAATCATGGAGTGCAGAATCTGCTGAAAGAAGTATCCATCGGAAGCAAAAGTTACTTCTCTTTAGTAACGATAAGTTTGTAGCATGTCTGGCTGTAGATACATGTGATATGCATACTGCCGTTAACTAGTGTTTGACCAGACGTTTGCAACTTTTTATTTGAAGAAGTTGGTCACAAAACCTGTTTGGGGCCCCTCCCATATTCTACAATGCACAAGGTAGGCTCCACCCCAGATTGTTTTCGTCCGCTACCTGGTTTGGACATTTTGAATATGAACTCGGAGACCGGCACGTTCTTACTGACATTGGGACCAGCTCTTCGATATTTTGGGACCAAAAATTCGGAAAGCCAGCAAACTTCTCTCCCAGCACTACCGTGTCCTCGGAGTCTCGTGGTCAACCGTCCTGTGTCTGGCGACCCAACTTCCAGCATCGAGCAGCATTCAACAACATTCAAGAGAATATAGGTTGGAGTGTCAGAGAATGCCTAGGGAAGGGTGCTATCGAACGTACGCCCTTCATTTCTGCCCTAGATAAAACACCAAATACCCATGGTCAGACAAGCATAGTGTATGCAACTTCTATCTCTCCTCTCCGTAACATCATGAAGCATCCTGTGAAATCTGCCTCGCCTTTCTGTGCAAAAAGACGCTTGTGTTCTGTAGAGAGAGGCACTGGGTGCATCATAAGATGCAGCGACAACACTCACCTGAAACTCCTGATATCTTCAGGGAACAAGACCTTCAACGATAAGTAACAAGAAGTTGGCCTTTGAGCCTTCTGGAAGCGCAGGGCACAATCAGTCCTGAGACTGACTCCTCCAGCACCTCCAAGGAGCACAAAGAAGTAGAGACTCCGGTTCCAAAACCTTCTGAGGCAGTGCACCGCTTCTGGGGAAGTGTGGCACAGATGATACCCCCACCAAACATAGACATGGCAATTGTGGTGGCAGTGGGGGTTCGCCACACATTGGTGCATCGCCAGCTATGTGGATCTTCTATCTCACTATGATAGATATTATTGGTAGGAGATGGAGGAGCTGCAAAAGAACATCTCAAAAACCCATAGAAATAGTGGACAAGAACTTGTGTTTGAGGGGACGGTCATCACAAATGTTAATGGCTTCTGCGCACTAGATGCAGAAGATACCGCTTCCTGAAGTATCGACACAAGCATTCTCCTATGGCCCCTTGCATCTCTTGGCGTTTCAGGGTTGAGGCCGGGGGTGGAACAGCACCTCCTGGTCTTCCATTTTACAGGGACCACCTCTTTGACCATCAGGTTGACTAGATGTTGAAAAAAATTTAAAAAGACACCCAGAGAGCTAAGTCTGTGAGTGCTCTACAGGATGCCTTCTCTCCCCCCCCCCCACCTCTCAAACCACCACCCCCACAACCCAAAACCTCTTTTCAGCTACATCATTTCAACGGCAAATTAAAGACTATCTTCATCCAGTCAGGTACACGGTTAACCAGCACCAACAGCAGTCCTTTCAGGGCTCCCAAACAGGCAGGAGTTACACCAGAGATGGATACAGAGGCAACAACTGGGAGAAAGGTAGAGGTGGCTCCAATAGTAGTGCTTCTACCTCCAAATGACGACTTGCTATTGAGCCTCCCCAAGCCCCCTGATCACATGACACCTGTCATGGGAGACAAAAGGATTTTTTCCCCCGTTGGGAGGAATCTCTTCTGATCAGGGCATGCTCACAGTGGTAAGACACGGTTTTACAGCCTTGAGTTCCACACCACACTCCACAACATCCCGCCACATTCTCTGCGAAGACCACCTCCAGCAAGACTCCTTGTAAAGGGTGCTACAGAGCTAGTGTCTCCATGTCAAGGCAAAGGTTTGTACCTCATGCACTTTCTAATGGAAAAAAAGAGGTGGGGGGGACTGTTCCCTTCGCCCAATCCATGGCTGCTCTGCAGGACGTCATCCCACTGCTCCGACAAGACTTCATGCTGACGCTGGACCTAAAAGAAGCCTGCTTTCATATCCCCATTCACTCGACCCACCACTGGTACTAGAACCTCCACTTTGTGATATATGGGCAGACCTACCAGTACAAAGTGAAGACCTTCAAAGTCACTGCATCTCCAAGGATGTTTACAAACTGCCTAGCAATGGTTTCCCTGTATCTGTGCAGAAACGTCAGCCATCTCTTTTCTTACTTGGATAACTGGCTGAGAACGAGCAGCAGCAGACACTCACTTAGACTGTGTCCATTAAGTGCATCTAGATTTGCTACGCCAAAACAAAGAGTGAACTCCCTCGAACTCCACCTCCTCCCCACAACCCCCGAGGGAAACTAAACATGTGCAAAAGGAATCCAGCATGGTTTTCCTGGGTAACATTCCACTAGCCAAATCTGCAAAGCTACCACCTGATAAACACCACCCATATTAACTAAATATTACTGTGTGGATATTCTATACTGTAAAATGTCCCAGGAACTGTCACCGGCATGCCATTCAGCACCTTCTATGTCCCAGCTTCCTCACATCCTGAATAGGCAAAGCTGTATAGCGGCACATGGTGTCACTGGAGAGATGATGGGGAAATATTTCCAGATCTTGTGTGGTACCTGGAGGATATTCATTTGTTGAGGTATCTGCAGGAAGATCTAGTATCCACCAGAAATATCGCTACCAAAGGCAAGTAGCTTTTCTTTCTCATCACTGTGTGATGTCTTTAGATAGAATGGCATGGGTATTCCTCACTAGCTTTGCCCAAGATCGCAAATTCATTTCTGTGCCAGTCGTCTAATGGCATTGTTCATACTATTTGCTTGCAGTGATTATTTAGAACAATGATGACCAAACCTCAAAGGCAGGTCACAGAAAGTTTTCTGAAATTGGCAAGGTGCTCCCAAAAACAAAAGATCTATGTTAGATCACATGGCTTTTCCTTAAATGCCAGACAAGGCAAACATCTCAATTTCACTGCTTCAGTAGTCACACGCTCTCTGGACAGCGATAGGGGTTGCTCTTTCTTCATAATGCATACAGTTTTACAGCCTGTGCAATTCTTTGCTCAAAGGAAGATAGGTATTGAAGTAATTTGTTATAGCCGTCTATGATCATTTTAAAACCTTGATGTGTAAACTTATAGAATGAATATTTTTTGTGAAGAATGTACTGCAAATATCTGAGAAATTCCATATGATAAAGAATGTGTTGCGATACGTTAAGAATGCCACCAACATATATATTTGAGAACATCCAGGTTGCACACCAGTTGTTATATTCTTTCTTGTTCGATTTATTTTCAGGGTCTACCAATTTCCATGTATGCTGGCACTGTGATACCTTCAAATTCTTTATTGACTGATGGTCAAGGCGGCCCATTGTTTAACGGGCTGCATGCTGCAGACCCTGCCTGGAGTCCTGTCATAAAAGTTGTTCCTAATGTGGCAGAATGTACTGATGCACAGCAGGTGACATAGGATTATGTAACTTATTCTTCAAGCTTGCTTTCTTCCTAAGACATGCTTTGTTCCACAGACATGAATTTGTTTAATTGAACTTGCAGCCTGAAATTGTATTTAGAATAAAGCAGGTTTTCAGTGGATGTTAGTGGTTTGCTGGCTTGCATTTAATACTATATTTTTGTTGTGGCTACGTATTTCATTTTTTGGCTCATTTTTGCATATAGCATTTAGATAGTCAGATAAGTAACCTACATTTTTTTCTGGGCATTGAGAAATACAATCCATCATAGCAGAAATGTGTATCCTTGGCCTGGAGCTAGGTCAGATTTTCATTAAAAAAACAGCAAATTATTCTCACTTAGATGATTAATTGTATGTAAAAGTATTTGAGTATTCTGAAAACCTGGTATGGCTCCAGCTGTTATGAACCGTCATTGGTTAAAACTGTGATGCGTAAAAGAAATTGAAGAATGTATGCAAATAGTTACAATTTTGCAAAAAACAACCTCCCACACCACACATGTTCAAAGTTTGGAAATATTTTTAAAAGTACTACATCTTTTCTATTTCTTGCTTTTTGGGCACAGATATGCTTCAAAGGTTTGGCTATCCTCCAGCACAAAACCTGACCCTTACCAAAGTACCTTATTTCAGTTTTAAAGTTATTCGCCTTCTTTTTGCCGTCAAAAGGTTTTTTTTTGTTTTTTTTTTTGTTTTTTTACATGTTCTGATCTTTTTGTCCTGCCTTGCCAGACTTATTGTATTTAACTGTGACTCTGGGAAAGCCACACTCTACAAACATACTTCCAATGGTGGGAGACTCCAACAATAGATCTCTTCGCCCCCGTACAAAACGTAAAATGTCAACATTTCGCATCCAGGCACCCACAATCCAAGGGCAATACACTATGGATGAACTGTTCAAGGATATTTGCCTATGATTTTCTTCATCTCCCACTTATCCCATATGTGGTCAGGAAACTCAAACATCATTAACAATGATACTCATAGCTCCAACATGGGCACAACAACCATGGTACACAACCCTGTTGGAGCTCTCCCTAGTACATCACAAGAAGCTTCCCAACATTCCAGAACTTCTCGCACACACTGGGGGTAGAGTCAGACATTCCAATGTACAACAATCACATTTAGCATGCAAATCTATAAAACTGCATTTAGTAGCAATTGCTGCATATCTGCAAAATAGGAAACATCAATCTCTTTTTCGTATTCCAGTCATAAAGACGTTTATGGAAGGACTTAAGAGTTATTCCACCACGTACACCCCCGTACCATTATGGAACCTTAACATTGTTCTAACAAGATTAATGCCTGCGCCATTTTAACCTATGCATAAATGTGAAATACAATTTCTCACATTGAAAGTGGTGTTCCTTGTTGCAATAACTCCCTATGCAGAGTTAGCAAAATTTAACCACTCACTATAGAAGAGCCTTACTTCAAAATGTGTTGCAGTACAATGTTAGACTACGCATAAACCCAAAGTTTATGCCAAAAGTTGTATCACCTTTCACTTAAATCAAACATTAGACACCAGATTTCTTTCCTAACCCAACAACAGTTGCAGAGAGAGTGTTACATACATTAGACTTCAAAAGCACCCTAATATACTATGTGGAAAGAAAAAAATAATTTAGGAAAACAAGTTATTTGTGGCATTTTCAAACCCCATGAAAGGGAATCCCATCTCAAAGGCAGGAATTGCAAGATGGATAGTAAAATGTATGCAAATTTGCTGCGTCAAAGCAAAACAAACATTACCTACAATGACAAGGGCACATTCAACTAGGAAAAAAGCAGCATCAATGGCATTAATGGGAAATGTCCCGCTAACAGACATTTGAAAAGCGGCAACATGGGCAAACCCTCACACTTTTACTAAACACGGTTGTGTGGATGTACAAGCCAGACAACAGGCTTTAGTTGGACAAATAATTCTTCGCACTTTATTTCAGGCAAATACACCATCTCATGCCTTGCGCCACCTCGAGAGGAGTACTGCTTTACAGTCTATACATAGCATGTATATCTGCAGCCAACACATGCTGTGAATGGAGTATGTTGCTTACCCTGTAAGCATCTATTTGTAGTGTGTAGTGCTGCAAATTCACATGTACCTTCCTGCCTTCCCGGCAGGTATTAGATGGTGGCACATAGACACAATAATTACAGCATGCTCAGCAGCTTTCAGCTAACTTAGCAGACTATATTCTCACTTCTCGTATGGCAAGAAAAAATACACCTATCTAACAAATGAGCTGTTAAACATGTGCAATACCTCGAGGAGGAGATACGACACAACATCGACCATAAAAGACTTCCTCAAGAACAACAACTTGCAGAGTCCGGGCCCAACACTAGATGGCAGGAGTGTGCATAGCATGTGAATCTGCAGCACTACACGCTACGAATAGATGCTTACATGGTAAGTAACATACTCCTTCTACTCGCCTTGTGGGACATGGCTCACCCTGTAGTCCCAAAATTGGCAGTTCATTTACCTGCACGTTTCACAGAACTAGTGAGGGATGGGAAGACAGCAATTTATCCACTCAGGCTTCGATTTAATGGACTCTGTGACGAGAGCTATGGGCTCATCTGTGGCTCTCTGTCACCATACATGGCTCCTTGCCTCTGGGTTTTCCACCATTGTCCTGTCCTTGCTCAAGGATGATTTGATGATGCAAGTCGATTTGGCCCTTAAGTGCTTAATGGAAAGTAGATCAATTGCGAGGTCCCTTGGCCTTCAACCTCCCATAGGGACTGCATCCAGTCACGGCTTTGCAAGAAGCTTCCAACTTTAGGCAACGGCACTCCTCTCCACCCCAACAACAGCAAACTTAGAATCTGCTCTTCAGACAGTACTGGGTTGCGGAAAAGGGAAATCATGTACCATCCAGCAGTTTGCTTCTTCCTCCATTTCCCCTGCCCCACCTGGTAAATAGCTCTAGTTGCATCTTGATGAGCCACAGGACACCAGTGAGAGGTCCGGTGTCCTCCTTCCTACCGGCCCGGAAGGCCATAAATTCAGACCAGTGGGTCATTCAAATTGTGGAAAGGGGGTAAGCCCTACCGGTCCAGTTTTCCCCGCCCTAGATCCGTAACCCATCCCTACCAGACTGAGGAACTGCTCTACATCATACATACGAGGTGGCAGTCCTGCTGTAGCAAGGTGCAGTGGAGTTGGTGCCAGAGCAAGAAACTGGAAAGGGGTGCTATTGTCAGTACTACTTGGTTCCCAAGGACAGTGGTCTGTACCCGATCCTAAATGTCAGGGTCTTGAACCTTTTCCTCCGCAACTAGAAATTCAAGATGCTGTCCTTGGCCTGATGCAGGAGACTGGATGGTGTCCCTAGAGTTGAAGGACACATATTTCCACAAACAAATCCTTCAGTTGTACAGGAAGCAACGGTCCTTCCCTTCGGACTAACATCGGCACCTTGATTCTTTACAGAGGTGATGGCAGTGGTGTGAGCACATCTCAGAAGGTCAGGAATCCCGTTATTTCCATACTTGTTCAACTGGCTGATGAAAGCAGAGTCCCCGGAGTTGGTGTTGCGCCACTTGCGGTTGACAGCAACCCTGCTGTTCCACCTGGATTTTCCCATTAGTGTGCCCAAATCTCAGCTGGAGCCCTCTCAGCACCTTCTGTTCATGGAGGCAGTACTGCACGCAACATCACTCCGAGGTTTTCCCCTTACTCAGAGGTTTCAGGACTTTCAGTATATGAATGCGATGTTTAAGAGACCTTTAGATTCCAGTTCTGAAGGTCTTATGCGTGCTGAGTCTGTTGGCTTCTTGCATCCTCCTGCATGCACGGTGGCACATGAGGACACCCCAGTGGTGTCTCCGCAGGCAGTGGTTCCAGTACATGGAGAGATCTCTATTACATAATTGTGAACTCCAGGATGTTCGAACAAATCTTATCTGGTGGGATTGTCATTGACACCCCCGCCAGCTGTGGCCACAGTAGTAATTGATGCCTCAGCTCTAGTTTTGGGTACATCTGAAGACGCTGGCGGTCATAGGCCTCTGGTATCGAGAAGCTCAAATTCAGCACATCAACCTGTTCAAGCTAATCGTGGTTCGGTTGGTGCTCACAGTGTTTCTCCCTTCCGTGTTGGACCGGACAGATCTTGACAAACAATATAAATATTGTGTGGTGTGTGACAAAGAGGTAGGAGTGGCGTCTCAGTTTCTGTGTTGAGCAACATTGTGGCTCTTGTCTTGGGCTCACCCGCTTGAAGTTTGGCTCAGTCAGTGTCATCTTGCCCCCTTTGATGGACCAGTTTGCCACTAATAACTGTGTGTATTGCCTGCAGTTCTGTGCATTTCAAAATCTGTTTCAAGGAGCCTTGGGGGGACGCATTTCGATTGAAGTGGAATTTTCTTCTTCAGTACGCATTTCCTCTCCTACTCGTGATTCCTCGGGTTTTTGTGGAAGGTTCTTAAAGTCTGGGCCCAAGCCATCTTCACACCAAATTGGTTGCAATGAATGTGGTAAACAGACCCTCCTGCACTTAACCTTATATCCTACTCTGTTTTCCTCTTTGGGCAGACCTTCTGTCTCAGTCAGAAGGTTCTACACCCCAAATTCCAGGGACCCTGCCTTCACTGCTGGAGATTCGACATTTCAGTTCTTTCTTACTGTCAGCGGAGATAGATGTGTTTGTCTGCTGGCTGGGATTCCACTAAGACTGTGCATTCCGAAAGCTGGAACACAGTTTTCGCTTGGTGTGCTGAGAAAAATCTGTATCCCTTTAAAGGACTGTTCGAAATTCTAAAAGTTGTGTTTTCGTTAGCACAGCACAACTTTACTGTAGTTACTTTCAAGGGATACCTAGCAGCCTTGTTTCTGCCTTCCAGAGCAGCCTTTCCTTGTCACCTGTAGTTCTTGAAGATTTTTGATGGACCTGACGAATGTGTATCCACATACTCCCTTTGCCATGCCACAGTGGAACCTCCACTAAGTTTTGATGTTTTTGATGGGGTCTCTGTTTGAGCCCTTTCATACTTTCAAAACTGTTTTCTGGTTACCATTACTTAAACAAGACATGTCAGTAATTGCAAGCGCTGAGCGTACATCCTCCTTTTGCTGGTTTCTTTTCCCAACAGGTTGGTCCTTCACTCCAGAGCTCCTTTCCTGCCGAAGGTGGTGGCCCCTTTACATCTGTGTGAGTCTGTTATCCCTGCAGAGTAATTTCTTCGTCGGTGACCCTGCGGCACCACGCCTGGCTGAGAACTAGCTTTCCATGGGATGTCCAAGCTTCGCTTATGGACATGCTCTTTGATGGCTTGCGTCTCTTTGGGGAGAAGGCAAACTCAGTGCTGGATTGCTTCAAGGACAGCAGGGCTACGGCCAGCTCTTCAGACCTTTCCATGGCCCCCAGACAACCCCAGTTCACCTTTCGCTCCCTACGTGGTTCCTGAAGGGGCTACCAGCTGCGTTCTCTCCCGCCCAGCCACCATGACCCACAAGCTTCCCAGCCTCTGCGTGACCGAGGTACCCACAGACCCACTGGGTCAGGCAGCCAGTGGTCAAAGTCTGGGGACGACGCCGGGAGCGTCTACATCGAGACCATGCGTCAGGGTAGGTCGAGGTGGTACGACCTGCGCCGGTCCTCATCCACCTGTGGATCCAAGGGGCCTGACTGGTGCCATGGGCGGACCAGCTTCCAGGGAGCCAGTACTGGTTCCTCCTGAACCTGCGGGGCCTGGAGGTATGCTAGCAGGAACAGGTCTCCCAAATAGGAGGTGCATGGCCTCATAAAGTAACCAAACTTGGGTAGGGGTCACTCCTGCTCCCGGAAACTCGAGGAGGGGCGGAACTGATGTAGGCTCAGCCGCGGAGCCAGGCCTTGAATGACGATGCTCCCTCATCTAGTTGGAAGACCTCGACAGACGTGGTGACTCATTACTTTTTTCCCTTTGTGAAACTTACCCAAAAACCTGGGCGACTTCGACCGCAACAAAGATCAATGACACTGCGACTGATCCAAAGACATTCCTCTTGACCGGGATCGAGACTGTCTCGGCAGCGCACGTCGGGCGGCCAGGAGCTTGAGAGACCTCTCCGTCAAGGACTTGGGGAGCGAAAAGAATTCCGGATCCAGTCCGACGCCTGGAGATAATTCTACCGTAAGGAATCTGTGGCTCTATCAGATAAGCTTGTTCTTCACACTAGAGCTTTCTGTCTGCCGAAAGTTGTCACGCCCTTTCAAGTCCAAGTCCATCACGCCTATCTTTTATGATTCGCCGCATTATTCTTAGAAAGATGAACAACTCCATGGACAGGACCCAAAAAGAGCGTTGTCGTTCTACACGGACTTCATAAAAGAGTTCTGGGTGGACGACCAGTCCTTCGTGGGGTATGTATGTGCCAAAAAGGGGAAGGCTAAGCATAAACCGACCAATATCTCGATGGATCATCCTCTGCATTAAAATCTGCTACGCACTTGCCAAGAAGTGGCCCCCTGATGGTTTGCGTGCTCATTTCTTCAGAGCTAAGGCTGCGACCATTGTGTTAGCATGCAGAGGTCCGGTCCTGGAAATCTGCCAGGCAGCAACCTGTGCTTCTCTGCACACGTTCACCATGCACTACTGCCTGGACAGCCGGGTCCGTCAGGATGGGCACTTTGCCCATTCAGTCTTGCAGGACTTAGAAGTGTGTCTTCGTTCCAGCAGAACCACCTCCGGTGAGGTATTGCTTGGTATCTATTCTAAGGTAAGGAATCTGCGACTAGAAGTCAGATGAACAAGTTACTTACCTTCAGTAACCCCTTAGCTGGTAGAGACTCTATCTAGCCGCAGATTCCTTACCGACCCACCCATCCTCCTCGCTCTGTGAACGGATTTCTAGGGACAGGGCTGTTTCCCTTTTAGGGCCCTAGTCTTCCACACCAGTGATCAGTGTTCTTCATGGCTCCGTGCACCTGGCATGAAAAGTCACAAAAAGAAAAAGCTAGGTGAAGTGGTGCCTATATAGAGATCGCGCACATGACTTCCGGCGCAGACAATACCATAAGCAGCCGAACGACACCACCTAACGGCGCGCAGGGGTACTGCTCACAAAAAAATTCCAGGATCCAGGCTGACGCCTGGGGATAGTTCTACGGTAAGGAATTTGAAGCTAGATAGTCTCTACCAGATAAGGCGTTACCATAGGCAAGTAACTTGTTCAATACTTACACTGATAGTGGATTTATTTTGCGCTTTGGTCCCAAACATAGAATTCCTATTTGCCGTAGCGATTAGCCATGTGATTGAGGTTCTAGACCTACAGGTGCCTTCTGTTGAAGTCAAGAAAATGTCCTTACAGAAGGTTTGAGTCTGGGCCAACCTCATCTGAACCCTTACATTCCTTTAATGACTGACATCCTTATGGGCACTTAAGCTAAGCCTTGCTCTTTCCTACCAGCGAACAGGCAAGAGGCCGAATGCCACAGATTGGAACTTTGCTACCTGAGGAGTTTTACACAGCAGCCTTCTCCTGCAACTTTGGCGAGTCAGGCTTCTACCAGCAAAATAAATCCTAATTCTGATGGATACGTCTACCCGCAGATTCATCATCTTGTGCGCATCCAAAGGCACCAGACTGGATTTGGAAAAACTCAAAAGCCAGGCTGCTGCACTCCGGTAGGCTGGCGCCATGAGACTCCTCCTCTATGCTCCGCTCTGGAATTGATGAACGGAGCTGCATGTAAGCGCCACCTAGGTGCACTGATGTTGGTTCCTTTCTTCACATTCAGATGCAGATCCAGAGCGCAACTTCTGCGTTCTTCACTGTAAAGAGATTTGCTTGGGAAATTTCTAGCGTGCAAGGGACATGTCACCCCCTAAAAGGACAGGGTTTAAATCTTGTAAGGATTGTTGCATGCAGATGTCTGTGTCTGTGACAGATCTTTGCGAGGTGTGCCTTTCACTTTGGGAAATGGTGGGTCTCAGACGACTTCTATGCTTCCTAAGCCCAAACCATTCAAGATGGTTGGGATGTGGCCAAAGTCATCCGCTCTGTCCTGGACACCACAGATTGTCTAGATAAGCCTATGGGAGCCAGTGTGGTGTTTCTACACCACACACGGATGAGGTCCACTGGCTTCTCCGGGAATGTTCTGGCATCCTTAACAGATATGCCTTTTGACAGCTCCTGCCTGTTTGGTTTTAAGGAAAGCAGAGCCACAGTATGTTATTTGAGCATTTCAGTGCCAATCTGGCAATCCCCCCAACAATTTTGTCCTTTTAGGGGTTGTACAAGATGCTTTCGTACATGCAACGTCCAGCCCCTCCTACTGGACAACAAGCCTCCCAACCCTTTCGCGATCAGGGCCATGGGTCCAACGTTTAACGACCTGTCCATCAGGGATAGGGTACGTCCAAATCCTATGTCCCTCCAGCAACAACCTCATAGCCATGCGGTAGGAGGCAGCATAAGTCACTTCCTGCAGGAGTGGCAACATATTGCATCTGACAAACGGGTCCTGCAGATTATCCAAAGGGACTATGCCCTGCCATTCCTTTTCAATGCACCCCACCTGCCACCTACATTGCAGATCTGAAAGAAACACATAGTGATAGATTCCTTACCTTAGAATATCCCCAGGCGTCCGACTGGATCCGGAAAGTTTTCGTCCGCAGTACCCCTGCGCGTCGGTAGGTGGCGTCGTGCGCCTCCGCGTCCGTCGTTGGCGTCGTGGTCGCCGAGATGACGTCGCGGGTGCTACTTAGACGCCGCCCAAGCGCGCTGACGTCAGTTCTTTCTTTTTCCGCGCCAGCAAGCGCAGATCCGGGAAGAGCAGGAACCCCCAGTCAATTTTTGACTGACTTTTTGGAGGCTTTTTGTCTCTTTTTCTTCGAGTCATCGACTCCTGGTGCAGTAGGATGCCCGGTTTCAAGTCCTGCGGGGATTGTCACCGCATGATGTCGGTGACGGACCCGCACCATGTGTGTCTTTTCTGCCTGGGGCGCGACCACGACCCCAAGTTGTGCTCCGACTGCCGGGCCATGGCGCCGAAGTCTTTGCGGGAGCGGTCCCGAAAGTTGCTGGAAGCCCGGCGGTCGGCTCCACGCCATTCGAAGTCCCGGTCCAGAGGGAGGTCGAGGGACCGTGCGCGGAGTCATCATCGGTCTTCGGGATCCAAGTCTTCGCACTCGGGGTCAGGTAAGACGAAGCACAAGAAGTCGAAGAAACGCCATCGTTCTTCGACTTCCCCTCGCCGGTCGCGCGACGCGGCTGAGGGTGTGGGTGGTGCCACCCCCGCGGCTCCAGCGGAGCCTATGCAGTCGCCGCCAGACTACCCGCCCTTCCCGGGGTCGTCGGAGACTCCGGCCCAAATACAGGAGTTCCTGTCGGCCATGGCTCGCCTCTTTGGGCCGTCGGGTCCCGCCGGTGCGCCTTCATGCCCCGCCGGTGCGCCTTCGGGCCCCGCGGTCCCGCATGGGTGTCCTCGCGTTTCATCGCAGGCGGCTCCGGCCCCGGCGTCGCTGTCGGCTCCGGCCACAGCGCCGCAGGACACCCTTGGATCCAGGCCTGGATCCCGATCGACGCCGGTTGACCTTGTTACGCCTCCACCGACGTCGACTCCACCGGCACCAGTTCTGACGACGCCCGCTCCTCGGGACGACGTCGACCTCAGTTTTATCCCCGACGTGGACGCGGTGTCGAGCCGGCGTCTAGCGATGCCGTTCTCGACGTTGCTTGGGGATTTTTATCCCCATGTCCCTGCTCCTTATTTTAGACCTGTTGAACAGCCTGAGGAGCAAGGGGAGGACTGGGAGGGGTCTGAGGACCCTCTCGCTGCAGCCTGCGAGTCTGAACAGGACTGGGCTGAGGAATTGGGGGACGCCAGTGGTCTGGATACCTCACCAGACCTTGGCATGCTGTCTCCTCCTACCGTGGCTACGGAGGAGGGTGCTAGTTATGATGTGGTGTTGCGTAGGGCGGCCGAGGCCCTACACCTCGAGCTCCCTACTGTGGCCGTCAGGACTAACCTCCTGACAGAGGTGCTTCCAGCCAGCAGCTACTTCTGCGGAGCCGCTGCTTCCTTTCAATGAAGCCCTTTCTGACGTTCTTTTGGGCACTTGGTCCAGGCCCACCACAGGGGCTCCTGTGGATAGGAACGTGGCCAGACGCCATCGCCCGGCTCCGGGTGACCCCATTTTCCTCTCCCAACACCCCACCCCCGAGAGCTTGGTTGTCCAAGCCTCTGTTTCCCCAACCGCCTTCCCTTCCGCACCACCGGATAGGGAATCCAAGAAGCTGGATCAGTTTGGGAAGAAGATTTTTTCTTCCACCAGCTCTGCGCTGCGGTCCGTGAACACCACATGCCTCTTGGGCCGTTATTCCCACTCTCTGTGGGATACGGTGGCGAACGTTCTGCCCCAGTGTCCGGAGGAGGCCCGGCCTGCTCTCTCCCAGGCTGTTGCAGAGGGGAGAGACGCAGCAAAGTGCATGATTCGTTGTGGCCTAGACACCGCCGACTCACTGGGAAGATCGATTGCAACGACGGTGGCGGTTCGCCGTCACGCCTGGTTGAGGACCACTGGATTTTCGGGGGATGTCCAAAACACCCTTATGGACATGCCCTTTGATGACCGTCGCCTTTTCGGCGACAAAGCGGACAAGCGCGTTGGAGAGGTTTAAGGACTCACGGGCTACGGCCAAGTCCTTGGGACTCTCAGCAGTCCGCCCTCCTCCGCCTTCCGCTTTTCGCTCCTTTCGTGGCACAGGAAGGGGCGCCCCGCAGCGTTCGCAACAGAGCCACAGGCCGGCGCAGCAATCATCCCAGCGCGGACGCGGGTTCCGCCGTGGCGGACCAAGGGGCCAGCGGGCGGTTCAGTCCACCACCACCCCGGCCACCACTGCCTCCAAACCTTCCTAGTCCGAACTTTCAGGCCCATCAAACGCCAGTGGGCGGCAGGCTTCGCCATCACCTCCCCCACTGGCGCACCATCACTTCGGACAGGTGGGTTTTAGAGATAGTCCGGAGGGGCTACTCCCTCCCCTTCGAGACTACCCCTCCAGCCATGCCACCTCATTACCACCGCATGTCGGGGGATCACTTGGTGCTTCTTCAGCAGGAAGTTGCGGCCCTCTTGGCCAAGGGGGCCATCGAGCGCGTTTCGACGCCAGAAGTAGGTCGTGGTTGCTATTCCCACTACTTTGTGGTGCCCAAGAAGGACAAAGGCCTGCGTCCTATCTTAGTCCTCCGGAACGTCAATCGCTTCCTCCGCAAAGAGAAGTTCAAAATGCTCACTCTAGCTCAGGTCTTGTCTGCTCTCGACCCACAAGACTGGATGGTGGCGCTGGACTTGCAGGACGCCTATTTCCACATCCCCGTCCTGCGAGCCCACCGGCGTTACCTACGGTTCACGGTAGGCCACGAGCACTTTCAGTTCACTGTGCTCCCCTTTGGCCTTACCAGCGCCCCTCAGGTGTTCACCAAGGTGATGGCGGTGGTCGCAGCTCATCTGCGCAGATCAGGGGTTTCAGTCTTCCCCTATCTCGAAGACTGGTTGTTGAAGGCGGGCTCGCCCCAGGCAGTCGTCTCCCACCTCCAGACTACGGCCGACCTCCTGCCCTTGCTGGGGTTCTCCATCAACGTGCCGAAGTCGCACCTGATCCCCTCTCAGAAGCTCCTCTTTATCGGAGCGGTTCTGGACACGGCGCAGTTTCGGGTCTATCCTCCCGAGCAGCGAGTCCGGGATATTCGGGCTCTGATTCCCATCTTTCAGCCCTTGTCCCGGGTTTCGGTCAGAGTGACTCTGAGGCTGCTGGGCCTCATGGCCTCCTGCATCCTGCTGGTCAATCATGCCAGATGGCGCATGCGGGCTCTGCAGTGGGACCTGAAGTTCCAGTGGGCGCAGCATCAGGGGAACCTGTCCGATCACATCCAGATCTCAGAGGGCACTGCACGGCAGTTGCAGTGGTGGCTCACGAACCGGCATTGGGTCGACGGCAGATCCCTCTCCCTTCCCCAACCGGAGTTTACAGTGGTGACTGATGCGTCCCTCCTGGGATGGGGCGGCCACATGGGAGAGGCGGAGATCAGAGGCCTCTGGTCTCCAGCGGAGTCCCGGCTCCACATCAACCTTCTGGAGCTGCGGGCGATCCGGCTTGCACTGAAGGCATTCCTTCCCTCTGTCAAGGGGAGAGTAGTGCAGGTGTTCACAGACAACACCACCGCCATGTGGTACTGCAACAAACAAGGCTGGGTGGGGTCGTGGACCCTCTGTCAGGAGGCTCTGCGTCTCTGGACAAGGCTGGAACATCAGGGCATGTCCCTGGTGGTTCAACACCTGGCAGGTTCTCTGAACGCCAGGGCGGACGAACTCAGCCGCAGGTGCATGCTCGATCACGAATGGCGTCTTAACTCGGAGGTGGTGCAAGGTCTCTTTCAGCAGTGGGGAAAGCCTTGGTTAGATCTATTCGCCACCAAAGAGAACGCGCAATGTCATCAGTTCTGCGCGTTGGAATTTCCAAGGCGGCACTCGCTCGGCGACGCTTTTCGTCGCGAGTGGAGTTGCGGTCTGTTGTACACCTTTCCGCCTATACCACTTCTGCCCAGAGTGCTGAAGAAGATCAGGCGCGACCGGGCCCAAGTCATTCTTGTGGCTCCGGACTGGGCTCGAAGAGTATGGTATCCCGAGCTACTCAGTATGAGCATCGGTCCTCCGATCAGACTGTCTCTTCGGGAGGATCTTCTGTCGCAGCAGCAGGGGACGGTCCTCCACCCGAACCTGTCCAGCCTCCACCTCTTTGCGTGGAGATTGAGCGGCGGCAGTTGATTCCTTTCGACTTGCCTCCTGAAGTTTGAGACGTTATTCTGGCAGCCAGGTATCCCTCTACTAAAGTGGTATACGCCTGCAGGTGGAACAAGTTTGTGGCATGGTGCACAGTAAAGGCTGTGGATCCCCTTTCTGACCCTCTTTCTGAGGTCCTACTGTTCCTTCTCTCTTTGGCCCGGCAGGGCTCTGCTCTGGGCACTATCAAGGGCTACCTTTCTGCAATTTCTGCCTTTCTCAGGCTACCTGATCAGCCCTCTCTTTTCAAGTCCCCTGTTGTAAATAGATTTCTCAAAGGCATTACACACCTTTTTCCTCCTATTCCTTTCGTGATGCCTCAGTGGGACTTGAATCTGGTTCTTACATACTTGATGTGCGCTCCCTTTGAGCCTCTTCACAACTTTCCTCTTCGTCTCTTAACATTGAAGACTGCCTTCCTGGTGGCCATCACCTCCGCTAGGCGGGTGAGTGAGCTCCAGGCTCTTTCTTGTAAGCCTCCTTTCAGTCCATCCAGACAAAGTGGTGCTCAGGCCCCGTCCTTCCTTTTTGCCAAAAGTGGTTACGGCCTTTCACATTGGGCAGACTATTACCTTGCCCACCTTCTTACCGCCTCCGCATCCTTCCAGAGAGGAAGAGAGGCTCCACCGTCTGGACCCAAAACGTGCGCTCTCATTTTATCTCAACCGCACACAGCAGTTCCGGGTGGATGACCAGCTCTTTGTTGGCTACGTTGGCACAAAGAAAGGTCGGCTGGTACACAAGAGAACTATCTCCCGCAGGGTTGTCTTATGTATCAAAGCCTGTTACTCTTTGGCTAAAAAAGAACCTCCGGTGGGGCTGCGTGCTCATTCCACCAGAGCTACTGCAGCCACTACTGCATTGGGACGTGGTGTCCCCCTGCAAGACATTTGTCAGGCAGCCACGTGGGCCTCGCTGCACACGTTTACCAAGCATTATTGCCTGGACAGCCAAGTCCGGAGAGACTGCTTCTTTGGCCGTTCTGTTCTCCGTGACTTTCTGGTGTGATATTAGTTCGCAGACCCACCACCGGGGTTGGTAGTGCTGTTGTATCTATTCTAAGGTAAGGAATCTATCACTATGTGTTTCTTTCAGATGAACAAGTTACTTACCTTCGGTAACGATATATCTGTAAGAAACATTAGTAGTGATAGATTCCTTACCGCTCCACCCATCCTCCCCGTTCTGCGAACTGATTTCTAGGGTTAAGGTCATCCCTTTCAGGGCCCTAGTTTCAATGCACCAGTGGTCAGTATCTTGCATGGCTCTGCATTCCTGGCACGGAAAGTCGTGTACAGAACTGACGTCAGCGCGCATGGGCGGCGTCTAAGTAGCGCCCGCGAAGTCATCTCGGCGACCACGACGCCAACGACGGACGCGGAGCCGCACAACACCACCTACCGACGCGCAGGGGTACTGCTGACGAAAACTTTACGGATCCAGTCTGACGCCTGGGGATATTCTAAGGTAAGGAATCTATCACTACTAATGTTTCTTACAGATATATCGTTACCGAAGGTAAGTAACTTGTTCGATATGTCCAAGGACCATCTGTCTTAGAGAGGGAGCAGGTCTCTGAAGTGTAAGACTGTGTGTTATTCTTGCTACTTACTTGTGCTGAAGAAAGATGAAGAGCTCTGCCCTTTACTAGATCTTCGCCATCCCAACGCCTTACTGTGCAAAGAAAATTCAAGATGTTGACCCTGGCCCAGGTTCTTTTTGACCTGGATCCCAAAGACTACATGGTGGCGCTAGACCAGCAAGGACACTTATTTTCATATCCCTGTCCTTCAGTCCCAAAGAAGCTACTTGTAGTTCGAGGAAGGCCAGGAGCATTTTCAGTTTGCCATACACCCTGTCGGCCTTACCAGCGCTTCTCAGGTCATGAAAGGGATGATGTGATCACCACCCATCTTCGGATGTCGCAGATACCAGTTTTCCCCCTACCTCAACCTCTGTTCAAGGCGGGCTTCTGACATCTTTTGGGGGTTCTCCCATCAACAAACCGCAGTAACACCTGACTCTTTTGCAAATACTTCCTTTTATAGGTGCTCTTCTGGACACCATACAGTTCTAGGCCTTTCCTCCTTAGCAGCAAGTCCACAAAGTTTGGGCTATGATCCAGATGTGTGTTTGTCCTTAGCGGTTCTGAGGCATCAGGGCCTGCTGGCATAGGCATATGAGGGCTCTGCTGTGGGATCTGAAGTCTCATTGGGCCCAGCAACAAGGAAGCCTTTTGGATGTCACTCAGGTTTCAGAAGAACTGCACAAGATCTACAATGGTGGTTGCTTGACGGCACCCTGACCAGCGGCAGTCCCCTCTCCCTTTCTCAACCAGAGCTGAAGATGACGGAAGTATCCCTGCTGAGCTGGGATGGTCATCTGGGAAAGGTGGCGGTCGGAAGACTGGTCTCCAGCGTAAACCCAGCTCTACATAAATCTTTTGGAGCTGCAGGTCATCTGCCTGGCGTTGAGGGCCTTCCATCAAGGGAAGGCTTTTGCTGGTTCTTGCAGACTGTACCATTGCCATGTGATACTGCAACAAGCAAGGCAGAGTGGAGTACTGAGTCCTCTGCCAAGTGGTGCTATGCCTCTGGAATTGGCTGAAACGTCGGGGCATCTTCCTGATCATTAACCACCTGGAGTGATCTTTAAAGGCTAGGGCAGACTAAGTCAGCAGGCATCGCCTGCCGGATCACAAATAGTGGTTGCATACCAAGGTGACGAAGGGCATATTCAGACAGTTCGGAGAGCTTTGTCTGGATCTTTTTCGCCACCATCAAACGTCCAGTGTCAAAGAATGCTCTCTAGAGGAGATGCATTCAGGCTACAGCAGAGCGTGAGACTGCTGTACGCCTTTCCACCTGTGCCTCGCCTGCCCAGGGTTCTGAAGAACAGGAATAACGGGGCTCAAGTCATCTGAGTAGCTCGATCTTGGGCTTGCGGGCATGACCGTCTGTCCCCCCAATTAGGATATCACTTCGGGAGGGAGGAGCAGCAGGACAGGGTTCCTTTCCTTGACCTGCTCAATCTCCACCCTCATGCGTGGAGTCTGAGCTACAGCATTTGACTGTGCTCGATACATTTAGCCAGCAAAGTCTTCTAGTGGGCACCATTAAATATTATTCAGCCTTTTTCCATTTGCTAAATCAACCATTTTTTTTTTTTTTTTTTTTAAAGTCTCTTGCGATGAGGTTTAAGGTTTTAACATGTTTCCACCCAAATTGTTTGGGATACCACAGTGGTATGTTAATTTTGTCATACCATTCCTCAGGTGTACCCCCTTGAAACCAATGCCAAACTGCTCTTTGCAATCTGCAATGGTGGTTACTGGACCCCGATTGGGTCAGCCGCAGACCACTTTCAGTCCCAGATCCATATCCATGTCCTGGAGCTCGGGCCATCTGCTTGGCCTTGAAAGCTTTCCTTCTGTCCATGACGGGGAGGCTGTAACAAGTGCTCACGAACAAATCCACCGCTGTGTGTTATTGCAACAAGCAGGGCAGAGTGGAGTCATGGACCCTGTGTCAGGAGGCCCTGCGCCTCTGGAAATGGCTGAACCACCATTGTTGTTTCCTAGTGGTGAACAACCTAGGAGGATAGCTGAACGCCAGGATGAATGACCTCAGCTGTTGGCACATGGTGGCAGTTGCACCTGTAGGTGGTGCAAGGTTTCTTTCGCAAATGGGGAGTACCTTGGCTTGATCTGTTCACTGCCTCCGAGGAAGTGCAATATCAGCACTTCTACCTGTTTCCAAGGCACCTTTTGCTTTCCGCCTCGACTGGAACTCTGAACTTCTGTATTCCTTTCTGGCGATATCACTTCTGCTCTGTGTTCTCAAGAAGATCAGGACCGACCGGGCTCAAGTCATTCTAGTGGCTTCGAATTGAGCACAAAGTATGGTATCCAAAACTGCTAAACTTGAACATCTGCCCTCTGATAAGGCTGCCCCTCAGTGAGGTTCTCCTGTTGCAGCAGCAGGACAGGGTTCTGCACCCGGGCCTTTCCAATCTCCACCTTCACCCTTCCTCCAGAGGCAATCAGGCTTCCCTCAACGCAATCTGTATTCACCTGTTCTCGGGACATTTGTGGCTTGCTGTAGTAGTCTGCAAATAGACACCCCCAGGCAATTTTATCTCAATTTTTGCCATTTGTTTTGTCCTTGGCCCAGCAAGGTTTTGCTTTGGGCACAGTTAAAGAGTACCTTTCAGCTCTTTCTGCTTTTTTGCGGTTGCCAGATGTAGGAAAGTGCCCCTTTTTGACATGGTCAGCCCCACTTTTTGCCCTAGTACGGATGCTTTTCGACTGAAAGTGCACTGGGTCCCTGCTAACCAGGACGCCAGTGCTCTTTCCCTTAAAACCAGGCAAATATCTAATTGTAACTCAGTTGGCGAGAACTTTAGCACTACTGTAAGTCCCTAGTATATGGTGCCTCTGGTACCCAGGGCATAGGTACTAAAGAGGGTCCCTATGGGCTGCAGCATTTATTATGCCACCCAAAGAAACCCACACAAAAACTTCATGCAGCCTGCCATTGCAGGATGCGTGAAATGGTGCAAACCATTTTGAAAACATGACATGGCACACTGTCTGTGTGCCATGCTCATGTACACTGCTTATACTATATGCAAGCCACCCCTACAGCAGGACTTCAATGCCTAAGGCAAGGTGCATTATATTATATGTGAGTGCACATCTTCATGAGCAGATGAGCCCCTGTGGTGTCTGGTTTCACACTAGATATTGCAAGTGATCAGGCAGCCATCTTAAGCACATGGTCTGGGCACTGATCATTACGAGTTACCCAGCTACATGATAGCTGCACTGAAAACAATGGTGTTTGGTATCAAACATCTCATCTGTACTGATGTCAGGACTAGATTTATTATGACATGCACCCAGAGGGCACCTTAGAGGTGCCCCCTGAAAACCTGCTAGTCTTCTAGTATGCTGGCTGACTGGTATCACCCAGTCTGACACCACAGACAAGTTTCTGACGCCCCCCCTCCCCGTATGTGAGAGCCCTTGCTCTCAGAGGCCAGAAGCAACGCCTGCTCCAGAGGAAGGTGTTCACACATTCTCCAGCAGGATGACTAGTGAATTAGCATATCTAAAAGAGACACGTTAGTGACAGATTCCTTACCTTAGAATATCCCCAGGCGTCAGGCTGGATCCGGAAAGTTTTTGCGTAGCAGTACCCTTGCGCGTCGGTAGGCGGCGTCGTGCGGCTCCGCGTCCATCGTCGGCGTCGTGATCGCCGGGATGACGTCGCGGGCAGTACTTAGCCGCCGCCCCTGCGCGCTGACGTCAGTTCTTCTTTTTCCGCGCCAATAAGCGCAGATCCGGGAAGAGCAGTGCCCTAGTCAATTTTTGACTAAATTTTTGGTGAATTTTTCACTGTTTCTTTTCGAGTCTTCTCGACTCCTAGGTGTCGATAGGGATGCCCGGCTTCAAGCCATGCGACGTCTGTGGTCGAATGATGAAGATCACAGACCCGCATTTAGAGTGTCTCTACTGTCTCAGCCGAGACCACGACACGAAGTCGTGCCCTGACTGCCGGAAACTTCACCCGAAGGCTTTGCGAGAGCGGTCTCGAAAGCTACTCGAGGTCCGGCAGTCGGCTCCGCGCCGCACCAAGCCCCGGTCCCGTGAGAGTTCGAGGGGCCGGTCGCGGAGCCCCCGCCGGTCGTCGGAGTCCAAGTCTTCGCGCTCCTCGGGTAAGTCGAAGCACAAAAAGTCTAAGAAGCATCATCGCTCTAAGACTTCGCCTCGCCGGTCTCGCGACTCGGCTGAGGCCCTTGTCGGCACCGTCCCCGCGGCCCCGGACGTGCCTGTGGAGCCGCCCCCGCATTACCCGTCCTTTCCGGGTTCGGGGGCGACTCCGGCCGAACTACAGGAATTCCTGTCGGCCATGGCCCGCCTCTTCGGGCCTCAAGGTCCCCTCCGGTGCGCCTTCGGGCCCCGCGGGCCCTGATGGGGTTGCTCCGGCGTCGCCCGGCGACTCCGGTCCCGGCGTCGCCTGTCCCGCCAGCCTTGATCCCGGCCTCGGCTCCGGCCTCGATTCCGGCTCCGGTGGTACCGCAACCCCCATCGACGCCGGTTGACCTAACCACGCCTCCGCCGACGCCGATGTCCCCGGTGCCGTTCCTGACGCCGTCCGGGGCTCCGGACGGCGTCGTTCCCCGGTTATCTCCGGCTCCGGACATGGAGCCGGACCGACGTCGCTCAACGCCGGCTCCGGCGCCGATGAGACCTTGGGTCCCAAATGTCCCTCCTCCTCCATATTTTGAACCAGAGGAGGACCAGGAGAGCTGGGAGGGGTCGGAAGACCCTCTCACACAACAGTGTGAGTATGATCAGGACTGGGCTGAGGAACTTGGGGATGCCAGTGGTCTAGACACTTCCCCTGACACTGGCATGCTGTCTCCTCCCGTGGCTACGGAGGAGGGAGCTAATTTCGCAACGGTGTTGCGTAGAGCAGCTGGAGCCTTGCACCTCCAATTGCCTACTGTGGCTGTCAGGACTAATCTCCTGACGGAAGTGCTTCAGCCGGCAGCTTCCTCCACGGAGACTGTGCTGCCGTTTAACGATGCACTGACTGACGTTCTTTTGGACGCCTGGTCCAAGCCCACCACAGGGGCTCCTGTGGATAGGAACGTGGCCCGACGCCATCGCCCTGCTCCGGGCGACCCCTTGTTTCTCTCCCAACATCCCACCCCCGAGAGCTTGGTTGTCCAAGCCTCTGCCTCCCAAACCGCCTTCCCTACCGCCCCTCCGGATAGGGAATCCAAACGCCTGGACCAATTTGGGAAGAAGGCTTTTTCTTCCTCCAGTGCTGGCTTGCGGTCCGTCAACACCGCTTGCCTTTTGGGCCGATATACCCACTCCCTGTGGGATTCGGTGGCGACTGTTTTGCCACAGTGTTCTGAGGAGGTCCAGACACTGCTTACCCGCGCCATTGCGGAAGGTAGAGATGCGGCTAAATACACCATACGTTGTGGCCTTGATACCGCCGACTCGCTGGGCAGATCGCTTGCAACGACGGTGGCGCTGCGCCGCCACGCCTGGCTGAGAACAACTGGTTTCTCGGGTGATGTCCAGAATACACTCATGGACATGCCCTTTGATGGTGTCGGTCTTTTTGGTTCAAAGGCAGACCATGCGCTGGAGCGTTTCAAGGACTCACGGGCTACTGCCAAGTCCCTGGGCCTTTCTGTTGTGCGCCCTCCGCTAACCTCTGCTTTTCGCCCCTTTCGTGTCCACGGAAGGGGCGCCCAGTCACGTCAGCTGCCCAGCCACCGGCCCGCGCAGCAAGCGTCTTCGCGTGGCCGAGGACGTGGATACCGCCCTGGCGGTTCGGGCAACCAGCGTGCGGGTCAGGCCACCTCCTCCAACCCGTCCGCGGCCTCCAAGCCCTCCTAGTCCATCCTTTCCGGTGCACAGCACGCCAGTAGGGAGCAGGGTCCGCCATCACCTTCACCACTGGCGTGCCATCACCTCGGACAGGTGGGTCTTGGACATTGTCCGAAGGGTCTACTCCCTCCCCTTCGAGACCACCCCTCCAGCCATGCCTCCTCAATTCCACCGCATGTCAGGGGATCACTTGATGGTTCTGCAGAAGGAAGTCACAGAGGGCCATCGAGCATGTTCCGACCCCAGAAGTAGGACGTGGTTGCTACTCCCACTACTTTCTGGTGCCCAAAAAGGACAAGGAGGACATGCGTCCTATCTTGGACCTCCGGAACGTAAATCGCTTCCTCCAGAAGAAGTTCAAGATGCTCACCCTAGCTCAGGTCTTGACTGCCCTCGACCCTGGAGACTGGTTGGTAGCGTTGGACTTGCAGGACGCTTATTTCCACATCCCCGTCCTGCAGGCCCAACGGCGTTACCTACGGTTCACGGTAGGCCTCGAGCATTTTCAGTTCACCGTGCTCCCCTTTGGCCTTACAAGTGGCCCTCGGGTGTTCACGAAAGTGATGGCGGTGGTCGCAGCTCATCTGCGCCGGGCAGGGGTTCCAGTCTTCCCCTACCTCGACGACTGGCTGCTGAAGGTGGGCTCGTCCCAGGCAGTCGTCTCCCACCTCCAGACTACGGCCGAACTCCTGCACTCGCTGGGGTTCTCCATCAATGTGCCAAAGTCGCATCTGATTCCTTCTCCACAGCACCTTTTCATCGGAGCAGTTCTGGACACGACGCAGTTTCGGGCCTATCCTCCCGAACGGCGAGTCTGGGATATTCAGGCTATGATTCCCATCTTTCAGCCTTTATCCTGGGTTTCGGTACGGATGACCCTGAGGCTGATGGGCCTCATGGCCTCCTGCATCCTGCTAGTCGATCATGCCAGATGGCATATGCGGGCTCTGCAGTGGGACCTGAAGTTCCAGTGGGCGCAGCACCAGGGCAACCTGTCCGATCACGTCCAGATCTCGGAGGGGACTGCAAAACAGTTGCAGTGGTGGCTCTCGAACCGGCAATGGGTCATGGGCAGATCACTCTCCCTTCCCCAACCAGAGCACACAGTTGTGACGGACGCGTCCCTTCTGGGATGGGGCGGTCACATGGGAGAGGCGGAGATCAGAGGCCTCTGGTCTCCGGCGGAGTCCCGGCTCCATATCAACCTTCTGGAGCTCCGGGCGATCCGACTTGCACTAAAAGCATTCCTTCCCTCTGTCAAGGGGAAGGTAGTGCAGGTGTTCACAGACAACACCACCGCCATGTGGTACTGCAACAAACAAGGCGGGGTGGGGTCGTGGACCCTCTGTCAGGAGGCTCTGCGCCTCTGGACATGGCTGGAACATCAGGGCATGTTCCTGATGGTTCAACACCTGGCAGGTTCCCTGAACGCCAGGGCGGACGAACTCAGCCGCAGGTGCATGATGGATCATGAATGGCGTCTTCACTCGGAAGTGGCGCAAGGACTCTTTCTGCAGTGGGGAGAGCCTTGGTTAGATCTATTAGCCACCGAAGAGAACGCGCAATGTCATCAGTTCTGCGCGTTGGAATTTCCAAGGCGGCACTCGCTCGGCGACGCTTTTGAGTGGAGTTGCGGTCTGTTGTACGCCTTTCCGCCTATACCACTTCTACCCAGAGTGTTGAAGAAGATTCGGCACGACCGGGCCCAAGTCATCCTTGTGGCTCCGGACTGGGCTCGAAGAGTTTGGTATCCCGAGCTACTCAGTATGAGCGTAGATCCTCGATCCGTCTGCCTCTTCGGGAGGATCTTCTGTCGCAGCAGCAGGGACGGTCCTCCACCCGAACCTGTCCAGCCTCCACCTGCTTGCGTGGAGATTGAGCGGCGGCAGTTGATTCCTTTCGACTTGCCTCCCGAAGTTTGTGATGTGATTCTGGCAGCCAGGCGTCCCTCCACTAAGGTGGTATACGCCTGCAGGTGGAGACTAAGTTTGTGGCATGGTGCACAGCAAAGGCTGTGAATCCCCTCTCTGCCCCTCTTTCGGAGGTTCTTCTGTTCCTTCTTTCTCTGGCCCAACAGGGTTCTGCCCTGGGTACCATCAAGGGCTATCTTTGTGCCATTTGGCCTTCCTCAGGCTTCCTGATCAGCCCTCCCTTTTCAAGTCCCCTGTTGTTAACAGATTCCTAAAAGGCGTCACACACCTCTTCCCTCCTGTTCCGTTTGTGATGCCTCAGTGGGACTTGAACTTGGTTCTTACCTTTCTCATGTGCGCTCCTTTGAGCCTCTACATAACTGTCCTCTTCGTCTTCTGACTCTGAAGACAGCCTTTCTGGTGGCCATCACCTCCGCTCGGCGGGTGAGTGAGCTCAGGCTCTATCATGCAAACCTCCCTTTCTGTCTGTCCATCCAGACAAGGTTGTTCTTAGGACGCGTCCGTCCATCTTGCCAAAGGTGGTTACTGCATTCCACATTGGGCAGACCATCACTTTGCCCACCTTCTTTCCGCCTCCGCATCCTTCCAGAGAGGAAGAGAGGCTCCACCGTCTGGATCCAAAACGTGCGCTTTCTTTTTATATCAATCGCACGCAACACTTCCGGGTGGATGACCAGCTCTTTGTTGGCTACGTGGGCGCCAAAAGGTTGGGCGGTGCACAAGAGAACCATCTCCCGCTGGGTAACCTTGTGTATCAAAGCCTGCTATTCTTTGGCTAAGAAGGAGCCTCCTGTTGGGCTGCGTGCCCATTCCACCAGGGCAACGGCTGCTACCACGGCTTTAGGCCGCGGTGTTCCGCTGCAGGATATCTGTCAGGCAGCTACGTGGGCCTCGCTGCACACATTTACAAAGCATTACTGCCTTGACAGTCAGGTCCGGAGGGACGGCTTCTTTGGCCGTTCTGCCCTCCGGGACTTCCTGGTCTGATCTTTGTTCGCAGACCCACCACCGGGGTTGGTATTGCTGGGGTATCTATTCTAAGGTAAGGAATCTGTCACTAACGTGTCTCTTTCAGATGCACAAGTTACTAACTTGTGTAACGATATATCTGTAAGAGACAGTAGTTAGTGACAGATTCCTACCGCCCACCCATCCTCCCCATTCTGCGAACTGATTTCTAGGGTTAAGGACATCCCTTTCAGGGCCCTAGTATTTTTCAGACATCTATGTCAGCTTCTTGCATGGCTCTGCGTTCCTGGCGCGGAAAGTCGTGTACAGAACTGACGTCAGCGCGCAGGGGCGGCGTCTAAGTACTGCCCGCGACGTCATCCCGGCGATCACGACGACGGACGCGGAGCCGCACGACGCCGCCTACCGACGCGCAAGGGTACTGCTACGCAAAAACTTTTCGGATCCAGCCTGACGCCTGGGGATATTCTAAGGTAAGGAATCTGTCACTAACTACTGTCTCTTACAGATATATCGTTACACAAGTTAGTAACTTGTGCGTCAAGGCCAAAGGCTTCAAAGTCTCTGGCGCCGCAGATATGCGACAACGGCTTTCCCCCCAGACCTAGGGAACGCCACCCCCTGCCCTGCAGCCCATTTGGCACTAGAGTCGGCGGGAAATTAGTTAGTCAAGAGGCGTGTCACACTTTCAAGCTAGGCGCACACGTGAAGTGGACTGCCAAGGATGGGTTTCACTTTTTTGAACCCTAGGGGTAAGTAGCCCATAGGCTACTATACTACAGTCTCCTAAACTCCCCTAAATTCGGTATTTAGGGGTCCCCTGACACCAGGAACTTATTTATCTACAGAGAACCGAAGGAAGAACAAAGAAGAGCAGAGGTCCTGCACCAAAATTGGCGCTAAACCTGGCTGCTTGCACCGCGACAATCACAAAGGCCAACCTGTCCAGAAGCTGAACAGCCTTCCCATGCCCTAGGAGGACTGTTCTTACCTTCAGTAACCATGCAGCATCTCCCTTTGGGTGGAGGAGCCATCCCCTGCATCTGCAGGCACTGACCCGGTACTTTGTCTTGCTGGCCATCTGGCCCACGAGTGAGCACCTCACCAGGCAAGGGAGTTCAGGAGGCCAGCCCCATCACGCTCACTAAGTCTCGAGCCACTGACCCCTCCCGGGGCCTCTCAGCAAAATACCCTGGGTCCCAGAGCCCTTGCAACTGCCAAAGCTTGTATCTGAAAGAGACACGTTAGTGACAGATTCCTTACCTTAGAATATCCCCAGGCGTCAGGCTGGATCCGGAAAGTTTTTGCGTAGCAGTACCCTTGCGCGTCGGTAGGCGGCGTCGTGCGGCTCCGCGTCCGTCGTCGGCGTCGTGATCGCCGGGATGACGTCGCGGGCAGTACTTAGACGCCGCCCCTGCGCGCTGGCGTCAGTTCTTCTTTTCCGCGCCAGTAAGCGCAGATCCGGGTAGAGCAGTGCCCTAGTCAATTTTTGACTAACTTTTTGTGAATTTTTTCACTGTTTCTTTTCGAGTCTATCGACTCCTAGGTGTCGTAGGGATGCCCGGCTTCAAGCCATGCGACGCCTGTGGTCGAATGATGTCGATCACGGACCCGCATCTAGAGTGTCTCGGCCGAGACCACGACACGAAGTCGTGCCCTGACTGCCGGAAACTTCACCCGAAGGCTTTGCGAGAGCGGTCTCGAAAGCTACTCGAGGTCCGGCAGTCGGCTCCGCGCCGCACCAAGCCCCGGTCCCGGGAGAGGTCGAGGGCCGGTCGCGGAGTCCCCGCCGGTCGTCGGAGTCCAAGTCTTCGCGCTCCTCGGGTAAGTCGAAGCACAAAAAGTCTAAGAAGCATCATCGCTCTAAGACTTCGCCTCGCCGGTCTCGCGACACGGCTGAGGCCCCTGTCTGCACCGTCCCCGCCCCCGCGGCCCCGGACGTGCCTGTGGAGCCGCCCCCGCATTACCCGTCCTTTCCGGGTTCGGGGGCGACTCCGGCCAAAATACAGGAATTCCTGTCTGCCATGGCCCGCCTCTTCGGGCCTCAAGGTCCCTCCGGTGCGCCTTCGGGCCCCGCGGGCCCTGATGGGGTTGCTCCGGCGTCGCCGACGACTCCGGTCCCGGCGCCGCCTGTCCCGCCAGCCTTCATCCCGGCCTCGGCTCCGGCCCCGGCCTCGATCCCGGCTCCGGTGGTACCGCAACCCCCATCGACGCCGGTTGACCTAACCTCGCCTCCGCCGATGCCGATGTCCCCGGTGACGTTCCTGACGCCGTCCGGGGCTCCGGACGGCGGCGTTCCCCGGCTCTCTCCGGCTCCGGACATGGAGCCGGACCGACGACGCCGGCTCCGGCGCCGATGAGACCTTGGGTCCCAAATGTCCCTCCTCCTCCATATTTTGAACCAGAGGAGGACCAAGAGAGCTGGGAGGGGTCGGAAGACCCTCTCACACAACAGTGTGAGTATGATCAGGACTGGGCTGAGGAACTTGGGGATGCCAGTGGTCTAGACACTTCCCCTGACACTGGCATTCTGTCTCCTCCCGTGGCTACGGAGGAGGGAGCTAATTTCGCAACGGTGTTGCGTAGAGCAGCTGGAGCCTTGCACCTCCAATTGCCTACTGTGGCTGTCAGGACTAATCTCCTGACGGAAGTGCTTCAGCCGGCAGCTTCCTCCACGGAGACTGTGCTGCCGTTTAATGATGCACTCACTGACGTTCTTTTCGGCGCCTGGTCCAAGCCCACCACAGGGGCTCCTGTGGATAGGAACGTGGCCTACGCCATCGCCCTGCTCCGGGCGACCCCTTGTTTCTCTCCCAACATCCCACTCCCGAGAGCTTGGTTGTCCAAGCCTCTGCCTCCCAAACCGCCTTCCCTACCGCCCCTCCGGATAGGGAATCCAAACGCCTGGACCAATTTGGGAAGAAGGCTTTTTCTTCATCCAGTGCTGGCTTGCGGTCCGTCAACACCGCTTGCCTTTTGGGCCGATATACCCACTCCCTGTGGGATTCGGTGGCGGCTGTTTTGCCACAGTGTTCTGAGGAGGTCCAGACACTGCTTACCCGCGCCATTGCGGAAGGAAGAGATGCGGCTAAATACACCATACGTTGTGGCCTTGATACCGCCGACTCGCTGGGCAGATCGCTTGCAACGACGGTGGCGCTACGTCGCCACGCCTGGCTGAGGACAACTGGTTTCTCGGGCGATGTCCAGAATACACTCATGGACATGCCCTTTGATGGAATCGGTCTTTTTGGTTCCAAGGCAGACCATGCGCTGGAGCGTTTTAAGGACTCACGGGCTACTGCCAAGTCCCTGGGCCTTTCTGTTGTGCGCCCTCCGCAAACCTCTGCTTTTCGCCCCTTTCGTGGCCACGGAAGGGGCGCCCAGTCACATCAGCTGCCCAGCCACCGGCACGCGCAGCAAGCGTCTTCGCGTGGCCGAGGACGTGGATACCGCCGTGGCGGTTCGGGCAACCAGCGTGCGGGTCAGGCCACTACCTCCAACCCGTCCGCGGCCTCCAAGCCCTCCTAGTCCCTCCTTTCAGGTGCACAGCACGCCAGTAGGGGGCAGGGTCCGCCATCACCTTCACCACTGGCGTCCCATCACCTCGGACAGGTGGGTCTTGGACATTGTCCGAAGTGGCTACTCCCTCCCCTTCGAGACCACCCCCCCAGCCATGCCACCTCAATTCCACTGCATGTCAGGGGATCACTTGGTGCTTCTGCAGAAGGAAGTCACGGCCCTCTTGGCCAAGAGGGCCATCGAGCATGTTCCGACCCCAGAAGTAGGGCGTGGTTGCTACTCCCACTACTTTCTGGTGCCCAAAAAGGACAAGGAGGACATGCGTCCTATCTTGGACCTCCGGAACGTCAATCGCTTCCTCCGGAAGGAGAAGTTCAAGATGCTCACCCTAGCTCAGGTCTTGACTGCCCTCGACCCTGGAGACTGGATGGTAGCGTTAGACTTGCAGGACGCTTATTTCCACATCCCCGTCCTGCCGGCCCACCGGCGTTACCTACGGTTCACAGTAGGCCTCGAGCATTTTCAGTTCACCGTGCTCCCCTTTGGCCTTACAAGTGCCCCTCGGGTGTTCACGAAAGTGATGGCGGTGGTCGCAGCTCATCTGCGCCGGGCTGGGGTTCCAGTCTTCCCCTACCTCGACGACTGGCTGCTGAAGGCGGGCTTGTCCCAGGCAGTCGTCTCCCACCTCCAGACTACGGCCGAACTCCTGCACTCGCTGGGGTTCTCCATCAATGTGCCGAAGTCGCATCTGATTCCTTCTCCACAGCTCCTTTTCATCGGAGCAGTTCTGGACACGACGCAGTTTCGGGCCTCTCCTCCCGAACGGCGAGTCCGGGATATTCAGGCTATGATTCCAATCTTTCAGCCTTTATCCTTGGTTTCGGTACGGATGACCCTGAGGCTGCTGGGCCTCATGGCCTCCTGCATCCTGCTGGTCGATCATGCCAGATGGCATATGCGGGCTCTGCAGTGGGACCTGAAGTTCCAGTGGGCGCAGCACCAGGGCAACCTGTCCGATCACGTCCAGATCTCGGAGGGGCTGCAAAACAATTGCAGTGGTGGCTCTCGAACCGGCAATGGGTCATGGGCAGATCCCTCTCCCTTCCCCAGCCAGAGCACACAGTTGTGACGGACGCGTCCCTTCTGGGATGGGGCGGTCACATGGGAGAGGCGGAGATCAGAGGCCTCTGGTCTCCGGCGGAGTCCCGGCTCCATATCAAACTTCTGGAGCTCCGGGCGATCCGACTTGCACTCAAGGCATTCCTTCCCTCTGTCAAAGGGAAGGGTAGTGCAGGTGTTCACAGACAACACCACCGCCATGTGGTACTGCAACAAACAAGGCGGGGTGGGGTCGTGGACCCTCTGTCAGGAGGCTCTGCGCCTCTGGACATGGCTGGAACATCAGGGCATGTTCCTGATGGTTCAACACCTGGCAGGTTCCCTGAACGCCAGGGCGGACGAACTCAGCCGCAGGTGCATGATGGATCACGAATGGCGTCTTCACTCGGAAGTGGCGCAAGGTCTCTTTCTGCAGTGGGGAGAGCCTTGGTTGAGATCTATTAGCCACCGAAGAGAACGCGCAATGTCATCAGTTCTGCGCGTTGGAATTTCCAAGGCGGCACTCGCTCGGCGACGCTTTTCGTCGCGAGTGGAGTTGCCGGTCTGTTGTACGCCTTTCCGCCTATACCACTTCTACCCAGAGTGTTGAAGAAGATTCGGCACGACCGGGCCCAAGTCATCCTTGTGGCTCCGGACTGGGCTCGAAGAGTTTGGTATTCCGAGCTACTCAGTATGAGCGTCGAAACCCCGATCCGTCTGCCTCTTCGGGAGGATCTTCTGTCGCAGCAGCAGGGGACGGTCCTCCACCCGAACCTGTCCAGCCTCCACCTGCTTGCGTGGAGATTGAGCGGCGGCAGTTGATTCCTTTCGACTTGCCTCCCGAAGTTTGTGATGTGATTCTGGCAGCCAGGCGTCCCTCCACTAAGGTGGTATACGCCTGCAGGTGGAACAAGTTTGTGGCATGGTGCACAGCAAAGACTGTGAATCCCCTTTCTGCCCCTCTTTCTGAGGTTCTTCTGTTCCTTCTTTCCCTGGCCCAACAGGGTTCTGCCCTGGGTACCATCAAGGGCTATCTTTGTGCCATCTCGGCCTTCCTCAGGCTTCCTGATCAGCCCTCCCTTTTCAAGTCCCCTGTTAACAGGTTTCTAAAGGCATTACACACCTCTTCCCTCCTGTTCCGTTTGTGATGCCTCAGTGGGACTTGAACTTGGTTCTTACCTTTCTTATGTGCGCTCCCTTTGAGCCTCTACATAACTGTCCTCTTCGTCTTCTGACTCTGAAGACAGCCTTTCTGGTGGCCATCACCTCCGCTCGGCGGGTGAGTGAGCTCCAGGCTCTATCATGCAAACCTCCCTTTCTGTCTGTCCATCCAGACAAGGTTGTTCTTAGGACGCGTCCATCCTTCTTGCCAAAGGTGGTTACTGCCTTACACATTGCGCAGACCATCACTTTGCCCACCTTCTTTCCGCCTCCGCATCCTTCCAGAGAGGAAGAGAGGCTCCACCGTCTGGACCCAAAACGTGCGCTTTCCTTTTATATCAACCGCACACATCTGAAAGAGACACGTTAGTGACAGATTCCTTACCTTAGAATATCCCCAGGCGTCAGGCTGGATCCGGAAAGTTTTTGCGTAGCAGTACCCTTGCGCGTCGGTAGGCGGCGGCTCCGCGTCCGTCGTCGGCGTCGTGATCGCCGGGATGACGTCGCGGGCAGTACTTAGACGCCGCCCCTGCGCGCTGACGTCAGTTCTTCTTTTTCCGCGCCAGCAAGCGCAGATCCGGGAAGAGCAGTGCCCTAGTCATTTTTTGACTAACTTTTTTGGTGAATTTTTTCATTGTTTCTTCGAATCGACTCCAAGGTGTTGTAGGGATGCCTGGCTTTAAACGTTGCGATGCCTGTGCTCGGATGATGTCCATCACAGACCCGCATCTGGAGTGTCTCTTCTGCCTCGGCCGAGGCCACGACACGAAGTCGTGTTCCGACTGCCGGGCCCTCAACCCGAAAGCTTTGCGAGAGCGGTCTCGAAAGCTCCTCGAGGCCCGGTAGTCGGCTCCGCGCCATTCCAAGCCCCGGTCGCGTGAGAGGTCGAGGGGTCGGTCGCGGAGTCCTCACCGGTCGTCGGGATCCAAGTCTTCGTCGTCCGGTAAGTCTAAGCACAAGAAGTCCAAAAAGCATCATCGCTCTAGGACTTCGCCTCGCCGGTCTCGCGACTCAGCTGAGGCCCTTCCCGGCACCGGCCCCGGACATGCCTGTGGAGTCGCCCCCGCAATACCCGTCCTTCCCGGGTTCGGGGGCGGATCCGGCCCAAATACAGGAATTCCTGTCGGCCATGGCCCGCCTCTTCGGGCCTCAAGGTCCCTCTGGTGCGCCTTCGGGCCCCGCGGGCCCTGATGGGGCTGCCCCGGCGTCGCCGCCGACTCCGGTCCCGGCGTCGCTCGTGCCTCCAGCCTCAATCCCGGCTCCGGCTTCGGCCCCGGCCTCGATCCCGGCTCCGGTGGTACCGCAACCCCCATCGACGCCGGTCGACCTGACCACGCCTCCGCCGGCGCCGATGTCTCCGGTGCCGTTCCTGACGCCGCTCCGGGCGGCGTCGTCCCCATGTACTCTCCGGCTCCGGACATGGAGCCGGACCGACGTCGCTCGACGCCGGTTCCGGCGCCCGATGGGACCTTGGGTCCCAAATGTCCCTCCTCCTCCTTATTTTGAACCGGAGGAGGACCAGGAGGACTGGGAGGGGTCTGAGGACCCTCTGGCACAGCAGTGTCAGTATGATGAGGACTGGGCAGAGGAACTAGGGGATGCCAGTGGTCTAGATACTTCCCTGACACTGGCATGCTGTCTCCTCCCGTGGCTACGGAGGAGGGAGCCAATTTTGCAACGGTGTTGCGTAGGGCAGCTGGAGCCTTACATCTCCGCCTCCCTACGGTGACGGTCAAGACTAATCTCTTGACAGAAGTGCTTCAGCCGGCGGCCTCCTCCTTGGAGACTGTGCTGCCGTTTAACGATGCACTTACTGACGTTCTTTTGGGCGCCTGGTCCAAGCCCAACACAGGGGCTCCTGTGGATAGGAACGTGTCCCGACGCCATCGCCCAGCTCCGGGCGACCCCTTGTTTCTCTCTGTCCACCCCACTCCTGAGAGCTTGGTTGTCCAAGCCTCCGCTTCCCAAACCGCCTTCCCTACCGCCCCTCCGGATAGGGAATCCAAACGCCTGGATCAATTTGGGAAGAAGGGTTTTTCTTCCTCCAGTGCTGGCTTGCGGTCCATCAACACCGCTTGTCTTTTGGGCCGATATACCCACTCCTTGTGGGATTCGGTGGCGACTGTTTTGCCCCAGTGTTCTGAGGAGGTCCAGACACTGCTTTCCCGCGCCATTGCGGAAGGAAGGGATGCGGCCAAATACACCATACGATGTGGCCTTGATACCGCCGACTCGCTGGGCAGATCTATTGCAACGACGGTGGCGCTGCGTCACCACGCCTGGCTGAGAACCACTGGTTTTTCAGGGGATGTCCAGAATACTCTCATGGACATGCCCTTTGATGGAGTCGGTCTTTTTGGTTCCAAAGCAGACCATGCGTTGGAGCGCTTTAAGGACTCACGGGCTACTGCCAAGTCCCTGGGCCTTTCTGCTACACGCCCTCCGCTACCTTCTGCTTTTCGCCCCTATCGTGGCCACGGAAGGGGCGCCCAGTCACGTCAGCAGCCCAGCCACCGGCCCGCGCAGCAGGCGTCTTCGCGTGGCCGAGGACGTGGATACCGCCGTGGCGGTTCGGGCAACCAGCGTGCGGGTCAGGCCACCACCTCCAACCCGTCCGCAGCCTCCAAGCCCTCCTAGTCCCTCCTTTCAGGTGCACAGCACGCCAGTCGGGGGCAGGGTCCGCCATCACCTTCACCACTGGCGTCCCATCACCTCGGACAGGTGGGTCTTGGACATTGTCCGAAGGGGCTACTCCCTCCCCTTCGAGACCACCCCCCCAGCCATGCCACCTCAATTCCACCGCATGTCAGGGGATCACTTGGTGCTTCTACAGAAGGAAGTCATGGCCCTCTTGGCCAAGAGGGCCATCGAGCCTGTTCCGACCCCAGAAGTAGGGCGTGGTTGCTACTCCCACTACTTTCTGGTGCCCAAAAGGACAAGGAGGACATGCGTCCTATCTTGGACCTCCGGAACGTCAATCGCTTCCTCCGGAAGGAGAAGTTCAAGATGCTCACCCTAGCTCAGGTCTTGACTGCCCTAGACCCTGGAGACTGGTTGGTAGCGTTGGACTTGCTGGACGCCTATTTCCACATCCCCGTCCTGCCGGCCCACCGGCGTTACCTTCGGTTCACGGTAGGCCTCGAGCATTTTCAGTTCACCGTGCTCCCCTTTGGCCTTACCAGTGCCCTCGGGTGTTCACGAAAGTGATGGCGGTGGTCGCAGCTCATCTGCGCCGGGCAGGGGTTTCAGTCTTCCCCTACCTCGACGACTGGCTGCTGAAGGTGGGCTCGTCCCAGGCAGTCGTCTCCCACCTCCAGACTACGGCCGAACTCCTGCACTCGCTGGGGTTCTCCATCAATGTGCCGAAGTCGCATCTGATTCCTTCTCCACAGCTCCTTTTCATCGGAGCAGTTCTGGACACGACGCAGTTTCGGGCCTATCCTCCCGAACGGCGAGTCCGGGATATTCAGGCTATGATTCCGATCTTTCAGCCTTTATCCTGGGTTTCGGTACGGATGACCCTGAGGCTGCTGGGCCTCATGGCCTCCTGCATCCTGCTGGTCAATCATGCCAGATGGCATATGCGGGCTCTGCAGTGGGACCTGAAGTTCCAGTGGGCGCAGCACCAGGGCAACCTGTCCGATCACGTCCAGATCTCGGAGTGGACTGCAAAACAGTTGCAGTGGTGGCTCTCGAACCGGCAATGGGTCATGGGCAGATCCCTCTCCCTTCCCCAGCCAGAGCACACAGTTGTGACGGACGCGTCCCTTCTGGGATGGGGCGGTCACATGGGAGAGGCGGAGATCAGAGGCCTGGCAGGTTCCCTGAACGCCAGGGCGGACGAACTCAGCCGCAGGTGCATGATGGATCACGAATGGCGTCTTCACTCGGAAGTGGCGCAAGGACTCTTTCTACAGTGGGGAGAGCCTTGGTTAGATCTATTCGCCACCGAAGAGAACGCGCAATGTCATCAGTTCTGCGCGTTGGAATTTCCAAGGCGGCACTCGCTCGGCGGCGGCTTTTCCGTCACGAGTGGAGTTGCGGTCTATTGTACGCCTTTCCGCCTATACCACTTCTACCCAGAGTGTTGAAGAAGATTCGGCACGACCGGGCCCAAGTCATTCTTGTGGCTCCGGACTGGGCTCGAAGAGTTTGGAAAGGATCTTCTGTCGCAGCAGCAGGGGACGGTCCTCCACCCGAACCTGTCCAGTCTACACCTGCTTGCGTGGAGATTGAGCGGCGGCAGTTGATTCCTTTCGACTTGCCTCCCGAAGTTTGTGATGTGATTCTGGCAGCCAGGCGTCCCTCCACTAAGGTGGTATACGCCTGCAGGTGGAACAAATTTGTGGCATGGTGCACAGCAAAGGCTGTGAATCCCCTTTCTGCCCCTCTTTCTGAGGTCCTTCTGTTCCTTCTTTCTCTGGCCCAACCGGGTTCTGCCCTGGGTACCATCAAGGGTTATCTTTGTGCTATCTCGGCCTTCCTCAGGCTCCCTGATCAGCCCTCCCTTTTCAAGTCCCCTGTTGTTAACAGGTTCTTAAAAGGCATTACTCACCTCTTCCCTCCTGTTCCGTTTGTGATGCCTCAGTGGGACTTGAACTTGGTTCTTACCTTTTAATGTGCGCTCCCTTTGAGCCTCTACATAACTGTCCTCTTCGTCTTCTGACTCTGAAGACAGCCTTTCTGGTGGCCATCACCTCCGCTCGGCGGGTGAGTGAGCTCCAGGCTCTATCTTGCAAACCTCCCTTTCTGTCTGTTCATCCAGACAAGGTTGTTCTTCGGACGCGTCCGTCCTTCTTGCCAAAGGTGGTTACTGCCTTCCACATTGGGCAGACCATCACTTTGCCTACCTTCTTTCCTCCTCCGCATCCTTCCAGAGAGGAAGAGAGGCTCCACTGTCTGGACCCAAAACGTGCGCTCTCCTTCTATATCGACCGCACAAAACACTTCCGGGTGGATGACCAGCTCTTTGTTGGCTACGTGGGCGCCAAACAAGGTCGGGCGGTGCACAAACGAACCATCTCCCGCTGGGTTACCTTGTGCATCAAGACCTGCTATTCTTTGGCTAAGAAGGAGCCTCCTGTTGGGCTGCGTACCCATTCCACCAGGGCAAAGGCTGCTACCACGGCTTTCCGCTGCCGGTTATCTGTCAGGCAGCTACGTGGGCCTCGCTGCACACGTTTACGAAACATTACTGCCTTGACAGTCCGGTCCGGAGGGACGGCTTCTTTGGCCGTTCTGTCCTCCAGGACTTCCTTGTCTGATCTTTGTTCGCAGACCCACCACCGGGGTTGGTATTGCTGGGGTATCTATTCTAAGGTAAGCAATCTGTCACTAACGTGTCTCTTTCAGATGCACAAGTTACTAACTTGTGTAACGATATGTTCGAGGCATGTGAGCTGCAGAGCTCACACTGTGCATTAGATCGCCATCTGGTGTTGGGCTCGGATGCTTGCACTTTGTTGTTGTCTTCGAAGAAGTCTTTGTAGTCATGTGATAGGTGACTCCTCCTTAGGACAATAGTGCGCATGGGCATCGACTCCATCCTCAGATTGTTTTTTTCCGCCATCGGGTTCGGATGCATTTTGACACTCCGGTTCGAAACTCGTTTTTTTGCAGCGTTTTCCACTTTTCAACGCCTACTACCGACATCGACATCTCGACGTCCCTTCCTCGATCTCCTTTCCAGCCGTCGACGCGGGCCGTTTGGCCCATCGACGCCGTAAGGCCTACTGCCCATGGAAAGGACGCCATTCCGAAATGCCCCCAATGTGGAGCAAAGTTTCCACATAGTGACCACCACCAGGTCTGTAATCGGTGCCTCTCACCAGACCATAACGAGGCCACTTGTCCGGCCTGCGCCTCCTTCCGCTCCAAGAAGACAATCCGAGATCGTCGAGCCCGAAGGCACATCATGGCGCACAGGTCCGCTCCGGAACCCGTCAACATCTTCGACGAGGGTCCCGATGTTCCGGAAGAAGACTCCGAAGACCTCGCTATCATCTCCGAGGCAGAGGACTCCGACAGTTCCATCCCTTCAGGGCAGCGTGTGAGTACTACTGCCCCTGCCCCAACCCTCCCTGCAAAATCGAAGGCACCGGTCAGTACTTCGCCTCACGGGCCCCAGTCGAGACCGTAAACGTGTTTCGGACGCCCCGCCTTCGGGCTCGGCACCGAACAAGAAAACAAAGCCTTCTAGTTCCTCGGCACCGACCAAACCTCATGTGCCCGTTACACCGGCACCTTCGGCGCCGAAACACAAAGACCACCCGGCGCCGAAATCCAGCTCGGTCCCCAAATCCGCCTCCAAGCACGCGGATCCCTCGACACCGAAACAAAAGCTACTCGACACACCCCCTAAACTAAAGCCGGTCGAGCCTGTAGCTAAACCGAAGGACGCCTCGACGCCTTCTAAAGCAAAGGAACATTTAAAGAAGCCATCACCACGTTCGGAACCGAAAAGTCGGCGCCGAAAACTAATATTCAAGGAGAGGAACTGTTTACACCGGATCCCATCGATCCTAATCAACACAAACTTTATATCAATCCTAAAACAGGACATATTTCCTCTGTGCCACGTCACAAGCCTGTCCCTCCGAAGAAGAAAGACTCTTCCACTTCCCCTATGCCTCCTTCTTCCCCTATACCTCTATCTAACACCCCTCCTCTCCACATCCCTATCACACCTCCTCAACCTGCGGATTCTCCCCACATGAGTATGAGGACAACATGGGGTACGGGGATGACCCTCATAATTTATATCTGGATCCAGATAATCCACCACAGGATGACTGGGGTTATAATGACCCCCAGACCCTACAGACCTCCCCAGCCCTCCACCTTATCCCACAAAACCATCTCCACCAGATGATCACATAGGTTTTGGGCAACTCATACATAGGGCGGCCGTTTTTCATGGGGTGCATATTCACACCGACCAACCAGAGGAAGATTTTCTTCTAGACACTTTTGAACGGTCTCAAAAAACGGTTCAAACTTTGCCCATGATCAAGGGTGTCATTAAACATGCACCTGAAATTTTTAACGACCCGGTCAGAGCCAGGATCCTTAACCCTAGAGTGGATAAAAGTATAGACCTGCCCCCGATGACCCCACCTACATCAAAGGTCAGCTCCCCCTTGACTCACTGGTCGTTTCTAATGCCAGAAAACGCGCCAATTCCCAAACTTCAGGGGATGCTCCGCCCCTGATAAAGAATCCAAACTGTTAGATTCCTCTGGCAAACGCGTAGCTGCGCAAGCCACCAACATCTGGCGCATCGCTAACACCCAAGCTCTACTAGCTAGGTACGACAGGGCACACTACGATCAGCTAGAAACCCTCCTTCAACATCTACCTGATCAATACAAAACACAAGCCACTGACCTCATTCAAGAGGGCAAACTTATTTCCAATGCCTCCATTAAGTGCGCCTTAGACGCAGCCGACACCGCCGCTAGGTCAGTTAACACTAGCGTGCTTATCAGACGACACGCCTGGCTTCGCATTTCAGGTTTTAAGCCAGAGGTTCAGACTACCATACTAAACCAGCCTTTTAACCAAAACCAACTATTTGGTCCTGCTGTCGACACAGCACTAGAAAAAATGAAAAGGATACTGACACTGCCAAATCAATGGGAGCATTGCAGTCCCCACAGCAACGTGGCTCCTTTCGCCGCTCCTTTTACAGAGGGGGCTCCAGGAATACCACCGCAGACAGTTCCTCTTCCTATCGAACAAACACCCAAACCTCTCCTAATAGAGGATACTTTAGGGGTGGTTACAGAGGCAACAACTCTAAGGGCAGAGGTCGAGGTAATAATAACAACACCCGTACCTCCACCACTCCCAAACAGTGACTTTCCTCCACTTCCCCGACCACAACACCCTGTCTGGGGAAGGCTATCACAGTTCCTGCCTGTCTGGAACTCCATTACAACAGACAGGTGGGTGAGACAGATTATCCAACATGGCTACTGCCTGGAGCTAACAGCTACCCCCCACCATACCACCCAGGCAGCGTCCAATGTCCACAGACCATCTTACACTTTTACAACAAGAGGTACTTTCCTGCTTCAAAAGCACGCCATAGAGCCAGTGCCTCTGCTACAGCAGGGCACAGGGGTTTACTCCCTGTACTTACTCATCCCCAAAAAGGACGGCACTCTCAGGCCTATTTTAGACCTCAGACCTCTCAATCAATACATACACTCAGATCATTTTCACATGATCACTCTACAACAAGTGCTTCCCTTACTACAACAACAAGACTTCCTTGCCACATTAGACCTCAAGGACGCCTACTTTCACATTCCCATACATCCTGCTCACAGGAAGTATCTAAGGTTCGTTCTCAATGGGCAGCACTACCAGTTCAAAGTACTCCCATTCGGAGTCACCACTGCTCCAAGAGTGTTTACCAAATGCCTTGCAGTAGTAGCAGCGCATCTCACGAAGACAACAAATACATGTCTTCCCATACCTGGACGACTGGCTTATCAAAGCCAAATCATTCAACCAGTGTGTCCAACACACTCACCAAACAATACAAACATTACACAACTTGGGCTTCACAATAAACTATACCAAGTCCCACCTTCAGCCCTCCCATGTCCTTCCAATATCTAGGAGCTACGATAAACACTTCCACTGCTCTAGCTTACCCCAGCCCAGCCAGGATAGCAAGTATACAAACCCTTGTCCCCAGGTTTCAAATGCAACACTCTCTTCCAGCCAGAGTGTTTATGCAGCTCATCGGCGTGATGGCATCCTGCATTTTTCTCGTCCCTCATGCAAAACTTCAAATGCGTCCTCTACAAGAGTGCCTAGCGCGCCAATGGAACCAGGCTCACGGACATCTTACAGATCTGGTGTTGGTAGACAGCCGCACACATCGTCTCTCTGCAGTGGTGGAACACCAACAATTTGTCCAAGGGGCGGCCGTTCCTAGAGCCGGTTCCACAAGTAGTACTAACCACGGACGCATCCCTTACAGGATGGGGAGCACACCTGTTACACCATACAACACAGGGCAAGTGGACCACTCAGCAGAAGCTGTTCCACATCAACCACCTAGAGTTACTAGCCATATTCCTAGCTCTCAAGTCCTTTCAACTCCACGTACAAAACAAAGCTGTCCTGATCCGAACAGACAACATCACAGCTATGTACTATATACAAAAACAGGGGGGACACACTCTCCACAACTGTCCCAACTAGCACAGGACATTTGGAGGTGGGCCATTCCACAAAACATTTACCTTCTAGCGGAACACCTACCAGGCATTCACAATCAGATTGCAGATCTGTTAAGTCGACAGGCACAACAGATTCACGAGTGGGAACTACATCCACAAGTTCTTCTACCTTTCTTCCAGATGTGGGGCCAGCCAGACTTAGATCTGTTCGCCACACACCAAAACGCCCAACCTTCGCCGCCAGGCTTCCACACCCGCAGTCCAAGGGCAATGCGATATGGATGAACTGGTCCGGCAGATTTGTGTACGCTTTTCCACCGCTCCCACTCATCCCACTTGTAGCACGCAAGCTTCGACAACAGTCTCTAAAAATGATACTAGTAGCCCCCATGTGGGCACGCCAACCGTGGTTCACCACACTACTGGAGCTATCAGTAGTCCCATACCAAAGACTACACCTCTCCCCATCACATGCTAACGCAGAGCCATGGAGAGATAATGCACCCAGATCCATCTCAGCTGAACCTTGCAATTTGGCTCCTGAAGTCCTAGAATTCGGTTACCTTAACCTACCCCCAGACTGCATGGACGTTATAAAAGAAGCTAGACGCCCAACTACCAGAGCATGCTATGCAGCTAAATGGAAAAGATTCAGCTATTTACTGCACTAATAATAACATCCAACCATTACAAGCCTCTACGCAAAACATCATTTGCTATTTGCTACATTTGCAAAGATGTAGTCTTGCATACTCATCCATACGTCTGCACCTCGCAGCCCTTGCTGCTTACTTGCAAAACAGGCAACACTTATCACTATTCAAAGTTCCCGCCATTAAAGCCTTCATGGAAGGCCTTAAGCGCATCATACCTCCCAGATTACCACCTTCCCCAGTGTGGAATCTTAATATAGTACTTACCAGGCTCATGGGTCCACCTTTCGAACCCTTACATAAATGTGAACTTCAATTCCTTACATGGAAAGTTGCGTTTCTAATTGCAATCACTTCTCTAAGGAGAGTCAGTGAACTACAAGCTCTAACTATACAAGAGCCTTTCTTACAAATACATCATAAAAGGTAGTTCTCAGAACAAACCCAAAATTCCTTCCCAAAGTCATTTCGCCTTTCCACCTTAACCAATCAGTAGAACTACCTTTGTTCTTCCAAAACCCAGATTCCGTGGCAGAAAGAGCTCTCCACACCCTAGATGTCAAAAGAGCCCTTATGTATTACATTGACAGAACCAAATCTTTTCACAAAACCAAACAATTGTTTGTGGCTTTCTCTCCACCACACAAAGGTAATCCCATCTCAAAAGCCGGGGTTGCAAGGTGGATTGTTAAATGTATCCAAATCTGCTACCAAAAAGCCAAACGCACATTATCAGTTCCCCTAGAGCGCACTCAACACGCAAACTAGGGGCATCCATGGCATTCTTAGGGAACATTCCCCTAGAAGACATATGTAAGGCAGCCACATGGTCTACAACACACACCTTCACTAAACACTATTGTGTTGATGTGCACGCCAAGCAACAAGCTTCCGTGGGCCAAGCTGTCCTTAAAACCCTTTTTCAAACTACTGCAACACATACAGGTGACCACCGCTAGGGGAGATACTGCTGTACAGTCTATGCACAGTGTGAGCTCTGCAGCTCACATGCCTCGAACGGAAAATGCTACTTACCAGTATGCATCTGTTCTTGGCATGTAGAGCTGCAGATCCTCACACGCCCACCCACCTCCCCGGGACCTGTATGTGCTCCAGTCCTATCTTAATTAGATACACACACATGGACATCTCTTTTCTTTTCTACTAACTCCATCACTCCCCAATATGGCGAAAAACAATCTGAGGATGGAGTCGATGCCCATGCGCACTATTGTCCTAAGGAGGAGTCACCTATCACATGACTACAAAGACTTCTTCGAAGACAACAACAAAGTGCAAGCATCCGAGCCCAACACCAGATGGCGATCTAATGCACAGTGTGAGGATCTGCAGCTCTACATGCCAAGAACAGATGCATACTGGTAAGTAGCATTTTCCATCTGTAAGAGACAGTAGTTAGTGACAGATTCCTTACCGCCCCACTCCATCCTCCCCGTTCTGCGAACTGATTTCTAGGGTTAAGGACATCCCTTTCAGGGCCCTAGTATTTTTCAGACACCTATGTCAGCTTCTTGCATGGCTCTGCGTTCCTGGCGCGGAAAGTCGTGTACAGAACTGACGTCAGCGCGCAGGGGCGGCGTCTAAGTACTGCCCGCGACGTCATCCCGGCGATCACGACGACGGACGCGGAGCCGCACGACGCCGCCTACCGACGCGCAAGGGTACTGCTACGCAAAACCTTTCCGGATCCAGCCTGACGCCTGGGGATATTCTAAGGTAAGGAATCTGTCACTAACTACTGTCTCTTACAGATATATCGTTACACAAGTTAGTAACTTGTGCAACACTTCCGGGTGGATGACCAGCTCTTTGTTGGCTACGTGGGCGCCAAAAAAGGTTGGGCGGTGCGCAAGAGAACCATCTCCCGCTGGGTAACCTTGTGTATCAAAGCCTGCTATTCTTTGGCTAAGAAGGAGCCTCCTGTTGGGTTGCGTGCCCATTCCACCAGGGCAACGTCTGCTACCACGGCTTTGAGCCGCGGTGTTCCGCTGCAGGATATCTGTCAGGCAGCTATGTGGGCCTCGCTGCACACGTTTACAAAGCATTACTGCCTTGACAGTCCGGTCCGGAGGGACGGCTTCTTTGGCCGTTCTGTCCTCCGGGACTTCCTTGTCTGATCTTTGTTCGCAGATCCACCACCGGGTTGGTATTGCTGGGGTATCTATTCTAAGGTAAGGAATCTGTCACTAACGTGTCTCTTTCAGATGCACAAGTTACTAACTTGTGTAACGATATATCTGTAAGAGACAGTAGTTAGTGACAGATTCCTTACCGCCCCACCCATCCTCCCCGTTCTGCGAACTGATTTCTAGGATTAAGGACATCCCTTTCAGAGCCCTAGTATTTTTCAGACACCTATGTCCGCTTCTTGCATGGCTCTGCGTTCCTGGCGCGGAAAGTCGTGTACAGAACTGACGTCAGCGCGCCGGGGCGGCGTCTAAGTACTGCCCGCGACGTCATCCCGGCGATCACGACGACGGACGCGGAGCCGCACGACGCCGCCTACCGACGCGCAAGGGTACTGCTATGCAAAAACTTTCCGGATCCAGCCTGACGCCTGGGGATATTCTAAGGTAAGGAATCTGTCACTAACTACTGTCTCTTACAAATATATCGTTACACAAGTTAGTAACTTGTGCTGCGTGTCCAGTCACCGCTGACATAGACCTAACGTCAAGGGACTTGAGGATCCACGAGTTCTCCATCCAGTGTGGACCTGCTGTCCTGTTTTCTCTTAATGTCAAAGCCAAGTGAAAGCATCTACCTGTAGCGACCCGCTGGACAAAACACCTCTGCACCCGAGCTCCTAGCTCGGGCTCACGTGAATTTGACTGTCCCTGTGCTCTGGAGACCCTCAAGAGCCGAGCCCCCCCCTTTGGGTTCTGCCGGACTTGTCCCCCAAGTCCCCACTTGCAGCCTTTCTTTTGCAAGTACTTTTTCATAGACTTTACTGTGTAGCGCTCGAGGCTACCAACATGACCAGCACCTCTGCACCCAGACACCCCAAGACAGGTAAACCGGAACTGCTGGTGGTCTCATGGACCTTGGCCCCCTAAGCACTTTAAGTCCTGGAAGTCATCCTCCAAAAACATTAGCAAGTGTACCTATGCAATGTGTGTTTATCCCATAGAATAACATTACCCACTTCAAGCCACTTCATAGTTGTGCCTCTTGGTTTTTCACCCTCAAGACAGTATGAGCTTCAGACTCTGTCAACCTGCCATAAGGCACCTTCTTCCTACACAAGCTGGTCTTGCGGTCACAGGCATTTTTCTTGCCTAAAGTTGACACACCGTTCCATGTTGGTCAGAACAGCACCTCACCAGCATTCTATTCTCTGCCTCGCCTCTCCGTGGAGGAGGACATACTCCATCACTTGGATCCCAAGATAGCACTAAGCTTTTACATTGATCGTACCAAAGAACATCAGGTGGATGATCAGCTCTTTGTGGGGTTCTCTTGAGCGATAAAATGCATGGCTGTACAGAAGAGAACAATCTGTTGCTGGATCGTGCTCTGCATTAATATCTGCTGCGCATTGGCTAAAAAGCAGCCTCCAGAAGGACTGCATGATCATTCTGCCAAAGCTGCTACCATTGCCTTGGCACGCTGAGTCCATGTCCTGGACATGTGCCAGGTAGTTTCGTGGGTGTCCCTCCATAGGTTCACGAAGCACTGTTGTTTGGATAGTCTAGTCTGCCAAGAGGGGCATTTTGCCCTCTCGGTCTTTCAGGAATTTTGGGTTGAGTCCATCCACAGCCAACATCTCCAAATAGGTACTGCCTTGGTATCCATTCAGAATGTGAGGAATCTTCGGCTAGAAAGTCTATCAGAAGAACAAGTTACTTACCTTCTGTAACACTCTTTCTGGTAGAGACTCAGGCCGCAAATTCCTCACCGGCCCTCCTATACTCCCCGTTCTGTGAGCGGCCTTCGTTCATTAATAAGATCCCATGTCTTGGAATCTGCACACTGGTCACACCAATTTGATTTTGTGACTCTTTGTCTGGGGGGGCCAGACCGTATCGAAAGCAACTGACGTCAGCGCACACTAGTGGCGCCTTTATAAGTTCTGCACGTCAATTCCAGAGTGGAACATGTCAGTGGGGTGCCGCATGGTGCCACCTACCGGCGCACAGAAATACTTCTGAAAAGTTTCCAGATCAAATTTGACGCCTGGGTAATATTGGATAGGTGAGGCAGCGTGGTACTTAAACAAGTAAAGCAGAGTGGGCTATCATCTTCTGTGCCGGGACACACCTAAACTGTGGGCATTGCTTATGCCAGCAGCATTTGGTTGGTTGCCAAATATTTGGCAGGCTTTTTGAATAAGATGAATAATAGCCTAGGTCAGCGTCATCTTGCTGGCCAATAGTGGCGCCTATATACCTAGCGGTGGTACTACCCATCTTTGCCCTCTGGGTCACCCCTGCAATGGACCTCTACAACTCTCAAGAAAATGCGTATTGCCTTATGTTCTGTTCCTTCCATTTCCTGTTGAGAACAGCCTGGGGGAGGAGAGGTTCTCTGTTTTCCCCACTTCTCCAACTTACGGCATATCTCCTCTCACAGTTGGAGGGGTAGGTTTTGCACCTCAACCTCCAGAGCCTCCACCTTCATGCCTGGAGATTGAGGGGACTATTTCACTTTTCAGTTGCCACCGGAGGTTCCCTTGTGATAGTCCTTCTGATGATACCACAACTAACAAAGGATTGCTACTTTGTTTTGTTAGTGGAATTGCTATTTTATCATCTGTAATACTCTACGATAAGGAGCCTCCTGCCCTAGATTTTGGTCCATTTGTCCACTTGCACTCTGCAAACATGTTCTGCATCTCCTGTGAGTGTCTTGTTGTTTGGCAGTGCCATTCACCATTTAAGGGCTACAGTGACAGATTGCTCCAAACTTACATTTTCCTTTGTGAGTTTCTACAAAAATGTGCATATTTTATGTAGCAATTCTTAAATGTTGCATAGTCTTAACCAAAAAGATTATACACAGCTATGGGAAATCATAGCAGAGAACAGCATACCTATGCTAAACCAGAGTTGAGAAAAACCTAGCTGTGCATCTAATATTTTGCATACATAAAAAAATCAAATGCTCATCTTCGTAGGTGCGCAGCCAGCTCCTTGTGCTGACATCGGGGGAATCACATAAGCAGGTGATCTTTAAGATCTTTGTACCATCACAGATGGATGTGAATGCAGCGGTCTACAGTTAAATATATGGGAGAACAGCTGTCATAAAACATCTCGAGGAAGTATGCTTTCTGTTCACAAGACTCCTAGATTATACTGCATACTGTTACGTTATTCAGATTTGTAGAGCGCACTATCACCCAGGAGTGTATCGTGACCTAGACTCACAACTGCTTTTATGAATGGAGCTTGTGACTCTATATATGTTCCAGCATATGAATATTGTTACCTATAACAATTCGTAATAACTGCAGCTATTCTTGTGACTCTCCCACTCCCCTAAGAGATGAGAAACTGCTAATTGTGAGTTTGACAAATGATGGCAAAGTTTGGAGTTGCTGTGCGTTTATGACAGAGGAGTGTGGCTGAGAAGCTTTTATTTCCTTTCCTTAAACGAGCATACTAGTTGTTCCTCGTAGATGCTCACATTTGGAACAGTGGTTATGCTTTTTAAGGGGGTGTGTGATTGCAGTCAAGTAAACCTCAGGGTGTCCCCTATCCTCAAACGTTTTTCCAGTTCTAGTGGTGCAAGGCTTTTACAAGTTGATCGTGGAAGGGCCAGGAATATCACATTTTCCATAGGTGAGTAATCTTTCCTGATTTATATAGTTTTCTTTCAAAATTATAGTCGTTGATAAATGCAGTCCATGTTAAAAGTATATGTTAAATTGTAGCCCTTTCCCAGTTTGCAATTTATTTTATCTGACACCTGTTTTCATCCACAGGTATGGGCTGGAACATGGACACCTCATATTGGCAATATGCACCTAAAATATGTCAATTAAATATTTGGAGAGTTAACCTTCAAACTTTTGGATTATCATTGATTCGGCTAAAACCCTGGAGAGTTTTCCAACAATTTTTCTTTTTTTTTTAATGTTTTTGACGTGACTAAATCGTTCAAAGAATCTGCTGATAAAAAGGAAATTTGATTTTTCCACTATACAACGCCACATTAATTTGTCTGTACATTAAATTATATTTCTGGATTCGTTTGGCCATTTTGGACTGTTGGAGTGTTTTTGGCTAGACAGTACTGACATTTTATTGTATACAGCAGTTAACTAGGTTACATGGTTCCAACCTTGGGTTGGTTAAACCATGTCAGTTTATTTACAGGCTTAAAAAAGTTGAGAAAATGCTATGTCGTACAGTGACTCTACTTTATGTAGCCTGTATTAATGTGAAATATTTACCTGAATATTCAATAAAAAAAGATCCACAGTACTTACGTTACTTGTGCAAGAGTCATAATGTTGTTAATTCTGAAAGTTAACATTCTATTGTGCATTGATTGAGTGGTCAGATGGTCACTGAAATGAAATATAAAAATGAAAAACATACCTTCTGCAAAAGTATTCATATCCTAGAACCAACCTTTCTCTGTATTTAATTTTTTTTGTCAGATTTGAACTACCGCAAAAGCTAGGTATAATTAGCAGTCCTGCATAATGAAATTACCACACAGTGAAAATGAGCTGTTGGTATCAGAGCAGATTCTTAAAGGGCACCATTTCATTGCAGAGTCTTTACACCTTGAAATACCCCTTGATCAAAAACTTAATTCACTCCTGGGTGGCAGGCAACGGGAGCTATATTTATGCTGCCTCTGACCAAATCATGAGTACCTCTTGTTAAAGCAATGTGCCAAATACTTACTTTATTTCTTCACACAACAACACACACAAACGTTATTGGATTTAGCAGTAATTTAATGTTTATTTACTCTGCAAGGTGACCGGTTGTGGCTACTCGTGCTGCAACATGATTAACATTGTAACAACCTGACCTCTAGACTAGGGCTGTTAGTAAATCCACCATCTAAAGTTTAAGTGCAAGTATAGTGGATACCATACTTCAAGAAATGAATAAATAAAAACATTCTCTCGAGTTGTGCTGTTCACAAAATTGATACCCAATTGACAAGAGGTAGAGAAAAATGCAGTGGATGCTTGGTTATTTGCTCAGTTCCAATTTTAGAGCAAGTGCTCACAGTTTAGCAGTAATTATCCTTACCATGATACCCAAGTTCTGTTCTCCACAGATCGTGTCTCACCAGTCATTACTCTTTATCAAAAAGCAGATGAAGTCCAGGCACCATAGCAGTATCTGATAGAGACTTCTATCCGTAGATTCCTTACACTTGAATTTCCCAGGTGTTAGGCTGGATCCGAAAGATTTTTCATAAGCAGTACCCCGGTAGGTGGCGTTGTTTGGCTCCACGTGACACTACATATGCACGCGCTGACGCGGGCGCGCCAAAGGCAAGCCCGTCTGCACCCGTCCGCGCTCGGCCCGTGCTCAGCGCCAGCACCCCTGCCCATTTTAAACCAGGTGAAGTCACCACCATGAGTTACTCTAGATCACAATTATTGGATTTGAAGCCAGCTGGTAAGACTACTGGTTGTCTGTGTCTCACGCTTAATACAAGGCCTGCTTCCCTTATGATCACCTGCCCCAACTGTAACTGTACTTTGCCCAGACTTGTTTCTCAGACTGTTAAGCCCACCAATTACGAAATATTTAAAACTGTGGAGCCCGTTACAACAGTGTTAAAATGTATACTGCTCAACGCCAGATCTTTGGTGAAGCACAGTATTGAGTGTGCTACACTTATAGAGGGGAGGGATATTAAAATGGCGTTTATCACAGAAGCATGGACAGATGAAACTTCAGGCCCAGATATTGTTAATGCTACTCCGCCTGGGTTTCTCTGTCACACGTTAAACAGGCCAATTAGGAGAGGGGGGGGGGGGGGTAGCAATAATTTATCACAATTCACTTAAAACTGGTTTTCATACAGCTTCCAATCCAGCCTGCGAGGCACTCTCCTTTAGCTTTAGTCTATCACACCACCACATGTTTAAGGGCATCTTACTATATAGACCTCCAGGACCCAGGAGCACCTTCCTAACATCCATTGGCAATTTGCTGGAAGAGGGGCTCTGTACAGATTCCTTTACCATCATGGGAGGCTTTAATTACTATCTGGAAACTCTGATGGAACCAGATACAGTGGCCCGTTTAGACATGATGAAGAGTGCTGATCTAAGTCAACAGGTGATAGGCCCCACCTGGCAGGGCACACGTTGGATGGAATTATTTCAAATCACCCACAACTTGTTTTCACGGGTTTGCTGCCTCTCACTTGGACAGACCACGCAGCTGTACAATTAGAGTTAGCCCTTCCTGCGTACTGTCCTAGGGGGAGGGGCACCAAGACTCAGATTGAAAGCAGAGCCTGGAACAAAATTGAGGACGCAGAATTACAGGATACGCTTATGTCATCTGCTGGTCAGATAACCTCAGGAGTAGAGGAGGCCACCACCTATTACACTAATTGGGTGGAAACAGCCTGTAACAAACTAGCCCCAGTAAAAGTTCTGTTTCCTAAAAGATCTCAACCAACAGCCCCCTGCTACACGGAGGAATTGAGGAAACAAAAACTCTCCTGCAAGTCCCTAGAGCGGAACTGGAGGAAAGAATATAAGGAAGCAGAGAAAAAGAGTTATAAACAAAGTCTCGCTATCTATAAGCAACTCCTATTTGAAGCAAAGAAAAGGTTCTTTACAAATCGAATCAATTTAGCAAAAAACTCTGCTAAAGAACTTTTTAAAACTGTATCGAGTTTGGCCTCCCCCAGCCCTACGAAAATTCAGACAAGTCAGGAACTATGCGAGGTTATCGCTATGTTCTTTCTGAATAAGGTGGAGGTCATCTTCTCAGCTTTTAGCCGCTCAAGCTCGGTAGGGGATGTAGCTCTGATGGGAGGGAGGAAGCGAGTCGTGGACCCCCCCCCCCTGTATTTGACAAATTTGCGTCACTGTCCACATCTGACACCGAAAGGCTCCTCCTGTCAGCAAGATCAGGCTCCCCCTACGACCACTGTCCAGTCTCAGTCATCAAACGCGCCCCGGTACCCATTGCCCTTTTACTTACTTCCCTGTTCAATGCAATGTTTGAAGCAGGGCACTTCCCTAGACTCTGGAAGGTTGCTTCAATACTACCTCTGCTAAAGAAGCCCACTCTAGATCCAAAGGATCCCAATAATTTCCAACCAATCTCATGCCTCCCGCTACCCGCAAAATTGATTGAGAAAACAATGAACTTGCAACTCAGTGCCTTTCTACGTGAAGCCCAGGTCTTAGACCCCACTCAACATGGGTTCAGAGAAGGGCACAGTACAGAGTCTGCCCATATAAAATCGACAGAAGAGATTAGGGAGGCCCTGGATAGGGGAGGTAAGGCTGCCTTAATTATGTTGGACCTGTCTGCGGCCTTTGATGCGGTCCATCATGACTTATTGATGGACCGTTTGTTGGCATGTGGGGTGCAAGGTAAAGCCTGGAAGTTACTGAAATCCTTTCTGACAGACAGATCACAAATTGTGTCGCTGGGTAAATTCCATTCTAAATCTTTTTGTTTGCCTTGTGGAGTGCCACAGGGTCTTCGCTTAGCCCCACTCTTTTTAACGTATATGTATCATCCCTAGCCTCTTTAATTGGCTCCTTTGGCTTTAGCCTTACCTCCTACGCAGACGACACACAAATTGTTGTGGCTCTGCGGCCGGGACAAGCAGCAGGAATTGAAAATCGGTTCCGTGACTGTATGGAAGCAATCGGGAGGTGGATGGCACAAAATTGCCTAAAACTGAACTCAGGAAAGACGGAGGTAATCTTATTTGGAAATTATGCCAACTTCTGGACCCCGAGAAGCTATGGGCACTCTTCCTACACCAACCAGAAAAGTAAAAAATGTAGGAGTTATAGTTGATGATAAACTCAACTTTGGTGACCAGATCAATGCAGTCATTAACAGATACAATGGTTCCCGTGGAATAATAAAACCATATATTGATAATAAGATGCGCAATCGCAATGAAAGGGTTAGGATGATGTCAGAGGAAGAAGAAACCACATACACCTTTGGTTCGGTTTGATACAATCGTATTTTATATTCTTTCACAAAGAAAAATATTTACAATGAAAAAGGAATTGTGCGTAGTGTCCCCAGTGAAAAACAGGAACCTAAGGAATCAGTGACATAATTGTGACAGTTTTTTACAAGGATTCCAAAGTGTTTATAAAAGTCGACCATTGGTGAATCTATACATAGTACACAGCAACTATATACAATGATACGCGCTGTGAATGGTTCGCTTTCTCTTTTTGTCGACGACGTTTCGACTCTTTGTGCAGTCTAGGGTCTCATCAGGACCTAGGAATGTAGGGACATCTAGGAGAAGAAGAATAAAGTAAGCATATGGCCCATGTACCAGCACAAATGCGACATAGTGGAGCAAGAAGGCAGTAAACTAAGGAGTACCTTGTGGGTAGATTGCGCAGCCGCGTGAAGTGTGTGTGCCAACAGTGGGTGATAGTAAAAGAGAAAAGGATACTCACAAGGGACCCAGCCGGGTGCTAGTTTTGTGAGAAGAAAAAGAGAGAATGAATCAGATATAGGGACAACAGGCAATTGGAATCAAGGTGGTGTAATTGCTGTCTAAACTATTAATCTGAAAGAGACACGTTAGTGACAGATTCCTTACCTTAGAATATCCCCAGGCGTCAGGCTGGATCCGGAAAGTTTTTGCGTAGCAGTACCCTTGCGCGTCGGTAGGCGGCGCCGTGCGGCTCCGCGTCCGTCCGCCGGCGTCGTGATCGCCGGGATGACGTCGCGGGCAGTACTTAGGCGCCGCCCCTGCGCGCTGACGTCAGTTCTTCTTTTTCCGCGCCAGCAAGCGCAGATCCGGGAAGAGCAGTGCCCTAGTCATTTTTTGACTAACTTTTTGGTGAATTTTTCACTGTTTTCTTCGAATCGACTTCAAGGTGTCGTAGGGATGCCCGATTTTAAACGTTGCGGCGCCTGTGCTCGGATGATGTCCATCACAGACCCGCATCGGGAGTGTCTCTTCTGCCTCGGCCGAGGCCACGACACGGAGTCGTGTTCCGACTGCCGGGCCCTCAACCCGAAAGCTTTGCGAGAGCGGTCTCGAAAGCTCCTCGAGGCCCGGCATTCGGCTCCGCGCCACGCCAAGCCCCGGTCACGTGAGAGGTCGAGGGGTCGGTCGCGAAGTCCTCACCGGTCGTCGGCATCGAAGTCTTCTTCGTCCGGTAAGTCCAAGCACAAAAAGTCCAAAAAGCATCGTCGCTCTAGGACTTCGCCTCGCCGGTCTCGCGACTCGGCTGAGGCCCCTCCCGGCACCGTCCCCGCGGCCCTGGACATGCCTGTGGAGTCGCCCCCGCAATACCCGTCCTTCCCGGGTTCGGGGGCGGATCCGGCCCAAATACAGGATTTCCTGTCGGCCATGGCCCACCTCTTCGGGCCTCAAGGTCCCTCCGGTGCGCCTTCGGGCCCCGCGGGCCCTGATGGGGTTGCTCCGGCGTCGCCCGTGCCTCCAGCCTCGATCCCGGCTCCGGCCCCGGCCTCGATCCCGGCTCCGCAACCCCCATCGACGCTGGTCGACCTAACCACGCCTCCGCCGACGCCGATGTCTCCGGTGCCGTTCTCGACGCCGCCTGGGGCTCCGGGCGGCGTCGTCCCCAGTTCCTTCCGGCTCCGGACATGGACCCGGACCGACGCCGCTCGACGCCGGTTCCGGCGCCCGATGAGACCTTGGGTCCCAAATGTCCCTCCTCCTCCTTATTTTGAACCAGAGGAGGACCAGGAGGACTGGGAGGGGTCTGATGACCCTCTGGCACAACAGTGTCAGTACGATGAGGACTGGACAGAGGGTCTAGGGGATGCCAGTGGTCTAGATACTTCCCTGACACTGGCATGCTGTCTCCTCCCGTGGCTACGGAGGAGGGAGCCAATTTTGCTACGGTGTTGCGTAGGGGCGGCTGGAGCCTTACATCTCCAACTCCCTACTGTGGCGGTCAAGACTAATCTCTTGACAGAGGTGCTTCAGCCGGCAGCCTCCTCTACGGAGACTGTGCTGCCGTTTAACGATGCCCTCACTGACGTTCTTTGGGCGCCTGGTCCAAGCCCAACACAGGGGCTCCTGTGGATAGGAACGTGTCCCGACGCCATCGCCCAGCTCCGGGCGACCCCTGTTTCTCTCTGTCCACCCCACTCCTGAGAGCTTGGTTGTCCAAGCCTCCGCTTCCCAAACCGCCTTCCCTACCGCCCTCCGGATAGGGAATCCAAACGCCTGGATCAATTTGGGAAGAAGGGTTTTTCTTCCTCCAGTGCTGGCTTGCAGTCCATCAACACCGCTTGTCTTTTGGGCCGATATACCCACTCCTTGTGGGATTCGGTGGCGACTGTTTTGCCCCAGTGTTCTGAGGAGGTCCAGACACTGCTTTCCCGCGCCATTGCGGAAGGAAGGGATGCGGCCAAATACACAATACGATGTGGCCTTGATACCGCCGACTCGCTGGGCAGGTCTATTGCAACGACGGTGGCGCTGCGACGCCACGCCTGGCTGAGAACCACTGGTTTTTCAGGGGATGTCCAGAATACTCTCATGGACATGCCCTTTGATGGAGCCGGTCTTTTGGGTCCAAAGCTGACCATGCGTTGGAGCGCTTTGAGGACTCGCGGGCTACTGCCAAGTCCCTGGGCCTTTCTGCTACACGCCCTCCGCTGACTTCTGCTTTTCGCCCCTATCGTGGCCACGGAAGGGGCGCCCCGTCACGTCAGCAGCCCAGCCACCGGCCTGCGCAGCAGGCGTCTTCGCGTGGCCGAGGACGTGGATTCCGCCGTGGCGGTTCGGGCAACCAGCGTGCGGGTCAGGCCACCACCTCCAACCCGTCCGCGGCCTCCAAGCCCTCCTAGTCCCTCCTAGTCCCTCCTTTCAGGTGCACAGCATATGTTTTTTTTAAATATTGTGTATGATCACAGTAAGGATGTATGCTGTGGAACACACGTGAGATGACACATACATTGTGTCAAAATATGGCTCAGTAAATGTTACATTCCATGGATGCAAGCTTTTCGCAGGTCTGCCAAAATGCGCCAGCAATGTATACGACCTGTTCACTGCGATTAGAAATGATTCCAAGTGTGGCTGCTTTTGATGAAACAACTGATTATATGATGTAACAATAATATACAGCACAGTATTTATGTGAAACCATTGTCCTCCCGAGCGCATCTCTTGCCCTGTATTTCATTTACCGAACTGAGGAATTATGATTGTGCAACTAACAATTCCTTAATACCGCTATTTTTAACTTTGCCAAATATATGGGACACGCATTCTACTCCTCTTTGCGACAGCCGACACAATGCCACAGTTTGACTTTACTCTTCTATCTCTTATTCCTACAATTTTTATTCTTCACCCGTTCCCTGACCTTCATTGTCAGGTCTGTCTTCACTTTTTTCTTTGTCTACCGAAAACCAGATGACACCGTGCTGCGGCAATCACTAGTGATGCCTGCGTGTTAATCCGGTTTCGGCGGGATAACGTTTTTACTTAAGGGCCAAGCGAGCACAGGCTCACTGTCATTTGGCCTTTCAGCAGACAGACACACGCTGTCGTGCTGCCCGCGCTGTGGATCCTCACGCACTCTATGAACTCCAATGCTATCAAGGTGAGATTCTCACAGTGCAATGCTGCGCACTTATGGAAATAGAGTAACTTATTTTACCCATTCCCTGACGCCTAGACTAATCTCCTGATTCCTGTCATTCACAGGATCGATTGAAGATGCATGCAGACAGACTCACGCTGTGATTGCATGCACGCAACAGTAGACATGTGCCTAACACCGCAATTTGGTAAGAATTTCTGTTCTTGCCCAGACGCGCTTTGCCTCATTATTTTGGAGCGCCCATTATCACCCAGTAATTTCGCTACCCCTGTCATTTATAGGTTACGGACCTCTACTTTGCTCACATCTGTGAACACTCGTGAACCACAGGTCAGCGCGGCAGCAGCGCCTGTGTACACCGTCTATAATCCGGTATTTCTAGTTTCCACCAGTCACTTCTGTGTGGAACAATCTGCACACTATCTAGTTCTGCGCAGGTTTTGATGGTTTCCCGTTTTCCACAGAGTTCCTTATTATACCAGCCCACACACGCTACAGTGTGGCATCGCTTCATTAACAGCACTGTGCTACTCACTGATTGCCAGCCTTCACCCTCACTTGGGGTAAGTCATCCCGATTGTGCATAAGTAATAGTTTAGACAGCAATTACACCACCTTGATTCCAATTGCCTGTTGTCCCAATATCTGATTCATTCTCTCTTTTGCTTTTCACAAAACTAGTACCCGGCTGGGTCCCTTGTGAGTATCCTTTTCTCTTTTACTATCACCCTCTGTTGGCACACACTCTTCACGCGGCTGCGCAGTCTACCCACCAGGTACTCCTTAGTTTAATGCCTTCTTGCTCCACTATGTCGCATTTGTGCCGGTACATGGGCCATATGCTTACTTTATTCTTCTTTTCCTAGATGTCCCTACATTCCTAGGTCCTGATGAGACCCTAGACTGCACAAAGGGTCGAAACGTCGTCGACAAAAAGAGAAAGCGAACCATTCACAGCGCGTATCATTGTATATAGTTGCTGTGTACTATGTATAGATTCACCAATGGTCGACTTTTATAAACACTTTGGAAACCTTGTAAGAAACTGTCACAATTATGTCACTGATTCCTTAGGTTCCTGTTTTTCACTGGGGACGTAAGCACAATTACTTTTTCATTGTAAATATTTTTCTTTGTGAAAGAATATAAAATAAGATTGTATCAAACCGAACCAAAGGTGTATGTGGTTTCTTCTTCCTCTGACATCATCCTAACCCTTTCATTGCGATTGCGCATCTTATTATCAATAATATGGTTTTATTATTCCACGGGAACCATTGTTTCTGTTAATAATTTACCTACCCTGGTTCCTTAGTGAGTAGGGTACCCTTGTCCCGTTTTCTCGACAGATCAATGCTGTGGCATCAACCACCTCCTATGCTCTCAGAATGATTAAGAAAATACTCCCCTTCTTGCCGGCTGATAGTCAGCGGACAGTTGTCACAGCACTTATCCTATCTAGGCTTGATTACTGCAATAGCCTTTACCTAAACATACAGGAACGTTTTCTGAATAAACTTCAGCGGTTGCAAAATGCGGCAGAAAGGTTGCTTACTGGTACTCCCAAATTTGCTCCCATTACTAAGGAAATCAAAAAACTTCACTGGTTGCCCGTTAGGAAACTAGTGCGTTTCAAAGCTTTATGCACCGTGTACAAGGCACTCCAAGGCACAGGCCCAGATTATTTGAAACGACAAATGCAGTGGTACCTGCCCAAAAGAACCCTTCGCTCCCTTGAAGCCAAGTTGGTGATAGTACCACCCATTAAAAAAGCCTCATGGGGTGGGAGAAGCTTTGTTGTGTGCGCGGCAAAGGCCTGGAACGACCTTCCCTTCCATCTGAGAAATGCCACTGACGACCTTACATTTAGGAAGGGATTAAAGACATGGCTCTTTAACCTGTAATGTTGTCTACCATTTCAATGCTCAGAGGAGAGTAGCTAGCGCCAGGACACCCATGGATAATCGTCGCGCTTTAGAAATACCTATATCATAACATATAACATAACACGTGCGTCGTCCGATGAAGTGACGTCCGCAGCACCTATATAGGCGGTACCTAGGCACGCTGACAGGAGTTCTTTTCTTTTCACGCCAGCCAGCATTGATCTGGGGAAGAGCTACCCCTTCAATCACTATTTGACTGGAATTTTTTGACTTGTCTGCACTTTTTGAAGTTTTTTCCTCTTGGTGTGGCAGGGAAGTCGTCTAGGAAAGCCGGCTTCAAGCCTTGCAGGGTCTGTCAACGACCGATGTCACTGACGGATCTGCATCTTGTATGCCTGTGGTGTTTCGAGAGCGACCACGACCCGAAGTCGTGCTTCGACTTCCCACTCCAAATCCTCGACATTAGGGTAAGTCTCAACACAAGAAGAAGTCGTCGAAGAGATCTTCGACTTCTCCTCATCTGTCAGCTGATGAGGCGAGAGAGCATCGTCATTCAAGGCCTGACTCTGCGGTACAGCCTGGGCTAACTCTGCGCCTTACCGACTTTCAGGGAGCCAGAGCGATCCTCCCATCCCCCAAATAAGAGTTTTAAGGGACCATGCACCTCCTATTTGGGCGGCCCGACTCCACAGGTGTGCCTTTGGGCCCCGCGGGGTTGGAAGGGGCCCCATCTGGTTCCACTCCAGCGGCTCTGGCTCCAGTCGGGTGTTTCGGATCCGGACCGGTATCGGACGTACCATCTCGACCTTCCCCAATGCCGGTCCCGATGCCGTCGCTCCCGATGTCGTCTCTCCTGGCGCCATCCTGATTCTGATCCCTGACTCTGATGCAGAGCCAGAGGGGCGTCTCCCGATGCTGTATCCAGCACCGATAGGAGCCTTGCCTCCTAGATTGGAGCCTGAGCCCTATTCCCTTGGGTCAGAATTCGGGGAGTAATGGGAGGGGACGCTGGACCATGCGGAATTCCAGCCACATGAAGCAACCCCTAACATGGACTGGTGTGAGGAAGCCAGCAGACTGGTTACTTCTCCAGAAACTGGTATGCTTTCTTCCCGTACCATGACTACAGAGGAGGGAGCTTCTTTTATGCAATGGTGGGGCCGAGGGCAGCTGAGGTCCTCGACCTTCATTTACCCTCAGTGGCAGCCAAGACTAACTTTTTGACAGCAGTGCTGCAACCAGGGTTCCTCTCTTCAGAACTTCCTCACCCAACACCCTACCCCGGAAGGCTTGGTGGTCCAAGCCTCAATATCCCAAGGCGCATTCCCTACATCTTCCCTGGATAGGGAATCCAAGAGGCTGGACTCTTTGGAGATGTAGATGTTTTCTTCTGCCAGCCTGGCATTGCGGTCTATGAACACTGCATGCCTTTTGGGCCTTTATTCCTACGCTCTGTGGAACACGGTTGCGCAGGTGCTGCTAACTGTCCTGGAGGAGGCTTGGGCTCTTCTCTCTCAATCTGTTGCCGATGGGAGAGATGCAGTGAAGTTCACTATCAGTTGTAAACTTGACACGACCGACTCTCTGGGCAGAGTGATTTCATCAATGGTGGCCTTGAGGCGCCACTCATGGTTGAGGACGACTGTCTTTTTGGGGGATATCCAAACCTCTCTTATGGACATGCCTTTGATGGCACCCGTCCACCACCACCCCCTCCTTCACTCTTCCGGCAGCTGCAGACTCTAAACCCTCCTTATCGTCCTCATTACGAGCATGGGCATCCAGTTGGCGGCGGGATATGTCATCGCTTGCCCCACTTGGCAGTCTCTAATATCGGACAGGTGGGTTTTTCAAATCATCCGAAAGGGCTACTCCCTCACCTTTGTGACAACCCCTCCCTCCATGCCACCATCTCATGACCGGCTGAGGGAGGATCATCTTTCCCTTACTCTGCAAGTAAGTAACAGCTCTCTTTGCCAAGGGAGCCATAGAGAGGGTGCAGACGCCAGAAGTAGATGGTGGTTGCTATTCCTGTAACTTTCTGGTTCCCGCAGCTGCTGCTCTGTTAGATGCAGTGGAATGGAAATTTATGTTCAGAGTCCTCCGCAAAATAGGATTTCTGCAAACATTCCTCCTTTGGATCCAATTACTATATACTGAACCAACTGCCAGAATTCGCATTAATGGCAACACTGCAGATCCATTATATATCCACAGAGGGACCCGTCAAAGGTGCCCACTGTCACCACTATCCTTCACATTAGCTCTTGAACCACTAGCTTGTAAAATACGACAAAGGCATGCGAACACAGCCCTGCGGTTTTGCCTACAACCCATTAACATCTCATTATACGCAGATGTCATGGTTTTATATATCCGACATCCAGCAGACAATCTAAACCCACTAATAAGAGACTATACACGCTTTGAACGATATTCCGGACTAAGTATAAATTGGTCTAAATCAGTGGTGATCCCAATGACACCCTGCACTCATCAATTCCCGCTGGATTTCCCCCTACTCTGCAAACCGATCCGGTCAAATATCTAGGGATCTGAATACATAGAGACCCAGATCAGGTGGTCCGTGAGAATCATGGGAAAGCCCTTACAAAACTAGAAAGTCAAGTGGCCAGGTGGATCTGACTGCCATTGACACTAGCAAATAGAATAGCGATTCAAAAAATTATTATATTACCGCGATTCCTGTATTTATTTATCAACATACCTATCACAACAGTTCTTTCTTAAACAACGTTCATATATGAACACACTCATGTGGGCAGGCCGGCAACCAAGAGTCTGGTGGAAAGAACTCACACGTCCATATGCTCAGGGTGATTTCGGAGCCCCAGTCCTGCAACTTTATTACCTTTGCGCCCAAGCACAATACGCACATTACTGGGTACACCCACACAACTATCTTCCACATATTGCTATAGAAACAGACAACGCTCACCCGACTCCACTAGCTGCCCTCATACCACAAAAAAAACCGGGCACGATCCATGATAAACCTGGTACACAGCACTATAGCAGCGTGGCGCTCATTGGGGTGTCGAGCTCACAAGCTCCCAGTATATGCTCCTGCCCTTCCACTACACACCACCTGTGACGCAAGAACAAAAAGCACAGAAAATACTGGGCGAAATGGGAGACATATTCCACAATGGTCAATTTGTGGTTTCATGGAATGTACTGCCAGACGGGACTCACGCCACTAATGCTTTTTACATACCTAAGACTACGATCAGCGGTCACAAACTTATACCCTAAATTTCCTCGGGAACCACCCACTCATAATGAGCTACAGTTACTACTCACATCACCTACACACCAGTGTCTTATAACTAAACTATACAACACGGCCCAGCATGAACAATATAGACATGCCGAACAAGCACTAGCGAGATGGAATACCATGCTAGGCACACTCTTATCTAAAGACAAATGGAGATTCTGTTGCGCACTCACAAATGCTCATGCCCAACTGTAATTTACGTATTATTCATTTAAAATTTTTGCAACACACCTATTATACGCTGACACAAGTATGGCTTACGGGGAGATGACAGGTGAGTGCACTGTGGAGCCCCACAGGCGGATTTCATACATGTTGCATGGGCCTGCCCCCCGGCATGGGGGTACTGGGAGGAGGTGACAAGCACATTGGGAACTATACTCTTGGAATCAAAACATGTTATACAGCCAGGGGGTGGTAATGGATAAAGACAGTTACATGATTGACTTCATAATGTAATGTAATCACAGCTGCTATGATACTCTGTAATGTGCTGAAACGATGGAATGAACAGTCAGTCATACTAATTTTCAAGGACATTGTGAGAAAACTGTAAGATTGTACTGTATGCCTAACTATAAAAAAAAAAACATAAATTAAAAAAACTTTCTGCTGCCCAAAAAGGATGGAGGCCCTCAACTACTGCCGGAAGGAGAAATTCAAAATGCTCATATTAGCTCAGGTCCCGTCTGCCCTGGAACCAGGAGACTGGATAGTAGCACTGGACTTGCAGGATGCTTATTTCTACAATATCGTCCTGCTTGCCCACCGGTGTTACCTGGGGTTCACGATGGGCCACGAGCACTTTCAGTTCACCATGCTCCCTTTTGACCTTATCTGCACCCCTCGGGTATTCGCCAAGGTGATGGCAGTGGTTGCAGTTCATCTGTGGCAATAAGGGATTCCAGTCTTCCTGTATCTCGATGACTGACTGTTAAAGGCAGGCTCGCCCAGGCTATCGTCTCCCACCGCCGGACTACGGGGGGCCTCCTGCACTCACTGGGGTTCACTATCTGAAAGAGATTATTAGTTACAGATTCCTTACCTTAGAATTACCCCCAGGCGTCAGACTGAATCCGGAGAATTTTTCTTCAGCAGTACCCCTGTGCATAGGTAGCTGGCGTCGGTCGACTCCACGTTCGTCGTTGGCGTCGTGATCGCCGGAATGATGTCGAAGTATCTACTTAGACGCCTCCCCAGCGCGCTGACATCGGTTCTTTCTTTTTCCGCGCCAGCCAGCGCAGATACGGAGAGAGCGGTACCCTTAGTCACTTTTTGACTAACACTTTATCGACTTTTGTCGACATCTTTTTCGAGTCGTTCGACTCCTGGTGCACGTTGGGATGTCCCATCGTCGGACCGGCTTCAAACCTTGTGACTCCTGTCACAAGTTGATGTCGGTCACGGACCCGCACCTCGTGTGCCTCTGATGCCTGGAGTGCGACCACGACCCGAAGTCGTGCTCCGACTGCCTGGCCATGAACCCGAACTCTTTGTGGGAGCGGTCCCGAAAGGTTCTGGAGGCATGGCAGTCAGCTCCGCGCCGCTTGAGGTCCCGGTCGAGAGGGAGGTCGCGGAGTCACCACCATCACTCCTCATCGAAGTCTTCGTCTTCGGGTAAGTCGAAGCACAAGAAGAAGGCAAAGAAGCACCATCGCTCTTCGCCTTCTCCCTGTCTGTCAGCTGACGCGGGACGCGGAAGGTAGTCGTCCTTCGGCTCCGCCCGCGGAACCTGCTGGGACAGCTACGAGCTTCCCTCCCTTTCTGTGAGGTGGAGCGTCACCTGCCCAGCTTCGTGCATTTTACGAAGCTCTCCACTCCATCATTGAGCAGCCCGACTCCTCCGGCACGCCTTCGGGCCCCGCGGATTTGGCTGGGGGCTCTTGTCCTTCGATGCCGGCGGCTCTTGCCTCAGCGCCCTCAGGGATCCAGATCGGCGCCGGTTGACTTCACAACACCTTCCCCGGCGCCGATTCCTCTGACGACGACTCCGCCACCTCCGACACCGGTTGTGTCCCTGGCCGGCGTCGACCCCTGGACTCCAGCCTGACTTGGACATGAAGCCGGACTGGCATCGATCGATCGATACGATGCCGGACGGTACTTTTGTACCCCTGTTTTACCCTGGCTTTCCCTTTCGCCCTGAGTGGCAGCCAGAGGAGGGTGAGGAGGACTGGGAGCAGGAACCAGATCTCCCAGTAGTGACCGATGCATCACTCCTGGGATGGAGCAGCCATCTGGGAGAGGTGGAGATCAGAGGACTCTAGTCTCCTGCGGACTTTGGACTCCACATCAACCTGCTGAAGGTTTGTGCAATCTGACTGGTATTGAAAGCCTTTCTACCCTCCATCAAGGGAAGGCTAGTGCAGGTGTTCCACGGACAACACCACCGTCATGTGGTACTACAACAGATAGGGCGGGATAGGGTCGTGGACCCTTTGTCAATAGGGCCTGCATCTCTGCATATAGCTGGAAAAGCAGGGCATATCCCTGTTGGTCAACACCTGGTGGGCTCTCTGAATGCTAGAGCGGACAAACTCAGTCGTTGATGCCTAGCAGAGCACGAGTGGGGTCTCCAACCAGAGGTCGTGCAACGTCTCTTTCAATAGTGGGGAGAGCCTTGGTTAGATCTGTTCGCCTCCGCCGAGAACTCGCAATGTCAGCAGTTGTGCATGTTGTAGTTTCCAAGGCAGCTCTTGCTCCAAGATGCTTTTTGTCTGGAGTGGAGCACAGGCCTCCTATATGCCTTTCCGTCCCCCACTCTTGCCGAGAGTTCTCAAGACAATCAAGAACGACCGGGCCCAAGTCATCCTTGTGGCTTCAGACTTGGCACGGAGAGTCTGGTATCCCAGCCCTACTGAGCATGGCAATCGATCGTCCAGGCAGGCTGCCCCTTTAGGAGGATCTTCTGTAGCAGCAGCAGGGGAGGGTCCTCTCCCCGAACCGGTCTAGTCTCTGCCTTCTTGTGTGGAGGTTGAACGGTGCCAGGTGACAGCCTTCAACCTTCCTCCCGAAGTTTGTAACGTCATCTTGGCAGCCAGGCGTCCCTCCGCCAAGTCAGTATATGCCTGCCATTGAAAAAAATGGTGGCATGGTCTGTAGAAAAAGACATTGATCCCCTTTCTTCCCCCTTTCAGAAGTTTTACTGTAAAATCTTTCCTTTACCCAGCAGGGCTCTGCTCTGGGCACTCTTGAGGGATATCAAGAGGATGGTATCCCGAGCTACTGAGCATGGCAATCAATCCTCCGATCAGGCTGCCCCTTCAGGAGGATCTTCTGTCGCAGCAGCAGGGGAGGTTCCTCCACCCGAACCTGTCCAGACGGCAGTTGATAGATTTCGAACTTCTCCCAAACTCTGTAATGCCATTTTAGCAGCGAGACATCGTTTCACCAAGACAGTATATCCCTACCGATGGAAAAAAAGGTTTTGTCCATCTCTTTCCCCCCTTCACCATTTATTATGCCTCAGTGGGACCTTAATTTGGTTTTGACTTTTTTAATGTGTGCTCCTTTAGAGCCCCTCCATAATTGTCCCCTCAGGCTTCTGACAATAATAACAGCCTTCCTTGTCACGATTACATCCACCCATAGAGTGAGTGAGCTGCAGCCCTTATCTAAGCCACCTTCCTGGCAAACTGGTGCTTCGCACAAGGGCCTCCTTTCTACCAAAAGTGGTCACCCCATTTCATGTGGGCCAGTCTATCACCCTGCTCACCTTTTACACTCCTTCACATCCCTCTAAAGAAGAGGAGCGACTCCACCGTCTGAACCCCAAAAGAGCGATGACATTCTACCTTGACCGCACATCAGAGTTTCGGGTGGACGACTAACTCTTCGTAGGGTATGTTTGTGCAAAAACGTGCAGAAGCAAACCATCTCCAGATGTGTCGTGCTCTGCATCAAAAACTGATACACACTGGCCAGGAATCAACCTCCTTAAGGCTTGTGAGCTAATTCCACCAGAGCTAATTCTCCGACCTCTGTGTTAGCACGCAGGGTTCCGGTCCTGGACATCTGCCAGGCAGCAAAATGGGCTTCCCTGCACAAGTTTACCAAACATTACTGCCTGGACAATCAGGTCTGTAGAGATGGGCACTTCGCCCGTTCGGTCCTGCAGGACTTCTGTAAGAAAGTACCCCTTTTGAAATGTTACCCCCCCCCCCCACACACACACACACACACACACACACACTTTTTGCCTGGTATATCTGGTGCACTTTTGACTGAAAGTCTGCTGGGTTCCTGCAAACCAGATCCCCAGCACCGGTGTTCTTTCCCTGAACTGTACGATTGTTCCACAGTTGACAAACCCTTTGGTATCCCTTGTAAGTCCCTAGTAAATGGTGCCCCTCATACCTAGGGCATGCAACCTAAAGAGGGTCCCTAAGAGCTTCAGCACAAAGTGTGCCACCCTAAGGGACCCCTCACCAGGCTCAAGAAAACTGCCATTGCAGCCTGCATGTCTTGGTCCAGGGAAAACCGCATAGTTGCCATGGCACACACATCAGTGTGACAATGCTTGCCAGCACTACTTGTGGTAAAGGTAAGTCACCCCTACTGCAGGCGTTACAGTCCTAAGGCAGGGTGCACTTATTCCCATGTGAGGGCATATCTGCGAGGGTGGATATGTCCCGGTGGTATCTAAGTTCACCATTCGATATTACCAGTGCACAGGTAAGCCCGAACGAGTACTTGGGAAGGACACTCGTCATTACGAGTTCCCCAGCTACATGATGGCTTCACTGTGCCCCAAATCGTCTTAATAAAGCCATGGGGATGCCAGTGCTGGATTTATTAATAAATGCACACAGCGGACACCTTAGAGGTGCCCCTTGAAAACCTACCGACTACTAGTGTGTTGACTGGCTTGTCTCGGCCAGCCAACCACCATAGACCGGTTTCTGACCTCCTGAGGTGAGAGCCTTCGCTCTCGGAGGACAGGAACAACGCCTGCTCTGGGCAGAGGTGTTCACACTTCCTCCATGCAGGATAGACATTCCAGGGCGGGAAGCTTCAAAGGCCCTGCCACCTCTGATGTGCGACCCTGGGCCTCTCCAGATTGTGAAGGTGCCCACCCCCCTGTCCTGACCCCACTTTTTGGTAGCAAGACAGGTGAGAAAATTAGTTAGATTAGTAGGTGTGCCCACATTCAGCCAGCACCACCCCAAAATCCTCCATATTGTGTCGGAGAGAATAAGCCTGTTAGGGTCAGGGTTATGCCCACTTCCCAAAGGAAGTGGTCATATAGAGGGTGTAGTCTCCCTACAAGTAGGCAGCCCATTGGCTACTACCCGATACTCCCCTTAATGCCCCTAAGTTGAGTATTTAGGTTGTACCCCTCGACCCTGAACTTCAAATTCGACAAACCTAAAGACGAAGAGAACAAAGAAGAGCTGCTGAACCCGAGAACTGTGTGCCTGCTGCGGAGTTTTGAAGCGAACCCCTGCCTGCCGCTTCAAGACTTGACAATCGAGGTGAACTTTCTCATCCTGCTGCTGTGTGGCCTCTAAGAACCCCAGAGGACTACTAGCCTTTGCAAATCGCCCAAGAACTCCCTTGGAGTGGAGGAGCTACTCTCCTGCAGACCGCATGCACCGAAACCAGAGTCCTGTTCACCGACTTGAAGCTCCCTGGCCCGACCAGTGCAGCAACCGACCAGGAAGAGGTACTTGAGCTCTAGAAGGTCAGATCTGTCTCCCCACCAAGTGTGGAGGCACCAGGACCAACCGGAGCAATGCAGTACCAATCCCCGGGGTACCAGATGCCCTGCAACCAAGACTGACATCGAAGAGTCCAGTCAGGACTCCAACTGTACCAGAACCCCACAGGCGACGAGGGAAATCAAGACCGCTGAGACCCGCTTCGAGAGTAGCCCAGCAGTCCTGACTTAGCCCCTGCCAGCTGTTGGCCCCTGACCGCGTGGACCACCTTTATGCACCAGGGCGGGCCAAGCCTGGGTAACGACGAACCAGCTGTGCTCCCATCTCCCTAAGGCCCTTGTGATCCTAGTCCCTGTTTGGAAGCTCTCTGACTTGCCCGCAAGTCCCCTTGTGCAGCCTGTCTTAGGAGGGCCCTTCTTCCCTGTAGCGCACCAGTTACCAACTCCAAATCCATGCTCCTGGTGGAATTCAGGACGCATCCAACAAACTGTTGGTATAATATTCGATCTTGGCTTCCTGCTACCCTAAACCTGGGAGGTGAACGCCTACAACTGACGGTGCTGTGTGCTTTACCTACCTGCTTTTTCCTCCCATAGGATTGCATGGTGCATTATTGCGCACAACTTTGAACTATTTGCTTATGTTTGAAAATTCATAAAAAATACAGTACTTACTTTTGAACATAGTTCTTGGTTCGAAAATTTATATAACAATTATTTTTCTAAATTGGTCTCGGATTTATTCTTTGTGTCTCATTTACAAATGCTTAGCACTACCCTCTGATAAGCCTAACTGCTCGCCCAAACTACCCCATAGGATAGCATTCAACTTCCTTATGTGAAATTGGTCTGCAGACCCACCTCTGGGGAGGTATTCCTTGGGTATCTATTCCAAGGTAATGAATTTTCGGCTAGAAGTCTATCAGATGAACAAGTTACTTACCTTCGGTAACTCCATATTTGGTAGAGACTATAGCTGCAGATTCCTTACCAACCCACCCATCCTCCCTGCTCTGCGAACGGATTTCCAAGTACAGGGCTAATCCCTTTCAGGGGGCTAAAATTCCACACCAGTGGTCAGTGTTCATGGCTCCGTGCTTCTGGAGTGGAAAGGCGCGAAAAGAAACTGACATCAGCGAGCCTAGGTGGTGCCTTTCTAGGTGCCCCGAACGTCATTTCCGACGACGCATGCGGAGGCAATCGATGCCACCTACCCGCGCTCATGGGTACTGCTCATGAAAAAATTTCCAGATCCAGTCTGACATCTGGGAAATTCAAAGGTAAGGAATCTGCAGCTAGATATAGTCTCTACCAGATAAGGCATTACCGAAAGTAAAGAACTTATCTGAAAGAAACACGTTAGTGATAGATTCCTTACCTTAGAATTTCCCCCAGGCGTCAGACTGGATCCGGAAAGTTTTCGTCAGCAGTACCCCTGCGCGTCGGAAGGTGGCGTCGTGCGGCTCCGCATCCGTTGTTGGCGTCGTGGTCGCCGAGATGACGTTGCGGCAGCTACTTAGACGCCGCCCTCGCGCGCTGACGTCAGTTCTTTCTTTTTCCGCGCCAGCAAGCGCAGATCCGGAGAGAGCGGTACCCCCAGTCATTTTTTGACTTGAGTTTTTCGAGGCCTTTTTGTCTCTAATTTTCGAGTCTATCGACTCCTGGTGCAGTAGGGATGCCCGGCTTCAAGTCCTGCGAGGACTTTCATCGCATGATGTTGGTTGACGGACCCGCACCGCGTGTCTTTACTGCCTGGGGCGCGACCACGACCCCAAGTCGTGCCCCGACTGCTGGGCCATGGCGCCGAAGACTTTGCGGGAGCGGTCCCGAAAGTTGCTTGAAGTTCGGCAGTCGGCTCCGCGCCGCTCAAGATCCCTGTCCCGTGGGAGGTCGAGGGACCGGTCGCGGAGCCACCACCATCGTTCGTCGGGATCGAAGTCTTCGCACTCTGGGTCAGGTAAGACGAAGCACTCAAAGAAGTCGAAGAAGCGCCGTCGCTCTCAGACTTCCCCTCGCCCGTCGCGGCTGAGGGTGCGGGTGGTGCTACACCCGCGGCTCCGGCGGAGCCTAAGCAGTCGCCGCCGGCCTACCCGCCCTTCCCGGGTCAGTCGGCGAGTCCTGCCCAGCTGCAGGAATTTCTGTCAGTCATGGCTCGCCTATTTGGGCCGTTGGGCCCCGCCGGTGCGCCTTCGGGCCCTGGGGGTCCTTGCCTTTTACTGCCTCCGGCTCCGGCATCGCTGTCTGCTCCGGCCCCGGCGCCGCCGGACCCCCATGGATCCAGGCCTGGATCCCGGTTGGCGCCGGTTGACCTTGTGACACCTCCACCGCCGTAGACTCCTCCGGCACCCCTTCCGACGTCGCCCGTCCCACAGTACGACGTCGCCCCCGGTTTCAGCCCCGAAGTGGACACTGCGCCGGAACGGCGTCGTTCGACGCCGATTCCGTCGCCGATGGGACCTTTCTATCCCTATGTCCATCTTCCTTATTTTTGGCCTGTTCATCAGCCTTCGGAGGAAGGGGAGGACTGGGAGGGGTCTGAGGACCCTCTCACAGCACAATGTGAGTTAGACCCGGACTGGGCAGAGGAGCTGGGGGATGCCAGTGCTCTTGATACCTCTCCTGACCTTGGCATGCTCACTCCTCCTACCGTGGCTACGGAGGAGGGTGCAAGTTCGCAGTGGTGTTGCGTAGGGCGGCCGAGGCCCTCCACCTCGAGCTCCCTACAGTGGCCGTCAGGACTAACCTCCTGACAGAAGTGCTTCAGCCGGCGGCTACCTCTGCGGAGCCACTGCTGCGATTTAATGATGCACTTTCCGACGTTCTTTTGGGCACCTGGTCCAGGCCCACCACAGGGGCTCCTGTGGATAGGAACGTGGCCCAACGCCATCGCCCGGCCCCGGGCGACCCCCTTTTCCTCTCCCAACACCCCATCCCTGAGAGCTTGGTTGTCCAATCCTCTGCGTCCCCGAGCGCATTCCCTACCGCACCTCCGGACAGGGAATCCAAGAAACTGGAACAATTTGGTAAGAAATTTTTTTCTTCCGCCAGTTCAGGGCTGCGGTCTGTGAACACTGCATGCCTCTTGGGCCGTTATTCCCACTCTCTGTGGGATCCGGTGGCGCAAGTGCTGCCTCAGTGTCCGGAGGAGGCCCGGACAGTGCTCTCTCAGGCTATTGTTGAAGGGAGAGATGCAGCAAAGTTCACGATTCGATGTGGCCTTGACACCGCCGACTTGCTGGGCAGGGCGATTTCCACGACAGTGGCGCTCTGTCGCCACGCCTGGCTGAGTACTACTGGTTTCTCTGGGGATGTCCAGAACACCCTGATGGACATGCCCTTTGACGGCATTCGCCTTTTTGGCAACAAAGCAGATAGTGTGTTGGAGCGCTTTAAGGACTCGCGGGCTACGGCCAAGTCCCTGGGCCTTTCCGCCACGCGCCCTCCTCCGCCTTCTGCTTTTCGCTCCTTTCGTGACCACGAAAGGGGCGCCCCGACACGTTCGCAGCAGAGCCACAGGCCTGCGCAGCAACAGTCTCAGCGCGGACGTGGGACCCGCCGAGGCGTGTCAGGGGGCCAGCGGGCGGGTCAGCCACCTCCACCCCGGCCACCACTGCCTCCAAACCTTCCTAGCCCGGTTTTTCAGGCCGATCAAAACGCCAGTGGGCGGCAGGATTCGCCATCACCTCCCCCACTGGCGCACCATCACTTAGGACAGGTGGGTTATACAAATAGTCCGAAGGGGCTACTCCCTCCCCTTCGTAAACTACCCCTCCAGCCATGCCACCCCAGTACCACTGCATGTCGGGGGATCACTTGGCACTTCTTCAACAGGAAGTCGCTGCCCTCTTGGCCAAGGGAGCCATCGAGTGCGTTCCTGCGCCAGAAGTAGGACGTGGTTGTTATTCCCACTACTTCCTGGTGCCCAAGAAGGACAAGGGCCTGCGTCCGATCTTGGACCTCAGGGACGTCAATCGCTTCCTCCGGAAGGAGAAGTTCAAGATGTTAACTCTGGCTCAGGTCCTGTCTGCCCTCAACCCTGGAGACTGGATGGTAGCGTTGGACTTGCAGGATGCTTATTTTCACATCCCCGTCCTGCCGGCCCACCGGCGTTGCCTGCGGTTCACGGTAGGCCACGAGCACTTTCAGTTTACCGTGCTCCCCTTTGGCCTTACCAGCGCCCCTCGGGTGTTCACGAAAGTGATGGCGGTGGTCGCAGCTCATCTGCGCAGATCAGGGGTTCCAGTCTACCCCTATCTCGACGACTGGCTGTTGAAGGCGGGCCCACCTCCAGACTACGGCCGACCTCCTGCATTTGCTGGGGTACTCCATCAATGTGCAGAAGTCGCACCTGATTCCCTCTCAGAAGCTCCTCTTCATCGGAGCGGTTCTGGATACGACGCACTTTCTGGTCTATCTTCCCAAACGGTGAGTCCAGGATATTCAGGCTCTGATTCCGATCTTTCAGCCTCTATCCTGGGTTTCGGTCAGGATGACCCTGAGGCTGCTGGGCCTCATGGCCTCCTGCATCCTGCTGGTCACTCATGCCAGATGGCATATGCGGGCTCTGCAGTAGGACCTGAAGTTCCAGTGGGCGCAGCATCAGGGGAACCTGTCCGATTACGTCCAGATCTCGGAGGGCACTGCACAACAGCTGCAGTGGTGGCTCACGAACCGGCATTGGGTCAATGGCAGATCCCTCTCCCTTCCCCAACCGGAGCACGCAGTGGTGACGGATGCATCCCTCCTGGGATGGGGCGACCACATGGGAGAGGCGGAGATCAGAGGCCTCTGGTCTCCGGCGGAGTCCAGGCTCCATATCAACCTTCTGGAGCTTCGGGCGATCCGACTTGCACTGAAAGCATTCCTTCCCTCTGTCAAGGGGAGAGTAGTGCAGGTGTTCAGACAACACCACCGCCATGTGGTACTGCAACAAACAGGGCGGGGTGGGGTTGTGGACCCTATGTCAGAAGGCTCTGCGCCTCTGGACATGGCTGGAACATCAGGGCATTTCCCTGGTGGTTCAACACCTGGCAGGTTCACTGAACGCCAGGGCGGACGAACTCAGCCGCAGGTGCATGATGGATCACGAATGGCGTCTTCACTCTGACGTGGCGCAAGGTCTCTTTCAACAGTGGGGAGAGCCTTGGTTAGATCTATTCGCCACCGAAGAGAACGCGCAATGTCAGCAGTTCTGCGCGTTGGAATTTCCAAGGCGGCACTCGCTTGGCGACGCTTTTCGTCGCGAGTGGAGTTGCGGTCTGTTGTACGCCTTTCCGCCTATACCACTTCTGCCCAGAGTGCTGAAGATCAGGCGCGACCGGGCCCAAGTCATTCTTGTGGCTCCGGACTGGGCTCGAAGAGTTTGGTATCCCGAGCTACTCAGTATGACCATCAATCCCCCGATTCGACTGCCTCTTCGGGAGGATCTTCTGTCGCAGCAACAGGGGACGGTCCTCCACCCGAACCTGTCCAGTCTCCACCTCTTTGCGTGGAGATTGAGCGGCGGCAGTTGATTCCTTTCGACTTGCCCCCTGAAGTCTGTGATGTCATTCTGGCAGCCAGGCGTCCCTCCACTAAGTTGGTATACGCCTGCAGGTGGAACAAGCTTGTGGCATGGTGCACAGCAAAGGCTGTGGATCCCCTTTCTGCCCCTCTTTCTGAGGTCCTACTGTTCCTCCTTTCTTTGGCCCAGCAGGGTCTGCTCTGGGCACTATCAAGGGCTACCTTTCTGCTATTTCGGCCTTTCTCAGGCTCCCTGATCAGCCATCTCTTTTCAAGTCCCCTGTTGTTAACAGATTCCTCAAAGGCATTACTCACCTTTTTCCTCCTATTCCCTTCGTAATGCCACAGTGGGACTTGGTTCTCACATACTTAATGTGCGCTCCCTTTGAGCCTCTTCACAACTGTCCTCTTCGTCTGTTAACTCTGAAAACTGCTTTCCTAGTTGCCATCACCTCTGCTAGGAGAGTGAGTGAGCTCCAGGCTCTTTCTTGTAAACCTCCTTTTCTGTCTGTCCATCCGGACAAGGTTGTCCTACGGACACGTCCATCCTTTCTGCCGAAGGTTGTTACTGCCTTTCACATCGGGCAGACCATCACTTTGCCCACCTTCTTTCCGCCTCCGTATCCTTCCAGAGAGGAAGAGAGGCTCCACCGTCTGGACCCAAAACGTGCACTCTCATTTTACCTGAGTCGCACACAACAGTTCCCGGTGGATGACCAGCTCTTTGTTGGCTACGTTGGCGCCAAGAAAGGTCGGGCCGTACACAAGCGGACTATCTACAGATGGGTCATCTTGTGTATTAAAGCCTGTTATTCTCTGGCAAAGAAGGAGCCTCCGTTGGGGCTGCGCGCCCATTCTACCAGGGCGACGGCTGCCACTACGGCGTTGGGACGTGGTGATCCTTACAAGACATCTGTCGGGCAGCTACGTGGGCCTCGCTGCACACTTTTACTAAGCACTATTGCCTGGACAGCCAAGTCTGGAGAGATGGCTTCTTTGGCTGTTCTGTTCTCCGGGACCTCCTGGTGTGATCTTGGTTCGCAGACCCACCACCGGGGTTGGTATTGCTGGGGTATCTATTCTAAGGTAAGGAATCTGTCACTAACGTGTCTCTTTCAGATGCACAAGTTACTTGCCTTCGGTAACGATATATCTGTAAGAAACATTAGTTAGTGATAGATTCCTTACCGCCCCACCCATCCTCCCCGTTCTGCGAACTGATTTCTAGGGTTAAGGTCATCCCTTTCAGGGCCCTAGTTTCAATGCACCAGTGGTCCGTATCTTGCATCGCTCTGAGTTCCTGGCGCGGAAAGTCGTGTACAGAACTGACGTCAGCGCGCGAGGGCGGCGTCTAAGTAGCTGCCGCGACGTCATCTCGGCGACCACGACGCCAACGACGGACTCGGAGCCGCACAACATCACCTTCCGACGCGCAGGGGTACTGCTGACGAAAACTTTCCAGATCCAGTTTGACGCCTGGGGGTAATTCTAAGGTAAGGAATCTATCACTAACTAATGATTCTTACAAAAATATCGTTACCGAAGGTAAGTAACTTGTGCGTTCGTTAAGTCACAAAAGCTTGCATCTGGCCTTCAAAGCCTTTCATTTAATTGCAGGATCATCTGTTGCAAGTCTCGATGGACAATACCAAGGCGATGTTTTATGTGAGCATGCAGGGCATTGTTGCTTCAAAGATGTTATATTAGGAAGTGATGCACCTTTGTATGTGGCACACAGACAACAAAATTGGGTAGCCAGCAGCTCCTGTAGTGGCTTTCAGAATGTGGAGGATGATCTCTTCTGCAGACTGTTCTTTGTAAATCGCAAGTAGGAGCCAAAGCGAATGTGTGGTGGACAGGACTTGCCATCTGTGGGCCTCTCCAGTGGTGGATTTCTTTGTGTATTCAGCAACAATAAGTGCCAACCTTTCTGTGGAGAGAACTGCTTCTCAATCATTGAGATGCTGCTTTGAGTCTAGATGCGTTATTGAGCTTACACTTTGATTCCTTCTATCCCTCTAATCCAGACTTTAAAAAAAGTGTGTTTTAAGAAACAGAAGAACAAAAATTGATTTTAAAAAGAATAGAAATAGTGGTAGATAGAGGATATATAAGGATCAAATCCGTAAAATACATTTTTCAGCATAGTCCCTGGTAGGTGGCTCCTCCGTGTCAATTCCGCTCTGCCCCAAAATTGACGGTTAGAACTGCATGTAGGCGCCACCCAAGTGAGCTGAAGTTAGTACTTTTCTTTCCTGTGTTTTCGTATGCAGATCTAGAGCTAGCTCCTACTTGTTTCTCATCAGTGAAGGAGTATGTTTCCAATTTATGTACCGGTATGCATGTCTCCTGCTAAAACTTCAGGGTTTAAACATTGTAGCAACAGTGACAAATCCCCATAAGGTGTGCCTCTGGTGTTTGGAGTCGGGCTGTGAGTCCAAGTCGTATCGGGAGTGCACCCTGATGAACTTGAGGACCCGCTGTTGGGTGCAGGTCCCGCGACTGGTCATTGTCGCATTGCAAGTCTGCCGATAAGTCCAAGTCAGAGAAGAGTGACAAGCAGTCCAAGCAGGCCTCACACTAGTCTTGCCACGCCTTAGAAGTAGCAAGGACATCAGAGTAGCCCCTGGTCTCGCTCCTGGTTCCCTACTGTGCAGCCAGCACCCCAGCTGGTCTCAATATGCGGGTTGGTCAGTGATGAAACAACAGATTGCATCTTTGGAAGCTTACTTGGCTCCCTTAGCATGCCTTTGGGCCCCATAGATCCGAGAAGACCTCCAGTCAGGTTACCCCCGGCAGGTCCACTCACGCACAATATGTGCCTCTTGAAACGGCTTCAAGTTCCGCTCTGGCTTTGAAGCGGACTCCTCGACTGGCACCACAATCCTTGCAGGTTTCTGCTGTGTCCATGCTTGAGGAAATCAGTCCCATTTTCCTGACCGATTCTGAACTAACTGTCTCCACCTTTGCCAAAGCTGCTTAGCTGCACAGTTCTGACGTGCCCAGCTATAATACTGTCTGACTCTGAGGGAACAGTAGCCTTGCAAGGAACCACACTCCAGTACACCTCCAACTTTTTGTATCAGACTCTGATCAGAGCCAACCACCTTTTGATGGTGAGGATGAGTTTGTCCCTTAATATGATGTCAGCTTTTATATGGATTTAAGAGACTGGTGGCTGGACACTTTCCCTGATTTGGGGTGGGTTTCACCCCCTGGTCTTAACACAGAGGCTTCAGCCTCATTCACCATGATAATTCGACGAGCAGCAGAGGTTTTGTATCTTGAGTTACTTTCCGCCGAAGTAACGCAGCTGCCAAAACCCGGACAATCTTTCTCGGAACCTTTCCTGCCCTTCGAGGCCCTGACTAACACCCTCGTGGAATAAACCCTGCTTTTGCCCACCAGTAAATAGACAGGTGGCATGTTGTCAGACCCGCTTTCAGTTAACTTGCTTTTCTGACACAGCACACTACTCCTGAGACTCTGGTAGTACAGACCTCCACCAGCAAGGATAACCCAGTTTCTTTGCAGACTACTCACCCAGATAGAGAGTCAAAAAGATTTGAGGCATTTGGAAAGAGGATGTTCTCTTCTGCTGGCCTCGTCCTTCATTCAGTCAATGCCAGCTGCTTGCTGGGCTGATATTAAAATGACTTATAGGACTCAGTCACTGTAATACTACCTGCTCTACAGAAGGAATTCCATGCTAATTTGTTGCAGACCGTTCAAGGTGGCCAGGATGCTGCCAAGTACATCATCAGGTCAGGGCTGCACAGAACAGACTTCTTAATCAGAGCTGTTGGTACTTTTGTGATGCTACAGTGCTCTGCGTCACTCATGGGCATGCCTTTAGACGGATCACATCTCTGTGGCAATAAAGCTGACTCCACCCTCAAGCATTTTTAAGGAAGAACTACTGCATGCTCCCTTCATCATTCTATACCCTTAAGGCTTTATTCATGCAATTTCACCTCTTTTGAGGCATTGCAAGGAGTTTTGACTACAGACAGTCCCATGGCCCACCACCCCAACAACGGTCACTTTTGGGATTGGGGTAGGGGGATCCAGCAGACAATGCCCAGCCCTGCAGAGACAGCCCACCTATCAATCTCCAGCCCCTCCAGCAGCAGTCTCCAAGCTGCTGTAGTTACCATTACTGGCACACAACACGGTAAGCAGGATTAGACATTTTCTCCACAGCTGGCAGGTGATTACTTCTGACAGATGGGATCTGCATATAGTCTATCTGAAAGAAACACATAGTGATAGATTCCTTACCTTAGAATATCCCCAGGCGTCAGACTGGATCCGGAAAGTTTTCGTCAGCAGTACCCCTGCGCGTCGGTAGGTGGCGTCGTGCAGCTCCGCGTCCGTCGTTGGCGTCGTGGTCGCCGAGATGATGTCGCGGGCGCTACTTAGACGCTGCCCACGCACGCTGTCAGTTCTTTATTTTTCCGCGCCAGCAAGAGCAGATCCGGAGAGAGCGGTACCCCAGTCAATTTTTGACTGAGTTTTTTTTTTTAGATTTTTGTCTCAGCTTTTTGAGTCGATCGACTCCTGGTGCAGCAGGGATGCCCGGGTTTAAATCTTGCAAGGACTGTCATCGCATGATGTCGGTGACGGACCCGCACCGCGTGTGTCTCTTCTGCCTGGGGCGCGACCACGACCCCAAGTCGTGCCCCGACTGCCGGTCCATGGCGCCGATGACTTTGCGGGAGCGGTCCCGAAAGTTGCTGGAAGCCCGGCAGTCGGCTCCGCGCCGTGAGAGGTCCCGGTCCAGAGGGAGGTCGAGGGACCGGTCGCGGAGCCGTCCTCATCGGAAGTCGTCCGAATCGAAGTCTTCGCACTCGGGGTCAGGTAAGGCGAAGCACAAAAAGAAGTCGAAGAAACGTCCTCGTTCTTCGACTTCCCCTCGCCGGTCGTGCAACGCGGCTGAGGGAGCGGGTGGTGCCACCCCCGCGGCTCCGGCGGAGCCTTCGCAGTCGTCGGTGACCTACCCGCCCTTCCCGGGTTCATCGGCGACTCCGGCCCAGGTACAGGAATTCCTGTCCGCTATGGCTCGCCTCTTTGGGCCGTCGGGCCCCTCCGGTGTGCCTTCGGGCCCCGCGGGCCCGACTGGGAGTCCTCGCCCTTTAACGCCGGTGGCTCCGGCCCCGGCGGCGCCGTCTGTTCCGGCCTCTGCACCGCAGGACTCCCATGGATCCCGTCGTTGATCCCGGTCGACGCCGGTTAACCTAGTAACACCTCCACCGACGTCGACCCCACCGGCACCACGTTTGACGTCGCCCGGTGCGCCGGACGACGTCGGCCCCAGTTTCAGCCCCGACGTGGATACGGTGCCGGAACGGTGTCGACCGACGCCGATTCCGACGCCTTTTGTGAATCTGTTTCCCTATATCCATCCTCCTCCTTTTCAACAGCAGGAGGAGGAAGGGGGAGGACTGGGAGGGGTCTGAGGACCCTCTCACAGCTCAATGTGAGTATAACCCGGACTGGGCTGAGGAGCTGGGGGACGCCAGTGGCCTGGACACCTCTCCAGACCTTGGCATGATGTCTCCTCCTACCGTGGCTATGGAGGAGGGTGCTAGTTTTTCTGTGGTGTTGCGTAGGGCTGCTGGGGCACTCCGCCTGCAGCTACCTACTGTGGCCGTCAGGACTAACCTCCTGACAGAAGTGCTTCAGCCAGCAGTTTCCTCTGCGGAGCCACTGCTGCCCTTTAATGAAGCACTGTCTGACGTTCTTCTGGGCTCCTGGTCCAGGCCCAGCACAGGGGCTCCTGTGGACAGGAACGTGGCCCGACGCCATCGCCCGGCCCCGGGCGACCCCCTTTCCTCTCCCAACACCCTACCCCTGAGAGCTTGGTTGTCCAAGCCTCTGCTTCCCAAGCGCATTCCCTTCCGCACCCCGGATAGGGAATCCAAGAGGCTGGAACAGTACGGAAGAAGATTTTTCTTCCGCCAGCCTAGGGCTGCGGGCTGTGAACACTGCATGCCTATTGGGCCGTTATTCACACTCCTTGTGGGATACGGTAGCGCAGGTGCTGCCTAGCTGTCCGGAGGAGGCCCGGACGGCACTCTCTCAGGCTGTTGCTGAGGGGAGAGATGCAGCCAAGTTCACAATCCGTTGTGGCCTTGACACCGCCGACTCGCTAGGCAGGGCGATTTCCACGACAGTGGCGCTCCGCCGCCACGCCTGGCTGAGGACAACTGGCTTTTCGGGGATGTCCAGAACACTTTGATGGACATGCCCTTCGATGGCATTCGCCTCTTTGGCAATAAGGCAGACAGTGCTTTGGAGCGCTTTAAGGACTCAGGGGCTACGGCCAAGTCCTTGGGCCTTTCGGCCACGCGCCCTCCTCCGCCTTCTGCCTTTCGCTCCTTTCGTGCTCGCGGAAGGGGCAACCCACCACGTTCGCAACAGAGCCACAGGCCAGCGCAACAGTCCACGCGCGGACGTGGGAACCGCCGCGGCGGTTCAGGGGGCCAGCGGCAGGGTCAGTCCACCTCCACCCCTGCCACCACTGCCTCCATACCTTCCTTGTCCGACCTTTCAGGCCCATCAAACGCCAGTGGGTGGCAGGCTTCACCATCACGTCGGACAGGTGGGTTTTACAGATAGTCCAAAGGGGCTACTCCCTCCCCTTCGAGACAACCCCTCCAGCCATGCCACCTCAGTACCACCGCATATCGGGGGATCACTTGGCACTTCTCCAGCAGGAAGTTGCGGCCCTCTTGGCCAAGGGGGCCATAGAGCGCGTTCCGATGCCAGAAGTAGGTCGTGGTTGTTATTCCCACTACTTTCTGATTCCAAAGAAGGGCAAGGGCCTGCGTCCTATCTTGGACCTTCGGGACGTCAATCTCTTCCTCCGGAAGGAGAAGTTCAAGATGCTCACACTTGCTCAGGTCTTGTCTGCCCTCGACCCACAAGACTGGATGGTAGCGTTGGACTTGCAGGATGCTTACTTTCATATTCCCATCCTGCCGGCCCACTGGCGTTACCTCCGGTTCACGGTAAGCCACGAGCATTTTCAGTTCACCGTGCTCCCTTTTGGCCTTACCAGCGCCCCTCGCGTGTTCACGAAAGTGATTGCGGTGGTCGCAGCTCATCTGCGCAGATCAGGGGTTTCAGACTTCCCCTATCTCGACGACTGGTTGTTGAAGGCGGGCTCGCCCCAGACAGTTGTCTCCCACCTCCAAACTACGGCCGACCTCCTGCATTTGCTGGGGTTCTCCATCAATGTGCCGAAGTCACACCTGATCCCCTCTCAGAAGCTCCTCCTCATCGGGGCGGTTCTGGACACGGCGCGGTTTCGAGTTTATCCCCCCGAACAGCGAGTCCGGGATATTCGGGCTACGATTCCAATCTTTCAGCCCTTATCCTGGGTTTCCGTCAGGATGACCCTGAGGCTGCATGGCCTCCTGCATCCTGCTGACCAATCATGCCAGGTGGCATATGCGGGCTCTGCAGTGGGACCTGAAGTTCCAGTGGGCGCAGCATCAGGGAAACCTGTCCGACTACGTCCAGATCTCGGAGGGCACTGCACAACCCTTGCAGTGGTGGCTCACGAACCAACATTGGGTCAGCGGCAGATCCCTCTCCCTTCCCCAACCGGAGTACACAGTGGTGACGGACGCGTCCCTCCTGGGATGGGGCGGCCACATGGGAGAGGCGGAGATCAGAGGCCTCTGGTCTCCAGCGGAGTCCAGGCTCCATATCAACATTCTGCAGCTTCGGGCGATCTGACTTGCACTGAAGGCATTCCTTCCCTCTGTCAAGGGGAGAGTAGTGCAGGTGTTCACAGACACCACCGCCATGTGGTACTGCAACAAACAAGGCGGGGTGGGGTCGTGGACCCTCTGTCAGGAGGCTCTGCGTCTCTGGACATGGCTGGAACATCAGGGCATGTCCCTGGTGGTTCAACACCTGGCAGGTTCTCTGAACACCAGGGCGGACGAACTCAGCCGCAGGTGCATGCTCGATCACGAATGGCGTCTTCACTCGGAGGTGGTGCAAGGTCTCTTTCAACAGTGGGTAGAGCCTTGGTTAGATCTATTCGCCACCGAAGAGAACGCGCAATGTCAGCAGTTCTGCGCGTTGGAATTTCCAAGGCGGCACTCGCTCGGCGACGCTTTTCGTCGCGAGTGGAGTTGCCGTCTGTTGTACGCCTTTCCGCCTATACCACTTCTGCCCAGAGTGCTGAAGAAGATCAGGCGCGACCGGGCACAAGTCATCCTTGTGGCCCCGGACTGGGCTCGAAGAGTATGGTATCCCGAGCTACTCGGTATGAGCATTGATCCTCCGATCAGACTGCCTCTTCGGAAGGATCTTCTGTCGCAGCAGCAGGGGACGGTCCTCCACCCGAACCTGTCCAGCCTCCACCTCTTTGCGTGGAGATTGAGCGGCGGCAGTTGATTCCTTTCGACTTGCCTCCTGAAGTTTGTGATGTCATTCTGGCAGCCAGGCGTCCCTCTACTAAAGTGGTATACGCATGCAGGTGGAACAAGTTTGTGGCATGGTGCACAGCAAAGGCTGTGGATCCCCTTTCTGCCCCTCTTTCTGAGGTCCTACTGTTCCTTCTCTCTTTGGCCCGGCAGGGCTCTGCTCTGGGCACTATCAAGGGCTACCTCTCAGCAATTTCAGCCTTTCTCAGGCTACCTGATCAGCCCTCTCTTTTCAAGTCCCCTGTTGTAAATAGATTTCTCAAAGGCATTACACACCTTTTTCCTCCTATTCCTTTCATAATGCCTCAGTGGGACTTGAATCTGGTTCTTACATACTTGATGTGCGCTTCCTTTGAGCCTCTTCACAACTGTCCTCTTCGTCTCTTGACATTGAAGACTGCCTTCCTGGTGGCCATCACCTCCGCTAGGCGGGTGAGTGAGCTCCAGGCTCTTTCTTGTAAGCCTCCTTTCCTTTCAGTCCATCCGGACAAAGTGGTGCTCAGGCCCCGTCCTTCCTTTTTGCCAAAAGTGGTTACGGCCTTTCACATTGGGCAGACTATTACCTTGCCCACCTTCTTTCCACCTCCTTCCAGAGAGGAAGAGAGCCTCCACCGTCTGGACCCAAAACGTGCGCTCTCATTTTATCTCAACCGCACACAGCAGTTCCGGGTGGATGACCAGCTCTTTGTTGGCTAAGTTGGCACCAAGAAAGGTCGGGCGGTACACAAGAGAACTATCTCCGCTGGGTTGTCTTATGTATCAAATCCTGTTACTCTTTAGCTAAAAAAGAACCTCCGGTGGGGCTGCGTGCTCATTCCACCAGAGCTACTGCAGCCACTACTGCATTGGGACGTGGTGTTCCCCTGCAAGACATCTGTCAGGCAGCCACGTGGTCCTCGCTGCACACGTTTACCAAGCATTATTGCCTGGACAGCCAAGTCCGGAGAGACGGCTTCTTTGGCTGTTCTGTTCTCCGTGACTTTCTGGTGTGATCTTGGTTCGCAGACCCACCACCGGGGTTGGTATTGCTGGGGTATCTATTCTAAGGTAAGGAATCTATCACTATGTGTTTCTTTCAGATGAACAAGTTACTACCTTCGGTAACGATATATCTGTAAGAAACATTAGTAGTGATAGATTCCTTACCGCCCCACCCATCCTCCCCGCTCTGCGAACTGATTTCTAGGGTTAAGGTCATCCCTTTCAGGGCCCTAGTTTCAATGCATCAGTGGTCAGTATCTTGCATGGCTCTGCGTTCCTGGCGCGGAAAGTCGTGTACAGAACGGACGTCAGCGCGCGTGGGTGGCGTCTAAGTATCGCCCACGACTGCATCTTGGCGACCACGACGCCAACTACGGACGCGGAGCCGCACGACGCCACCTACCGACGTGCAGGGGTACTGCTGACACAAACTTTCCGGATCCAGTCTGACGCCTGGGGATATTCTAAGGTAAGGAATCTATCACTACTAATGTTCCTTACAGATATATCGTTACCGAAGGTAAGTAACTTGTTCAACAAGGCTATTTCCTCATTACATCGGCTTTCGGAGGAACAATTGTCCCTGTTGTTATAGGAACTACAGGCTGTTTTGGAGAATGGAGCCATAGAGGGGGTGCCAGCCTCGGAGATTGGAACTGGTTGCTACTACTGTTATTTGCTTGTGCCGAAGAATGGCAGAGGCCTCCGCTCTATTTTAGACATTTGCCCTCTCAGTTTCATCCTATGGAAGCCCAAATTCAGGGTACTCATGCTTGCCCAAGTTCTATCGGGCCTGGATCCAGGAGACTGGATGGTGGCTTTGGAGCTGCAGGACACACATTTCCACATCGCTCTCCTACAGGCCCACAGACGCGATCAGTGGTTCAAGGTAGACCAGGAGTATCTTCAGTTTGACATGCTCCACTTTTGCCTCACCAATGCCCTTCTGGTGTTCACAAAGGAGATGGCCGTGGTTGTTGCTCATCTATGGAAATCGGGGGTACCAGTCTTTCTCTACCTCAATGATTAGCTGTTGGAGGCCAGCTCGCCAGTTAGTCATGAAGCACCTAGAGATGACTGTGAACCTCTTTACATCAGAGGTTCACAGTTAACCTGCCAAAGTCAATCCTGACTCCTTCACATTGGCCTCCTCTCATCACAGCCATCCTGTAAACGGTGCGCTTTCAGGCCTTCCCTCCTAATGTTTCATCTTCTATCCTTGATTTCAGGGTGAATGAGGCTTCTTGTTTCATGGTCTACTGGCCTCCTACATCCTCCTCGTTGACCATGTGAGGTGGCACATGGAAGCTCTGCAGGGGCGTCTGAAGTCTCATTGGACCCAGCAACAAGGGAACCTGTTGGATTCCATCGAGGTTTTGGATGAGACTGCAAAAGATCTGCAGTGGTGGCTGCTTGACCGCAATTGGACCAGTGGCAGACCCTTCTCCCTACCCCACCAAGTGATGACTGATGTGTTGCTGTGGAGCTGGGGAAGTCAAGTGAGAGGTGGAGATCGGAGGACTCTGGTCTCTGGCAAAAACCTGCCTCATCAATTTGCTGGAGTTGCAGACCATTTACTTGGTGTTAAAGCCTTTCTACCGTCTATCAAGGGACGGCTGGTTCAGGTGGTATTGCAACAAGCACGGCAGCGTGAGGTCCTGGGTTCTGTGTCAGGAGTCCCTGCACATCTGGAACTGGCTAAATCATCAGGGAATATACCAGATGGTATACCACCTGTCAGGATCTTTAAATTGACTAAGTCAGCCAGCTGCACCTAGCAGATTACGAATGGCAGCTACAGCCAGAGGTGGCACAGGGCTTCTTCTGAAAATGGGGAGAACCCTGGCTCGATCTCTTTGCCACTGCTGGGAATGCTCAGTTTCCACGCTCTTGAGTGTTGGAGTTTTCAAGAAGGCTCTCTCTGAGACTCATTCTGCTTATTGAATGCAACACTGGGCTCCTGTATGCCTTTCTGTAGGAAGTTGTCTCTGCATATACTACACCAAAGTAAGGTATAGTGTGCACAGAGTCCAGTGGAACCCCAAAGGTAGGCAGAGGTAAAAGTAGATAATACCTTACTCTCTATTTGTGGTAGTGTGGGAGAGCAATTTTGTTTGGATAAAAATATTTAGTTATTTTATTTCTAGAACCAAGCCAGGCCTGGTGCAGGTAAGTGAAATAATACTTTGCAGGTATATTGCAGTTGAATGCAGGTTAAAATGCAGTTGGTTGATTCACAGGTAAGTCGACAGTCAGAATTGCTTTCCAGTTATTTTTTAGATTACTTTGTACATTACTTTGCAGATTACTTTTAAGTTACTTTTTCTACTCAGTGTGATATGCCTAGATATCACACTGGGACATTTCTTAGAGAAAAGGTAAGTATGTCAGTTATCATACATTTGCAGTTTTTCAAGGTTTCATACAAACCAACTCCACACAGAAGAATTTTCAAAGAAAAGCAGTCAATGCAATCCTAAGGGACGAATTTAAGTAATCGGTTTACAGGTAAGTACTTGGTTGTGGGAGCTGGGTTTCTGGTGTTAGAACCAGGGTTCCCCAAGGGTCAAAGATGCACTCTCAAAGCACCCTCAGCGGCACTAGGGCGGCCGGGTGCAGAGTGCTGAAGCTCAGTGTTATCCGATGGGGGATAGGTGGCCTCCTGTTGGTGGCTGCTCACGAGCAGGCCACAAGGTTGTGGGAGCAAAGCTCATCATGTTAGGCTCAGGGCAAAGGGGATCCGATTTAGCACACAAAGTGGACCCACAGCAGCACAGGGGCGGCCGAGTGCTGGTTTGGCGTCGGTTACCCTGTTGATTTCAGTGGGGACTCTCCGGTTGCAACAAACACTGCAGGCTCAGGGTCGAAGATCTTCTGGAGGCGACCACCAGTTGGAGAGAGGTAAGTTGGGATGCTGGGACGCTGTTGGTTGGGCCACCCAAGGCCGTGGGACATCTGGTGCAGGAGTGTCTTTAGGCGTCTGGTGCAGGGGTGTCTTTAGGCGTCGGGTTTTTCTTACCGGCTTCGGTCGTGGTCAGGGGGGATCCTCCATAAAGGGGCTGCAGGTGCCGGTTTGAGACTTGAGGCAGGTCAGGAATCGCCAGGTCAGGATCGCCGGGGAGACCTCCTCGTGGTGTTGGACCACTCGAACTCGGGCCGGGGGTGTCGGGTGCAGAGTGGTGCAGACTCACAGATTTGGCCGGAGCCAGTGTCTGTGGGTGAGCAAATCCGGTGCTCACGGGAGACAAAGTCTTGGTTTGGGAAGGCAGGGCAGGTCCTCCGGGTTGTTAGGGGCTGCTGGCTGCAGGACATGCCGGGATTTCTCTGGAGCAGGTTGAGGTCGGGACAGGCCGGTAGGGCTGGGGCCAAGGTAATTGTGTCCTCTTCTTCTTCAGCACGGCTCTTCAGTCCTTCTTTTTGTTTCTTCTTGTCTGAGGAGGCAAGGTTCGGGGTTGCCCCTAAGTACTAGATTTAGGGGCGTTACAGGTAGGTACAGGTCGGGACCAATGGGTCCCTTCCTTGGGGTGGGTACACCCATTATTATGCCACCCTCCAGTGGGAGGGGTGCATATGCCAAACTCTCGTTGGCTGGGTTCCCCCTTGTGCAAGATTGCGGTGACTGAGAGTTGTGCTTCAACTCGCCTCCCCCACCTGAGGGGTGGGGTTGGCAAAGGTGGGCACGCCTCTCCTCATAATTTGGTTTTCCTGCAGATTCTCCCGCCCAAGGTGGGGGGCAGAACCGGTGGGGGCCAGTTGCTGGGAGCAGCAAATAGCTGGTGGTAGCTCACAAAGCCTGCAAGCCTTTGAAGCTTCCCTTTCGTGGACCCTGCCCATCCTGGGGGAGGAGGCTTGGCACGTCGTCCCACGATGTGCATGTTTCAGGACCCCTGAGAGGGCCAGGCTCTTGACCCAGGGATCCAGAATCATGTCTGGTGGTGGCAGCTGGCGAGCAGCCACTCAGCCAGGACACTAGAGTTAGGTCGTTTTTCAGGGGGCATCTCTAAGATGCCCTCTGAGTGCATTTTTCATTAAATCCCACACTGGCATCAGTGTGGGTTTAATGTGCTGAGAAGTTTGATACCAAACTTCCCAGTTTTCAGTAAAGCCATTATGGTGCTGGGGAGTTCGTAATGACAAACTCCCAGCACCATATACTCTTTATGGCATTACTGCACTTACAATGTCTAAGAATTGACTTGGACACGGTAGGGGTACAGGGCTCATGCACCTGTACCCTCACCACTGGTATAGTGCACCCAGCTAGAGGAGTGGCTTACCTATGCCAGAGCAGTGGATTGTAGGCATGGCACACAGGGATGTGTGCCATGTCGACTCCTCACTTTGTTCTGCACCAAAACACGCAGAGGTGTGTGTGTGTAAAGGTACAGGGCCTCTAAGGGTGGCACTATAAGTGCTGCAGCCCTGGGTACCTGGTTGGCAGGAACCCAGGGCACACTCAGTCAAAGTACATCAACAGTTAGACAAAAAGTAGGGGCAACCATGCAAAAAGGGGCACTTTCCTACACTTCCCGCCACTACCTCTCCTGCCCTGAGTTCTAAAGAAGATCAGGAACGATTTGGTCTAAGTCATCCTTGTGACTCCAGATTGGGGCAGGAGTGTGTAGTACCCAGAACTTCTGGGCATGGGCATCTTTTCTCTAATAAGTCTGCCACTTCGCACTCTTCGGTCTCATCAACAAGGCAGGTTCTTGCACCTGGGCTTGCACAATCTTCACATCTGTGTGTGGAGATTAAACATCAGCAGTTGACTGCATTCTATCTACATCCTGAAGGAGTTGATCATCTTGGCGGAGACATCCTTTTACAAAATTTGTTTACGCTGGATGATGGGACAAGTGTGTGACTTGGTGAATTACCTGTCACACGGACCCATTGCTAGCGAAATTGTTGTGTGTAGTGCTGTTTGTTTCGTCTTTGACCTTTCAAGGCCTTGCAGTTGACATTGCTTAAGGTTACGTGTCTGCCCTTTCGGCCTTCCTGCAGTTGCTGGACCAGTCGTCCTTGTTAAAGTCACCCGTTGTGATGCGTTTTCTCAAAGCTTTGGCCCATCTGTGTCTCCCAAAGCCTTTCCTGGTTCAGTGATACGGCTGTCCCTTGCGTCTCCTGACCCTGAAGACAGTTTTCTTTATTATAAATCTGCCTTTCTTATTGTTATTACGTCAGCTCACCGTGTGAGTGAACTTCAAGCTTTCAGTACAGCCGCCCTACACCACCTTCTACCAGAACAAATTGCTGCTATGGACCAGACCTAAGGTTGTGACATTCTTTCACATTGGTCAATCTACCACACTCCGAATGTTTTTTGCTCCACCTCACCAGTCAAAAGAGGAGAGACTTATTCGCTTTATCCCAAAAGTAACTCAGACCTTTTACTTCGATTGTACCAGAGACCATCTGGTGGACAATTAGCTGTTTGTGGGAATCTTTAGAGCAAAGAAAGGCAAGGCAGTGCAGAAGACGACCCTATTCAGGTGGATAGTCCTCTGCATAAAGGACTCCTATGCGCTAGCCATGAAGCAGCTCCCTGGGGTATTGGGCTCACTCTACCAGAGCCAAGAGTACTGCTACTACACTGGCTCATAGTGACTGTCTTGGCGGATATTTGTTAAGTTGCTATGTGGGAATCTGTGCACACGTTCACTAAGCACTATTGCCTTGTTAGCCAGATCCAATGGGAAGGGCATGTTTGCTCAGTCCTGCAGGACTTTTCGGTTTTAGTTATTCCACAGACCCACCACTGGGGGAGGTACTGCTTTGGTATATGTTCTAGAGGTGAGGAATCTGTGGTTACTTTCAGTAACAATTTTTCTGGTGTATATTCTACTATATATTTCTTTCAGACTTCCTTCCGCCCCCTTTCTGTGGAATTGACTTTTTACCATCTAAAAAGGTTCAAAAATATAGATTTCCACACTGGCACAAACAATTGGTTTGTGTGCTCTGCATCTGAGGGTGTGGATGATGGCCAGAACAAGACTTACATCAGTGCACTTAGGTGGCACCTATATGCATTTCCAGGTGTCACTTCCGGTTGGAGCAGAGTCTACACGGAACTGAATAATGCCATCTACTGGCGCACAGGGGCCATGCTGAAAATTCTTCAGGATCCAGTCTGGTGCCTGGGGATGTTCGAAAAGTGAGAAATCTGCGGTTACATGGCGTATCCACCAGAAACCTTTTTACCAAAGGTAAGTAACTTATCCATTACTCTGGAGTCAGCAAGCCATTGGGATGAGGAAGGAAAAGAGCACTCCTGGGAGAATTCACGGAATTCCATTGTACTTTGGATATTAAACATAAAATTTGGTTAATGCAGTTAACTTAGCATCACAGGGGAAGAGGTTGCATCAGATGGGGGCGGGGGGGGATACATTGCCCGCAAGGTGAGCCCAGTCACTCAAGTCTTCTGTTTTTTTCAGGCAAAGATTACTCACATCTCAGTACTGTTTCAAATAATTGACCAGTGCTTTGTATTCAATAGATAGCTATCTCTATCAGCCAGTAACCAGAGTGACACATTTTGCTGTTCCGATCAATACTTTAACCACAGATTCCTCACCTTTACAATAGACTGGATCCAGAGAATTCTTCCTGCAATTATCCCACTCGCCTCTTAAGTGGTGCTGTACGGCTCAGCAGTGACTCCATACCGCCCCAGAAGTAACGGAGCATAGCCACAGGCAAGCGCCACATCTGTGCACTAACATCAGTTCCATTGATTTCCCATCCTTTGCCACGAATCTGAAGTTCCGCTCCAACTATTATCACTTATCTTGTGACTTCCAAAAACCTTTTCCACAGTGTACCAGGGAACAGTGTCCCTACCAAAAACAACAGCATTCAAGCTGTGCCAAGACTGCAGAAGTAAATGACAGTCAGGGACTCTCACAAGGTTTGCCTATTGAGCTTGGGTTCAGGTCACGACTCCCACCGCATGCAACAAGTGTGCCATTATGCACCCTGAGGCAATCTAAACTGTATGTTGCTGAACCTAATACAATGTTGTGATTGAAGTACAGGTCCCATTGCCATTCCAGGTCACAGTCCGGGTCTCGAGGCTGCTCCTGTGAAAAACCCACTTCTGCTCAAACTCTTCTGGTCAGCCGAAGTCAAAGTCTAGGCATAAGCGTAAGAAGACAAAGCGAGACTTAACTCCATCCTGACATTGAAAGAGGTGTCATGATAAAGATCGCACTCCTGTGAAGTCTCTTGTGTCTGAACCGATCCTGCAATTTTTTCTGGCATGCCCTGAATTCCCCATGCTGTCACCAAATCCACATCAGACGGCGGTCTCAAAGAGACCATGCTGCAGATGTTTGTTGAGGTTCTGGCTTCTCCTGCCTTTTCTGTGGTTCTCAGAGAGCCGTAGGGGTCTCTAACTGGACTTCTGCCTGCTTGTCCGTCACACATGCCCCCAGCCACCTCAGACTCCGAGGCGTACACCGACTTCTACGACTGACTTTAAAAGGGATTCATGCTCTTTTTGGCTCAAATTCGGACGCCAATGACCATCAGGACAGTGACAACGTTGAGGAAGGGGATAGATTGCTCATTTCTCATTATACTGATGATGCATTATATCTAGACTTACAAAATGCCAGTTGGCTGGACACATCTTATGAAACGATGCTAGACTCTCCAGTTCTACCACCAATTGAGTAAAATGCTTTTTTTACAGTGGTGTTTCAAAGGGCTGCCGAGACACTAGAGTTACAGTTATCCACTATTAAGATTAAAACAAATGTACTGACTGAGATTCTTCAACCAGGACCAGCTTCGTCTGAGCTGTTAGTGCCATTTAATAAAGCACTCACTGTGGCCCTTCTGGCTACATAGTCCAATCCATGCTCATGCCTGCCTGTCAGTCTGTGTGTGGCTAAGCGACGTAGTCCGACTTCCAGTGACCCGGACATCCTGACCAAGTATCCTACAGCAGAGATATTGATTGCTGAAGCTTCTACAAGTAAGGTCAATCTGACTTCTTTCCCAACCAACTCTCCAGGTAAGGAATCTAAAAGACTTTATTAAGTTTATTTTTTTCTTCAGCTAGTCTAGAACTTGGATCTTTTAATGCACTTTGTTGGATACACCCATGCATTATGAGAAATGGCCAACATAATCTTGCCGGCTGTCCTGGAGCATCTCCGGGCCTCATTGGCCAAAACGTATTGATGGTCAGGATGCGGTCTAGTATGTTCTGCAGACACTACAAACTGCATCGGCAGAGCTATTGGCACTAGTGTCATGACCAGAAGGCACACCTAAATAAGATCAATCAGCTTTGGGGATGTACATGCATCCCTAATGGACATGCCCTTCTGAATAGGTTCTACAGAGAAAAAGCGGATTCGGCCCTGGAACAATTCAAGGACAGTCATGCCACAGCACATTTTCTAGTGCTTTTGATGCCAGCTAAACAGTTCCCCCTGCAAAAGAAAAAATCCAGAGACTATTCCAAGTATCTGAAAGAGACAATTAGTTATAGATTCCTTACCTGTAGAATTACCCCCAGGCGTCAGACTGGATCCGTAGAATTTTTTCATCCGCAGTACCACTGCGCGTCGAAAGGTAGCGTTGGTCGTCTCCGCGTTAGTCGTTGGCGTCGTGGTCGCCGAGATGACGTTGCGGCAGCTACTTAGACGCCGCCCTCGCACGCTGACGTCAGTTCTTTCTTTTTCCGCGCCAGCCAGCGCAGATCCGGAGAGAGCGGTACCTCCAGTCACTTTTTGACTGACTTTTTTGCGACTTTTGTCGACACTGTTTTTTTTTTTGTTTCTCGACTCCTGGTGCACGCAGGGATGTCCAGTCGTCCTCGGCCCGGTTTCAAGGCTTGCGACACCTGTCGCAAGCTGATGTCGGTTACGGACCCGCCCCGCGTGTGCCTGTGGTGTCTGGAGCGCGACCATGACCCCAAGTCGTGCTCCGACTGCCGGACCATGAATCCGAAGTCTTTGCAGGAGCGGTCCCGAAAGCTTCTCGAGGCCCGGCAGTCTGCTCCCCGCCGCTTGAGGTCCCGGTCGCGTGGGAGGTCGAGGAGTCACCACCACTCGTCATCGATGTCTTCGCACTCCTCAGGTAAGTCGAAGCACAAGAAGAAGTCGTAGAAGCATCGTCGCTCTTCTACTTCTCCCTGTCCGTCGGCCGACGCAACGAGGGATGCGGACGGTGCCCGTTCCGCGGCTCCACGTGCAGACCCTGAAGGGTCGACTCCGAGTTTCCCTCCTTTTCCGGGAGCAGGAGCGACCCCTGCCCAGCTTCGGAGTTTCTACGAAGTGATGCATGCCATCTTTGGGCAGTCTGACTCCGCCGGCGCGCCTTCGGGCCCCGCGGACTCGGCTGGGAGCCCTGGGCCTTCGGCGGCTTCGGCCCCGGTACCGCAGGGTCCCCTTGGATCCAGGCCTGGATCCGGATCGGCGCCGGTCGACCTTATAACACCTCCCCCGGCACAGATTCCACCGGCACCACGTCTGCTTCCGACGCCGGTTGGATCCCCAGCCGGCGTCGACCCCAGCCTCCACCCTGACTTGGACACGGAGCCAGACCGACGTCGACCGAAACCGGATCCGGCGCCGACCGGTACTTTTGTACCTGTGTTTGACCCTGGTGTTTCCTACAGGCCAGATTGGCAGCCAGAGGAGGACTGGGAGAGGTCTATAGACCCTTTGGCTGACCAGTTAGTTGAACCGGACTGGAGAGAGGAGTTGGGGGACACCAGTGATCTGGATACCTCCCCAGACCTTGGCATGCTGTGTCCTCCTACCGTGGCTATGGAGGAGGGTGCTTCATACGCAGTCGTGTTGCGTAGGGCGGCCGAGGCCCTCAACCTCGAGCTACCTACGGTGGCGGTCAGGACGAATCTCCTGACGGAGGTGCTTCAACCGGCAGCGGCCTCTTCGGAGCCCCTGCTGCCTTTCAATGAAGCCCTTACTGACATCCTTTTGGGCACCTGGTCCAGGCCCAACACAGGGGCTCCTGTGGATAGGATGATCGCCCGACGCCACCGCCCGGCTCCGGGCGATCCCTCTTTCCTCTCCCAACACCCCACCCCTGAGAGCTTGGTGGTCCAAGCCTCTACATCCAAAGGCGCATTCCCTAACGCACCACCTGATACGGAATCCAAAAAGCTGGACCATCTTGGGAAGATGTTTTCTTCCTCCAGCTTGGGACTGCGGTCTGTGAACACTGCATGTCTGTTGGGCCGTTACACCCACTCTGTGTGGGATACGGTAGCGCAGGTGCTGCCACAGTGCCCGGAGGAGGCCCGGGCCGTGCTCTCCCGTGCAGTCGCCGAGGGGAGAGATGCAGCCAAGTTCACCATAAGATGTGGACTGGACACCGCCGACTCGCTAGGGCAGGACAATTTCAACGTCGGTAGCCCTTCGGCGCTACGCCTGGCTGAGGTCGACTGTTTTTTCCGGGGATGTCCAAGCTACCTTGCTGGACATGCCTTTTGATGGGCGTCGCCTGTTCGGCGACAAAGCAGACAACGCGCTAGAGCTCTTCAAGGACTCCCGGGCTATGGCCAAGTCCTTGGGCCTCTCCACCCGCCCTGCGCAGTCTCCTTTTTGCCCCTTTCGTGGCTACGGAAGGGGTGCCCCGCCACGTTCCACCCAGGGCCACATGCCGGCGCAAGCTGTCCAGCCCCTGCGCGGCCGGGGATGTGGGACCCACCGTCGTGGGTCTAGGGGCCAGCGAGCGGGCCAATCCACCAGCACCCCTTCTGCAGCAGCCTCCAAACCCTCCTAATCCGACCTTTCAGGGCCACCAATCGCCAGTGGGCTGCAGGATTCGCCATCACCTTCCCCACTGGCGCACCATCACATCGGACAGGTGTGTTTTGCAGATAGTCCGAAAGGGCTACTCCTTCCCCTTCAAGACTACCCCTCCATCCATGCCACCTCAATAATCTGAGGATCATTTGGCCCTTCTTCAACAGGAAGTTACGGCTCTCTTGGCCAAGGGGGCTATCGAGCGAGTTCCTGCTCCAGAAGTAGGTCGTGGTTGCTATTCCCACTACTTTCTGGTGCCCAAGAAGGACAAAGGCCTGCATCCTATCTTGGATCTCAGGAACATCTACCGCTTCCTCCGGAAGGAGAAGTTCAAAATGATGACACTAGCTCAGGTCCTATCTGCCCTCAATCCTGGAGACTGGATGGTAGCGTTGGACTTGCAGGACGCTTACTTTCACAACCCCGTCCTGCCGGCCCACCGGCGTTACCTACGGTTCACGGTAGACCACGAACACTTTCAGTTTACTGTGCTCCCCTTCGGCCTTACCAGCACCCCTCGGGTGTTCACGAAAGTGATGGCGGTGGTCGCAGCTCATCTGCGCAGATCAGGGGTTCCAGTCTTCCCCTATCTCGACGACTGGCTGCTGAAGCTGGGCTCGCCCCAGGCAGTCGTCTCCCACCTTCAGACTACGGCGGACCTCCTGCACTCGCTGGGGTTCACTATCAACATGCCGAATTCACACCTGACTCCCTCTCTGAAGCTCCCTTTCATGGGAGTGGTTCTGGACATGACGCAGTTTCGGGCTTATCCTCCCGAGCAGCGAGTCCGGGATATTTGGGCTATGATTCCGATCTTTCAGCCTCTATCCTGGGTTTCGGTCAGAATGACCCTGAGGCTGCTGGGCCTCATGGCCTCCTGCATCCTGCTGGTAGATCATGCCAGGTGGCATATGCCGGCTCTGCAGTGGGACCTGAAGTTCCAGTGGGCAGAACATCAGGGGAATCTGTCCGATTGCGTTTAGATCTCGGAGGGCACTGCACGACAATTGCAGTGGTGGCTGACGAACCAGGATTGGGTCAACGGCAGATCCCTCTCCCTTCCCCAACCGGAGTTCAGTGGTGACGGGTGCTTCACTTCTGGGGTGGGGCGGCCATATGGGAGAGGCGGAGATCAGAGGCCTCTGGTCTCCGGCGGAGTCTGGGCTCCACATCAACCTTCTGGAGCTCCAGGCGATCAGTCTTGCGCTGAAAGCATTCCTTCCATCTGTCCTGGGAAGGGTAATGCAGGTGTTCACGGACAACACCACCGCCGTGTGGTACTGCAACAAACAGGGCGGGGTGGGGTCGTGGACCCTATGTCAAGAGGCTCTCCGTCTCTGGACATGGCTGGAACATCAGGGCATATCCCTGGTGGTTCAACACCTGGCAGGTTCACTGAACACCAGGGCGGACGAACTCAGCCGCAGGTGCATGATTGATCACAAATGGCGTCTTCACTCGGAAGTGGTGCAAGGTCTCTTTCGGCAGTGGGGAGGGCCTTGGTTAGATCTATTCGCCACCGAAGAGAACGCGAAATGTCAGCAATTCTGCGCGTTGGAATTTCCAAGGCGGCACTCGCTAGGCGACGCTTTTCGTCGCGAGTGGAGTTGCGGTCTTCTATACGCCTTTCCGCCTATACCACTTCTGCCCAGAGTGCTGAAGAAGATCAAGCATGACCGGGCCCAAGTCATTCTTGTGGCTCCGGATTGGGCACGAAGAGTCTGGTATCCCGAGCTGTTACACATGGCCATCGATCCTCTGATCAGACTGCCTCTTCTGGAGGATCTTCTGTCGCAGCAGCAGGGGACGGTCCTCCACCGAACCTGTCCAGCCTCCACCTCCTTGCGTGGAGATTGAGCGGCGACAGTTGACAGCCTTCGACCTTCCTCCTGAAGTCTGTGATGTTATCTTGGCAGCCAGGCATCCCTCCACTAAGAAGGTATACGCCTGCAGATGGAACAAATTTGTGGCATGGTGCGCAGCAAAGGCTGTGGATCCCCTTTCTGCCCCTCTTTCTGAGATTCTCTTGTTCCTCCTTTCTTTGGCCCAGCAGGGCTCTGCTCTGGGCACTTTTAAGGGCTATCTTTCAGCCATTTCAGCCTTTCTTAGGCTTCCTGATCAGCCTTCTCTTTTCAAGTCCCCTGTTGTAAATCGCTTTCTTAAGGGCATTACTCATCTTTTTACTCCTGTTCCCTTCGTAATGCCTCAGTGGGACTTGAACTTGGTTCTTACTTTTCTTATGTATGCTCCCTTTGAGCCGCTACATAACTGTCCTCTCAGACTTCTCACTTTAAAGACTGCCTTTCTGGTTGCCATCACTTCTGCTTGCAGAGTGAGTGAGCTCCAGGCTCTTTCTTCGAAACCTCCTTTTCTGGCAGTTCATCCGGACAAGGTTGTCCTTCGGACTCGACCCTCTTTTCTTCCTAAAGTGGTTTCTTCTTTCCACATTGGTCAAACCATCACTTTGCCTACCTTCTTTTCGCCTCCGCATCCTTCTAAGGAGGAAGAGAGGCTCCACCGTCTGGATCCAAAACATGCGCTTTCCTTTTATTTGGATCACACCAAGCAATTCTGGATGGATGACCAGCTCTTTGTTGGCTAGGTGGGTGCCAAAAAAAGGCAGGCTGTGCACAAATGGACCATCTCTAGGTGGGTCGTTTTGTGCATTAAAGCTTGCTAATCCAGTGGGATTGCGCGCCCATTCCACCAGGGCGACGGCGGCTACCACAGCTTTGGGACAGGGAGTTACCCTCAATGACATCTGTCAGGCAGCTATTTGGGCATCTCTGCACACGTTCACAAAACACTACTGCCTGAACAACCAAGTCCGGAGAGACGGCTTCTTTGGCCGTTCTGTTCTCCAGGACTTTCTGGCATGAACTTAGTTCACAGACCCACCTCCGGGGTTGGTATTGCTGGGGTATCTATTCTACAGGTAAGGAATCTATAACTAATTGTCTCTTTCAGATGAACAAGTTACTTACCTTCGGTAACGATATATCTGTAAGAGACATAGATTAGTTATAGATTCCTTACCGCCCACCCATCCTCCCTGTTCTGCGAACTGACTTCTAGGGTCAGGAATCCCTTTCAGGGCCCTAATTTTGTGCACCAGTGGTCAGTGTCTTGCATGGCTCTGCGCTTCTGGCGTGGAATGTCGTGTAAAAGAACTGACGTCAGCGCGCGAGGGCGCTGTCTAAGTAGCTACCGCAACGTCATCCCGGCGACCACAACGCCAACGACGAACGTGGAGCCGACCGACGCCACCTTTCGACGCGCAGGGGTACTGCTGACAAAAAAATTCTCCGGATCCAGTCTGACGCCTGGGGGTAACTCTACAGGTAAGGAATCTATAACTAATCTATGTCTCTTACAGATATATCATTACCGAAGGTAAGTAACTTGTTCGTCTAGCTTAGAGACCACGCCAGCCCTTCCTTTTGTGGCTGAGGACGTGGCACTTGTTTACACCATTCAATCCAGCAGGGTCAGCAATCCTCAAACGTTTCTTCCCCTGCTGTAGCGCTTACCAAGCTGCTTAGGTAGGAGGATGAATATGGCATTTCCTCCCCAACCAGATATCCATCTCGTGGGACAGGTTAGTCTTACAGATTGTTCAAAGGGGCTGAGCCCTGCCCTTTTATTCCTCCCTGCCTACTCCTGCTCTGGAGCAACTCTCAGTGGAGCAATCTGCAATCCTGATGCAGCAGGTCAACCTATTGTTCAAGGGTACCATTAAGAGGGCACAGGACTCTGAGAAGGTGGAATGATGCTACTCATGTTACTTCCTAGTACTGAAGAAGGACGGGGGCCTGCGGTCTATTTTGGACCGACGCCCCCTCAGTGCATTAGTGAGAAAGGACAGGTTCAAAGTGCTCTCTGGCTCAGATACTGTCAGCTCTGGACGCAGGAGACTGGATGGCATGCTTGGACTTGCAGGATCTGTATTTTCATTCCCCTGTCCTGCAGTCTCATAGGGGTTACCTGCAGGTCATGGTAGGGTAGGCAACACTTTGAATGTACTGTGCTCCCCTTTGGGCTTACCTTGCTACTCGCTTATTCACAAAAGTAATGGCTGTGGTTGCTGCTCATCTTCAGAGGATGGGAGTACATGTATGCCTGTACCGCGATGACTGACTGCTGAAGGCTGGTTTTTGTCCTAGTCAGTCTTTGATCACCTCCAGACAAGAGCTGAACTGCTGAAATCTTTTGGGTTTACCATCAACCAGTTGGAGCCCCACCTACAGAGGATTCCATTCATCTGGGCAGTTCTGAACACAGTGGCTTTCAAAGCATTTCCTCTGGCACAGCGAATCTGGGACATTCAGGATATGATCCCAATGTTTCGGGATCAGTCCTGGGTTTTAGTGAGATTGGCTCTGCGGCTTCTTGGTTTCCTGAGTTTGTGTATCCTCCTCATCCTAAACTCCAGGTGGCACATGAGGGTCCTGCAGCTGATCCTCGGATCCTAGTGAATCCATCAGGAGAGCTGCCTCTCCGACCCATTTAGATCCTAAAGAAGATGGCAGACTATCTGTAATGGTGGCTGGCAGACACCAACTTTGCCTAAGGCAAACCACTCTCCCGTCCCCAGCCAGAATTCATGGTGGTTACAGATGCATCCCTGCTGCGATGGGAAGGTGGAGAACGAAAGCCAGCTCCATATCAGTCTTCTGCAAGCCTTGGTCAATCCGTCTGGCCCTGAAAGTCCAGACGGATCCTGCTGTCCATCATATAGAGGTGGATACTGTTCCACATGGATCAGACAATCTCTTTGTGGTACTTCAACAAGCAGAACAGAGTGGGGTCCTGGCTTCTGTCAGGAGGTGTTATGCCTCTGGAAATAGCAGTACCAGCAGAACATCTTCCTGGTTGCCAGCCTTCTAGCTCGGTCCCTGAGTGCAAGAGCAGGCGTCGTCTGGACAACCACGAGTTGAGCCTCCATCCTGAGGAGATGCAGTGCATTTTTGATGAATGGGGTATGTCCTGGCTAGATCTGTTAAACAAAGTAGAAAGCAAGCAGTGCCTTCAGTTCTGCGCAGTGGAGTTTGCTCCAATGTACTTGCTAGAGGATGTATTCTGTACGAATTTCCACTGCTACCTCTTCTTTCTGAGGAAGATCAAGAAAGACCGGGCCCAAGTAATTCTCATCGACCCGGACTGGGTTAGAAGAGTGTGGTACCCACAGCCCCTGAGGCCTGAGTGTCCTTGAATCAGGCTTCCAAATCAGCAGAACCTCTTGTCTCTACATCGGGGTGTAGTTCTATATAAGTCTTCACAGCCTACACTTCCATACATGGAGATTGAGAGGTAGCAACTAATGCATTTGACTTGCTGGTTGATGTCATCTCTGCGGCCAGATGACCTTTCACGAAGTTGATCTGTATTGGGCGTAGAGTCAAATTTGTCATTTTCTATGGTGCTCAAAATTTCAAGGTAAATTTCTGATCTTTTATTTGTTATTTCATTATCCCAGTGTAGGAAGCTGGCTTTTTATGTAGTGTACCAAAAAGAGGTACACTGTGTAGAAAGTCCAGACGACCCTTATTGGCTTACAGGGCTTAAATTCATAATTCCAAATGCTCTCTTGTGGTTGTTTGGGCGAGCAGTTTAGGATTATCAGAGGGTAGTGTTAATGCATTTGTTGAACACACAGTCAATAAATGAGTTACACTCAAGAAGAAACTCGAGACCAATTTAGAAAAATAGCAATTTTTATATTTATTTTAACACCAAGAACTTCGGACTTGGGTAAGTACTTTTCAAAGTAGCAATTTTTACGGGTAAGTTCAATTGCAGCACAAATGCGTTTTTACGCGGTAATGCTTTCCTTTAGAGGAAAAGCTATATACTGCATACAGGTATTTGTAATTGTATTACGGGGTTCCCCTTACGGACTTAAGGTGCTATGGGGGCCAAGGTCCAAAGTACTACCAGAAGTTCGGGTTTACCTGCCCTGGAGCTTCTGTGTGTGGAGGTGCTGGACAGGTTAGTAGCCTTGCACGCTACACCGTAGGCAAGAGAGTGGCCCCTTAGAAACAGACTGCAGAGGGGGACAAGTCCAGGAGCTCCCAACAGGGGAGCTTGGCTCGTGGGGATCCTGGGAGCACCCATTGTTCTCGGTTAGACCTGCAAAGGGGGACAGAACAGGACAGCTTGGCCACTCTTAGTGCTGGTCTCTGCAGAGCTGACATCCCTCGTCAACTGGTTGGTCTTTGAGGTGTTGGAGTCTGGATGGGACTTCAAACAAGCATTGGTTGCTGCAAGGGGTCTAATACCCTGGGTATTGGTGAAGGGCGGCCCTGGGTGGTCCTGATCTCTTCTCTCTTGGTGCTGAGATTAATCTGGCCTCTTGGAACATGGTGGCTTCTTCATGGGCAGCTGCTGCATCAGTGGACCCGGTGATCAGCAGAACGGTGAATCAGTTGTTGCAGTCAGTGGCTGCAGGGAAGTGGCTCCTCCACTCCAAGGGAGATGCTGATGGCTTGGCGAAGTGCCGGAGGCCCTCCAATTATTTTGGAGGATTCACAGCTGCAGGACGTATCTGGTTGTCCCAATTGTCGGGACAGGAGCAGGTAGGCAGGCAAGTTTTGGCGCCATAGTCAACCAGCAGGCCACAGTTCTCGCTTCTTTGTCCTCTACTTTTTTCATTCAGACAAATCTAAGTTCCTGGTGTCAGGGGACCACCTCAATCCTGAATTTAGGGGCGTTAAGGGGAGTGAAGGGTAGTAGCCAATGGACTACTTACCCTTGGTTACTACACCCCCTATATGACCACTTAATATGTGGAGTGGGCATAACGCTGTCCCAGAATTCCTAATTCCACCAAAATCCAGACGGGGAGTCCTCCTTTCGTGGGGCACATCAGGCAGCCCACCTTAGGATTGTGACTGGCCTGGTAGTGCATCACACTTCCTAACATAACTAATCTCCTGCCTGCACTGGTGCTAAATGGGCCATAGGGCAGGGAGTGCCATTTCCCAGGTCAAAGGGGAACTGGAGTCGCATGTTAAAGGCGGCAGACGTTTTGAAGCCTTTGGTCTTGATATGCAGATTCACTAGCTATCCTGCTGGAGGAGGTGTGAACACCATCTCCGGAGCAGGCATTGTTTCTGGCATCAGAGAGCACAGGCTGTCACCTGAAGGGGGTCAGAAACATGTCTGTGGTGGCAGGCTGGACGATACCAGTCAGCCAGCACACTAAGAGACTGGTTTTCAGGGGGGACCTCTAAGGTGCCCACTGGGTGCTTGTCGTAATAAATGTACTACTGGCATCTGTAGGGATTTATTAAGAGAAGGTGTTTGATACCAAACACCATAGGTTTCAGTGAAGCCATCATGTAGCTGGGGCAACTCTTAATGACCAGTGCCCAGTAAATGTACTTAAGATGGCTTCCCTGTTTACTTGTACTATCTGGCAATTGAACTAGACCGCATAGGGGCATATCTGCTCATGTAATTATGTTCTCACATGTAATATAACGCACACTGCCTTTGGGCTGTAAGGCCTCCTGTAGGGGTGACTTACATATATTGCATGTGATGTCGGGGGACATGGCACACAGGGTGTGTGCCATGTTGTGTTTTCACATTTGACTACACCATTTCATGCAGCCTGCAATGGCAGTCTGCCCGAGTTTGGGGGGGGGGGGGGGATGGATCCCTTTGGTTGGCACAATACATGCTGCAGCCCTTAGGGGCCCTCCTTAGTACCCATGCCGGCGGTACCAGGGGTACCATTTACTAGGTGCTTACAGAGGTGCTAAAGTTCTTGCCCATTGGGGAACAATTGCACCGTTACCTTGTTTTAGGGAAAGAGCGCTGGCACTGGGGACCTGGATAGCAGGAACCCAGTGCATTTCAGTCAAAATTGCATCAAATACCAGGCAAAAAGTGGGGGTCACCATGCCAAAAAGGGGCACTTTCCTGCACCCCACTTCCTTCTCCCCAAATGAAAGAGAATGAGACTAACCTTTCCCAAGAAAGCCTTTATTTTCTAAGTTGAAAAACCTGGAAAGGCCATCTACATTGGCATGGTCAGTCCTAGGTCTGGGCTCCACTGTAAAGTCCATTCCTTGTAGGGAGATGGATCACCTCAACAGTTTGGGGTTTTCGCCTTTTATTTGCATTATCCATCTGAGAGGCCTGTGGTCATTTTGCTGAGAACAAACAGGTATGATCTCAGCATCTTTAGGGACCAAACCACAGCAAAGGCTTCCCTCACAATGGCACTCCAATGCTACTCCAGTGCTGTTCTCTGGGGAGCAACCTCCTAGTATTGGTAGCAATAGGCTGGTCATGGCCATCATTGTTGGTGTGACATAGGACCGCTCCTATCCCATGTTCAGAGGCATCAGTCTGCACTAAGAACTGCTTAGAACAGGCTTCTCCATCGAGTAGCTCGTGAACAACTGGTAGCTCTCCAGCTACTTATCAGTAGCTCTCCTGTGTGCATCCCATCCTTCTAAATTGAACCCCTTTGCTTGATTTAATTGACGTATGTAAGACAAAATGATGTACTGCAAGACAAAAATGTGGGCATTTTCAGAACTCATAAGCTGATGTTTAGACAAAAATGGCTGGATTTCCAAAATATATTTAAAGGTGGTTTTTGAGTGATAAAACGTGTGCATAGACTTCTTACTAATTGATTACTTTTGTGCCAGGAGTACTGCAGCTATTGTAGTCATGCATTACCTACGTATAGGCATTCCAAATTGGCAAACCCTGTTTTACATTACTGCTGGCAATCCTCCTGACGCTATGAGTAATCTTCAACATGGTGGTCACTAATGTAATCTTGTCTGATGTGGTCGCTATTACTACACTAATAATATTAGTAGCTCGCCATGATTTTCGTTCAACATAAGTAGGTCTTACTACACAAAAGGTTGGAGACCCCTGGCTTAGAATAATCTGAAGCTTTCGGAATGGGTGCTGAGCACATTGCATCCTTCAGAGTATCAAAAGCCCTTTTAAAAATATATATTTTTTTTTTATTGGAAGAGTTCAACAGTCACAGAAAATGCACAAAAACAAATCATGATTTAGACAATTCATCTTGATGATAAAAAACAAAAGGGTACTGCAGTTACAAACTGTACACATATGAGCCTCAATAAAACACAAACAGTGAATGGTCTATCTGATAGAGACATCTAGCCGCGGATTCCTCACTTAGAATCCTCCCCAGGTGCCAGATTGGATCCGGAAACTTTTTTCCCCACAGTATGTCTGTGCGCCGGCAGAGGGCGCTGAGACACTCAGCTGCGACGTCGTCCACCGGATGTGACATCAGTAGAGTCCATATAACTCCCTCGCTGATGCCAGTTCCTTCTTTTCTGTGCTTTTAACACGGATCCGGAGTTCGGACCGTTATTGGGCCCTTCTTCTCTTCTCGTCTAGGGAACAGTGTGCCAACGATGTCATCTGGGTTTAAGCCCTGTCGCTCTTGTGAGACAGATGTCGATCACTGATCCACATACTGTCTGTTTGTGGTGTCTTGGTGAGGACCACGATTCCATCGACTGCGGCTCCTGTCAACCTCTTCGGCCGAAAGCGTTGAAGAAACACCGTATGAAATTCACAGCGCGGCTTTCGGATGAACTGTGATGTCATCCATCTTCCCAGAAGCTGAGAGACAGGTCGAGGAGTCACTCGAGTGAGAAGCCGTCTCCATTGCAGAAGGTGCCAAAGACCTAATGTGCTAAACATAAGTCGGATGTCATCTCGCAACTCCTGGATGCGGAGGCCTCTCAGGCGTCCCCGTGCCTCCCTGCAAACCCTGAAGCCAGGGCCAGCTTCAGCCAAATGAAGAAATATTTTCTTTAAATTCAACGGGTCTTAGACACTCCGACTCCCTCTGGTGCGCTTTCGAGCCCCAAGGAAGTAGGGAGTGTCCCAGCTGAATCCTTGCTGACGGCTTCGGCCTCGGTCGCAGCGGGCCGCCTGAATCCGTTAACTGATTCGACGCACCGCCGGTACACAGCCCTTCGGGGTTCACACCTTTAGCGTCGGTGTCTCTTCAGCCTGCGACATCGCCAGCGCCGCTCGATCCAGATCCCATTGCCATTTCCGACATAGAGTCAACGCGGCGTCGGTGCCTCCGCCTAGTATGGACAATGCTAATTCAGACCCTATTCGGTCTCTTTCTGGTTTTCCTGCGGGAAATCCTTGTTTTGCAGGCAGAGAGGAGGATGTTGGGCAAGCTCTTTTGGGTACTCTTGCCCCGCCTTCCTTGGAAGATGCTTGGCTGTCTGATCTGGGGGGCGCTAGTGGCCTACAGTCCTCCCCAGCTTCAGATTTGCTTTCTCCTCCGGGCATTGCCACGGAGGACAATTCCTCTTTATCTGAGGTCTTAAAAAGGGTGGCTGCAATTCTAAGTTGCTAATTTCCTTCTGTGCAGTTAACCACAGATCCCTTGATGCAGGTTCTCCATCATGGTGGGACGGGAGTCGTCCCGTTACTCCCATACAAAGAATACCTCTTTGATATAGTATTTGGGACTTGGGCACAACCTTGGGCCGCCTGTTGACTGGGCAGTGGGCCATAGGCATCGTCCTGTCTCAGGGGATCCTCCCTGCCTCTTACTACACCCCACCACTAAAAGACTGGTGGTACAGGCTGCTACTCCATCAGCTGACCTTTGTGCCCTTTTAGTGGTTTCCCCTAGCAAGGACTCCAGGTGGTTGGATAATTGTGGCCGGAGTCTCTTTTCTTCTGCTAGTGCGGCCTTGAGATCTTTTAACACTACCTGTGCTTTAGGTAGAATGTCTAATGCCCTATGGGACTCTGTTGCGCAACGCCTGCCCTCTGTCGGAGGAAGCCAGGCAGGAGCTTCTTCAGGTGGTACAGGATGACAGAAGCGGCCAAATTTACTATTAAATGCAGTATGTACAGTACCGATTCTGTCGGAAGGATTATGGCTCAGGCTGTCACGTTGCGCAGGCATGTGTTGCTACGACTGTCAGGGTTTTCGAAGCCCGTTAAAGACACTCTTCAGAATGTCATTTGATGGTGTCCATCTGTTTGGGGAGCAGGCTGATTCAGCTTTGCGTCGGTTCATAGCTAGCCGAGCTAATAAAGCCTCTTCATAGGTATTCGTAGTTGTGTCTAGTTCCAGCCTCAGGCCCGCTTTCGGCAGGTTTGAGTTTCAACCTGTTTTTCTCCTGGTGCTACCAGCAACTTTTCTTAAGTGAGGAAATGGACTTATTCTGTTTCTTTTTTGCCTTGCACTCCTTTCATGGTTTTACCTCTTCATTCTGCTTGCAATGTGTAGCACAATTGGTGCCGTTTTCCTTTCTCTGCTAGGTGCAGAAGTGCTCTTTTTGAGTTGTCAGCAGCATATACTGCTGTTTATTAGTATGGCATGTCTTTGCCCCATGTTGACCAGTTTTCAGTGTTGTTCCATCGCGGTATACTATGCCCTATGTGGCGTGTTTCTAGTATGTTTTTATTCCGCGTTTCTACCTATGCCAATATACATTTATGTATGTGTGTATGTAATTCTCTATATCTATACCTAGATATGCGGGTTACTCTGCTTGCATGTGTGATTGAATGTGCATTTATATTCTGTATTTCTCACATGTATGTTTGTATATATATATATATATATATATATATATATATATATATATATTTATATCATCCAAAAGTTGTCCTAAAAGCGAAGACGCACTCAATGACAAGCTAACAAAGCCTCTGTGGCAAAGTTCTTTATTTCAGCAGAAACACCGATGCTCCCGGATATTTCCATTGAAGGGTATTATTTCAGCACGAATAACTACGAGTCCCAGAAGGCATTGAATAACAGGAGCCCACCAGAGGGCGGTAAATAGCCAACTATGAGACTCACCTGAGTGCATCTGCTCAGAAATCAGCCGTCCCGTGATCAAGGAGCAAGGAGCTCCAAAACGCGTAGGGGAAAGGCCACGGAAATATCCGGGAGCATCGGTGTTTCTGCTGAAATAAAGAACTTTGCCACAGAGGCTTTGTTAGCTTGTCATTGAGTGCGTCTTCGCTTTTAGGACAACTTTTGGATGATATAAATATATATATATATATATATATATATATATATACTGCATTTGACATATGTGGTTATGTCTTCATGTGCTTAGTCATGTTAGCCTCACTTGTGTGATGCTTTTTTCCGTTCTATAGGAATGGTTTCTCCCTTCTATAGGGTTTCTTCGCCACATTATTATCATGCACTTGTCTGTAGTGCCCCTTCTAGGTACTGGCTTCTTGTACCCCCACAAGGTATTGGGGCGATCCTCATTTTCGACTTCATTCTTTTGATGAAGTTTTTTATATATATATATATATATATATATATATATATATATATATATATATATATATATATTCTATGCCCTGGTGCGTTATGTACACGCACACTTGTCTTCCGTATTATCATTCAATTTCTTTACTCAGTGACATTGTCTATCCTGCCACTACTTCTGGTATTGCCCTTCAGTTAGCCAATGCATATACTGCTGTCTCTGGTAGCTTGGGGTCCTGGTGGACTTCCTACTTCTGGGAGTTCCCGCATTATGGGCCAGTCCTATGGGGACAGTTCCTTTCTTTGCCTATCTCTACTGGCAGGTAGTTGGGACATTTATCTCTACGGTCCCTATATGTATATATGTATGCTAGTTATTTTGGTTACAGATTTATTGCTGAGAAATCAGTCTTGAGTTTCCGACTTTGGTCTGGGGATTTTTTTCCTACATCTTCTATGGATGCTTCTTTTCACAACACTTGAGGTCAGATACTACACCGCTTGAGGTCAGGCACGAACTCGTGCTATTGGGGGTTCCTTTCAGTTGAACCCTTTCCTCTTATGCTACCTTGTTTAATGGTGGTTTTTATGCGTTTTCTCACTATGTGGCTGGAATGCGTTTGTTTTTTCTGTGTACTATACTGCCATATCGGTACTCTGTGCTATTTCCTGTCCTTCTTGCATATAATTTCACTTTTTTGTGGTGGCGTAAGCATACTCTTAGGTTCTTTTTGTTCCCATGGGGATATATGTATATATCTATATACCTATATGTATATTTTAATGATATTTCTATATCTGTTGTTTCCATATATATGTACATTTCAATGGATCTTCTATTGTCTAACCCTGGGCGAAGTGCTACGCTACGCTCGCGTAGTTTGCGAAGTTGGCGCTACTTCGCACAACGCGAATTGCACGTAGCACAGTGCAAACACGCGTAGCGTAGTGCCGCGGTCATTTTTTGCTTGCTCGCGGTCCTCAATGTCAAGTTGGCGACCGCGAGCAAGCAAAATGACATCCCGGCGAGACTTTTTCCTCGTTCGCGATCAGCAACATCAAGTTGCCGATCGCGAGCGTGGAAAATAAACCTCCGGCGAGATTCTCAACGCGGGAGGTCAGGTTTCTCATTGCGAGTGGTCGCGTATGCTCGCGACCGCTCGCGATGAGAAACTACCAGTCCGCGTTGAGAAAGCTGCCGCTCGAGTAAAAATCTACTCGAGCGGCAGTAAAGACAGCTCGCACTGTGCAAGTTGCCGTTTTCAATGATTGCACAGTGCGGACAAGCATCCGGCACTGTGCAATCATTGCGAACAGTGCGCTACGCAGTTCGCGTAGTGCTACGCGAAGCTTGCGTAGTGCGAACTGCACTTTGCGTAGCTTCGCGAAGCATTACTTCGCGAACTACGCCCAGCCTTACTATTGTCTCTAGCTCTTTCTTCTATTTCGGGCCACTTCTATGCAGATAGTTGTCGAGGTCGTTTCGACTTCTCTAGCATGCCTCTTTCTGCAATATAAAGAGATTGCTCAGTGGCATTTCAGAGGATCTGTGATCCACAAGACCTATTCAGTGTTCTGGATTCATTCTATGATTACTTATGGCCTTGGTTAGGCAATTTATTGCCATTTTCTTCTTGCCATGGATATTTTCTCCTCACACTGTTGGAGTTTGTTTGTCTTCTCCTTGTCATGGGTGTTTTCTCTTCACCCTGGTGGTGTTATGTTGTCTATCCTGTGACTCAGTTCACAGTTGTCACTTTATATACCTAGGTCAGATGCAGTTGAGGTCGAAACTTTATTGTTTCTCCTGTTGCATTCTTTTGACATTGATGTGTCAGGTTAATCAGCATTCTGCTCCCATGGTTTTTAGGTGTACGATTCTTCTAACCCTGATCCCTATGCGGGACTTTTGTGGCTGAGTGTGATATTTTTCCTCAGTCGTTCTTTCTCTCTGGTCTCCTTGTCTTCTGGACCGGGTTTATTCTGCTTCTTTGGTAGTCTGTTTGCAGTCCCTCCTCCGGGGATGGTATGGCTAGATGTCTCTTGCTGTATCTGGTAGAGACAGGATCTAACCGCAGATTCCTTACCCCCTCCTCCTCCCCGCACTGCGAGCTATTTTCTTTCTTTTTCTCATATTGAGTCTAATAATGGGATATTCCTCCTTGCAGATATCCTTGTTGTGTTGCAGGTTCTTCCTGCTTCATGTCTCGATACTCCTCCATCCAGTAGGGTTGTATTCTTGGAGGTTATTTCTATCTCGTTGGAGGATTGTGAGGACATTGCTATTCCTGCTTTCTGCCCTGAGTATTCTTTGGTCTCTTGCATTAGTTGGCTGTTTCTCATTGAATTTTGGATTCAGTAGATATGTGACACTTGGGATCTGTGATCTTGGCACACTGTTCCATTCGGCATTTTCTATATGTGGCTCCACGTTTTGAGCGCGGACTATAGTCAAAGAAGAAACTGACATCAGCACTAGGGTAATATGGACTCCGATGATGTCACATTCGGAGGACGACGTCGCAGCGGACTCGCTCAGCGCCCTCTGCTGGCACGCAGAGACATACTGTGGGGAATAATGTTTCCGGATCCAGTCTGGCGCCTGTGGAGGATTCCAAGTAAGGAATCTGTGGCGAGATCCTGTCTCTACCAGATACAGCGTTACCAAAGGTAAGTAACTTGTTCTATATTGCACATATCCATAATTTCTCCATATTTGTTCTTAACTGATGTACTTTTATCCAAATGCCTCCATAAGCCTAAGAAACTTGGCATAAGATACTGATCTTAATACATATCACTTTTCCAATACCTTTATTCTGCATAGTTCAGACCACCATTGTTGGCATGTTGTAATTGCTTCTGAACCCTAGTTTTGGAGGATTATTGATTTAGCTATTAAAACAATGATATACACTCTTTTTCTTTGCAAGGCTTCTATATTAATGCCAGGAGAATACCCCAGAGCTGCGGTCTGGGCATCTATAGACTGTGCCAGCTCTAAAGTATGAAAGCAGTATTTCTTGATCTCAGCCCAGAATTGCTTTAATCTTGTGCAGCCCCAGATTATATGGGTCCAGGTACCCCCACCTTCCATTGAACACCTAGAGCAATTCTCTGGAATCTGAGGGTTAAATTTGTGTAAGAATGCTGGGATTCTGTACAACAGCCACTTGGCATAAAATTGCATCTGCCTAAATTTCACGGTCTTCATTAAGGTACAGTTATACTCATTAATCTTATTCCAGGTAGCTACTGAGAACTGGAAGTCTTCTTTAAACTGCCACTTATCTCTGGCCTTTTCATACACCATTTTCGCCTTATTTGTCTAAAGATCGAAGCCCAGCAGCTAATAGATCTGCGCGTTCTGAATTCTATCAATCCTGTGCTAACACCAGACTTGCCAAGATTCTACTGGGATCGAAATCCCTTAAGAAATATCTGATCTTAATAAAGGACCATTGTGACATGTACCGAATACTGGGTTAAATTTCACTCCAAACTTTCCATGCTTCCACATTCAAAAAGTCAATAATCGTGCAAAAACCATTGCTCTCCCACTTAGAAACTAACATTTTTCTCGAAGAGGGGTTGATCCCCGATATAGATATCAGCCAAATAAGTGACTGCATTAATAATGGGGATATTGTAATGCTGAAATAGCTGATCTCTACGCTTTATAAACCACTGTAAGGTCTTATATCTAGCTTTCTTAGGAACTTTTGTGAGGTACAGAAAATCAGTAATCTGGTACTTCTGGAAAATCAATTTCAAGAAGAAATCGTCAATCGAATTCACTCCTGGGGACTCAAAAAACCTAAAAGTACTATGTGCAAAATAGTATTCTCTCAAGTCAGGGAGGGCCAGCCCCCCCCCCCCCGTTTCACTGGCCTATATAATGTATCTAATAACAATCTGGGCATTTTATTAGCCCATATAAAGGCTGAAAACATACACACCATATCTTTAAAAATACTTCATCTGAAGGACCCATAGAATAGCAGCAAACAAGAAATTGCACAAAGGCAAAACTGACATACGATTCAAAGCAATACGGCCCATTATGGAGAGAGGTAAGTTAGTCCATTTATAAACAGCACCTTGATCTTACTGATTAAAGGGGCATCATTCAATGCAAATAGATCATTGCATTGAATTATGTCAAAAGCCTTTTGACAGCTCACTGTCCAGTTTACACCTTCTTTGATTGCTTCTTGGAGGTCACCTCTGTGAGGGGGTGCCACAGTGGTACCATACCCCTTCACAAACCTCCTGTAGTACCCAGTCAAGCCAAGGAATGCCCTGACTTGAGTCTGGGTTGTTGGAGTTACCAAGCCCACAATTGTTTGGATCTTGTGTTGTAAGGGTTGAACTTGGCCTCCACCCACAAGGTGGCTCAAGGATACAACAGATCCCTGCCCTATCTGGCGCTTGCTTGCCTTGATAGTGAGACACACACTCTGCAGAGCCTCAAGGACCTTTCCAAGGTGGAGGTATAGATGGCAATATCACAGATATGCTTCACTAAAAGTCTCCAACCCAGCAAGGATTTTGTTCACCAACCTTTGGAAGGTGGCAGGGGCATTCTTCAATCCGAATGGCATTACAGTGAACTGGTAATGTCCATCTGGGGTTGAGAATGCTAATTTCTCTTTTGCTCCTGGGGTCAGACCAGTCTGCCAGTACCCTTATGTCAGATCAAAAGTATAGAGAAATTTAGCTGCCCCCAACCTGTCAATGAATTCATTCGCTCTTGGGATAGGGTGTGCATCTGTCTTGGTGACAGCATTGACACCTCTGTAGTACACATAAAACCTCAGCTCTGGTTTACCACCCTTGGAATGAGGCTGGGGGACTAAGACCACTGGGCTAGCCCAAGGACTTTCAGAGGGCTCAATCACCACTAACTCCAGCATCGTGCTGACTTCTGCCCTGATGCCTTCCTTAACTTGGCCAGAATATCTGTATATTTTGTTTTTGACAGGTGGGCTGTCTCCAGTGTCCACATCATGGGTACACCAGGTTGTCTGACCAGGGGTTAGGGAAAAGATCCCAGCATACTGTCTCAAAACTTGTCTGCAGTCAGGTTGCTGTTGGGCAGAGAGGGTGTCTGAGAAGACGCCTCCTTCAACTGACCACTCTTTAGGGCTATGGAAAAGGAGGCCAGGGAGAAGTTGACTCTCTTCTTCCTAATCCTCATCAGTGACCATCAGCATGGCCACATCAGCCCTATCATAGAAAGGTGTTAGGCAGTTTACATGGATGACCCTGTGAGGGTTCCTGCAAGTGCATTGACCTAGATGGGTAGGTGACCTCACCTTTCCTCTCACGGATAGGGTAGGAACCACTCCATTTGTCCTGGAGGGCCCTAGGTGCCACAGGCTCCAACAGTGGAACTCTGCCAGCTTCTGGAGCTCTTGGCTGGCCTCGAGGTTTTTGGTTGCTTTACCCATGTACTCAGCCACCCGTGAACGTAAGCCAAGCACATAGTCCACAATATCTTGTTTAGGCTCTTTGAGAGGTCTCTCCCAGCCTTTCTTCACTAGACATAGTAGTCCCCTCACAGGATGACCAAACAGAAGTTCAAAGGGACTAAAGCCCACTCCCTTCTCTGGCACTTCTCTTTAGGCGAAAAGCAGGCATGGCAAAAGGACATCCCATCTCCTTCTTAGTTTTTCAGGGCGTCCAATGATCATACCCTTCATGGTCCTGTTGAATCTCTCAACTAGACCAATGGTTTGTGGGTGATGTGGGGTGGTAAACTTATATGTCAGCCCACATGGCTTTTAGGTAGCCAGATATGAAGTTTGTACCACTGGCTGACACCACCTCTTTAGGAAATCCCACTCTAGTAAAGATACTGATGAGGGCCTTGGCAACTGCAGGAGCAGTGACAGTCCTAAGGGGAATTGCTTCAGGATACCTGATGGCATGATCCACTACCACCGGTATAAATCTGTTTCCTGCTGCTGTTGGAGGGTCAAGGGGACCGACTATGTAAATACCTACCATTTCAAAGGAAACCCCAACCACTGGAAGTGGAATTAAGGGGGCCTTTGGGTGGTTACCTGTCGCCAGTGGCTTGACAGATAACACAGGAGTTACAAAATTCATTCACCTTCTGGGACAAGTTTGGCCAGTAGAAGTGGGCGACTAGCCTGCTCCAAGTCTTTGCCTGGCCAAGATGCCCAGCCAGGGGGATGTCATGGGCCAATGAGAGTAAGAACTGTATGTATTGCTGAGGCACTACCACTCTCCAAGTGGCACCAGGTTTGGGTTCTTTTGCCACAGTATACAGGGGCCCCTCCTCCCAATAGGTCGTGTGGGATCCACTGACATCTCCCTCTTCTTGTGCAGCAGCTTGCTGTCTTAGGCTATCAAGAGTGGGCAAACTTGTCTGTCCCTGGCACGGCTCTTCCCTAGAGCCCCTCCCCCCACCCCCCGCCTAGGGGCTCTGCCTGGTAAGGCCCAAGTTCCTAGGGCTCAGTTCCCTGTGCGGCTGACAGGTATTCTCCTTGAGGAGAGGGGACCTGAGTTTGTGGCTGTTCAGAAGTTGGTTTCCCAGCCTTCTTACATTTTCACTTGGAGTATTGGGCCATTATTTTTGGCCCCAATTCATCTTTTTCACCCTGGGCTTTGCTCTGGTTTTTTACACACACCCATTCAGGTATTCCCAGCATGACTGCCTGGGATCTTAACTCTTCCGCCGCCCATGCTGAAGTCTCCAGATCATTCCCTAGCAGAAATTCAACAGGAATTGCAGAGGATACGACCACCTTCTTTTGGCCAGTAACACCTCTCCACTCTAAGGACACCATAGCCATTGGATGAACCTTAGTGTGGTTATCAGCATTGGTGACTGGATAAGCAGCCAAATACTGCTCTGGGGTTACCAGTTTTTCAGTCACCATGGTGACACTTGCACCTATACCCCTCAGTGCTTCTACTCTAACCCCATTGATATGTGGCTGTTGTCTGTATTTCTCCAGGTTACCGGGCTAGACAGGGCAGCTGCATCCACCCTAGCCACCTATACCCCTCAGTGCTTCTACTCTAAGCCCATTGCTATGCGGCTATTTTCGGTATTTCTCCAGGTTACTGGGCCAGACAGCCAACTGGATCCCCCCCGAATGCAGAAGACCGTCACCCACGCACTCATAACCAGCAGACTGGACTACGGCAACGCCCTCTACGCCGGAATCAACAGAACCCTGCTACACAAGCTCCAAACCATCCAGAACACCGCAGCCAGACTCGCCCTCGGTACCCCACGACACGAACACATGACCCAACACCTACGAGACCTCCACTGGCTCCCCGTCGAGAAGAGAGTAACCTTCAAGCTACTCACCCACGCCTACAAATCCCTTCACAACATCGGACCCAAATACCTCGACGAGAGCGTCTCCTTCCATGTACCCAAAAGGAACCTCCACTCCTCACCCTGGCAGAGACCCGACGCATCCGCAGAACCAGAGCAGGTGGAAGAGCCTTCTCATACGTCGCAGCAAAGGCCTGGAACGAGCTCCCAGTCAACATCAGACGCTCCCCTACTCTGTACACCTTCAGGAAGAGCCTCAAGACCTGGCTCTTCGACTGAACCGGAGCTGCAACCCCCCCCCCCCTCAGCACCACCCCAGTGGTAACTGGGAGTGCACTAGTGGAAGCCTTTTTGGAACAGGTTGAGTCCCCAGTTTGGTGTCCATTGGCTTTGCAATTGAAACACCAAGCCTTTTTGGAACCCCAGTTCTTACCCTGGTACCGACCCTTGGATTGTGAAGCGTCTCTGGACCCACCTTCCTGAACAGGTTTTTGGGGATCTTTAGAAGATTCTTTACCTTTTTCCTTAGACTGTCCCACAACGTTCCCTTGAGGGGATTAGCGACCCCTTTCTTTTGGTCACCCCCTCCATTAGACTTTTTGGGACACCCTAGTCTTGACCCAATGGTCAGCCTTCTTCCCCAACTGCTGGGGAGAGACTAAACCTAGGTCCACCAAGTATTGATGCCATTTCTCAGAAGTACAGTTACTTAGCAGTACATTATAAAGCCCATCATAGTCTTGCACCTTACTCCCTTTTAACCAACCAACTAGTGGTTTGATTGAAAAGTCTACAAAAGCAACCCAGGACTGACTCGAGGTTTTGTGATTCTCCCTGAACTTAATTCTATGCTCCTCAGTGGTGAGTCCAAAGCCCTCAATCACCATTAGTTCATAAGACTCCGCATTTGTCTCATCTAATGTCAGGAGTCTATCCCTGCACTTTCCTGAGAACAGCTCCCAGAGTAGAGAGCCCCAGTATCTCTGGTGTAACCTCTTCATTTTACATGCCCTCTCAAAGGCAGGTAACCATTTGGTAATGTCATCACCCTCTGCATATTTAGGGACAATCCCTTTGGGGATTTTGGGATCAACTCTCTCCATATTTACTTTGCTGCCACCACTTATAGGTCCTAAACCCATCTCAGCCCTTTCTCCTTCTATGGCCAGGATTTTGCCCTCAAGGGCTGCTCTTTTGGCTAGTCTCACAAGGACTAGGTCCTCGTTATCTAGTTCTTCCTCCTGTCCTGAATGGCCTGACCTACCCCCAGTAGGGGCAGACACTCCAGGTACAGTTCTAAGGTAGATGTGAGGGGTTTCCTCATAACCTTCTCTAGCTAGGTTGGGGGCACTACCCCCAGGAGTACTGTCTCTAGACTCATCTTCACTGATCACATCGTCAGCTATGGGCTTGTCAGTGTCATCTGTAAGATAGGTGGCATCAAACTCTGCAAGTAGCTCCAGGAGCCTTTGTTTTGTAGGGTTTAAGCCAGTTTTAATTTTATAATTTTTTACAGAGAAGCCTTAACTGCTCTGTCTTAAGCTGCAGATAAGGGGTCAGGTCGAGCTCCTGAACAGTCTCCCCTGTGGTAGTCATTTGTAGGAATCTTTAAAAAAAAATCTAAAGTATTTTTTAAGGCCTAACTAACTTGTATACTTTTTAAATTTCAAATACAGTTGGACTGGGGGACTTAGCACAAAGCCCTAACAGTTCAAATTAGAACATTTGGAAGAATTGAAAAAATTATTTTTGACTAAATTCAACTGTAGGTTTCTTCATGGAATCACCTATTGAACAAGTGGTATCAGCAAATGCAGAGTCTTGTATCCCAACGCTGCTACCAATGTAGGAATCTGGCATTTTATGTAGTGTTCCAATAAGAGCTTCACTATATAGAAAGTCCAGACGACCCTTATTGGCTTACAGGGCTTAAATCAATAATCCCAAATGCTCTCTTTTGTAGTGTGGGCAAGTGGTTTAAGCTTATTTGAGGGTATTGTTAATAAATGTGTTGAACATACAGTCAATAAATGAGACACACACTCAAGAGGATATTCGAGACCAATTTAGAAATATAACCGATATTTTTATATTTATTTTAACACCAAGAACTTCGTAATTGGGTATGTACTTTTCAAAATAGCAATTTTTACAGTTAAGTAAAATTGTAGCACAAATGCGTTTTTACACAGTAATGCTTTCCCGTGGATAAAAAGGCATATACTGCATATAGGTACTTGCAATTGTATTCCGGGGGTCCCCTTTGAGACTTAAGGTGCTAGGGGGCCAAGGTCCAAATTACCATCAGCAGTTTGGGTTTACCTGCCCTGGAATGTCCAGGGGTGCTGGACAGGTTGGTAGCTTTGCGAGCAACTCCATAGGCAAAGAGGGAGGCCCCCTAGAAACAGGCTTCGGAGGGGACTTGGGGACAAGTCCGGTAGTGCCCATCGACGGGCTTGGTTTGTGGGGGTCCTGGGAGTAGGGGAGCACTGTCGGTTGTCGTGGACCCGGGCCGGGGAGCTCCGGTGTAGAGGGTTTTGGTCAGCTGGTGCTCGTGTGTCAAAGGCACCCACAGTTCTTGGTTAGACCTGCAAAGGGGGACAAAACTGGACAGCTGGGCGACTCTGTGCTGGCCTCTGCAGTGCTGACATCCTTCGTTGGCTGGTCGGTCTTTGCGGCGTTGGAGCCCGGATTGGACTCGAACACGCTTTGGTTGCTGCAAGGGGTCCGGTACCTCGGGTGTTGGTGCAGGGCTGCTCCGCAGGGTCCTGGCATCTTCTCACTTAGTGGGGAGATGGATCTGACCTCTTGGAGCACAGTGACATCTTCCTGGGTGGCTGATGCATCAGTGGACCCGGTAAACAGCAGAACGGTGAACCGGACATTGCGTTAGGTGGCTCCTCCACTTCAAGGGAGATGCTGAGAGCTTGGCCAAGTGCTGGAGGCCCTCCAAGGCTTTTGGAGGATGCACAGCTGCAGGACGAGTCGGGTTGTTGCAATTGTAGGGACAGGAGCAGGTAGGCAGGCAGAGATTGGAGCCAAAGTTCACCAGCAGTACGCAGTTTTCGCTCCTTCAGCTCTTCTTTGTCCTCCTCTTTCTTCAGGCAGGCAAATCTAAGTTCTTGGTGTCAGGGTGCCTCCTAAATACAGAATTTAGGTGCGTTAAGGCCAGTGAAGTATAGTAGTCAATGGGCTACTTACCTTTGGGGTCAGTCCACCCCTCTATGACCACTTCCTGTGGGTAGTGGGCATAACCTCTTCCCAGAGTTACTAATTGCACCAAAATCAAGATGGTGGAATCCTTCTTTTTTCTGGCATACCAGGCAGCCCACCTTAGGGGTGTGACTGGTCTGGTAGTGTACTATCCCTCCTAGCATAGCTAATGTCCTGCCTGCCCTGGTGTCAAATGTACTCATGCCAGCTCCCCCTGCAACAGTTTTCCTGTCCAGCTTGCCCGCAGTCCGCTGCACTGTCTAACTGCTGCCCTCTGTTTGTGCCTCCTCTGCTCGTTTCTTGCTCTGTTTTGCCTTTTCTGCCCTCTGTTTTGCCTTTTTCTGCTCACTTTTCTGTCCTCTGTTTTGCCTTTCCTCTTCGTTTTTTTTCTGCCCTACGTTATGTTCTTTCTACTCGTTTTTCTGCCTTCTATTTTGCCTTTACTGTTCGTTTTTCTGCCCTCTGTTTTGCCTTTTCTGCTCGTTTCTTTTCTCTTCACGCCGTGTCCCGCTCTCCCCCCAGGACCTACTTAATGGAGGCCGCAGCGCGACCCCATTGAGCAGGTCCTCGTTCCACCTCCCCCTGCGACAGTTCTCCTGTCCAGCTTGCAGTTCGCTTCCTTCTGCTGCCTGTCTACCTGCTGCCCTTTGTTTGTGCCTCCTCTACTTGTTTCTTGCTCTGTTGTGCCTTTTCTGCTTGTTTTTCTGGTCTCTGTTTTGACTTTTCTGCCTCTGGCCTTTTCTGCTAGATCTTCTGCTGTCTTCTGCTCTGTTTTGCTTTTTCTGCTTGTTTTTCTGGCCTCTGTTTTGCCCTTTCTGCTAATTTTTCTGCCCATGTTTTGCCTTTTTTGCTCAATCGTTTTTCTTCCCTCTGTTTTTGCCTTTTTCTGCTCGTTTCTTTCCTCTTCCCACCATTTGCTCAAGACCTGGCTTTTCGGCTGAGACCTCGCACCCCAGCACCTAGATACACCCAGGGGTGACAGTGCTGCGCTCTACAAATGCTGAATGATTGAAATGGGCCTCAATGCGGTGGAGGGGACGGCAGCTCCCTGGTCTGCGGGAGTCCGAGGTCGCATATCAAAGGCGGCAGAGGGTTTGAAGCCTCTGGCCTTGGTATGCAGATTCACTAGCCATCCTGCTAGATTTAATAAGTCCACTACTGGCATCAGTAGGAATTTATTAAGACAAGGTTTTTGATACCAAACACCATAGGTTTCAGTGAAGCCATCATGTAGCTGGGAAACTTGTATTGACCAGTGCCCAGTAGCTATACTTAAGATGGCTTCCCTGTTCACTTGTACTATCTGGCAATAGAACTAGGCAGTGCAGGGGCATATCTGCTAATGCAAATATGTCCTCACAAGTATATAATGCACCCTGCCTTAGGGCTGTAAGTCCAGCTGTAGACGTGACTTAGATATATTGCATGCAGTCTCTGGGGGCATGGTACACAGGGTTTGTGCCCTGTAGTGTTTTCACATTTGACGGCACCATTTCACGCAGCCTGCAATGGCAGTCTGCCTGAGTTCGGTGGTGGGTCCCTGAGGGTGCTACAATACATGCTGCAGCCCTTGGGGATCCTCTTTAGTACCCATACCCTAGGTACCAGGGGTACCATTTACTGGGGGCTTACAGAGGTGCTAAAGTTCTTGCCAATTGGGGAACAATTGCACTGTTACCTTGTTTTAAGGAAAGAGCACTGGCACTGGGGACTTGGATAGCAGGAACCCAGGGTACTTCAGTCAAAATTGCATCAAATACCAGGCAAAAAGTGGGGTTGACCATGTCAAAAGGGACACTTTCCTTCACTCAGAAAGGCCTTACATTGGGCACAGTGAAAGTAAATTCATCAGCTCTTTCCCCCCTTCTCTGTTTACCTGGCCAACACTTGACTTGACACTGACATCTGAAAGAAACACGTTAGTGTTAGATTCCTTACCTTAGAATTACCCCCAGGCGTCAGACTGGATCCGGAAAGTTTTTTCGTCAGCAGTACCTCTGCGCATCGGAAGGTGGCGTCGGTTGGCTCCGCGTCCGTCGTTGGCGTCGTGGTCGCCGAGATGACGTTGCGGCAGCTACTTAGACGCCGCCCTCGCGCGCTGACGTCAGTTCTTTCTTTTTCCGCGCCAGCCAGCGCAGATCCGGAGAGAGCGGTACCTCCAGTCACTTTTTGACTGACTTTTGTCGACGTCTTTTTCGAGTCTACGACTCCTGGTGCACGAGGGATGCCCGGCTTCAAGGCCTGCAGTTCCTGTAATCGGCTGATGTCGGTTACGGATCCACATCGCGTGTGCCTCTTTTGCCTGGAGCGGGACCATGACCCCAAGTCGTGCTCTGACTGCCGGTCGATGGCGCCGAAGGCTTTGCTGGAGAGGTCCCGAAAGCTGCTTGAGCGCCGGCAGACGGCTCCGCCGCCGTTCGAGGTCCCGGTCGCGAGGGAGGTCGAGGGACCAGTCACGGAGCCATCACCACTCGTCCAAGTCATCGAAGTCTCCGCACTCGGGGTCGGGTAAGTCGAAGCACAAAAAGAAGTCGAAGAAGCATCGTCGCTCTTCGACTTCTCCCTGTCGGTTGGCTGACGCGACGAGGGATGCGGGCGGTGCCCCTCCCGCGGCTCCGTGAGCGGAGCCTAAGGAGCCGACTCAGTTTCTCCCCCCCCCCTTCCCGGGAGCCGGAGCGACTCCCGCCCAACTTTGTAAATTTTACAAGGCGATGCATGTCATCTTTGGGCGACCCGAACCCGCCGGCGCGCCTTCGGGCCCCGCGGACTCGGTTGGGGGGCCTAGGCCTTCTCCGCCGTCGGCTCCGGCCACGGCACCGCAGGCCCCCAGTGGATCCAGACCTGGATCCGGATCGGCTTCCTCCGGCACCGCAACCAACGCCGGTCGTGTCCCCGGCCGGCGTCGACCCCGGCCTCCATCCCGAGGTGGACCCGGCGCCGGACCGGCATCGCCCGATGCCGGATCTGGCACCGAGTGGGGTTTTTGTGCCCCTGTTCACTCCTGGGGTCCCTTTTTGGCCAGATTGGAACCTGAGGATGAGGAGGAGGACTGGGAGGGGTCAGGTGACCCTTTAACTGATCAACTAGGATCTGAACCGGACTGGAGAGAGGAACTGGGGGATGCCAGTGGTCTTGATACTTCCCCTGACCTTGGCATGTTGTCTCCTCCTACCGTGGCTACGGAGGAGGGAGCGTCATACGCAGTAGTGTTGCGTAGGGCGGCCGAGGCCCTCAACCTCGAGCTTCCTACGGTGGTGGTCAGGACTAACCTCCTGACAGAGGTGCTTCAACCGGCTGCGAGCTCTTCGGAGCCCCTGCTGCCGTTTAATGAGGCCCTTACTGACGTCCTTTTGGGCACGTGGTCCAGGCCCAACACGGGGGCTCCCGTGGATAGGATGATTGCCCGACGCCACCGCCCGGCTCCGGGCGACCCCACTTTCCTCTCCCAACACCCCACCGCGGAGAGCTTGGTGGTCCAAGCCTCCACTTCCAAGAGCGCATTTCCTACCGCTCCCCCGGAAAGGGAATCCAAGAAGCTGGACCATCTTGGGAAGAAGATTTTCTCTTCCGCCAGCTTAGGACTGCGGTCGGTAAACACCACATGTCTCTTGGGCCATTATTCCAACTCTGTGTGGGACTCGGTTGCGCAAGTGCTGCCTCAGTGTCCGGAGGAGGCCCGGACAGTGCTCTCCCAGGCTATTGCCGCCGGGAGGGATGCGGCGAAGTTTACGATCTGTTGTGGGCTGGATACCGCTGACTCTCTGGGCAGGACAATTTCAAAGTCGGTAGCCCTTCGTCGCTACGCCTGGATGAGATCGACTGGCTTTTCGGGGGATGTCCAGAACACCTTGATGTACATGCCTTTTGATTGCCGTCGCCTTTTTGGCGACAAAGCGGACAATGCTCTAGAGCGTTTCAAGGACTCACGGGCTACGGCCAAGTCCTTGGGCCTCTCCAGCCGCCCAGCGCAGTCTGCTTTTTGCCCCTTTCGTGGCTATGGAAGGGGTGCCCCACTACGTCCCGCCCAGAGCCACAGGCCACAGCAAGTTACCCAACCTTCGCGCGGCCGGGGACGCGGGAACCAACGCCGTGGTTCAGGGGGCCAGCGGGCAGGCCAGTCCACCAACCCCCCCTCTGCAGCAGCCTCCAAACGTTCCTAGTCCGACTTTTCAGGCCCATCAAACGCCAGTGGGCGGCAGGATACGCCATCACCTCCCCCACTGGCGCACCATCACGTCGGACAGGTGGGTTTTGCACATATTCCGAAGGGGCTACTCCCTCCCCTTTGAGGCTACCCCTCCAGCCATGTCACCTCAATACCACTGCATGTCGGAGGATCACCTGGGCCTTCTCCAACAGGAAGTTTCGGCTCTCTTGGCCAAGGGAGCCATCGAGCGCGTTCCTCCCCCAGAAGTAGGTCGTGGTTGTTATTCCCACTACTTTCTGGTGCCCAAGAAGGACAAGGGCCTGCGTCCTATCTTGGATCTCAGGAACGTCAACCGCTTCCTCCGGAAGGAGAAGTTCAAGATGTTGACGCTCGCTCAGGTCTTGTCTGCCCTCGACCCTGGAGACTGGATGGTAGCGTTGGACTTGCAGGACGCTTATTTTCACATCCCCGTCCTGCCGGCCCACCGGCGTTACCTGCGGTTCACGGTAGGCCACGATCATTTTCAGTTTACCGTGCTCCCCTTCGGCCTTACCAGCGCCCCTCGGGTGTTCATGAAAGTGATGGCTGTGGTCGCAGCTCATCTGCGCAGATCAGGGGTTCCAGTCTTCCCCTATCTCGACGACTGGCTGTTGAAGGCGGGCTCGCCTCAGGCTGTCGTCTCCCACCTCCAGACTACGGCCGACCTCCTGCATTCGCTGGGGTTCTCCATCAATGTGCCGAAGTCGCACCTGATTCCCTCTCAGAAGCTCCTCTTCATCGGAGCAGTTCTGGACACGACGCGGTTTCGGGTTTATCCTCCCGAACAGCGAGTCCGGGATATTCGGGCTATGATTCCGATCTTTCAGCCTCTATCCCGGGATTCGGTCCGGATGACCCTGAGGCTGCTGGGCCTCATGGCCGCCTGCATCCTGCTGGTCGATTATGCCAGGTGGCATATGCGGGCTCTGCAGTGGGACCTGAAGTTCCAGTGGGCGCAGCATCAGGGGAATCTGTCCGATTGCGTCCAGATCTCAGAGGGCACTGCTCGACAGTTGCGGTGGTGGCTTACGAACCATGATTGGGTCAACGGCAGATCCCTCTCCCTTCCCCAACCAGATCACACGGTGGTGACGGACACATCCCTTCTGGGATGGGGCAGCCACATGGGGGAAGCGGAGCTCAGAGGACTCTGGCCTCCGGCGGAGTCCGGGCTCCATATCAACCTTCTGGAGCTCCGGGCGATTCATCTTGCACTCAAAGCATTCCTTCCCTCTGTCCGGGGAAGAGTAGTGCAGGTGTTCACGGACAACACCACTGCCATGTGGTACTGCAACAAACAGGGCGGGGTGGGGTCTTGGACCCTATGTCAGGAGGCCCTCCGCCTCTGGACATGGCTGGAACATCACGGCATATCCCTGGTGGTTCAACACCTGGCAGGTTCCCTGAATGCCAGGGCGGACAAACTCAGCCGCAGGTGCATGATGGATCACGAATGGCGTCTTCACTCGGAGGTGGTGGTGCAAGGTCTCTTTCGACAGTGGGGAGAGCCTTGGTTAGATCTATTCGCCACCGAAGAGAACGCGCAATGTCAGCAATTCTGCGCGTTGGAATTTCCAAGACGGCACTCGCTAGGCGACGCCTTTCGTCGCGAGTGGAGTTGCGGTCTGTTGTACGCCTTTCCGCCTATACCACGTCTGCCCAGAGTGCTGAAGATCAGGCGCAACCGGGCCCAAGTCATCCTTGTGGCTCCGGATTGGGCACGGAGAGAATGGTATCCCGAGCTGCTCAACATGGCCATTGATCCACCGACCAGACTGCCTCTTCGGGAGGATCTTCTGTCGCAGCAGCAGGGGACGGTCCTCCACCCGAACCTGTCCAGCCTCGATCTCCTTGCGTGGAGATTGAGCAGTGGCAGTTGACGTCTTTTGACCTGCCTCCTGAAGTTTGTGATGTAATCTTGGCAGCCAGGTGTCCCTCCACTAAGACGGTATATGCCTGCCGGTAGAACAAGTTTGTGGCATGGTGCACAGCAAAGGCTGTGGATCCCCTTTCTGCCCCTCTTTCTGAGGTTCTCTTGTTTCTTCTTTCCTTAGCCCAGCAGGGCTCTGCTCTGGGCACTATCAAGGGCTATCTTTCGGCCATCTCTGCCTTCCTTCGGCTTCCAGATCAACCTTCTCTTTTCAAGTCCCCGGTTGTTAATCGTTTCTTGAAAGGCATAACTCATCTCTTTCCTCCTATTCCCTTTGTTATGCATCAGTGGGACTTGAATCTAGTCTTAACTTTTTTAATGTGTGCTCCCTTTGAGCCGCTTCACAACTGTCCTTTGCGGCTTCTGATGCTAAAGACTGCATTCCTGGTAGCCATCACCTCTGCCAGGAGAGTGAGTGAGCTCCAGGCCCTTTCCTCCAAACCTCCTTTCCTGTCTGTCCATCCGGACAAGGTGGTTCTCAGGACTCGTCCCTCCTTCCTTCCCAAGGTTGTCACTGCCTTTCACATCGGGCAGACCATCACTTTGCCCACCTTCTTTCCGCCTCCGCATCCTTCGAAAGAGGAGGAGAGGCTCCACCGTCTGGACCCAAAACGTGTGCTTTCTTTCTATCTGGATCGCACAAGACAGTTCAGGGTGGATGACCAACTCTTTGTTGGCTACGTGGGCGCCAAGAAAGGTCGGGTCGTACACAAGCAAACCATTTCTCGATGGGTCATTTTGTGTATTAAGGCATGCTATTCTCTGGCTAAAAAGCAGCCTCCAGTGGGGCTACGCGCCCATTCCACCAGGGCGACGGCAGCCACTACTGCTTTGGGACGAGGAGTTCCTCTGAATGACATCTGTCAGCCAGCTACGTGGGCATCACTGCACACGTTTACGAAACACTACTGTCTGGACAGCCAGGTCTGGAGAGACAAATGCAAAAACAACAATTGATGGACAGAATGCATAACAATGTCATACATTCACCCCAGTACAGAGATCTGGGCCTAAATCCATCGTTTTTTTGCTCACCATGCCAATCCAGTTTGGACCCAACCATATGCAAATCAGTCTTGACCCTGCGCCCAATGGGAACAGTCCAGCCTGAACTGCCAGGCCAGGTCCTCCCTGGACTGGAAACAAGCATCCTAGGACCGGTTTCGGGCTTTCAGCCAGGATAGCTTGACTCCAGTGGCATGGAGAGCACGGGACCCACGTCTGGGCATACCCGTCCCACTCGGGGTGACAAATGCAAAAACAACAATTGATGGACAGAATGCAGAACAATGTCATACATTCACCCCAGTACAGAGATCTGGGCCTAAATCCATCGTTTTTTTGCTCACCATCCCTTTGGTATCGCTTTGTTCGCCCTAAGTTGGCAGGGTATGCCCAGACGGGGGTCCCTTGCTCACTTTGCCACTGGATTCAAGCTAGCCTGGCTGATGACGGATGAATAGCCAGAAACCGGTCCTAGGATGCTTTTTTCCGGTCCAGGGAAGACATGGCTTGGCAGTTTGGGCTGGACTGTTCCCATGAGGCACAGGGTCAGACTGATTTGCATATGGCCATGTCTGAACTGGGGTGGTGGAGTGAGCTAAAGAATGATGATGGATTAAACCCAGATCAGTTGACTGGGGGTGAGTGTTTGATTGGCTCAAACGCTCCGTCCATCATCCCCTTTGGTATCGCTTTGTTCGCCCTAAGTTGGCAGGGTATGCCCAGACGTGGGTCCCTTGCTCACTTTGCCACTGGATTCAAGCTAGCCTGGCTGATGACGGCTGAATAGCCAGAAACCGGTCCTAGGATGCTTGTTTCCAGTCCAGGGAAGACATGGCTTGGCAGTTCGGGCTGGACTGTTCCCATGAGGCACAGGGTCAGACTGATTTGCATATGGCCATGTCTGAACTGGGGTGGTGGAGTGAGCTAAAGAATGATGATGGATTAAACCCAGATCAGTTGACTGGGGGTGAGTGTTTGATTAGCTCAAACGCTCCGTCCATCATACCCTTTGGTATCGCTAGGTCCGGAGAGACGGCTTCTTTGGCCGTTCTCTTCTCCAGGACCTGCTGGTGTGATATTGGTTCGCAGACCCACCTCCGGGGTTGGTATTGCTGGGGTATCTATTCTAAGGTAAGGAATCTATAACTAACGTATTTCTTTCAGATGAACAAGTTACTTACCTTCGGTAACGATATATCTGTAAGAAACATTAGTTAGTTATAGATTCCTTACCGCCCCACCCATCCTCCCCGTTCTGCGAACAGATTTCTAGGGTTAAGGTTATCCTTTCAGGGCCGTAGTTTTGTGCACCAGTGGTCTGTGTCTTGCATGGCTCTGCGTTTCTGGCGCGGAAAGTCGTGTACAGAACTGACGTCAGCGCGCGAGGGCGGCGTCTAAGTAGCTGCTGTGACGTCATCTCGGCGACCACGACGCCAACGATGGACGCAGAGCCGACCGACTCCACCTTCCGACGCGCAGAGGTACTGCTGACGAAAAAACTTTCCGGATCCAGTCTGACGCCTGGGGGTAACTCTAAGGTAAGGAATCTATAACTAACTAATGTTTCTTACAGATATATCGTTACCGAAGGTAAGTAACTTGTTCAACTGTCTGTCTCCCTTATTGTTGTTACTAAGCTCACCCCATAAGAGAACTACAGGCACTTTCGGATGAAACGCCTTACAGCCCTTTTTTTTCTGGACAAATTAATACTGAGGACCAGGGCGGCCTTCCTACCAAAGACTCCCTTCCACGTTGGCCAGTCGATTACTCTGCCGGCGCCTTTTTCTCCACCTCACCCCTCAAAAGAGGTGAGGATCCATCGATTTTACCCTAAGAGTTTTTACACTGGCCATACAGTAGACCATTGCGTGGATGGTCACCTCTTTGCGGGTTTCCATGGGGCAAAGAAAGGGGAAGATGTGCTAAAGAGTACCCTGCTGCCTTAAAAGTGAGGTCTGACCAGAATGTCACTGGACTTGCTCAGTTGTGCTGGGCGTCTTGGTCCGAGTTCTCTCCCAGACCCTCTATCTTTAGGAGGCATGGCTGTGCTATCTGTTATAAAGGTGAGAGATCTGCAGTTAACAGCATACCTCAGAACAACAAGTTACTTAACTTCATAAAACTCTTTCCTATAGCTACTATAACTGCCTTCCAATGCCCCGTCCTGTGGAGTGGCCTCTTTACCATTTCAAAGGTCCCAAATTTGGAATTCAGTACACTGTCTTGGACAATTTCTTCAACACTCCACATCTGAGGGCACAGAAGGAGAAAGATGCAAGAAACTGATGTCGGAGTGTTTGGGTTGTACTTGATTGGCTCCGCTACAACACTTCCGGGGCAGTATGAAGTCATTGCATAGCTATCCGGCACCACCTTTTGTCTCACTTGAGCATTGTAGGAAAAATTCTCTGGACCAAGTCTGACACCTGGGGATATTCTGGAGGTGAGGAATCTGCAGTTAGAATATCCACAAGAAAGAACGTTACCAAAGGTAAGTAACTAGTTCTTTGGCCCTTGGTACAATGGCAGAATACACTGTTTTGTGGTAATTATGACTGGGGAAGCCAGTACCTCCCCGAGTGTTGACATCACTCACTTCCAATATTTTACACCTAAAGGACATGACCAAATTATGTGCAGCAAATCAGTATCCTATTTTGCACATCTATGGCAACAGTTGTTGCAAGCAAGATCAATCTTGTGAAATAATGCATGAAGTTCTATGAAGAAGCTTAAACTGTGCAAGTCTAAAATTTGAATTACTCATGATCACCTTACTGTTAGCAAAAGTGTTAAGCCAGTCATTGTCTGGTAACAGTGTTCCACAATCCTCCTTCAATTTTGCCTAATTTAATATATACACTGCTGTGTTGGTCATTATAAAGTGCCCAGTCAAGTGTAGATACCAGGCACCCACCCAGTGTAATACAATCAGATGGCCTGCACGGTTATTCTGGGAGCTGTTACTAGTCAGGCACAGATCAGGAGCTGTCCTGTCTGCACCCTGAACAATGTCCTTGCCTCGTCGAGCATCATAAATTCAGTACCATTGTAAAGATTACCCATTACCAGACAACCACTTTCCACCTATCTAGTGGCAGCAGCATCCTGCTGCAACCTACGAAAAGCAGGCAGTCACCAAAGTGGTGCATCAGTAAAATAAATGGATTCTTCCCAGGACGCTATTCAGCACCAGCACCAAAACTCAAATGTACGCCAAATCAGGTGGAGAAATCCAGGGCCCACCTAAAGCTCAGTCATAAATTGGTGTTACAATTTATTAGAATCTCAGCTTCCCTCATACAGGTATTTCACCAAATGTTATTGAGAGGCCAGATAATAGCATTCAGAATCAGGCAAGCGAAGATTTTCTTGTTCACAAGGTGGTTTAACAGTGGCTAATTTGATCTTGGGGTGCAAACCTACTCATATCAAAGGGGTAAGCATAGATCCAGTTTACAGAATGTCGACCTGGGACCCAAACACATGATGCACTAGGGAAATATACATGCAGCACAGTCAATTAGCAAGTTCAACCCTCCCCGTCGGCAAGAGCGCCAGTGTAAGCCAGAAAAATATTAGTTGACAAATCATTTGCAAAACTCGACAAGCATTTGGATCAATATTACCTTAGAGAGTATTTGCAGCTTTAATGCCCAAGTACTTCAGAGCCCTAGGCTGCCATACTGGACCCAAACTTGTAAGTCCATGTCCCTCAAATCTCACTAAAGCTTTCATAGAGAACAGATAGGATTTACTCCAGTAAGTGCAGAGACCCGACGTGTCTCCAGACTCGATCATCTTGGGTATTGAGGGCATAGATCGCAGTGGTTCCCTGAAGTAGACAAACCTATACTGAGCATAAAGAAACACCACAAGCTTAGTATCCCTTGTGTGAATGCCCCTCTCTGTTAATCCTATTCTCAGTTTACTAGCCATAGGCTCCATCGCAAACCACAGTAGGGCCAACAGGCATCTCCAGCTTCAAATCTCAGACATTTCTTTGTCTGTTCTCACTCTGTGCATTTTTACAGTAGCTTAATCTGACTTAGGAAATGTGGGCCAGAGTTAAACATTTTGAAAGTTTTATAACAGAAAGTCTCAACCAACAGCATCAAAGGCCTTTTCAGATTTCAGACTGTTAAACAGAAAATAAGACCCCACACACGTAATTCGGAGTACACCAGACTGGGTGAGTCACCAGTGATGTCCTGGTGGCCACTCCTGTTCTCATTCTACCTACTGTCACTGTGCCAGGCCCAGTTGCATCCCATTGTGGCGTCTTCTGATTGATACTTCTTACAACAGATGTTTCACCTTTAGAATCCTCCCGGGCACAAGACTGCACCCAGAGAACTTTCTGCGATAGTTCTTGCACACCGGTAGGTGGCTCCATAGGACTCCGTTCCACCTCAAGATGTGACGACTGAGCCGTATGTAGGGTGCCGCCTTTGCCTGCTGATGTCAGTTCCTCTTTTTCCACACCCTTCAACACTAATGCAGAGCTCTGTTTTCAACTTTTTCAGAGTTTTACTAACTCTTCCCAAAATTATTTTCAGAATAATGTGCACTCTCTCCCTCTAGCAGCACGGATTTAAGCCATGACTCAAATGACAACCAAGGACTCACATGACTTATGTCTTTGGTGCTTTGGCTACAAACACCACTTGATGTCCTGCAATCAATGCTTCCTGATGCAACCACAGGACTTCAGTGAACCTGAAGCCAAGCTTTTTGTCGGCAAGCACAAGATACAAGGTTGCTCCTGTTCAGTCTTGAGGCCATTTCCATTTGCTGAAGTTGTGTAAGTCCTGTGCAAAGTTGAAATGCCATGCTTCGATGCAAGCATAAGAAGGTCAAATGAGAGTCAACTGTGACCCGCTGCTTCAGCACCAGGGATAAGACTCCAGCTTGATCTTCTGAATCGGGCCGGTTCCAAGATTAGAGTCAATGCGCCATAAATTTCCCTGGCCAACGTCAAATGGTTATATTTTATATTGTGCTGGTCAGGTGATTTTGCTCCTCTCTGCTGAGTCTAGCCCTTCAGGGTATCCATCTAGAGATTTTATGGTGCCATTCACTTTTCCTCCATCAGAAGTGGTCTTTTTTCCCAAGGCATCCACCAATTGGAGTGAGTTCTCCTTCAGCAGGGTGGCTATGGGAAGGAATCTCCCATTCTTCGGGGGTCAAGGTTTCCCGGATAAAGACACGCCTGACACAACCAGCCATCAACAGATTGGAATACAGGGTCTCCGCCCCAACCAGAATTATGAATTCCAGGTCTGCAAGAAACCATTCAACAACAAAATGCCTAGTTGGATGCTGTAGGTATCGAGAATGCTGTGCTGAGAAACTCTTTGACAGCCTGTTATTCATCTGATTTGCCTTTAGTATCAGCCTGTACGGTATGGAAGTCCAGAAAGGGCATGGGAATTTTTAGATGCTATGACTGCTCACCTTGCGTCCCACCCAGTTTACACTTGATAAGACCAAGGTGATGCTCTTTTTTGGGCAATGCCTCTGGTCACTTCCTCTAATCCAAGTCTGGACGATTATTCACTTTTTCTAGACAAATTCCAAAAGATGTTCTGTAGACCCATTCAGGAATACTCAGCGGAAGAAGCCCTGTGGCATGCAGCAAGGATCTCCAGAAGTAATGGCTTATGTCACTTGTTTTACACGATTGCCAATGGAAACACAATGGGCAGAGCAAACTCTTCTTATTCTGTTTCGACGTGGATTAAAGGAAGAAATTGAAGATGAATTGGTTCCTATTCCTCATTCTACTACGTTGAGTGAAACCACTTTACATATTGAGTTTAAAGCAAAGGAATCTGGAAAGGCAGTGTAGAGTGGGCAGTTTTCTACATTCTGTTAAAACTTCAGGGGAGCATATGCAAATTGGTGCAATTTGAGGGCCCTTGTTGGAGATGGAGAAACCGAGTCTTCAGGTTAAACGGTTATGTCTGTACTGTGGAGAAAAGGGTAATTTGATCAAGGATTGTCCTGTTCGCCCATCCAAGCCAACAGCAAATGCCAGAGTCCAACTCTTGAAAGGAAGGACAGATTGGATGCAAGCAGGCTCCCTCAAATATGGATGTCAAGGTTTATTCCTGAAACTGGCAATCAGTTGTTTTTAGTACCTGTCACCTTGCACTTAGGGCCCAAGGTTTTAACCATGGCGCTGTTGAACTCCGGAGCAGCAGGACATTTCTTAGACTCTAACTGGGCTATGAGTCATCAGATTCCAAGGGGTCAGACAACTAAGAAGTGATTCATGCAGTGTATGGCACTCCTTTAGTGTCCAGGCCCGTGGTAGTGTTGTTCTAATATTATGACTATATTCAACCACCAAGAAATTCTGAGTTTTAACTTGATTGCCTTCCCTAACCATCCAGTCATTTTGGGTCTTTCTTGGCTGTTTTTACAAAATCTGTACCTCAGCTGGGCAACTCGGACTATTGCTTTAAGTTGGCCCTCTTAGAGAACGGGAAAGCTCTGAGATACAGTTTATAATAGAAAATAGAAGCACAGGGAGGTGAGTGGACTCGACAGCTGCTAGTCACAGGTGCATGTTATGAGTCCACTCAGCAGCTGCAGTCCGGGCGGGGGGGGCGATGGGGGGGTGGGTGGGGGTGGGAGGCCTTGGAGTTTGCCAGTCCTCGCTTGGGTGCTGCTATGTAATGTAAATGGATTTGTAGAGTGCAGACTAATCACTCGTGATGGTCTATAGATGCTGAGTAGGTGCAGATGGTCCGGAGCATCAGTTGAACAGCCAGGTCTTAAGTTTCTTGCAGAATGTTGTGAGCGTGGTGGCTGTTCTGATGTCCTGGGGTAGGGCGTTCCAGGTCTTTTTTGCTAGAGAGGTGAATGAGCGGCCTCCTGTCCTGTTTCTGTGAATGTGTGCGAGTCACAGCAAGGTAGATCAGCGGTTTTGTGTTGGCTTGTGTAAGTGCAGACGGCGGTTGAGGTAGGTGGGTCCAATGTGATGCAGCGCTTTGTGGGCAAGGGTGAGTATCTTGAAGTGGCAGCGTTGCTGGATGGAGAGCCAGTGGAGTTTCCGGAGGTGAGGCGTGATGTGGGTGCGGCGAGGTAGGCTGAGAACCATTCTCCTGCACCAACAGACATCTGACCCAGCAGTCCTGGCAGCTGGATGGGGCATGACGGCCCAAGAGGGGTAGTCACAACTCATTTGCTCAAGGGAAACCCTGCTATCTTATGGACCATGTTGGCCTAACGTACTGAACTGTTTATCTCTATATATAAGCAGCCCCTCCCAAATCTTACAAGCGAGAATTCACATGAATCACTCCCCAGGTCAGATGCACGCCACATTACTGTGGGGAAGAGAATCCGTATCATACCCGCCCATTGTATAGTACAAGGTAGAATAATCAGCATTAGTGGAAATAGGTGCTACACCCTCGCAAAACGGTGCTCCTGCCCCCCCCCCACACGCATGGTGCTCATTGGTATTATTTTAACTGCCCACGTATGGGACTGTTTGTGTTGATTACTGGAGTTGGGGTATTTGCTGACGATTAGGGTTGGCGTGGGGTGGGTATAGTTTTGGTTATCTTCTATTGATATGTACACAGCTACAGTGCAGGACACACACACCGACACAGAGTCTGCAATGTCCAGAAGATTGAGTGACACATGCGGGACACAGTCAGGTAACGAGGACATGCTGTGACTCACTATGCCGAAAATAACTACCTGGAATGTCTGTGGGGTGAACAACCCCCGTAAAGCACAACAAGTGCTAGCATACTTAGACCATCACAGAGGGGATGTGGCTCTGCTGCAAGAAACACTGTTCTCCATTGCACCCACCTTCCTATTCCACTACCTTCGGTCCTCAATGGTATTTCTAGTCATACTCTGCCTTTTCTAGAGGGGCAGCTTCCCTGATCAGGAAGATTCTCCGGTTTACTTTAGTTGACCACATTGCTGACACTGAAGGGTGATCATTGTTACATGAATACTTGAGGGTTGACTACTGCTGGTTAATATCTACAGCCCTAACGTGGACGACTCCTCCTTTGAAGAGGTGTTACTATACTTGCCAACTTGTGAAATGTTTTCACCGTGTGAGGAGATGGTGGGGCCTTAAAAGGGGCGGGGCTTAGTGCCAAGCATAGCCCAAGGCACTTTTAAACTCGCCGCCCACCAACACCCCACCAAAAAGACCCATCCCCAGCCAACACCAAAAACAAACCGTTTGAGACTGCCGCCAATGTACTGACTAGGTTTCACACCTCGTAATGGGCATCGGCTAAGTAGAGCCCCAAAAAGTTAGCTGGAAACCTGCTATCTGTAGGGGTTTCCAGCTAATTGTGTGCACACTATGTGATATCTGCTCCTCACCGCGTGACTGTGTGATGGAAGCCGATATCTTATGACACGCATTGGCACCGTGTAAGTTGGAAGGTCTGGTGTTTCATATGTGTTCCACGTTTAAGGACTTGCCCATGATATGGGGAGGGACTCTAATTTAACACTTTCTGCATGTTAGATAGAACATCTCAGATGGCACACCCCACCACACATGTGAGTGCTGCCCTTACCCACATAATACAATTGTGCAAACTAGTGAATCCCTGGATGGTAATACACCAGACAGATACAGAATACATGTTCTACTCCCCGGTACATAATATTTCCTCCTGGATTGGCATGTGGATGCTTTCCTGTATTCAGATGAATTAAGTTAAGGAGGTTACGATTCTGCCCAGGACTTTATCCGACCACTCCCTGGTAGTGCTAGTGCTGTGTGACCTGGCCCCACCCCCCATGATTCTATAGCGGGCACCTGAAAGGCACGGAACTCAGGGATGCCGCTTATAGAACTGAAATTAGGGAGGCTATGATGAAATACTTCTAGCTAAACGGGAATACGGTTGATGATGTGGGGATCCTTTGGGAAGCCTTTAAAGCGTATATACGGGGTATGTGTATGTCCAAGAGCACGGGGGTTCTCAAAGCAATATGCAACTGATTAGACTGGCTCGAGCCCAAGAGTAAGGTGCTGGAGACTGAGCATGTTCTCTAAGGTAGTCCGGCTACGCTTGCCAAGATTCCGTTGACTTTTACCAAATTCTGCGAAGAGGCTGAAAGGGAGATCCTTTCCCTGGGCAGGGGAGCCTGTACCTGACAATTTGGGGAAGGGAATAGACCCAGCAAAATGCTGGCCTGGGTTGTTAAAACCCCTTGAGACTCCAGGTGGATTACGTGTATCCACTCACAAAGGGATGAGATCACCATGGTGCCAAATTATATTAGAGCTGTGTTTCAAGGGTATTAAGAGCAGTTCTACACCTCTAAAACTTACCTGGATGTAGCTACTATAGGTATATATTTAGATCAGGTGGTATTAGCTTGGATCAAGGTAGAAGTCGGGGAGCTTCTCAACTCCCCACTGACGCAATAATGACCCTAACCAGTTCTAATGCCCCAGGCAGTGATGGGTACCAGTAGAGTTTTACTAAGAGTTCATAGTCTTGCTGGCCTCCAGATTATTGTAGCTTTATGCTGCATATCTAGGGGCAACCTACCCCCACAACGATGGAGGCGGTTATCACAGTGTTATTGAAACTGAACAGAGATCCCACACAATGTACATCCTACCGGACATTGTCCCTCTTTAATGCAGATAAAATCCTTGCAAAATTACTGGCACAGCATGTCCAACCCCTTATGCAATACCTAGTCTTCCTGGAAGAGACAGGATTTATACTCCAATGATTTACAGCCTTGATGTTGATGCACTGCACCAAAGGGTGGACCCAAACTTACTGTCAGTGGTGTTCCTTCTGGACGCTGAAAAAGCATTTGATGCATTGTTGTGCCGTTTAGGAGGGAGGTCCTTTAGCACTTAAGCAGTGGCAGCTATTTTCATTGATTTGTTATACATCACTCCTACTGCCAGAATCGGGATCAGTGGAACATACTCGGACACCATTGCAGTTGGTAGAGGCACCCGCAAGGTTGTCCCCTGTCCCTGCTACTGTTGGCGCTCACCACTGAACCCCTGGCATGCTTTGTGACCTGCATTCTCATCACGGTTTATAGCAAGGGAATAGCTCCCTGGTGATCTCGATATATGCTGATGGGATTCTTTATATTCAATGGCATGAGGAAAATCTATTTCCCATCGTCCAAGAGGTTATATGATTCAGGGGCCACCCGGGGTTACGCATCTACTGGACAAAATCTGAGGTTCTCCCCCTTACAAAGAACGAGTCTGCTCCGGTTATGGACTATCCACTGCAATGGAGCCCAGATGGAGTTAAATATCTGTGTGTGTGGGTCACCCGCAACTTTGAGTTAGTCAGGTGCAATTTCAGCACAGCAATGGAGCATTGACTACCTGCGTTGACCCCCTGATCTGTATACCACTTTCTAAGATGGGGCGGATATCCCTACTAAAGATTGTAGTGCTGCCAAAGTCTCTATGCCTATTTGCTAACATCCCAATATGACTACCCCAGGTGCTGTTCGGCCAACTCCAACAAAGGCTACTCAAATTGATATTGAGGGGGGGTGGCAGGGGAGGACAGCCAAGGCTCTGCTGGGAGGTGCTCACGCGACCCATGCGGGAGGGAGTGCTGGCAGCACCGGATCCATATATGTATTACCTCAGGTGCATCATTTAAAATATTGAGCCATGTCTCAGATGACACCAGTACATGTCAGGGTAGAAAGGGCCGTCGTTCACTCTAGGTCGTTGCTGGGAATGCTTGGCATAAGACCACTTTCTGAAAGGAATGATGTAGATATAGCCATCTTGACCTGCTGCGCCTGGTGGAATATGGCTAAAATTTTGAACACTGGTCTGCCATACTCGCCCGTACTGCCTCTTGCAGAGAATCCTTTACTCCCGCCAACTAAAGAAAAAATAGTGAAGAAGCTTTTGCATCAAAGAGGGATGTATACCCTTGGCAACCTTTTTCAGGGAGACTCCTTTATATCACTGCAGAGTTTCCAAGATCGGGAAGCTGACGCGCCAATGGCGGCGATGTGTTACAATAGATTACGCTCGGTGACTAAGGCCACAATTACGGAGTTCCCCAAGCCGCTGCCAGAGGTGATCATGCTCACAGCCTTTATTCAACGGACAGACATAGGCCACTCTATTTCATTCCTCTAGTCAACGCTTCTATCTTGTCACACAGGCTCTATCAGTAGCTAAAAAAAATTGGAGCAGTCCCTGGGAGGTCAGCTTTCTGAAAAAGCATGGACATACTGTTGCTCCCAGGTGAAGTGCCCTTTAACTATAAGCATCAAATAATATATATTTTAAGTATTTACTCCAGCATTACTACACCCCGAAAGAATAGCCACATTCAATCCCAAAGAACAAGTAGCGTGTACACGATGTGGTCTTTCGGACGTGAATTTCTTACACATGGCATGGCAGTGTCCTAAGGTACTAACGTATTGACAATAATTATTTGCCAAACTAGCTGAGATAGTGGGGATGCCTGTTGCCGCCTCTGCTCATATAGCACTGCTAGGAAACCCATCACAATTCCCATCATTAATTCGACACCTGGCGTCCATGGTGTTAGTGCTGGTCAAGTGAAAGGTGGTGATGGTCTGGATGCAGAAGAGACTGCCAACAATGGACAAATGCGGGGGCGTGGCCAACAGCATGGCCGCTTAAGATGTGCTTTCGCCGAGCTCCGGCCAAAAGCTTCATCCGAACACTTATCCGGCAGTCCGAAGGCCCGGACTAAAACTGTTCTTGCTCCAGAAGGGAGGTGGACACCTCGGCGATATCTGTGGGGGCAATCGGGAGGCATATCGGCCTCGGAAACGCTGCAGTTGGCTCCGAGAGGCTCCGTAGACACCTCACCAAAATGGCGCCCGCCCGACCCTGCGGGACTGCGATGCCCCCCTGGGGATACGGGACTCCTCGCCGCCGCCTCCTGGGGGACGCCGCCCCCGCTGCCGCGCGGCCTGGCGGCAGTTGCGCGGGCTGACTGACGGCGCCCTGGACTGGAGAAGAAGGTGAGCCGGCTGCTGCGGGTGGCCGCGCCGCATGAGGGGCCTGATCGGCGGCAGACATGGATGAAGACGGGGGTCCCCAGGCTGGCCCCTAGGGGAATGACTGCTTTGGGGACACAAGCGGCTACCGCTGCTGCGGCGAGATCACCTGCGTCTCCGGGCTGCACCCTCACCCCCCCCTGAGTGACGCTGGGGTTGGGCCCGGTCGGGCTCGAGACGAGTTACGCCCTCCACCTTTGCTGCCCTGTGGGGCCCTGTGCGGCGGACCGGGGCAGGGACTGTGATCCTGTGGGGTACTGAGGGGCCCTGGAGCACGTGTGAGCCTACTGAGGACCGCCTTCCCACGCTGGCTATGCGGTAGGGGGCTGGAACTGTCTTGCTGTGGCTGCGGCACCCTGGTAGGGCAGAACCTCCCTGATGCCCTTTTGACTGAGAACTAGCGGTGCAGGGATCCAAGCTTGGCCTAAGCCGCTCCGCTCATTCTGACCCTTCTATCCCCCTGTAGCAGCTGAAGCGGAGGGGCTTTTCCCCCATCGGATTAGGCCTACCGTCCCAGACTGGACTGTACCCCTCCCTTCTCCACCAGTTGTGGGCCCCGAATTCCTGAACACGCCGGAGGGGTTATTGCTGCCTCGCCTGGGCTGGGGCTACGACACGTACGACCGGCGCGATGTCCTGTTGAGCGGGGCCGCGCATGAAGGTTGCCCCACCGTAGGAGTGAGAAGGGACCTCCCCTGCCACACGGGTGGTCAGACCCTGCTTGCCCACCACTATCCCTGTGGGTCGTCACTGCGTTCCCGGCCATGGGCAAGGATAAAGACCTGAAGCCACCGCGCCAGGGGAAAATGGACCGTTACACCAAGGTAATCACTCCTCCCCCGGAGGATCGACCGACTGGTCGTACCGACACTGATACTCTTCTCCAGGCGATCCAATCCTCCAGGACGGCACTGGAGGGGAAAATAGGAGAAGTGGGCACGGAGGTGACGCTCTTGAGGAAGGACCTGCGCAACCTAGCCGCCAGAGTCACGGAATCGGAGACCCGGCTGGGTGAGGCTGAGGATTCGCTTCAGGATCTCCGCAAGGGGATGGCAGACCTTCAAGCCTCAAACAAAGACCTCCAGTGGCGCGTCGATGATGCAGAAAACAGAGCGAGGCGAAACAACTTACGCTTTGTGGGGTTTAGAGAAGGCATTGAAGGAACAAGTACATCGGACTTCCTTTACTCATGGCTCCAGCGCCCTTTCCCGGCGGATAAATTCTCCACTTGCTTCGTCATAGAGAGGGCTCACAGGGCGTTGACGGCGAGGCCCCCCCGGGTGCGCAGCCGCAACCCATCATAGCCCACTTCCTGAACTTCCTAGACAGGGACGTGATCCTCAGAGAGGCCAGGAAACTTAGGGACATTAGACATGAAAACGCACGTATAATGATCTTCCCTGACTACAGCAGGGAGGTCCAAAAACAAAGGCGCACCTATGACTCCGTGAAGGCGAAACTCTGGGACCTTAAAATCCAATACATGCTTCTATTCCCTGCGAAATTGAAGGTAATATTCATGGGAAAGACTCACTTCTTCCAAACACCAGAGGAAGCGTGGCAATGGATCGAAGAACATCCTGATGGAAGCTTTGCCGCGGACCAGTCAGTCATTTGCGGAGAAAGACCCCAAACTCCTTGGATTTCAGAGGATGCTGAGATCCCGGGGTAACCGAAGAGAACGTCTGCAGGGGGCAACGCCGTATGCCACGAAAGGGAGTGGACGCGTTCGGAGAAGTGGACGATTGCTGGACTCCAACTTGCCGGTGGGTTTGCGCAACAACCGCATCCTTGGCCGTCGTGAACCCTGCACCGAGACGGACACTAGGGAGAGCACGTCCGGAGAAGAAGAAGGCGGTGACCCCTCACAGCATCCCTTGGTTGCTGCAATCGTAGCAATGGAGCAAGACGCAGCCCCGGAAACACTTGCCTCGCAGGGGGAAGCCCCTGATTCGAACTCCTGAACACGGGCCTTGGAGACTTGCCGTGGGACCAGATTACAACGGCTGAGTTTGGTGTTGGGCGCCTCCCCCCCCTACACCACCTATTCGACCTGCAGAGCAACTGACAGGTTGCATTCCAGAGCAGGTGAAAGGCCAGAAGAGGCCTAAGACTTGGACATTTGCTTTTCCTTCTCCCTCCTCTTTTCCTTCTCTTTTCTTCCCTGTTCTGTCTCCCTCACCTCTCCCCTGTGTTTTTCCTCTTTTTCAGTCTTCGGTTTCGTCCTTTTATTTCTTTTTATTGTTTGCTTTCTTTCTTGGGGTCGTTTGTGGCGCTGCAAGAGTTTGAACTTGTAACGTAAGTTTTGGGCTGGGGTCGGCGACAGACCTCTACCACCCTTATGCACAACCTCGGAAGTATTATCCTGGATGAGGATGTGGAAATGGGGGGGGGGGGACGAGAGGGGGTTTCAATCATTTATGTTGTTCTTGTTATTTAAGTTTCTGTTGCAGTTCAGTCACAGAGTCCGCAGAACATACACAACCAACCATACCCCTATGTCAGGGTGCTACATTATTGCATACACATACATACACCACCACTTCACTATGGCCTCCCATGATGAGTTCAGGGAATAGTCCCTTCACGGCCCTAACCTGGAATGTTAATGGCCTTGGAGTCAAAATTAAAAGAGGGTTGGTGACGTCTTTCATAAAACGCACTCACCCGGATGTGGTACTGTTGCAGGAAACACATCTCAAAGGCACTAAATGTGGGTTCATAGCACGAGGGGCATACACCGTCCTGGCGCATGCGGGGTACACCTCCGGCTCTAGAGGAGTCGCCATCCTGATTAAGAAGTCGCCTCCCTTCAGTGTGAAACGTACGTGGATAGATCCCCAAGGCACCTTTGTGGGAGTGACAGGGTCATGGGGCAGGAGGAATGTTACCATCCTTTCGGTCTATGCCCCGCCGAAACTACAAAACAGGACGCTAAACAAAGTGACAGATATATTATTGGAGACACTAGGCTCGACACACATTATCGGGGGTGACTTCAATGACGTGATGCATATCCCCATAGACCGCTCGGGGGACCATGTCCAATCGTCCCCTGTTACACAACTGGCGCGTCTTGCTGAAACACTGGGTCTGGTGGATGTATGGAGACACCTGCATCCGGGGGAACGACAATACTCATACTATTCAGGTGCCCATAGGGTCTCCTCGAAATTGGACTATGTGTTCCTCCCGAGTGGTGCGATACAAGACATACACGAAGCGGAATACATGGCTAGGGGTTTGTCCGATCATTCACCCCTGTATGTATGAGTAGGAGAGCGGACCCGGATGGGGCATATGGGCTGGAGATTGTCGGCATGGGACCTACAGAATGAGGCGGTGCTCAAGGGCATCTGAGCTGATACAAAAGTCTTTGCTGAAAATTTGGGTTCGGTGCAGTCAGGGGTGGTGATCTGGGAAACGTATAAAACGGTCCTGAGTGATAGGGCTCAAAACCGGGTAGCATGGGAAAGGAGGAAGGACCAGGAAGAACTAACTACACTGGAGGCCCAGATTCTTACCCTAGAGAGACGGAACATCATGCAGAGAGATCCCCAGGTCCTGCGACAGCTAACTGATGTACAACATCACTATAGGGCCCTGGCCACTCAGGCGGCCAAGGCACAGGCGACCTTGCATAGGTTGTATGATGTGAGGGACAAGTCAGGTAAGCTCCTGGCATGGCTTAGCCGTAGAGAAGTAGAGGCCCGATGGGTGACCAGTATTATAGATGACCAAGGGATAACACAGATGCATGATAAGCACATAGTGCAGACTTTCGCGTCCTACTATCAAAACTTCTATGATGCCCGGACCCTGTGTACGCCCTCGGCCATTACAGAATATTTGGTGGAGATTCATACCCCACTATTAGAGGAGACTGATAGGGAGGGGTTAGACTCCGACATTACTGTTGACGAAATTAAAACGGCTATAACCCAATTACGTCCCGGGAAGACCCCAGGTCCAAACGGCCTACCTGCAGAACTCTATAAGAGGTGCACGGATCTCTTTAGTCCCCACCTTTTGAATCTTTCAGGATGCGTCTCAGGAGGGAATCCTTCCCCTGGACCTACGTATGGCCACGATCATCCCTATCCATAAACGGGGGAAGCCCCCAAATGAATGTGCATCAAATCGCCCAATATCCCTTCTCAATATTGAGGTGAAGATATTGGCTACTATCCTTGCCACGAGACTTCGCCAAGTAATTACTACTTTAGTACATCAGGACCAGTCAGGATTTTTGCCCGGCCAGGCGACTAGACTGAATTTACGCAGGACCCATAACTGGTTAATGGAGGTTAAGGACCGCGACACCCCGCATCTGCTCCAGTCACTGGACGCGGAAAAGGCGTTTGACGCGGTCCACTGACCCTTCCTTGAGGCAACCTTGATTACATTTGGTATAGGCCCCAATTTCCGGAACTGGGTGGGACTCCTGTATAAAGATCCCCGGGCGAGGGTTGGGGTCAATAGTCAGACCTCCGGAGACTTCCCTATCAGACGAGGCACCCGTCAGGGCTGCCCTCTATCCCCGCTGCTCTTTGCTCTCACGATAGAGACACTGGCTTGTGCGATTAGACAGTGCCCTGAGATCCGGGGGTTCCGCATTAAACCAGCGGACACTTGGGAAGAAAAGATCTCTCTATATGCGGACGATATCCTTCTCTGTATTATGCATCCGGAAACCACGATCCCCACCTTGTTTTCTACCATGGACACCTATGGGATTAACTCGGGGTACACCATTAACTGGCACAAGTCAGTAATATATAGCCCAGGTGGCCTACCCTTCCAGGGCCCCTTCAGATAGCCCATAATGGGTTCACATACTTGGGAATTTACCTCACTACCGATAAGAACCTTTGTTACCAGAGAAATATTAAACGTATACTTACAAATTTTGTAGAAGACGCGCAGCGATGGAAATCCCTTCCTCTCACTATCCTAGGCCGGGCTGCCATGTTTAAAATGATTACCTTGCCCCACTTCCTGTATGCACTACAGAACACGTATTTCCCCCTTTCGCGACTAACCTTCCGAGAGATTGAGGCGGAATTACGCTCCCTCCTATGGCTTGGGAAATAGCCGAGGATTGCATTGAGTACTTTGCAACGCAATCAATATAATGGAGGGATATCGCTGCCGGACATTGAGGCCTACTACTGTGCGGAACAGCTAACCCCAGTGAATGATTGGATACATGCCCCGGGGGACCACCCCACCTACAGACTAGAGAGGGAAACTATGGCGGGGCGTACCTGCCTGCACTATCTATATGGAGGACGGGGTAAGGGGAGACTTCTCCCGGCTACCCAAGCCACGATAGAGGCGTGGGGGAAAGCAACGAAGGCAATGGGGTGGGATCGTAAACTTACTAAGCAGACGCCCCTTTGGCACTGTGCTTGGCTAAAAGACATCCAAAAATTGAGGGGCTTTGAGGGCTGGGACGCCATAGGTATCTCTACCATAGGGGACATCATTGCCAAGGGTAAACTCAAAAGCTTCCACTCACTACTGACAGACTTTGCACTACATACCTCCCAGTTCTTCAAGTACGCTCAACTTAGACATGCCTGGCAGGCAGAGACCTTAACCTCCTCCTCGTTGCCAGAATATGCGCCGTTGGAGGGGCGCCTGCTACAAGAGCACATGCCTACCAAGGCGGTATCGCTCACTTATCGGACCTTGAATAACAATGCACCAGACAGGTTGGGCAAGTTGAGAGATACCTGGGAAGGAAATTTAGGCGTACTCGAAAACATAGATTGGGAAGCAGCCCTGATGCACCATAGGGAGGTGGCGATTAAATCCCGCCTTCGCCTCATTCAATATAAAATATTCCACAGAGTCTATTATGACAGGGCCAGACTTCACCAAATGGGCCGAGCCAGCGACCCTAGTTGTCAGAGATGTGGCTATGAGAGGGGAGACTTTTATCACACCATCTGGGACTGTACTAAAATACAGGCCTACTGGAAGAAGGTTTTGTGGGAACTGAGCAAGGTTTTAGAGACGACTATACCCTTGAACCCTAAATTTATATTGCTGGGCATACCCGGGGATGTAGATCTGGGCCGACCACAGCTCATCTTTACTATGTTAGCCCTGGTAGTAGCGAAAAGGGACGTAGCAAGAACCTGGGGTGCTACGACCGCTCCTCTGCTCCGAGAATGGAAGGCAGGGATGGATATGTGTTTGGCAGCTGAACGGGTTACCTATAAGGCGAGGGGGTGCCCGAAGAAATTTTGTAAGGTATGGGGCAAATGGAGGACCTATTATGGCCTGGATGTTGGGATGGGGAATGTCTAGATGACCCTGGAGGGATCCTTCCTTTAAACCTAAAGATAAGTATTGGTTCCCTAGCATTCAAGAGAAGGAGGAACCCTGAGATACCACAATGGGGATGTGTGGACAGATTGAAACTGATTTTTCAAGAGGCCCGCCGTGGCTGTGACGCGGTATTGTATGATGTATGGCCTACAAATGTATGTTACTGCATGACTGTAACCGATTTTGTTGTGGTTCTTTTTCTTTTGTTTGGCAAAATACAAATAAAAACATTTATTTAAAAAAAAAAAATGGACAAATGCCTAAAAGACATGACGTACTGCTGTGAATGGGTGGACCACTATGTACCATATCCGGAAACGAATCACAAAGATTTATAGGATCCATTTCACCCTATTTGCAGCGCTCGATGAGCCCTGCTTCTATCTTACGGGCAACGTGCTCAGCCACATGCACTCCTGGACAAAAGACCAACTGGTCATAATGCATTGTAGGGGTCGTTTTACGGTTATCGTTCTAATAATGCACTGCTCTGCCTTATTGCACTGTAACGCTGTATCGTTTTGTATGCTTCTTTTTTGCAAATCCAATTAAAAAAAAAACAGTCCTTCACTGTCTCCTCCTCTGCTATCACAACTGCCAAGCCGCTTTAGTTTGTTCTGCAAGGCTTATGTCAGGCTGGTGGTCCCCATCCAGGGATCAATTATGTCCGGGAAAGGGGTCTTACTGATCTCTCCAAGGGGCTAGGTCCTACCTGCACATCTTCATCCTATGCCAGAACGAATTTCAGAGGAGCACTTGACCATCCTGTTGCAAAAGGTGAATGTTTTACTTTCTAAGGATGCCATAGAAAAGGTCTTGACTTTGAGAAAGGGGAGAGATCCTACTCATGCATCTATCTCATCCCAAAAAAACATAGAGGCCACAGGCCTATCTTGGACCTTCGCCCGTTGAATCCCTTTCTGCGGTAGAACAAATTCAAAATTTCCATGCTGGCCCACATCCTGTCCTTCCTGGACACTGGATGGTGTCACCGGACTTGCAGGACTTGTATTTCCATATACCCATCCTGCAGTTCCATAGACATTACCTGTGGCTCAAGGTGGGCCAGAAACACTTTCAATTTGCCATGCTCCCCTTTGGACTTACCTGGGCCTCTCGGGTGTTCACAAAAGTGATGGCGGTGGTTGCTTCCCATCTTCGGAGTTCAGGAGTGCATGTATTCCTGAACTTCAACAACTGGCTGCTAAAGGCTGCTAAGGTGGGTTTTCCGCTGACAGTCAGGGACCACCTCAGGACGACAGCCTAACTAGTCTTGACATTATTTGACTTCACCAACAACAAACCTATGTTCCACCTAAGCCAGAGTCTTAGGTGGAACTTTTTGATGCCGAGACCCCCCCCCCTTGGTACTCCTCATCATTGACAACAATCGACAACCATAAACGCCCCCAATTCCCGCAGCAAAACATTTTTACATTAGGGAAATAAATTACAGTGTTTAACAAACCAAAGGTCAGGGAGCGTGGGGGCATGGTCAGAGGTGTAGCTAAAAACAAAGGGCCTCATTTATGAGGCATTGGCGTAGGGCAGCGCCACAAGTCTTTTTGCTGTGCTGCCCTACGCCAATGTGAAATGACAGGAATGCACCTTATTTATGAAATATGGTGCATTCCTGTCCTTTCCCACTGCGTTGGCGCACAAATTGCTGCCAGCACCAACATAGGCAGGATTGTTTTTGTGCAGGAAGGGTCACCTTCCCACACAAAAACAATCCTGAGAGGGGTTTTCCTCTTTCTAGGTGTGCTGCAGAATGCAGCACACATTGAAAGAGGAAAAAACGAGGAGAAATGAAAACATTTATCCTTATTACGCCTGCTGTGGTGAGGTGTAAGGTTTTGGTGCTGCCCCATGTTTACATGGTTTTGCAAATCTGGGGCAGCATCAAAATCAATGGGTGTGGCCTGGGAACACCCACCAAACGCCCACTGAATGCCTCCTTGACGCAGAGTAAGGCAACGCAGTGACTTGCCCTGCCTTGCATTACTCCATATCTATGAGGCCATGCAAAGCCACGCAGGGTGACTTTGCGTCGCCTCATAGATATGATTAAGACGCTTGTGCCGCCAGAGCTTCAAAAAAAGTTACACTCCGGCGGTGCTACATATAAAATAATGGGTAGCTTAAATGAAAAATAAACGGAAATTGTTGTTACTCAGCGGGAAATGCATTATAGTACATTATGAAACCTCTATTATTTAATGCACTGCAGAGGTCTGTGTGTAACCAGAGAGCCATAGAATTACATTTGGTTGGTGCAGTGGAGAATAGTGACTTGTGTATTTTTAGTGCTACGAGGTCACCACCTGTGACAGAAAGCACTGTGAATGTGTAAGTTTATACTTGCATTGCACACATTATAAGATAGACTGCTACAAACTGTGCAAATAGTTTTAGGTTAAAATGGAGCTTCCAAAATGTAGATTTTAGTAACACCAGACCATAAGTAACGCATTCTTTTTTTGCATAACTGTCCCTTTCACACTTCCTAAGGGGTACTAAGCGCTGTGTAAATACAGTTATGATTAAAAGCACGCACTTCACAGCCAAGTTGTTAACTCTTTCCAATACCACTAAAAACAAGCATTGGCATAGCCAATAGGTCTCGCATTTGGGACCTTATAAGTTTAGCCATGCATTTTTGACATTGCAAATAACAAATGCCTTTTATTTTTGTTTTCATTTTTAAAACATAAATAAAAGGTATTGTCATTTACAATGCCAATAGCTTAAACTCGCTTAAATGCGAGACCTATTGCATTGCAAATGCTGGTTTCCCTTTCCTGTCAGGAGCACAGAGAAAGCGCTATGGCAGGCAGAGAGTGCGTGACACAAATGTTGTGCACTGGCCTGCAGGAGCAGGTCACTGGCAGTGAATACTTCGAGTCTCACTAGACCAGTCCCACCTGAAGCCCTCTGAGGAATCGGGTTTTTAAATGCAGGGAGGCGGGAGACTAGCCTTGAAATCTGTAGTCTCCTGTCTGAATCGGGAGGGTTGGCATGTATGCAGTCATCGTTGTTGAAATGTCACTCATAATTGCACTGAAATTCTGAAAATGACACAGATAGCAATTTGAAACCTTGGTAGCTATGAACAAGCTGTAGCGCTACTTAACTTGGTCCCCAAAATACAAGACGTGTTAGCAGACTGCTTCATCAGCAAGCAATGGGCTCACGAAGTGGTAGCTTTTTGTGAGGTCAGAACTGAAAATGCCGTAGTGCCCTGCATCTTGGAAAGCAGACAGCCCTTATCTAGATGCATCTCTGCTTACCCTACAATCAGTGCTTTTAAATAGCCCGGTACTGTCCGGTATGGAGTACCAGCACTTTTTTATTTTGAAAGGGAGAGTACCTGCACTTCTCAAGAGTGACGTAACACTTTTAATTGGAGAGTACCCGCACTTCTCAGAAACAAGCAGGTACTCTGGCAGAGAGTACCTGCACTTCTGTTTTTCCATTTCAAGCACAGCCTACAATCACTGGTCTGTCTAACTGAAATTATGATGCACACTATTTGTAAATACAAAGCTATACACCTGCTGAGGTAGTCGCGAATAAATCATCACATACATACACGAAATAAAATAGTGACGTATGGACTTTTACTGACATTCCCGTTGTGGTGATGGGCTCTCCGTCCTCCGATGTGACAGCTCACGCACGCTATGTTACATTAACAGCTTGCAAGCTGCAGGCCTCCACTGCTCCTATCGAACGCTGACGTAGTGCGCTCATTTCACTTCACAATGAATGTTTTCCGTCTCTTCCTTTTTTTCTGTCATCAGTGGAGAGCATGATTGGCGTTTAACCCGCCGCTGACCTCCATAGAAATCCGCTCTTTCGGCAGAGGGTCTTTTAATGGGAAGGGCTCGTAGTCTGGGGCGGGCAGGGAGGGGAACGCGGCGCTCATTCTACCCCCAAGACCGTCGCTAGTAAATACGTCAGTGTTGCAGTCTTTGATTGAATAAGCCAGGCTCTCTCATCTTTCTAATCCCAATGCATTTTTAATGGGCCTGTTTTTAACTCTGGCTGAATCCGAGCAGAGTCAAATTTAGCTCTGCAGGGTGACGCAGCTGAAGACATGCTCGTATTATTTTTGGTCTTGCTAACTTTATTGGCCACGCCCATCTAGTTGTGCAAGCCTGCACGACGGTTACAACCAAAATAAACCATTGGATAAAAGGTAGCGTGTAAGGCCGGCGGTGACAACCAAAGTAAACCACGGCAGCATAGGGAGTTGGTCTACTGTGGCCTGGTTTCAGGATTGGGGCCAGGTAAATGTATCCTGCTTTATACAACGTGCACGTTGTACGCCAATCCCATTTTGACGTCACAGCAGCCCGCAGTGTCGTACAAATATAGCTGCCGAGTATTTCAGCTTGCTTATTTGTGGCATTTCTTTGTTTTCGCGTGTGCCTACGTGTGACCTTTCATTGCTTTCAGTGTGCTTATTCCATGCCTTACGTGATCACGGATCAGCGGAATGCCCTACTGCCAGTGTAATCAGGCGCGAGCTATGCCGTTGTGAGTCTATGACCCACACAAACCGCCCCGGTTTAATCACTACCAATGACTGCCCTGCAGAGTCCCTCCCGTTTCCCCTCGCTCCTCACCCTGACACTCTAGCTCTCAGCGCCCGGCAACAGCTGCCATGAAACCAACGATCCCTGCCGCAAAGCAGGCGACGGAATCCTGGCCGTGACGTCACAGCGGAGCTCTACGACCTGCGAGGGACTAAAGGGGCAGCGCGCGAGCTTAGGCCTCGTGTCCCGCGAGAGCGAGCAGGTCGTCGCGAGACAGGATGTTCCATTGGAAGGCGACAGGGGGCATTGTAGTGGGAGGAAACAAGGGCACTGAGGCAAAGGTGAAACAAGCGCGGCCCCGCGGCCGCGAAAGTTAAAGTGACGCGCAGCCATGCGCCAACAGTTGTCTATTGCCACTTGTGCACGTTTGGCGTTTACCTTACAGGAGCGAGCAGCGGCAGGCGCGATAATTGCTAACAGATGGCGCTGCTGCTCGCTCCCGCAAGGGAAACGCCAAACGTGCACGAGTGGCAATAGAGAACAGTGCAAAACATGCACGAGTTTGACAAAAGTCCTGAGCGATGCCAAGAGGTCCCTCCTAAGCAGCGCTTGCGCGCTGCGTAGGCGAGACCAAAAAAACAACCCACATCTTTGCCATCACAATGCTTGGAGTGATTCAAGCAATTAAAGCCAAAACTGCTCCCAAGCACCCTTTACATTTGCAGATTAACTCCTAGCGCACATTTGCATTTCATCCAGGCAAGCAGGCACCCTGGCACAAAGGCTTGTTTGAAGGACTGTTTTACCTGTCTGCCGGCCTCTTTGTTTCACAGCACATGAGACTCAACTTCAGCTGAAGCATTTTAACGATTGGAATGTAGAGTCCGGGAGTGGTTATCTTTGTCCAAAAGGAAGAGCACATGTTTTGGATTCCATGCAGAAATGAGGTCTGAAAATGCGCGACCCCCGGACTCCACGGGGTCGCGCCCCTCAGATTGAAGACCTTTGACCTGAGCCCACCACAGAGATATCCATTCATTGGGGCAATTCTGGACACTGTTGCACCACAGCAAGTCAGAGACATTCATTAGGATCTGTCATGGATCTCACTGATGATTTATCGGAGGCTTCTTGGCATCTTTGCTTCATGCATCCTCCTCATCCACAATGCCAAATGGCACATGCAATTCCTGCTAAGGAACCTCAGATTCCAGTGGACTCAGCATCAAGGCTGCTTCTCTGACTCCATTAAGGTCTCAAGGAAGACTGCTCAGGATCTGCAATGGTGGCTGTCAGATGCCAATGTAAACCATGGCAGGACATGCTCCCTTCCTCACCCAGAGTTTACAGTTGTGACAGACACATCACTACTGGATTGGGGGTGGCCATCTAGGGGAGGTGGTGATCAGAGGACTCTTGTTTCCAGCCTAGGGTCAACTCCAAATCAACGTACTGGAGATTCATGATATCTGCTTGGCCCTCAAAGCCTTCCTGCAGTACCTCAAAGGGAGGCTGGTGCAGGTTCTCACGGACAACCCTACCACCATGTGGTGTTGCAACAAGCAGGGTGTGCCTCTAGAGCTGGCTGAAAACAAAACATCTTCCTGGTCGTTAACCACCCGACAGAGTCCCTGAATGGCAGAGCAGGCGTCATCTGGCAGATCACAAGTGGTGTCCCCATCCTGAAGTGGTACAGGGCATCTTCCAACACCGGGGGAAACCATGGCTAGATCTATTTACCACCACAGAAATGAGCAGAGTCAGCAATTTTGTACACAGACGTTTGCTCCAAGGCTATCGTAGGCAACGCATTCCAGCTTGAATGTAGCAAGGGACTCCTATATGCCCTTGTATAACACTTGTGCCTTGGGTGCTTAAGAAGATCAGGAAATACTGTGATCAAGTCTTCTTGATTGTACCAGCCTGGACCAGGAGAGTGTGGTACCCAGAGCTTCAGGGCCTGAGCATTTGCCCTCTGATTGGGATTCTGCTTCCGGAGGACCTCCTGTTTCAGCAGCAGGGCAGGGTCCAGCATCAGAATCTCCGCAGCTTACACCTTCATGCATTTAGATTTAACTGCTGCAGTTAAATGTGTCTGAATTACAGACCACAGAGGTGGATGTAATGCTTGCTGCCACGTGCCCTACCACAAAGTCTATGGGACAAATGTGTAGTCTGGTGTGGTGCCTGTGTCACCAACCCCTTACAAACCAAATATTCCTCTGTTCTTTTGTTTGTTCTCTCCTTAGCCCTGTAAGGTCTTGCAGTATGCAAAATAAAAGGTTATTTATTGGCCCCTTTGCTCTCTATGTGTTTGCCGGGCCAATCATCCTGGTTTAAGATTCCGGTTGTGATGCGTTTCACTAAAGGTTTGGCACATATGTTTCCTCCCGAACCGTTTGTGATATCTCAGTGAGACCTCAATCTGGTCTTGACATTCCTTATGTGCACATCCTTTGAGCCTATGGGCAGCTGCTCTTTAAGGCTCTTGACGCTGAAAATGTTCTTCTTTATTGCCATCACAACAGCACACCATGAGAGTGAGGTGCAGGCTCTGTTGCTACAAATGCCCTATAATACCTTCTTAACAGACAAGTTGATAGTGCGATCTGAGGCGGCTTTCCACCCTAAGGTCGTGATGCCATTCCATGTTGGGCAATCTATCACCTTGCCAGCATTCTTCGGTCTGCCTCATTCCCCGAATGGGGAGGAGAGGCTTCACCTCCTTTATCTAAAGAGGGCGTTGAGCTTTTACATCAACCGAATGAAAGATCACCCGGCAGATGATCTGCTCCTTGTCAAGGTTGATAGCCCTCTTCATTATTATCTTCCGGACCTCGGCCAAAGGGCAGCCCTCCAAGTTTTAAAGCCCATTCCTCCAGGGCCAGCATTGGGATAAGCAGTGCCAGTTCTTTAAATCTTCCAAGGTGCATTGGTACATACGCTCATGAAGCTCTACTGCCTTGAAAGCCAGGTCCGACGAGAATGTTACTTCACTCGTTCGGTCCTGCAGCACTTTTGGTGCAGGTCACTCAAGTCCATTTCTAATGTATCCACTGCTTGTATCGTAGGTTTGTAATTTGTAGGAGCTAGGACTGCTCCCCAGAGGTGCTTGGTAATGGTTAATTTTGGACCACAGATGCCTATTTCTGTATGGCAGAACACAAGATGAGTTTCTCAGTTTGCTGTAGTAATTTGCTGACTTTCCTTTTCACAAATAAACATTTTGAAATTTAAATGGTGATACATTAGTCATTTGCAGCCTTTTACCTATTATTTGCACGCACATATATGTGTGTATGCATGCGTAAATACAAGTGCTACCCAATCATAGCTTACATCTAGAGGTGTCCCTGCCTTTGCATAATGCACTGAAACTATGGTCACAGGTCGCATGATGGTCAACCACCATTAAAATGTGAAGCTGGCTAATTTATTGCCATAAAGGCATACAACGAGGCGAGCCCCAATAGCCAAATCTCCCACAAAACTGTAAATAATATACCTAACATCACTCAAATGGCCAACCAACCTGTCAACAATTTACACTTGGCTTGGCAATGCACTTTGGGGCGACCTCATACCTTAGGAAAATCATCGACTGCTCTACGTTCATTATTTGTGGGGAAATTAAAATGTGCAATGGGAATGAGAAATGCATTTGTCTATTTCCACTGAGCAGTATGCATCATAAGCATTGCCATTCTAAACCACCTGTGGTATAACCAGAAAGTGGTTCTTTTAAAGACCCAACTATCTAAGCTTTTGCCTTTGATGGCTCTTTAATCTAATTTACCTGTTGAGAACAAGTTGTGAATGGCAGCTAAGCACAATGGTTGACTGCATTCTGTCAAAGAGATTTGTCCTTCAGGAATTGAATTCCTTGCCCTACTATTCGGTTTAATTTTCTTGGTTTATGCCCCCTGAATCTTAGCATCAAACTAAAGACAAAAGATGTCTTGGAAGGCATTCCATTTGCGAGGGGAAGTAACTCCTGTGTGTTGGGGGCAAGCCCCATCTTTTATAGTCTGTGGTTCAGACTTTTCTACTGCAAGTTGGGCCTATTTCTGAGATTTTTTGGGGGGGAGAGGAGGGGAGGCAGTTCGACGCCTAGGCTGCTTGATTGAGCTTTACCCCATTAGGTGGACTAGGTTCTTTTAGATTTTACTTCTGTGGACATTGTAACAGTCTAATGGGACGTTTTGATTTGCTTTTTAAGATGGGACTTTATGTTGACTTCCTTTGGGCTAGGCCTCTCCCTGATATGCGGCTCGACCTACACCTTAAAGTTTTAACATTCAGTCCTCTAATGTGTGTTGCCAGAACAACTGAATTAACTGGGTTTTTTTTTGCCAAAGGACGGGCCTTTAAGTTCCTCTTTCCGTGTGTATGAGACGACGGAAAACATGGACCTCAGCAGCTGGAACAGCTACTCCCAACTGTTCCATACAGGTGATGCTTTTACCGCATTTAATAAGATAGACGGTAAAGACAGGCAGGACACATTTATATTAATCTTTATTCATTTGTCCCCAGTGTCTTCAGATATGGTTTAGTGAGTTATCTGATTGTTGTTAATAACTAGTACAATCTTTACCGCCCGTTGCATGGTCCTCTGTCTCATTTGTCCGCGCATGGAGGCTGTGCAAGATGGCTACCATGCAAGGTGATTCTCTGCAACGGCTGATTAGTCGATATGTTACCTTGAGCGTTTGTGAAAGTGGTATCCAGTTCAGTTCGGTTCATTACCACACTGGCCTGAGAACACTTGCTCATCCAACACAGACCCCTCTGTACTTGGACGTCACAAGACTGTGACTACAGCTTAGGTAACGATAGCTGTCTCTGCTATATGCAGCCTCGGAATGCTTGTGGGTTTTATATCACAAACTGAAAGCTTTCCACTAAGCTAGGAGGGAAGGAGGCTAGGGGGGCTACATTTACATGTAACTGTTAGATAGGTGCTGCGACAGATTAAGTATTGAGCTTTATGACTGTTAGCCAGAAAGGGCCTGTCCGAAACTGCCTGTGACTCATGAAGTTTGATACTGACTTATCATGATTAGGTTTGCGACAAACACCACCTAACAGAAGACAATGTGAAATAATTCCCGCTATTGTGACAGGAGGTTTAGCTTCTATTAAAGACACGGAGGTGAAGACTGACTCAACTTCTATACTCAAACTCTAGTTGCAAAGAAATTTAACATGGATTACTAACAATCTAATACAATGTTATCACTGTACATCCAGACTGATGACCTCACACCATTCCTATAAATACTGTAATCATGATCTGCACTTCCTCCTCCTTGAAGCCCTGACATCAGTCCTCCAATCAAGAAACAAACCTGCAAATTTGCAGATGAAGCAGTTACTCATGGATTATGAGCTATAACACAGGAAAGTCCCAATGAAACTACGTGAAGACTACAGGTTTCAGGCAGGAATCGGAGGGAGCCAATCTGAGGAGCGTCAGACTGAAATTATAGATTAACAAGAGCAGATTATGGGAGCAGTCAGGAATGATGATTTTTGCCTCCATGTCTTGCCTTGAAAAGCAAGAAAACCAGAAAATTCACCACTTCAGCCAGAAGGACAGAAATAGAATCAGTCTGTTGTTCCATACACCGGTCTATACAAACTGACCTAGCATGCATGCAATCTGACATAGTCAATTGAATTCGCTATGCCAGGGAGATAGTTTGCTTGAACCATAATTTTTCTGTCTAGGCAGAAGTGCCAAAACTCTTTGGCCAATTCTGCTAAAACTTTACCTTGATTGTCCCCTAGATTGTTTATAAACCCGACTGCTGAAACATTGTCCATGTGCAACAGAAAATATCAGTTTACTTTGTCCTGAGCAAAACGTTTTACTGCAAAAGAGCATGTGAGCATCTTCCGGTGGCCTAAAGGATACTGAGTTTCTTCTACAGACTACTTGACTCCTGTCCAAAATGTCTCTGCATCTTGCACCCCAAGCTGACTTGCTGTCATCAGCCTCTAACATGATATTGGGGACTAGGCCAAAAATGGATCGTCCATTCCATGCCTTCTTTTGGGAGAGCAACCATTCCAACTTCTTCCTTGCATCTACCAATAGACAAAGTAATGGAAGTAAGGGAGACTTACATTAAATGCAGGTGATACAAATGTTGAATAGCCCTGTAATGAAGAGAGACACAGAAAACTACCTGAATGGATGTGGACAGCAGTCCTGCAACCATTCTTTGTTACTTTGATCTTTGGATTTGAAACTATGCAAATGCCGAGAACTAAACCATCGGAGAAAGTACAAAAACTGATTATCCCTGATTGATTAACAATCCCAGAGTCTGTGACAGCAATACAATCATCCTTAACTGATTCACTAATAACACCTTATTGTATGACATAATGAACAAGCCATCCAGATACCCCATCATTTGAACACCCTGAGATCTGAGCAATACAACTACTAGCTAGAGGAGCTTTGTAAAGTACCACAGGGCTGACAACAGCCCGAACAGGAGACCTATCAACTGATGCTTTCACTTTTTTCACGAGAACTGAAGGACATTTTTGTGAGAGTGATGTAAATGAATTGGGGGATATGCATCTTTCAAATCTACCTTCACCATCCAATTCCCTTGCTGAAGTATATCACTCAAACAGTGAATGCCTTTCATCTTGAAGTGCCTGTATATTACAAAATCATTCAACAGCTTGAGATTGAGCATAGGTCGGAAAATATTGTCTTTACTGCCCAAAAAGGTTGCTGTGAAAGCCTTGAACATGACCTGGCATAAACCCTATTGATACCTTGCACAACAAGTCCTGAATTTGCACCCTTACCTAGCCCCTCTCTAGGTTGGAAAAAAACAGTGGTGGAGGAAGGACTAGCTGAAATGTGGAAGGGTAGAACTCTATTGAGTAGCCCTGAACTCTATCTGAACTCTATTTAGTGAACCTGACAGCGGCGGCTCCTTTGCTGTGGCGGAGAAGCGTCGCCCCTCTGCCTCAAAACAACAAGAAAATAAAAATAACTCCTGCGGAGTCTTTGGGGGCGGGCCATGGGGGATGAAAGGCTGCAGGAGGAGTGGTGGGCACTATTGTCAGTGTGCATGATGGTTTGGCTGGCCATCTCAGGCTCACCAAACCATCTTGTGCACTGAAGCTGTCTCCAATCCGAGCTGCATTGCCAGGTTAGAGACCGCAGACACAGGCTCCCAGCAGTCTCACTTGTAGCGCAAATCCAGAGCGCTCAGGCCAATCCTGATGCTGCTTCCAGCGTCATGAGAGGAGCATCAGGATTGGACGCAGTGAGTCTGGGAGCCTGTGCCTTTGGAGGAGAGGAGCAGAGGAGCGCGAAGCTGCCGACTACAGGCAAGTTTTTTTTTTTTTATGTTGTCGTCCCCAGACCCCTCTCCTCCGCCCCGCCACTCTTCGATAATACCAGCTGCTACTGGAACCTGACCAGGAATCTGATGCAGTGATTGCCCACTTGCTAAGAAAGATAGCAAGTCTGCTGCCCTACATTTTCGGGGGAAAAAAGGATTTATGTGCACTTGACCTACTGTTATTGGGCCAAACGTGTTCTCTGCCTCGATGGCCTCTTCCTCTCAAATGACACCACCACCCCCTGCAGGGGGTAGAAAGGCAAAAACACAAGGGTTAAGCACAGTCTATGCTGGACTTTGTCAAGAGATGAAAAGGCTGCACATGTGCCAAGATCTCCTTCTTGAACTTCTCTCCACAAAGGTTACCCTCAGCATCAGCTCCCATTTCCTTATCTGACATCTCTGCCAGCTTTGGTTCAAATCTCATTGAAAGCTTTTTCCTATGACCAGCAAGAAGGGAAGCACTGGCACTGACAAGTAGGCACATAGCTCACTGAATCCAGCCTCTCAGAAGTTGCAAATTGACAGGAGTTCCAGACTCCACTGCATCTCCTCAGGGAACTCAATTTTTGAGTAAGTGGGCCTAAAAGATATGAACGTTTATCTTAGCAGGTTTTGAGGGAATTATCGATCCCTTTTTTAGGGTCTTAGAAATTGTCTAAGGCAAGCTAGGCCTCTGGCATTCGGAAATGACTTTATTTCTTTTGGATTTATCCACAGGGGTCAAATACAGTGACTTGTGAAATCAGATGCAGAAGGAAAAGGAGCCCATTCCCCACCTTGGATGAACAATAACCCCTGGATCAAAGAAAAGTTGACCTAAAATATCCACCACATCTTGTCCTCCAAAAGAAAGTTGGGCTATCTATAGAGGGATGCTACTTCCCACCATCATCTGAATGAATCCCAGATTTGGAGGGAGGAATCTAAGCCCGGGCACTAAACAAAGGGGGGTTCCAAGGTCAATAACATACTTTTTTTTTTTTTTTTTTGGAATGTCTTCAACCAAAGAACCTCCTGCAGGAAATGAGGGAATCTAATTACCCTCTTGGGTCTGAGACACCATAGGCGTATTCTTTATTTAACTGATGGATACTTTTAACCACAGATTCCTCACCTTTAGAAGAATCCCAGGAGACAGACTGGATCTGAGTTTTCAAAGCAATTGCTCCTATACGCTGGTAGGTGACACAGTCAGACTCAATAGAGGCCTTGTGCTGCATCGGACATGACAGTGTAGAACTGCATATAGGGACCAGCCCTGTGTGCTGACGTCAGTTCCTTTCTTTCTGCCCCCTTTGACGCAGATACAGAGCTTCAGTCCCAACTTCGACTGATGCCAAAACATTTAAACTGTGCCGCAACTGCAGAAAGCATATTCTCGGTTATGGATCTGCACAATGTTTGCTTGTGGTTCCTTGGTTCTGGTAACAATTTGAAGTTGTGTGCCCTGATGCAGCCAATGGCAATCAGGGAGCGTGAAGTAAAGCTCTATGTCATACAGCACCAGTAGAGGTCATAGTTGACGCAACGCTCCTGATCCTGCTTTAAGGCACAAGGCGCTCCTACACCAGATCCTGTTCTTGATCCACGTTCTTCGGTAAGACCAAGTCCAAGTTGTGCCAGAAGCGAAAGAAAACCAACTGGAATTTATCGCCATCTCGCCACTCCACACCAGTTGAGAAGCTGGGAAGTGGGTACTCTGAGGGCCCATTCTGCTGGCATATTCTGACTCTGTGCCCATCCCAAGGCTGGTCTCAACATGGCCGTTATCGACACCGCAGCAGATGGAGGCCAAGCTATAAAACTTTAAGGCGGTAAGTAGACATAATATCGAAATTTTTATATCGACATACATAAATATCGACTTTAGTATATCGATAGTACTAAATATCGATGTGTATATCGATGTTAAAAATATCGATTTTAAGTGCTGTTTAAAATATCGAAGTATGTAATATCGACTGTTAAAATATCGTTATGTTAAAATATTGTTTTTGTACTATTTTTTAATGTATTTATAGTTTGTAGTTTAATTATAGTTAGTTAATGTTATAAAAAAATTAAGGGGTCCATTACGATGGCGGGCGGAAACACTACCGCCGTGCTGACGGAGGCAAAAACCGCTAGTTACCGTCCGCCATCAACTGCACACACGCCTGCCAAATTAGGATGTGAAAAGTCAGGCAAATACCGCCCGTAAGCCCGTGACGCCGCCCGCCATCAAAGTGCGCCCGTCTACGTAGCGGCGCGAGCTAACGGAGACACACCGTCCGACGAAATGACGTACCGCCCGGCATACAAATTACGATGACACAACCAAACAGCCTCACCGGCAAAGAGACACCGCACGAGAAAAGGAGGCGGAAACCAGATTGCTGACTACAGAAACACAAACCCGGCCTACTCCGACATGAATCCTGCTCTCCAGGCCATCCCAATGCTGTACCTGATGCAGCACCTAGGAGTGAACGCGCAAAGACGACGCAGGTAGGCAGACACACAACAAGGGCACGCAAACACCGCACACAATGCAAGGGCGGAAAAACTGTACATGGCCCCCCCCCAGACACCCCTGTGGGGACAGGACACATCCAACACTGTACCCACACATGTTCCACCTGTAAAATAAAAACAACTCGCAACATCCTGGGCACCCACTACCCGGGACCAGGAGGTGACGTCCCCGTCACGGCACCGCAGCGCCGATGACGCACGTACACATGCGCACAACGCAGAGGCCAACGACAGCGCCACGCATGAGCTGCACACAAACACCACAGGGCCACAACTACACACACCAGCCCCACCCTGAAGGCACATGTCACGTGGCCCTCCTGCATCAATCATGTCCACAACCGACAACTCACAGTTGTCAACTTGTAGTCACACAAGAGTCCCGAACAGGGGAGTAAAGTGACGTCGAAATAGGACACACACCTGTGTGCAAAACATGGAGAAGCACACGGCGGCTGCTACATAACAGCGCAAACAATGGACATTGTCCGCAAAAGGCACGCCAGTCTCATCCAAAAATACCCATACCATCCTGCACGCAATAACAAGCCATGCAATGTACAAAAGAGAAAAACCCTGCTGCCTGAGAACAGGTGTTCACAATCACTACGCCCACACACAAGTCTCAATGTACAGCGGAAACGAAGTGTCCCACCAACACACGGGAGAGCAGATAGCATTGAATGTCCTTCCATTCCTACACTTAAATCACATTGCTACAAATTCTGCAGGAGAATGGAGCCATTGTACCAACCAGAAGCCAAACATAGCCATGCTGAGTAAACCTTCCACTGGCAGATAACGCCTAACATGAAAGAAAGATAATACCACAAAATACAATTATACCACTGCTCCTTGTGGCTCAAATGCAAGTAATCAGGAAAGAGACAGACACCACTGGCCTTGACCATTCATAGGAGCATGTGGGATGAGGGCCTGTGTCCTCCTCCCGAGCCATACCCAAAGTCCTGCCGCCTAACATCCATTCAAGAATACCCAGCATCGTCGGAGGTTGCACTCAGCAGACAGCTCAGGCAGCCGGAGCACGCCATCACATCACCCTGCAGCAAAATGGCTGTTGCACCAGTGCTTCACACCTATGCCAGACAGATGCAGCTGTACAGTGATAGCTTGCTACAGATAGTGGGCTGTGCAAATCTGGCTATGCTAAATGTAAGTTACCGAGTAACTTACCGCATTGAAATGTTCAGCTGCGTCATCCCCGTGTTCTACTGTCGGTGGTGCCCGTACCACTGGCCTGTGGATTTATGTCTCTCCAACCCGGCATGTCCAAATGCGGACTTGGTACACCTGTTTGCACCCCTGGACGCCCACGACAGGAACTGTTCAGTGTATGGGGGCATGGCGTTTGTGGCTGCAATCGGACACACACTGCAATGGGACTAGTGTGCCTCCGCACAACGTATGCTGGATTACAGTTTCATCGAATGTCATCCGACATGTCCCATCAGGCTTCTACAAGGGACAACTTACGATGAACACGTTGCAACCCACCATCCGCTTCATTGGATGTCATCCATGAATACCACCAATGCGAGGGATGCTCTGCTGGAAGGTATCGCATACCTGACAACTTGTCAATTCATGGGTCCCCAAATCAATACCCACAATTGAACATTCATGTTCAACACCGTACCTATGCTTGGCTTCCAAACGCAGTGGGCAGTTAGCTGTGCAACAACTATACCATGCAATCGGCAACAAACACCTTACCATCAACTCCACTGCCATAACACTTGACATTTTCGGGACATGCACCCTGTTCATCACCATATCCCGTGTCCCTGCATGAACAGGGGTAGCAGAGGTATGGGACTTGTGTACAGTGACCACATGGCCAATACTGCACGAACAACTATGCTACAATATGTATTCTGCGCACCTGAACACATGCTCCTGTCAGTGCACGCTTATCTGTCTGCTGTATTACGTGAGAACTGTCACCTCACCTTCGTCTGTACTTCCGTGCCAGGACATTTGCATGGACAACAAATGCAACACCCTACAACATGTCCCCAGTCATTGTGTCATGTTCAGTAGCCACCATATCGCAACAACATGTGAGACGATGCTGCATGCATGTAGGCTCATGCTCTGATGTCACCTCTGACGCAGGTGTGTCGGAGTCACTATTGTAGTAATCCTGTACCATGGGACTGAGATGTATTGTGCCTATGATGTCAAGCTGTCTGGTAGGCAAAATTAATACTGTCTGTGTCAAAGCCTAGAGCTCTTCAGTAATGAGCAAATGCACTGTAGCATAGCAAGGGCAGGGCATTCGTAACTCTGAAGCCTTTATTCCACAATCAACAACTAATCACATCTACCTGTACCCCCTTTTGTATGTGTAATCATGCTAAGTATATCCTCCACATGCATTTCGCTGCCAGTAGTGTCCACATCCTGCATCACAGAGGAAGTAAGTTCAAATACATGCCTTAAAGCAAATATGTGACTCTGGAGAATTATTGATCGTAGACAAGTACGAATGAGAGAGGATGAGAGTGTGTGAAGTACACGGGACTCGTGAGATTACCATGTAGTCAAGTGTCATTGGATGTCAATGCATATGAGTTGCTGCCACAGTGGACCCAGTGAACTACCACAGGTCGTGGGCCTTGGCATGTCAGAGTCTGACGTGGCCCAACAGATCATCACATCAACACTGACGGCCTGGTCACTACAAAGCACAGTCCTACATATGTGTACAATTACCTTCACAATCTGACATCACACTCATCAAGCAAATATAGGAGCCACGCAAGAAGCATGCCACATCAATGCATGACAAAAAACACGATATCAGTGTGGGTGGGCAGGGCTGCACAGTGAGTACGAACTGCAGAAATTCACATACATGCTCAATTAAACAAGGCACAATCTTCACATTCACACACCCTGCAGACCCACAATGGGCAATACATATCAAGTAGGAGTCATTCTGAACTGCAAGGACACACCCACACACTGCACACTGTGCAACAGACAATACACACATGTGCTCACATTCACAGACCTGAACAAGGATACAAACACCCACCATGACCCTGGGTAACACGTGTGTAGTCGACATTGCCAGAGCGCGCGCACACACACACCAACACTACTCCAAAGTCACACCCTTCACACCACACACACCTACATCTCCCAAATGCACACATTGAAAGTAAGCCATGTGCCCAGGCTCTATGTTCATCACAAGATACACATACACTGCTGGCCAGCCAGAAAGTAAGCTCACACATACCCGCACACTCTGCACATGCTACCTGTCATCCTGTGGCTAGACTCACACCCTGTGCTTTGCTTGCACGCAAACATGACACGTATACATTTACACAGAAATACCACCAAATACATGCAGACAATCCGTGTCACAGACATACGTCTTCATCACACACACAAGTAGCAGAGTCTGAAAGAAGTGAAGTCCCAGCCACGTATAATACACATAGGAATGTGAGACCAGACATTGCAATTGTTGAGGTACCATACACGGCATGTGCCTCACTTAACTATGCACACACAGTAACAACTGCAATCAGCAACTACACAGACACAACCCACTACAGGAACAACAGCATCCAGTCACAGATTACATAGACAGGCGGCAACATTGTACAACACCAGGGACAGTGGCCAGTCCGATGTGCAGAGTAGTGATACGAAAAGCTACGTATGCATTGTGTGTGAGTGTACCCTGCCATGGACAGCAACACTGCCATGGCAGTCACAATAGCCAGCACAGCCACCACTGTGTCACAGGTAGTTGTGTGAGGGTGCCTACCATTCAAACAGGATGCCAGTCCGACTCGGTGCTGTCTGTATGCTACGGGACAGTTGGAGCTCCGCCCCTGAGAGAGAAGCACAACTGTGGAAGACACACATGTGGCATGTGAAGCGGGAGGGCTGCTTGGCACAGGTGGGTGGGTGGCATGGGTGGGTGCACACATGCAGTGTTGAAACAGACTGTGTGGGGAGGATCCCGGAAGGGTAGATTTCCACTGTGTTGGGTATTTGGAAAGCCTACCTGTCTGGGGATGAATGTGGACTCGTGTGGGCACAACAGGCGGGCACACGATCAATGCTGCATCAGGTGTAGACGTTAGCCCTCCCTCTGGGGACATGCTGGATATTGCTGTGCGTCTGCCAGGCCCTTGCCAAGGCACTTACATCCCCTGTCCTCCAGGTGTACCCCCTACATTGTCCACCTGCACAGGCTACCCAGGGCATGGGATGGCAGTGGAGCTTGGTGGGTGGGAGGTCATGGCTCCCTTCTCCTGGTCACATCTCGCAGGCAACACATTCTCAGTGTGCAGCAGGGCACAAGTCCTAAATAAGAAGTGGGGGGACGCTGACGTCATGACAGGAAGTGACGTCACGAAAGGTGGCTTGCACCATCAGACTCATTGCCGCCCCTCGCTCACCCCTTGGATTCGATTGCATCAGAGAAGCACGCGCGTGAGCAGCAGCTCCAATCTCGCCCCAGAGAGGCCAAAGAGTGAATGTGTGGCTCCATTTGCTCCAGTTATCAAGCTCATGGTAAAATAAGTGGGGGGACGCCGTCCACCCGCATGGTACCCCGACTCGAGCCCTGGTGTGCAGGCAAAGTGTCCTATTGGCTTCGCGATATGTGTGAGTTGCATGACACTCGTTGGCGGGGGATGGCTCAGAGGCTCGTCACCCTGAGGCCCATATCTCACTCTATGGGTCCCTTGTCAATGGCAGCGGATGTAATGACTATGCGCGCCGGGGTGGGTCTACCTTTCGTCTGGGATGGTGTTTGCGGCCTGGCCAGCTACAGCTTCTGTGTGTTGCATGTGGTGTATCCGGACTCCGGAGACTGCCATGCATTGTCACTGTTGATCAGGCTCGAGTCGGGGTACCACGCGGCTGAACGGCGTCCCCCCACTGATATTACCGTGAGCCCGATAACTGGAGCAAATGGAGCCACACATTCACTCTTTGGCCTCTCTGGGGCGAGATTGGAGCTGCTGCTCACGCGCGTGCTTCTCTGATGCAATCGCATCTAAGGGGTGAGCGAGGGGAGGCAATGAGTCTGATGGTGCAAGCCACCTTTCGTGACGTCACTTCCTGCCCTGACGTCAGCATCCTACCACCTCTTTTGTCAGGACTCGTGCCCTGCTGTTGTCAGATGTGCCACTTTCCAGGGGGTGGAGGAAGGTCAGAAATGTCAGCCTGAGAGTGGCCCAGTTGAAGGCCCACCTTGACTGGGGGGGACAACCATTGGACAGACTGGTGTAGCCCACCCACGCGTACATGTAGGCCCTCCATGAACTATGTCACCTGCGGCAAGGTGATGCCATGGGCAATGAAGTTATTGAGGAGAGCTGTCTGACCCGCGCAGAGATGCCGCACATGCTCAACAGACCCAGCACTGAGGGCAGCAGGGGTCGTAGGGGCAGCTGTGCCTGGTGTGAAGGACACTCTATCCTTCATCCTTGTGCCGACATGTGTTGCACCAGTGGAAGTAGTTGGGAGGGCGGGCATTGGCCTCCGCGTGGCTGCAGAGGAGCCAGAGTACACGTCCCCTGTGCTAGCAAAACATGGATGCATAACCTCTGTCCTCAGATGACGCAGCAATTGTCGTCTCGGCCTGTGATTCATCCAGCACACGTCTGCCCCCTCCGAGGCGCCGGTCACATTTGTCTCACCCAGCTCCTGTGCAGCTGCTCCATCCGATGCCTAACCACTGTTGACTGTCCCCTGTCCCTCAGCACACACGGGAGATGCTACATGAGGGAGAGCGAGGTGGCCTCACTCATTTGGCATCAATTAAACAGACATGTGCAAGGGAGCCAGCACAGAACATTCCCAAATGCACATGTTGCACGATACCTGTGCAATTGTATACAGCTACCACAATCAACACGTAATGGCTGGCGTACAGGAAATGAAGCCGCTAATAAGTGGCACATGTGTTGTGCACATAGCACAACACCCGGACTGTGTCACCCTGCGGCCATAGCCACTAATCGATGTGTGCACACCCACTGTCCTGATGTGGCAAGGATGACCACTACGTAATTAGGCCAAGGACATACCTGCATGGAGCAGAATGGGTCACCACACACACAGACTGCAACATGACAGTCCACAATGGTCATGAGCCCATGCCATACACCTGTCTATCGCACGAGCACAACTACTGTTGCACAGTGTGCCGGATGTGTGAGTATCAGGAATATGAGGTGAGGCATCGCACACATATGTCAGAACGAAATCAGAGTAGGCACAGTGCCTCAAACATACATGTGAATTGCCACTCCAACAGACTACAGGCTGTTCCTGAGGCCTATGACTCTGAACGCATTGACAATGCAGAGTGCTCAAATTACATCTTAACCCTCAGGAATCGCATATGCATGTCAGATGCACCCAGCACAGAGTACACTTACAACCCACTGCATCACACAACAAACATCACATTACCCAGATTATGGGTAGGCTGTGGACACATGCTGCCTCTCGCAGCAAAAGACACCATCCCACAATACTGTACACCTGCTTGCTGCTGATGCCCCTACAAACGTGCATCCGGCACAGGCTGTGTGACTGTCAAGAAGCAGACCATTAGTGGTGAAATGCAGCGCCGTGCCAACCTGACAATACGAGGGGGCATCCCCCGATTAGTCCCCGCCACATAGTCGCACATCCGGCAGATGACGTCACCCCTTTGTGTGATTGGCTGCACTGTCGGTTACACATACACAGAGGCATCAACTTGGATGCAATGGCTCATCACAAGGCCTTGGGCCGGAGGACTTTCAACTGCAGGGATGGTACACAAGAGGGTTGAAATATCACTCATACACTTCTCATCATCACCCACATCCACCAATCACAGTGGCATGATGCTGACCCATCCTAAATACTCAGAGACGTGTAACAGAGCCAAGAAGGTATCGGACATGGCATAACAGCATGTGTACACCACACGTGAATGCATGCTGGTGGGAGTGTGTACACAGTACCTGTCCATCCCATTCACATGCAGGATGCCAGCACTTTGAGCAATGTGTAGTCTGCCCACATCTACTGTCCAGTGTCAGGTAGTCCAACACATAGATCACAAGGCAACACATCTTTGTGGGTGGACTCACTGTGTCCAACACTGCACAGCCCTCAACGTACTCGCCCTGTGAATGGCTCACCCCGCAATGGAGGTCACATTCAGTGCCACTATCTCACACACACATCACCATCACATGGCCTGTAGTGTTCAATCGTCAGGGCTGAGTTTGCGCATTTCCTGACAGTTGTGAACTGACACATGTAACCCACTGTACAGTCAGTGTAGTTTCCTTCTAGGATTGGGCGGTCAATGTGCAGCCCAGGTCTGCCGAGACTGAGAAGGCCAGCAGGGACCCAGCCAGCCATTCACACAAGCAATAGCTGCCCAGAATCATGCATTGCCAAGTGGCTGCGTCACTGGATGTCTGACATGAAAATGCCATGTACCACCACTCGGGAGGGACATGCATGGGAAAGCGCCAGGGAGCCTACATACCCCTTCCACCTGTTGTTAGCATGGTAAGCGGTACATGTTGGAACCCCACAGGCTCTGACTCATAGTGCTGCGGATCAACGACATGTGTGTCCCCCACATGCACTCCCACACACACACAGTAGTTGTCTTACACACACGACTTTTGCAGGTATTAGCCTTGGGCAGTGTGCGTGGAGCTCAGAATCCAGGAACTCCAGCTCCTTGCTGGTGAGTGGACCTGGACATATCATCAGAGTCGTCGACATGAAGGTGGACAGGTGGCAGCAGCAGCAGGTGTTGTTGAGGGATGCCAGTCAGCAGTCCCTGGAAGCTGTGGCAATGCCTGTCACCCTCCCACACTGATATAGCCCCCTGGGGCTGTTTCAGCGTGTCCAAGCTGCTGCGATTGGTGTACCGCTCAGCCTGTGTACGTTGTGTTGTTGGTGTGTGCCATACTCACCCAGCCTCGGAAGCGGTGTCAGGCACAGCAGCTAGGTATATTGCCGTGGTGTTGCAGCTTCCCACATATGCAGTCTGAAACCATCATCATGCCTTTCAAGCTATTATGGCCTAAATCCCCATGTGCATGCTCATAGCAATGGTTTGTGTCAGTGGTCCTTGCTATTGGTAAGGGGACCTGTGTAAGAGTAATGTAGCTGTGCTGTCCCTACTTGTCAGCTGTTCTGTGATTCTATTGCTTTGTCAGTGATCTATGTTTTGTGTATGTGAAAATGCCATGTGGTGTGTTGCATTGACATGTGTCCACTTCCATCTGTCCTAGGAGGAGACCAAACATACATCGCCCCTACCAATTGCTGGCAGATATGGAGGATGTGGAGGTCATAAGGAAGTTCCGTCTGGACCGACCCACCCTGCGTCACCTATGTGCAATGTTGGAACCCCACCTCCGTCCTCGCAGGGTGTATCCTACAGCATTCACCCCCACGGCTAAGGTGATGCCTGCACTGCATTTTTTCGCTACCGGATCCTTTCAACACACGGTGGGTAGTGGAGGTGGGATGTCCCAGCCCATATTCAGCATGGTGCTACGGGATGTCCTGTCAGCTATGATGCTCTACAGGAACCGGTACATCCGATTCCCCAGGGCTCGTGATTTGGCGGCGGTGAAGGGTGCATTCTATGCCCTTGGACGCATCCCCCAGGTTGTTGGTGCAATTGATTGCACCCATGTTGGCCTTGTTGCACCACAGGCCATGGAGCACATCTACAGGAACCGGAAACATTTCCACTCCCTGAATGTGCAAGTGGTGTGCCTGGCGGACATGATCATCACACACGTGTGAGCAAAGTTTCCCGGATCCACCCATGACTCGCACATCATGCGCCACAGCATCCTCCCACGTATGATGACAAATCTGCAACCGGACCGTGCATGGATTGTTGGTGAGTATGCATACTCGTGTAGCGTGCTGGGTGTGACATGCTGCCTTGTATCCTGTTGGAAATGCAACGTTTCTCTGTGTTTCTCACACCCAGTTGACTCTACCTATCCTAATGGGCCTTGGCTGCTGAGCCCACTACGCAATCCTCGGACACCAGCTGATGTCAGATACAATGAGGCACATGGGAGGACCAGACGTGCGGTAGAGCGGACTTTTGGACTCCTGAAGTCCAGATTCAGATGCCTGGACCGCACCGGGGGTGCACTGGCATACTCCCCACAGAAGGTGTGCCAGATAGTTATGGCATGCTGCATGCTGCACAATCTTGCGATTCGCAGGCAGATCCCCCTGATAGTGGATGACGGTGATCAGCCAGGGCCCCCGCCTGCAGGCCAAGCCGTGTCCAGTGACGAGGACAGTGGAGAGGAGGAAGCAGTGAATGAGCGTCATCAGCTCATCGCCCGCTACTTCACTTGACGGTGAGTGACCATGTACGACGGCTGATGTTGCTGTAGTTGTGTAGGTGTATGTGTGCATTGTCACGGCGGCCTATTCACTTAGTGCTGTGTGGCAATGGTCCATTTCCAGGGTAGTATGCCACTGACAGTGGCTGTGACATTGTGCCCTGTTGCTCTGTGAGATGTGTGTACATTGCTTAGACTTGATGACAAGTACTGTGTGATGAGTGTGTGACACACACATTCAATGGACTCTTGTTCTGTTTTTCACCCCTAGGTCCCTACAGCCTCTCCTGGCCTATCGACATACCACACTACAGATGCATTTCTAATCATGGTGACGGTTGTGCCTCCCTGATAATAAACAGAGCAGATAACATAGAATGTGATACATGTGTATTTATTTTAAAGGTGACATGTGATTGTGGGCAAGGTGATCAAGAAAGTGGTGCATGCTGTACAATGAGTTGACGGTCATGTCCGCGTGATGGTCAAGGTGTACCCATGTTGTCCTGGGTCCGCAGTCCAACAGACATATGCCATTCACCTGGCAGTGTGGGGTAGGATGGTAGTCCAAGTGAATGCAGGAGATGGCCACCGTGGCTGGCTGACTCACTGGCATTTGGAGCGTGCAAAGTCCTCTCTGGACATCTGTTTCCTCTTCGGACAGCCCCTTCCACATTTGGGAGGGGGGGGTTGTGTGTGTGGGCTGCTGGTGGTGGCTAAGGATTGCCCACTCACTGTGGACGCAGGGGAACTGGATGTTGCACGTCCCTGCGCCCCAGCAGGTGGTGGCGGAGGTGGTGTGGTTGGCCTTGAGTGGGCCCTCACCGCCACCACTAGCTGGCCCATGAAGTCCACAAGTTGGCCCATGTGGGCGTCCATGGACCTCAACACCCCAAGGACTTCCCGCGTGTTGGAAGCTGACCTGGCCCATTGTCCCTGGGCCTCTTCATAGGCCCCAAGGACTCTGGCTATTTGCGGCAGGGCTTGGCTCCCAGGCTCTGTTGGTGTTGGCCTGACCCTGCTCCTCCCACCTGAACTGCTGCCACCGACCTGCCCACTCGCCACATTGGTCACCCGGGGCCTCGTTCTGGCTCCCAGGTTAGATGTGGAGGTGCGTGCCACCCCTTGCGCAGAGTTGGTGGTCAGGGAGGCCCTGGTGATGGTGGTGGTGGTTGCGGCGGTGGTGGTGGCTGCAATGACCGTGGCAGCAGGGGCCTGGGACTGGTCACCAGCCCTGGGAAATGGGTTGGTGGGTAGGAGGGGTCCTGGGGAGCTGTTGCGCCCTGCCACACCAGATGTGCCTGGTCGGGAGTCCTCGTCCGTAGAGGTGTCCAGGTTTTCCACATCCGTGAGTCCGGGTGGGGGGCTTGTGGACTGGCTGTGATGGCTGCTGTGTCCCTCCCCAGCATCATGCTGTTCGTCACCTGTGGGGCGGAGACGAAAGGTTATTGTGTTGCACCTTGCAAGGTTTGTGTTAGATGTCTGACATGCACAGTTTGTGCACAGTTGTGCACTGATTTCCCGGATGCGTGTGTATGGCTCTACAATGTGTGTGCGTGATCAAGGCAATGGAATAGTGTGATGGGTGCATATGGCATGGGACGGATTTGAAATGCCAATTGGTGTGTGTTGCAGTACCCCTACATTTTGTGGCTTTGGTGGGAACGGGGTACAGCCCCATGTACGCTTTAGTGTTGAAATATGTTTTTGGGGTTCACATGAAACGCTTGGAAACGCAGATGGCAAAAGGGGTACAGCCCCATGGACGCTTTAGTGTTGAAATATGTTTTTGGGGTTCACATGCAACGCTTGGAAACGCAGATGGCAGAAGGGGTACAGCCCCATGGACGCTTTAGTGTTGAAATATGTTTTTGGGGTTCACATGTACCACCACTCGGGAGGGACATGCATGGGAAAGCGCCAGGGAGCCTACATACCCCTTCCACCTGTTGTTAGCATGGTAAGCGGTACATGTTGGAACCCCACAGGCTCTGACTCATAGTGCTGCGGATCAACGACATGTGTGTCCCCCACATGCACTCCCACACACACACAGTAGTTGTCTTACACACACGACTTTTGCAGGTATTAGCCTTGGGCAGTGTGCGTGGAGCTCAGAATCCAGGAACTCCAGCTCCTTGCTGGTGAGTGGACCTGGACATATCATCAGAGTCGTCGACATGAAGGTGGACAGGTGGCAGCAGCAGCAGGTGTTGTTGAGGGATGCCAGTCAGCAGTCCCTGGAAGCTGTGGCAATGCCTGTCACCCTCCCACACTGATATAGCCCCCTGGGGCTGTTTCAGCGTGTCCAAGCTGCTGCGATTGGTGTACCGCTCAGCCTGTGTACGTTGTGTTGTTGGTGTGTGCCATACTCACCCAGCCTCGGAAGCGGTGTCAGGCACAGCAGCTAGGTATATTGCCGTGGTGTTGCAGCTTCCCACATATGCAGTCTGAAACCATCATCATGCCTTTCAAGCTATTATGGCCTAAATCCCCATGTGCATGCTCATAGCAATGGTTTGTGTCAGTGGTCCTTGCTATTGGTAAGGGGACCTGTGTAAGAGTAATGTAGCTGTGCTGTCCCTACTTGTCAGCTGTTCTGTGATTCTATTGCTTTGTCAGTGATCTATGTTTTGTGTATGTGAAAATGCCATGTGGTGTGTTGCATTGACATGTGTCCACTTCCATCTGTCCTAGGAGGAGACCAAACATACATCGCCCCTACCAATTGCTGGCAGATATGGAGGATGTGGAGGTCATAAGGAAGTTCCGTCTGGACCGACCCACCCTGCGTCACCTATGTGCAATGTTGGAACCCCACCTCCGTCCTCGCAGGGTGTATCCTACAGCATTCACCCCCACGGCTAAGGTGATGCCTGCACTGCATTTTTCGCTACCGGATCCTTTCAACACACGGTGGGTAGTGGAGGTGGGATGTCCCAGCCCATATTCAGCATGGTGCTACGGGATGTCCTGTCAGCTATGATGCTCTACAGGAACCGGTACATCCGATTCCCCAGGGCTCGTGATTTGGCGGCGGTGAAGGGTGCATTCTATGCCCTTGGACGCATCCCCCAGGTTGTTGGTGCAATTGATTGCACCCATGTTGGCCTTGTTGCACCACAGGCCATGGAGCACATCTACAGGAACCGGAAACATTTCCACTCCCTGAATGTGCAAGTGGTGTGCCTGGCGGACATGATCATCACACACGTGTGAGCAAAGTTTCCCGGATCCACCCATGACTCGCACATCATGCGCCACAGCATCCTCCCACGTATGATGACAAATCTGCAACCGGACCGTGCATGGATTGTTGGTGAGTATGCATACTCGTGTAGCGTGCTGGGTGTGACATGCTGCCTTGTATCCTGTTGGAAATGCAACGTTTCTCTGTGTTTCTCACACCCAGTTGACTCTACCTATCCTAATGGGCCTTGGCTGCTGAGCCCACTACGCAATCCTCGGACACCAGCTGATGTCAGATACAATGAGGCACATGGGAGGACCAGACGTGCGGTAGAGCGGACTTTTGGACTCCTGAAGTCCAGATTCAGATGCCTGGACCGCACCGGGGGTGCACTGGCATACTCCCCACAGAAGGTGTGCCAGATAGTTATGGCATGCTGCATGCTGCACAATCTTGCGATTCGCAGGCAGATCCCCCTGATAGTGGATGACGGTGATCAGCCAGGGCCCCCGCCTGCAGGCCAAGCCGTGTCCAGTGACGAGGACAGTGGAGAGGAGGAAGCAGTGAATGAGCGTCATCAGCTCATCGCCCGCTACTTCACTTGACGGTGAGTGACCATGTACGACGGCTGATGTTGCTGTAGTTGTGTAGGTGTATGTGTGCATTGTCACGGCGGCCTATTCACTTAGTGCTGTGTGGCAATGGTCCATTTCCAGGGTAGTATGCCACTGACAGTGGCTGTGACATTGTGCCCTGTTGCTCTGTGAGATGTGTGTACATTGCTTAGACTTGATGACAAGTACTGTGTGATGAGTGTGTGACACACACATTCAATGGACTCTTGTTCTGTTTTTCACCCCTAGGTCCCTACAGCCTCTCCTGGCCTATCGACATACCACACTACAGATGCATTTCTAATCATGGTGACGGTTGTGCCTCCCTGATAATAAACAGAGCAGATAACATAGAATGTGATACATGTGTATTTATTTTAAAGGTGACATGTGATTGTGGGCAAGGTGATCAAGAAAGTGGTGCATGCTGTACAATGAGTTGACGGTCATGTCCGCGTGATGGTCAAGGTGTACCCATGTTGTCCTGGGTCCGCAGTCCAACAGACATATGCCATTCACCTGGCAGTGTGGGGTAGGATGGTAGTCCAAGTGAATGCAGGAGATGGCCACCGTGGCTGGCTGACTCACTGGCATTTGGAGCGTGCAAAGTCCTCTCTGGACATCTGTTTCCTCTTCGGACAGCCCCTTCCACATTTGGGAGGGGGGGGTTGTGTGTGTGGGCTGCTGGTGGTGGCTAAGGATTGCCCACTCACTGTGGACGCAGGGGAACTGGATGTTGCACGTCCCTGCGCCCCAGCAGGTGGTGGCGGAGGTGGTGTGGTTGGCCTTGAGTGGGCCCTCACCGCCACCACTAGCTGGCCCATGAAGTCCACAAGTTGGCCCATGTGGGCGTCCATGGACCTCAACACCCCAAGGACTTCCTGCGTGTTGGAAGCTGACCTGGCCCATTGTCCCTGGGCCTCTTCATAGGCCCCAAGGACTCTGGCTATTTGCGGCAGGGCTTGGCTCCCAGGCTCTGTTGGTGTTGGCCTGACCCTGCTCCTCCCACCTGAACTGCTGCCACCGACCTGCCCACTCGCCACATTGGTCACCCGGGGCCTCGTTCTGGCTCCCAGGTTAGATGTGGAGGTGCGTGCCACCCCTTGCGCAGAGTTGGTGGTCAGGGAGGCCCTGGTGATGGTGGTGGTGGTTGCGGCGGTGGTGGTGGCTGCAATGACCGTGGCAGCAGGGGCCTGGGACTGGTCACCAGCCCTGGGAAATGGGTTGGTGGGTAGGAGGGGTCCTGGGGAGCTGTTGCGCCCTGCCACACCAGATGTGCCTGGTCGGGAGTCCTCGTCCGTAGAGGTGTCCAGGTTTTCCACATCCGTGAGTCCGGGTGGGGGCTTGTGGACTGGCTGTGATGGCTGCTGTGTCCCTCCCCAGCATCATGCTGTTCGTCACCTGTGGGGCGGAGACGAAAGGTTATTGTGTTGCACCTTGCAAGGTTTGTGTTAGATGTCTGACATGCACAGTTTGTGCACAGTTGTGCACTGATTTCCCGGATGCGTGTGTATGGCTCTACAATGTGTGTGCGTGATCAAGGCAATGGAATAGTGTGATGGGTGCATATGGCATGGGACGGATTTGAAATGCCAATTGGTGTGTGTTGCAGTACCCCTACATTTTGTGGCTTTGGTGGGAACAGGGTACAGCCCCATGTACGCTTTAGTGTTGAAATATGTTTTTGGGGTTCACATGAAACGCTTGGAAACGCAGATGGCAAAAGGGTACAGCCCCATGGACGCTTTAGTGTTGAAATATGTTTTTGGGGTTCACATGCAACGCTTGGAAACGCAGATGGCAGAAGGGGTACAGCCCCATGGACGCTTTAGTGTTGAAATATGTTTTTGGGGTTCACATGCAACGCTTGGAAACGCAGATGGCAATAGGGGTACAGCCCCATGGACGCTTTAGTGTTGAAATATGTTTTTGGGGTTCACATGCTACGCTTGGAAACGCAGATGGCAATAGGGGTACAACCCCATGGACGCTTTAGTGTTGAAATATGGTACTGTGGTACATACTGTGACATATGGGTGCAGAAGGGGACATGTGTTTTGGCCACACGACACTACAGAGACACAGGTGTGTGTATGTCTGACTTACCCAGCATATCTGCTCACTGTTGTCATTTAAGGACATTACACTGCAAGCATTGTAGTGAGTGAGAAATGGTTGTGTGCCACACAACGTATTGCAGATGGGACAATTCCTTGGTGTGCGTGCTACTCTCAGCCATGTGCAGCAATGCAGTGCTCTTGGGGTGTTGACTATATTTTGTATGCTGTAACTCACAGTGCGACGTGCGCTTCAGACACAGCAGACACATTATTGGTCATCGGCAGGAATCTTTGCTGAACTACTGTATATGGGACAACTGTTTAGATGATATACCTTTCATGACACTGGGGCTGGAAGATGAGATGGATGAGATTTTGAATGTGCATTGTGTAGCTGTGTGGTTCATGGGTCTAGTGGTGTATGTGACATTACTGGTGTTCCACTCTGTTACATTTAGACAAGATAGACTTACATGGGTGATGTTGTACAATGTCAAGGGAACAAGCAGACACGACTACATGGACAAGACTTGGATGGTGTTGCTGATGTGTGTGATGACTGGCACAGTGCACGCCATGTTGGTCAGTACTCCAGTGAGACTTGAGCATGCAGACGTGACTCCTTACTTGTTACTGTATTTGAGATGGCTCATGTGGGCTATGACTCTGTAATTTATGTCCGTGTGCACATTGGTCACATGATTATGACAGGGAGCAGTGCTACCTGTTCCTCTGCTACGTGACATGTCCCACATGTTAGTCGTAGTACAGTCCTCATGCCTACAGACACCCCGCCATGTACAGTAGTCTACCTACTTGTTGGTTTGGAGGGAGCAATGCAATGGCTACCACATGGTTATGAGAGGGAGGGGTGCTCCATCTTGCTGGTCTGTGGGAGTGGGGGCCGTGTTGTGAGTTGTGGTGATGGTTTACCATCCACAGACACCCCTCCATGTCAGGTAACATATCTACCTGTGGGATGACGGTGTGCACTGCAATGGCTGACACATGGGTGTGGGGAGTGCTCCATCTTGCTGCGCTGTAGGACTAGGGGCCTGGTGGGGGTTCTACTTCTGCAGTCCCCCCTCCGATACACGGACCTTGTAGTAAGGCTACTTACCTGTTACTTGTTGGTTAGTGCAGCTATGGCTGACACATGGGTGTGGGTGTGGGGAGCGCTCCTTCCGGCGCATCTGGGGTGCAAGGGGACCTGGTGGGAGTTGTGGTGCTGGCTGACTGTACACATGCCCCCATGGTTTTGTTTGTTGGTGCCTTTGGGCTGAGTGTGTGTGAGTGTCTGTTGCATATGTGAGGGATGTCTTGTGGATTGTGTACTGGATATGGGGGTGTTTGGCCCTCGGAGCTATGGCATTGTGGTAGTGCATGACCAAACTTTCCTCGGAGTCTTGGGCATCAATCCTTGATAACACTAGACCCGTGTTGAAGGGCGACCCGGAAATCGCAAATAGCAAGTTTAACAACTGGATTGACTCCTCCTTAGATCAGTTGATCCCAAAAAAGTGGATGACTAAAAAAAAGGGCTTTAAAAGTATTGCATGGTACTCTCTCCAGCTTAGAGAGCTGAAGCAATAATGCAAACGTCTGGAAAGAAGCTGGAGGAAAGACTTCTCTCACGCTAAGAAAATTAATTATAGAGAGGCCATCAAAGCTTACAAACTAGAAATTAGAACTGCACAATCATTGTATTATGAAAAAAAGATTACCTCAGCATCCAACTCCCCTCGCGAAATCTTTCAGATTGCGAAATCTCTCCTCAACCCCCCCGTTCCCCCTTTGCCGTCTGATGATATTCTGGGACGATGTAATAATCTGGCAAAGTACTTTTTAAAAAAAATTGAAGACATTTACTCTACTTTTCCCCTATTCCAGCATCTTTAAACATTCCGCCTTTGGACGACCAAATACTAATCACAGATCCTCGCCTTGAAATAATTCCTCCCCTGGATCTAAAATCCCTAAAAACTATTTGATCCAACTGAAATCTGGCTCTCCCAGTGATGTGGCCCCCCCACTATCCTCTGTCAGGTTACCGACACGGTGGCTACAACTATATTGGACCTTGTTAACTTATCACTCTCCTCTGGATCCGGTCCCTCTCCCTGGAAACGGGCTATGGTTAAAGCCCTTTTAAAAAAAACAAGTCTGGACTCAGAAGTATTTGCAAACTATCGACCAATTTCACTTCTGCCAGGGATCTCAAAAATAGGTGAAAAGTATGTTAATTGCGTACTCTCCGCCTTTCTTGAGAAGAAAGAACGCCTTCACGCCTCTCAAACTGGTTTCAGACCCAAACAGGGCACGGAGACTGCCCTGCTGGCTGTGGTTGAAGAAACCAGGAAAATCCTAGATGTTGGTGGCTCCGTGGCGATTGTTTTGCTCGACCTTAGCGCGGCCTTCGACACGGTTAACCATCAACTATTGATTGTGAGACTCCGAGAGGTCGGAGTGACCGGAACTGCACTAAAGTGGCTTGAGTCCTTCTTGGACAATAGATCATTCCAAGTATTTGAGGATAACTCTATTTCTGAAAGTATGCCTCTGAGATGCGGGGTGCCTCAGGGCTCCTCCCTGAGCCCTACGCTTTTAATGTTTACATGAGCCCCTTGCCAAGATTGTAGAACCTTTCGGCATCCAGATTGTCACTTACGCAGACGACACCCAGTTGATTGTGTCGTTGAACCAACCTGAGAATGTGGAAATCAATCTGGCCAACTGTTTGGATAAGGTCTCCGCATGGATGGATGGCTCTTTCTTAAAACTCAATGGGGCAAAAACGGAGTGGATGTTTTTGGGTAATATCTCACCCAAAGACGGCAATCTATTCTGGCCGAGATGCTTAGGTCCGATGCCACCTCCTAAGGATCAGATTAAAAGTCTTGGTGTATGGCGTAACCATAATCTTAACCATAATCTTAATTTCAAGGAGCAGGCACGGAAGGTGGCAGGTACCTGTTATGGGATCCTGAGGATGATTAGGAAAATTCTCCCTCTGCTGCCTTTCATTGCAAGAAGATTGCTGGTACAAGCACTAATCCTCTCCAGACTGGATTACGCCAATGTGCTGTACTTAGGCTCCCCGTGCTCAACCATTAAAATATTACAAACGGTACAAAATTGCGCAGCCCGCCTACTTATGCGGGTCCCTAACATGGTATCCACAAGACCACACATTGCTTCTCTTCACTGGCTCCCAGTTGCGGAACGAATTCAGTTCAAGGCACTGTGCATTGTCCATAGAACTCTCTCGGCCGAGGGCCCACCGATCCTTCGATCCATCATATCCCCCTACCATCCTAAGAGATCTCTACGCTCTGAGAATAAACATCTAGCAATAGTTCCCAGGATATACAGATCGCGGAGCGGTGGACGTATGTTTGCATATACCGCAGCAAAGTGCTGGAACCAACTTCCTAATCACATACGCCTGGAGGACAACTATTTGGCCTTTCGTAAATCCCTGAAAACTTTTCTTTTTCCATGATTCCTGACCACTGCACGGTGATGTTACTGCCTTTTAGCGCTGGGAGGCCTTTTGGTAGCCATGCGCTCTAGAAATGCATATTCATTCATTCATTCATGACTGTACATAGCGGTGTGCTGGTATACATTTGTTTGTACTTACCAGCCTCCACTCCCCCTGGTATTCCGGTGAGACTCTCCGGATGTAGAATGCCTCGCACCTTCTCCTCCCACGCCTTGAAGGTCTTGAATGGCGCGGGATTTCCGCCGCCAGTCCTGTCAGCCAGCTCACGGTTCTTGGCCTCCTTCTTCCTGACCACGCTTTTCAGGTCCTGCCACCTCTTGGTGATTTCCCCCGGTTGCGTGGCACGTTCCCAACTGCATTCACCTGGTCTACGATCCTGCTCCACATCCTGTTTCTGGTGGCTACTGGTGTCTGTTGGACCTGGTTCCCATAGATTTGTGGGTGCACCTTGATGACCTCGTCGACCATGACCGTCAACTCTGTGGCAGTGAACTTAGGCATTCGTTGTGTTGCCATAGTGCGTGGTTTGGTTTTTGTGGTGCTGGTGTGGTGTGTTTGGTGTGTGCTGTGCAGGGGGTTAGTGGTGCCGGTGTTTAGGTGGTGGTGGTGGTGGTGGTGATGAGTGTGATGTGTGCGTGCGTGTGGTATGCTGCTTTCCTCTGTGGCTCTCTGAGTTCTCTGCTGTGGTCTTGGCTTTGTAGTGGTGCAAGGGTTTGTGGTCTGTGAGGGGGCTGCTTTTGTACTCACCTATGTGGGTGTGTCATGATGGTCTGTCGTTTTCAGGTGTGTTGGGCGTGGTGTCCTGGGATTTGTGTTTTTTTTGTTTTGCCAGGAGGATGTGTCTTTGGGATGGGTTCTGTGTCTGGGTATTTTGGCGTCGTTTGCTGTGTGGACTTGTTGGCCGTGTTGAGTGTATTTGTTTGGGCCGCCAATGATTTCCGTGCACGGACGTGGCCGCCAGGCCTTCCGCCTTGTCAGTTATTCATTTCTGTTGTTCACCGTTGCGGGCGGGAAATATGTTGGTTTACCGCACTCATGTCGGGGGATCATAATTTGACGGCCGGTGTCTAGTTCGTCAGCGCGGTCGTATTTGGGGTTTTCGGGCGGTATTGCGTCCGTGGCGGACGGATTATCTTCGACTCTGACATGGACGGGCGGTATTCTGTGTGTTTTTTCCGCCGCGGGCGGTGGTTGCTTCGCGTCATCATAATTGCTCGATCGGTATTCCCATGGTGCAGGCGGGCGGTCTTTTCAGGCTATGGTGGATGGTGGTTTTTTTACCGCCGGTTATCGTAATAGGCCCCTAAATTTGTAAAATATTTTTTAGGAGCGGGATGTTGGGTTTATAGGGTATAAGGGTGGGGAGTGTTTTAAAATAATTGATTTTAATTTTAATAAAATCGAAATTTTAATTTATAATTTTTAAATATTAATTTCGAATTTAGAAAAATATTTTTTAGGAGCGGGATGTTGGGTTTATAGGGGATAAGGGTGGGAAGTGTTTTAAAATAATTGATTTTAATTTTAATAAATTCGAAATTTAAATTTATAATTTTTAAATATTAATTTCGAATTTAGAAAAATATTTTTTAGGAGCGGGATGTTGGGGTTATAGGGGATAAGGGTGGGGAGTGTTTAAAAATAATGCATTTATAATTTATAATAAATTCGAAATTTTATTTTATAATTTAGAAAGTATAATTTGGAATTTACAAAAATATTTTTTAGGAGCGCGATGTTGGGTTTATAGGGGATAAGGGTGGGGAGTGTTTTATAATAATTCATTTAAATTTATTATATTTTCGAAATTAAATTTTATAATTTAGAAAATATAATTTCGAATTTTGACAAAATAATTTTAGGAGTGGCATCTTGGGTTTATAGGGGATAAGGGTGGGGAGTGTTTTATAAATTATTAAATGAAATGTAAAAAATATTTGCAGTTTATATAATCAAATGTGGTTATATTTTATTTGTATATTGCATGTATTGTTTTATAATTTTGGAGTTGTGTTTATAGGATGTAATGTTGGTTACTGTTTTATACATTTATTAAAAATATTTTTAAAAATTTAAAAATAATGTGTTTACAAAATAAAGGGGCCGATTCCGATCTCGGCCGGTAGGGCTCCGAATCGGATTCGGCTTTACCGGATCCGATTCGGAGCCCTGTTTCCCGACCGATTCGTACGTGCGTCCGGGCGAGCGAGTACGATGCGAAAACTCCGACCGACTCGTTTGCGAGACCCAACCGCACCGACCGACTCGTACACGAAAGCCGACCGCTCCGAACGACTCGCTCGGACACGCCTCGCACCGCGCAATGGAGACGTTCCCCGGCCGGGCAAGTACGATGCGCGCCGCGAGCAGTCCGTCCGACTCGCGCCGTCCGGCTCGAAGGAGCAGTCGGAGCCGTACTTTGGGGGTCCGTGTCGGACCCCCCTGTACGCGTAGCTGCACGAGTCGCACACAGGGGGGACCCATGGGTCCCCCCTACCTGTGCGTGTACGGCACGAGTCGCTTTGCCGCGTACACGCTGTAGGGGGCGCCCCTGTTCGCCTCACACCCATTGAGTCAATGGGAGCCCGCGTACGCGTTGTACGACAGGCTCCCATTGACTTCAATGGGAGTCCGACCGAATCGAGTCCGATAGCATACGTGCGCATCGTACTCGTTCGGTCGGGCTGCTAGGGTCCGATTCGGTCGGAAATCTCTCCGAGTCCGGCTCGGTCGGAGAGATTTCCGGCCCGAATCGGCCCCAATGTGTTTACAGTGTAAATTTTTAATCAATTAATATTTATCTTTATTTAAATATTAATAATTATAAAAATTTAAGAAGTTAAAAATGTAGTATTATAATAGAAAATTATTTAATATTTCATTTAAGAATTAAAAAAAAAAAAAAGTGAAAATGTTTGTAATATTCAATCAAAAATATAATTTTTTTCTCCAAAAATTACAATTTAAAATTGAAATATTTATATTTAGGTATTTAATGTAGATATATTATTTATATATGAAACAAAAAATTTAGTAAAATATATTAATTTTTACAAATTACCTAAAAAATTAATATTTTACATTTATACCATATAAAAATATAAAAATTATTCAAATATATAGGGGTCGATTCCGATTCGGGCCGGAAAAAGCACCGACCGACTCGGATCCGGAAATAATACCGACCGACACGTACCTGTGGCGCCCGACACGCCAAGTACGATGCAAGGCGTGCAAAATCCGACCGACACGTACGGAACCCAAGTCGACCGACCGAGCCGCACGGAAAACATCAATCCGGTCGGAAAAACACGCGAATCCAACCGACCGACACGCACCCGGAACAAATCCGACCGAAACGTACACGCGAACTCCAAACAGCAAAGTACGATGCAAGGCGCGAAAACCACGAGCGAATCGGACGGAGGCCAAGCCGTACGACCGACACGCATACAAAACCGAGCCGAAGCAACACAAAACACCGCGACCGACGCGTACGCAGCATAGAAAACTGCACATACACAGTGTGAACGAAACGGAGAAGACCGTACGAGACAAATGCAGGGTCCGACTCGGTCACAAGAACGTCTCCAACATACACAGACAGTACAAAGGAAAAATCACCCAAAAAAAGGCCAAACAAGCAATTACAAAGCCAATAAATACCGGGGGGGGGTGGGGACAGAGAACAAAGACACACCCACAACTCCACCAATATAAAGGACACAAATAACAACCATGAGCCTTTGCAAATGCCATTCCACTGCCAGCACCCAAGAGAAAGCAACCACACACCCACAGCTCATCCCTCACACAAGCCACACACCATCAGCACCTGCACACCAACACACACATCACTCACCATCACCACCCATCACCATGCCCCCCAAGAAGAATCCCAAGTTCCTAGATAGTGAATTGGAAGTCATGGTAGACGAGATCCTCAGGGTAGAGCCACAGCTGTTTGGCACACTGGTCCAACAGACCCCCATCTCCCAGAAAACCAAGATGTGGGAGAGGATCATCAACAGGGTGAACGCACAATCACCATGTCGGCGCACAAAGAGCGACATCCAGAACAGGTGGTATGACATGCGCAGGAGGGTACGGGACCTGCTCAAAAAGACTACATCAACAGCCAACTCACCGGCAGTGGCCCTCCTGCCAAGCCAATATACCTCAGGCCCTGGGAGGAGAAGGTGCGGGCCATCCTTCCGCTAGTGAGCGTATATGGACTAGAGGACATCCCAGTGCCTGGTGAGTACACAACAAATGTACACAATATACTGCCACAAAACACACACACATCACTGTCAAGGGGAGAGTCAAACCATGCACTCATAGCAATTACACAGCAACCAGAACAGAATCATCCCAAAATGTGTATGTCAGTCAGATAAACACAACACATGCCATCAAAAAAGTCACATCCAACTGTGCCATCACATGTACAAACAACTACAACTACAGCTAGGCAGTGGCACAAATAGAACTAACAAACACATCCAGACATGTAGCCACCACAACAACACCAACACACAGTGAAGAACACTCAAAGGAAGGAATTCTGTGTATGCTGGCCAAGTCAGTGTAGCCAATAGCATCATGGGAGTCGCAGTCACACATATTTCCCCCCACAACTGCCCCATCAACACCACCATGAACCATGCGCACATCACAGGGAGTGGAGAAGGACTCACAAGATGGCTGACACTGGCAACTGCTGTGGGGAGCACAAGGCCCTGCTGGCAACTGTGCACCAACAAACAGCAGGACACCACTGACTGACATCCTGAGAGACAACTTCCACTCCCTGCAATGCAAGCACGTTCCATGGTGGGATAACTGGCTGGCTGGCTGGCTGGGTGGGAAGGAGGACTTGCAGCACTAACCATAGTCACAAGCACCTCCCCTCACACCCCCCCAACACAAACTCCACAGAACCCACCTGGTAGAATGCAATGCCCCCCATCCTAACACAAGATCCCACAAAGAACCACCATCCTGGGTTATGTTGTGTGAAGCACAGGGACACTCTTGGGACTTTTAGCCAAACAACTGCCAGGACAACACTCCCAGCCATCCTGTCAGCACAGCCAGCCCACCCCACAGGGAAGCAGAGTCAAAAGGAAGGAAGCATGGGCATGCTGGGAAGGGGGGTGGAGGCAATAGCATGATGGGAGTCGTACTCACTGATATTGGTCACCCCCACAACTGTCCCATCAACACCACCCTGAACCATGCTCACATCACAGGGAGTGGAGAAGGACTCACAAGATGGCTGACACTGGCTACTGCTGTGGGGAGCACAATGCCCTGCTGGCAACTGTGCACCAACAAACAGCAGGACACCACTGTCAGCCATCTTGCCATTGCTCTCACACCCACACACACTGAACTCCCCACAAAAGCAAGTAAGTATGGGAATGCTGGGAAGTGGAGTGGAGGCAATAGCATGATGGGAGTCGTAGTCACAGACATAGCTCACCCCCACAACTGTCCCATCAACACCACCCTGAACCATGCTCACATCACAGGGAGTGGAGAAGGACTCACAAGATGGCTGACACTGGCTACTGCTGTGGGGAGCACAAGGCCCTGCTGGCAACTGTGCACCAACAAACAGCAGGACACCACTGTCAGCCATCTTGCCATTGCTCTCACACCCACACACACTGAACTCCCCACAAAAGCAAGTAAGTATGGGAATGCTGGGAAGTGGGGTAGAGGCAATAGCATGATAGGAGTCGTAGTCACAGACATAGCTCACCCCCACAACTGTCCTATCAACACCACCCTGAACCATGCTCACATCACAGGGAGTGGAGAAGGACTCACAAGATGGCTGACACTGGCTACTGCTGTGGGGAGCACAAGGCCCTGCTGGCAACTGTGCACCAACAAACAGCAGGACACCACTGACTGACATCCTGAGAGACAACTTCCACTGCCTGCAATGCAAGCACGTTCCATGGTGGGATATCTGGCTGGCTGGGTGGGAAGGAGGACTTGCAGCACTAACCATAGTCACAAGCACCTCCCCTCACACCCCCCCCCAACACAAACTCCACAGAACCCACCTGGTAGAATGCAATGCCCCCCATCCTAACACAAGATCCCACAAAGAACCACCACCCTGGGTTATGTTGTGTGAAGCACAGGAACACTTTTGGGACTTTTAGCCAAACAACTGCCAGGACAACACTCCCAGCCATCCTGTCAGCACAGCCAGCCCACCCCACAGGGAAGCAGAATCAAAAGGAAGGAAGCATGGGCATGCTGGGAAGGGGGTGGAGGCAATAGCATGATGGGAGTCGTAGTCACAGCTCTACATCCCCCACCACATGGCCCAGCAAGCTCACACTCACGCATGCACATCCCACAGAGAGTGGAAAGGCCCATCAAAGATGTCTGACACTGTTGCTGTGTCGTGGGGAGCACAAGGGCATGCTGGGTACTGCACACCAACCAACAGCAGGACACCACTGTCAGCCATCTTGCCATTGCTCTCACACCCACACACACTGAACTCCCCACAAAAGCAAGTAAGTATGGGAATGCTGGGAAGTGGGGTGGAGGCAATAGCATGATGGGAGTCGTAGTCACAGACATAGCTCACCCCCACAACTGTCCCATCAACACCACCCTGAACCATGCTCACATCACAGGGAGTGGAGAAGGACTCACAAGATGGCTGACACTGACTACTGCTGTGGGGAGCACAAGGCCCTGCTGGCAACTGTGCACCAACAAACAGCAGGACACCACTGACTGACATCCTGAGAGACAATTTCCACTCCCTGCAATGCAAGCACGTTCCATGGTGGGATATCTGGCTAGCTGGGTGGGAAGGAGGACTTGCAGCACTGACCATAGTCACAAGCACCTCCCCTCACACACACCCCAACACAAACTCCACAGAACCCACCTGGTAGAATGCAATGCCCCCCATCCTAACACAAGATCCCACAAAGAACCACCACCCTGGGTTATGTTGTGTGAAGCACAGGGCCACTCTTGGGACTTTTAGCCAAACAACTGCCAGGACAACACTCCCAGCCATCCTGTCAGCACAGGCACCCCACCCCACAGGGAAGCAGAGTCAAAAGGAAGGAAGGATGGGCATGCTGGGAAGGGGGTGGAGGCAACAGCATGATGGGAGTGGTAGTCACAGATGTTGGTCAGCCTCACAATTGGCCCATCAACACCACCCTGAACCATGCTCACATCACAGGGAGTGGAGAAGGACTCACAAGATGGCTGACACTGGCTACTGCCTTGGGGAGCACAAGGCCCTGCTGCCAACTGTGCACCAACAAACAGCAGGACACCACTGACTGACATCCTGAGAGACAACTTCCACTCCCTGCAATGCAAGCACGTTCCATGGTGGGATAACTGACTGGCTGGGTGGGTGGGAAGGAGGGCCGGCTGTCAACCAAACACAACCAATGCAGACCATGTTCACACCCCAAAAAATACATAGAAATGCCCAAATAATGCAGGACAATGTGCCACACCAATATCAACCCCTGACTGTGACGACTTAGGACAATGCAATGTACAGGCCCGCACCCAGAGGCACAGTCACAACTGTCATGTGTGTCAACCATTGATGCCTGCAGAAACATAACATACATTGTTTGTGTCTCCCAAAAACAGGTGATGATGGGGACACAGCAGCAGACGCTGAGGAGTCCCAGTCCCAGGCTCAGGAGGATGCGGAGCTCACTGGTGTCGTACAGCCTCTGTCCTCCTCGGACGATGAAGACCAACCTGGCACATCCGGTGCAAGTCAACATGAAGCACCAGCAGGACCACCAGCTGCAGCACCAGCAGGACCACCAGCTGCACCCCCTGCACCCACCCCTCCAACGACTGTCACCACAAATACCATCCCTGCCGACATGGACAGAACAAGGAGCAACACCAGCACAGGGACCCTGGACCAACCTGGGGCCATGGACACCACCACCACCACCAACCCCCAAGGTGGACCAGGGTTATCTGTGCGTGCCTCTGCACACACTGCACATGTCAGCAGGGGTGGTGGGAGGGGTGGGAGACAGAGGTCGCTGCTTGCAGACGTTGCTGGTGTGCATGATGACCCACAACTGGTACGCATAGCTGATGCATACCAGTCCAGCACCGGAGACCTCAGCCAGGTAGTGGGGCTCCTCAGAGACATGAAACAGCAGCAGGCTGCCCATCATGCCCGCTTGGACTCCCACATGGAGTCACACATGTCCCGCGTGGACTCACACATGTCCCGCGTGGACTCACACATGTCCCGCGTGGAGTCCAAGTGGGATGCACTGCATGAGATGACGGCGGTGCACAGGGACATTTTACAATGCCTCCGCCAGATGAACAGCAACCAGTCCACACCTCCCTGTGTGCCAACAACATCTGGTGCCGAACAAACTGCAACTGCCACAGGGAGGGAGGATGACTCTGGCGGAGAGTCCCCTGCACCGCAGCAGCCTGTACTTGAGGGGCCCCCCCCCAAGAAGAGGGGTCGTCCGAGGAGGGGAAAGTGAGAGGCCGATGGCCAAGCGCAACTCCCAGGAAGCTTGAACCTGTTCTGGATGTTCGCCTTTGTGCACAGACTGTTCACCCTGTTGACGGCAACACTACTCCCACACATTGCATGGGGAGTACAAGTTGGACCAATGTGTCAGACAACTGTGGCCCCGATACTGGGGATCCTGTCTACGAGGACTTTCAATTCACCTAGGAACTTCGGATTGCAAGATTTATGTACAGCACTACCCATCCTATGCACTATTAACACAAATGTATCACAATAAACACACTAATACACCATACTTGCCTCTGTCGTGATTCCAACGTGGGTGCTGTTATGGGGATGATGAACTGCAAAATTACACTGTGTATGCGAACTGCAACAGCAAGGACAACACAGGCATGTGAGTAAAGGCAACGTGACACATATGAGGGAGACACACCACCAGGGCTACACAACACATACACACCTAGGCCATCTGACTCATTGCCTACACTGATGTTGCCAGGAAGACGGTGCAATGCACAGACACCACACCCATTCCCAGTTGTAGTCAAGTAGCCCACAGGTGCAGTAAGCAAATGGCACTCAAATGTGTGACCACAGACAACGCACATCACAAAGTGAAGCACAGGTTTATCACACAGTTGCAACATGTCGTAACCACTACAGATGCAAGGTAATCCCACCTGGCAGCGGGCACACAGTCAACAACTGTAGACGGAAGGAAGTCCATGGGTGTGGCGCACATCACCTGTAGGGACACAACAGCTACCAGCCTGGAAGTGCAATCACGTCGTCGGTGGACACAGTTGACCAAACGAATCTGAAAGTACCCTGTGAAGGACAGAAATGACACACAGTCAAAAGCAATGGAGTACAGGACAGAACAGCAAAACTCATGCACAATACATGTTACAAGATACCCACCCAGAACCAAGTTAGCATGTCAACACTGTTGGGGAGTACAGCCCACCTGTTAGCACACATCGCAACACACATCCAGTCAAGTAGCCCATGGACACACTCCAACAGCACCAGAGCACCACCCACACATCATGCCAACTCACATCATTGACATGACACCTCAGGATACTCACATTCAGCTAAAGAAGTTGGTGATGAGCTGTGTGCGGACATCACCATCATCATCATCATCATCGTCACTGGCATCGTGGTCCAGGCCAGGATCCTCCACAGGTGGCGGATGTTGGTCATTGTCATCCTGGATGAGAGGCAACTCCTTCCGCACTGCCAGGTTGTGGAGCATGCAGCAGACGATGATAATCTTGCACACTTTCGCAGGGGCATATGGGAGGGACCCTCCGGTCTTGTCCAGGCAGCGGAAGCGGCTCTTCAGGAGACCAAATGTCCGCTCAATCACTCTCCTGGTCCGACCATGTGCCTCATTGTAGCGCATCTGGGCTGGTGTCACAGGGTTCCTGAGGGGTGTCAGCAACCACGGCATGTTGGGGTATCCCGAGTCACCTACGGACAGACAAGTGCACATCAGCTGACTTGGAAAAGTGGGCGGAATACTACAGCTCAGATCACACACAATGGCACAAAGTCAGTACACACCGACAAGCCAGGCACGCTGGTTCTGCATCTGTGCCATCATCCTGGGGATGCGACTACTCCTCATCACAAAGGCATCGTGTGCTGAACCAGGGAAACGGGCACACACGTGTGTGATGGTCATGTCTGCAAGACACACCACCAGTGCATTGACCGAGTGGTAGTGCTTGCGGTTCCTGTAGGCCTGCTCCTGGGCCTGTGGTGGTACCAAAGCCACATGTGTCCCATCAATGGAGCCAATGACATGCGGCATCCTCCCCAGGGCATAAAAGTCACTCTTCACGTCAGTGAGTCGTCGCAGTCTAGGGAAATAGATGTACCGGTTCAGGAATAGCAACATTGCCGCCAAAACATCGCGGAGCACACGGCTCAACATGGTCTGTGACATCCCACCAGCAGTCGCCACAGTATGTTGGAAGGTACCGGTGGCAAAGAAGTGTAGGGCTGCCATCACCTTCACCTTGGGGGTCAGCGCTGTAGGATACGGCCGGCCAGGCTGCAAATGTGGGGACAACTGCACTGCCAAATCCTCAATCAGCTGCCTGGTGAAGCGGTACCGTCGGATGCTGTCCCGTTCCACCATCGTTGCCATGTCTGGGAATGGTCGATGCCCAGCAGGAGCCCTGCAGTGCAGAGGAGAAGTAAGCAAGATTGTCAGTCACCCCACATATGCGGCATTGAACACACTCAATATCCCAACATACATCATTATGAGGCACAACTACATGAAGTGTGCAGTTCCGGAAGGACATGTATGGTACATACATGGCCAACATCTGTCAACACGGTCCAACAGATGGCATCAATTAGTCCCAGGTTGGCCCATTGGATATCATGAGGCCGTGTCACAGTTCCCATCTCCTGCTGCCGTGTCACAATAACCCCCACAGTGACATGTGAGGACAGATGTGCCCCAGGCACCACAGCTCAACGACAGGTACATTCCCAGGGACCCTGTATTGCCACATGGACACTGGCATTACATGGAGTATCATGTATACACCACAGCAAAACAACCATGACCCCCACAGGTAGTGGCCCCACTTGCCACAGCAGGACAGACATGGACGTCTGTGACACACACACGCACAACATCAAAGTCCATGCACACACAACCGGGATGTGGAGACTGTCTCCCATTGTGCACATGAAATCAGAGACATTGTAAACACTACATGCACAAAGACTGTGGAGGACCATCACTATTGTGCCACTGGGACACCCTGGCTCAAACATACCATCCCACATGGGACTCACGGGGTATGTGACATGACATACACATACACCACCGTGAAATGTGACCATGGCACATGCACAGATATGAACAGTTGCACATCACAGTGGTCATGTACACGTAACACCCAGGATCCTGTCCCCATGAACACGTGCACAGCCTGGGGGTGGCTGCCCACAGGTGACACCCACAGGACAACATGTACACCAACATACACACAATAGGAAATGCAGCCTTACATGCCTTATGATAACGTTTGGACAGGCTGTCGTGATGTAGGTGTGCCCCTCACTCCCTGGGAGCTATCTGTGGCTGGCATATGTCCATCTGAGACAGGCATGCTGACATATGCCAGTCACATGTACAGTGATGCGTTGTACTGCAATGGACCGATCGGTGCCCCCGGCCGGCCCATTGCATTCAATGTGTGCGGGTACGCGTTGTACCCCTGTACGCTGCTGTACTGCAATGGACCGATCGGTGCCCCCGGCCGGCCCATTGCATTCAATGTGTGCGGGTACGCGTTGTACCCCTGTACGCGTTGTACCTCTGTACGCGTTGAACTGCAATGGACCGATCGGTGCCCCGGCCGGCCCATTGCATTCAATTTGTGCGGGTACGCGTTGTACCCCTGTACGCGTTGTACTGCAATGGACCGACCGGTGCCCCCGGCCGGCCCACTGCATTCAATGTGTGCGGGTACGCGTTGTATCCCTGTACGCGTTGTACCTCTGTACGCTGTTGAACTGCAATGGACCGATCGGTGCCCCGGCCGGCCCATTGCATTCAATGTGCGCGGGTACGCGTTATACCCCTGTACGCGTTGTACTCCTGTACGCTGTTGAACTGCAATGGACCAATCGGTGCCCCGGCCGCCCATTGCATTCAATGTGCGGGTACGCCGTTGTACCCTGTACGCCGTTGTACTGCAATGGACCGATCGGTGCCCCCGGCCGGCCCATTGCATTCAATGTGTGCGGGTATGCGTTGTACCCCTGTACACGTTGAACTGCAATGGACCGATCGGTGCCCCCGGCCGCCCATTGCATTCAATGTGCGGGTACGCATTGTACCCTGTACGCAGTTGTACTGCAATGGACCGATCGGTGCCCCGGCCGCCCATTGCATTCAATGTGTCGGGTACGCGTTGTACTCCTGTACGCGTTGTACCCTGTACGCGTTGAACTGCAATGGACCGATCGGTGCCCCGGCCGCCCATTGCATTCAATGTGTCGGGTACGCGTTGTACCCCTGTACGCGTTGTACCCCTGTACGCGTTGAACTGCAATGGACCGATCGGTGCCCCCGGCCGACCATTGCATTCAATGTGCGCGGGCACGCGTTGTACCCCTGTACGCCGTTGTACTGCAATGGACCGATCGGTGCCCCCGGCCAGCCCATTGCATTCAATGTGCGGGTACGCCGTTGTACCCCTGTACGCGTTGAACTGCAATGGACCGATCGGTGCCCCGGCCGGCCCATTGCATTCAATGTGTGCGGGTACGCGTTGTACCCCTGTACGCCGTTGTACTGCAATGGACCAATCGGTGCCCCGGCCGCCCATTGCATTCAATGTGTGCGGGCACGCCGTTGTACCCCTGTACGCGTTGAACTGCAATGGACCGATCGGTGCCCCCGGCCGGCCCATTGCATTCAATGTGAGGGTACGCGTTGTACCCTGTACGCTTTGTACCTCTGTACGCGTTGAACTGCAATGGACCGATCGGTGCTCCCGGCCGCCCATTGCATTCAATGTGTCGGGCACGCGTTGTACCCCTGTACGCGTTGAACTGCAATGGACCGATCGGTGCACCCGGCCGGCCCATTGCATTCAATGTGTGCGGGCACGCGTTGATACCTCTGCACGCGTTGTCCTGCAATGGACCGATCGGTGCCCTCGGCCGGCCCATTGCATTCAATGTGTGCGGGTACGCGTTGTACCCCTGTACGCGTTGTACTGCAATGGACCGATCGGTGCGCACTCCATTGACAATGGGCTTGCCTGGCAACGGACGCGTTTCGAATTTTGAACGAGTCGGTTGCTGGAAAATCAGTTGGTCACCCACAACAATGTTGCAAAATCATGTATGTCATGAAGTTGAAGATTTGAAGGATGCTGTGGGCGTGTTTTGGTGCTGCTATTCCATGGATTGGCCAGATTCAGAAGATGCAAACGACTTGGACCTATCACTTTGGACACAAGGGACAGTATCTGTCTCTCCAGCACATATATATTGCTGGCTGTTCCCCTGAGAGCTCACTTGCCTGCACTACATGCTCCAGGATGACATCTGCCACTGCACTGCTGCTGTCTCTGCCCCTCTGACCCTGCAATGGCACGTACTGTGGAGAGAGCCCCAGCCTTCAGCCTTGAAGAGAACCAGGCCCTGCTGGACAGCCTACTTCCACAGTACAGCAAGCTGTATGGGACACCAGGGGAGCAGGTGAGTGTTCTGTGCACTGCCTTTCTGAATGTGCATTTTGTCTGACTAGCAAGGCTGAAAGTCTGCACGCCACTGGCTAGCAGGCTCACTGAGTAGTTGTCACCCCCATAGTGTGTAGTGACATGCACTGGACAGGTATGGTGCAGTGACAGTGCATTTGAACAAGGTTTTACTTCCCATGCAATGATACCATGTAGTGACGTCTGGCAAACTGTCCATGGGCAGCTTTGCACTGCCTGTGTACATCATGTGCCCCTGTGATTGAGACATGTATATACAACTGTGTCATGCACGGATATGTTGCATGTGTAGTAATGGCCTTTTCACTTTGTCATCCTGACAGGTTAATGCCCATCGGAAGCAGGAGATCTGGAAGGACATCGTCTGGGCCGTCCGGTCCGTGGGGGTCTACAAGCGCCGGATCCGCAACTGCCAGAAGAGGTGGCAGGACCTTCGGGGCTGGACGCGGAGGATTGCACGGGTCCAGCTGAAGCTGTCGCCTCCTCGCAGGAGGGGCGGAACACGGACCCTGACCCCCCACATGCTCCAGATCCTGGCGGTGGTGTTTCCAGACCTGGATGGGCAGCTGAAGGCCAGACAGCAGCAAGGAGGGGGTGAGTCAAAGACTGCACTGTGAACTCTGTATTACATGCTTTGTGCCCTCCTCTGGCCTGGTTCAACTGCCACAGTGCAGCAGTCATGTTGTCCAGGAGCCATGTCCCTCTATTGTGCACTGCCCACTGCTCATCTGATACCCAGGTGTGGCCCTTACATTCAGGGAATTGTGTCACTTGGGACTGTGTCCTTGCAGTTTGCTTCACTAAAGGTGGGGGACAGCATCTGTTTCCCTAACTCTGTTGTGGGCATCATGGGTGGGTCCATTGTTCACACAACGCTTGTGTTCGGACATGTGATCTGCGTGTTGCTTTGATATGCGGTCCACTTGCTGAGCTGAGCCACCACATGTGCCTGGGGTATGTGGCACACGCCCATGCAGCGGGTGGGAACAATGTTTGGGCCCCAGGAGTGTGCAGATTACGTGTGTCACACATACATAGCCAGCTATCCACTGTCCAGGGCACATCCTCATTCATGTGGAGCAGGACAGTCATGCCTACTCCAGGCCATGCAATGCACTCTGTACTCCCACTCCCGTGTATCAGCTGACACATTGTGCACAGTGATTTGACCCCTCAGGTGTCTGCCTCTGTGTCAGTGTGCTGTGGATTAGTTGCCAGGACTGCTGGGGTGTTTTTTGGTAGGGGCTCAGCATGCCCCTGGAGATGTGACCATAGGAGACGATACTTGTGTGTCACATAGGTGTTTGATCAGCTGCCCGTGCAGACTGGGGTATGCGAATGTGAAGTTCAGGCAGCTGTTCCCCATTCACAGCAAATTGTGAGGGGCTCAGGTTCAGAGGGTAGTGTCACAGGTCTCCCATATGTCCAATAGGTATGACCTGGACAGATGAGGGTTAAGATGATGTGTTGTGTGGGGGATGTACATGTGCACTTGTGCAGCTCCAGGACTTGCATTCCCCATGACCTACTATTGTGACACAGTGCATAGTGTTGTTGTCTGCCTGCTAAGTCATACATCACTGAGACAGTGATGTATGACTTAGCAGTCATGCCTCTGCCATGGCATGTGTCAACTTATTGGTGGTCCTGCAGGGGAGTGACATGTGCTACATGCACACCATTGTGGCGATGGCTATCAGGACATGGGTGCATCATGGTGTCTGTCGCTGGTATGCATCACATGCATTTCCTATTTGACTCTGGGCATCCCTTTCATCCGGAAACCTGTACTGACTCAGTGGCAAGAGCTGTGATGTGTGCATGTCCACATGCCACACCGTGTCCTCTGCACTGTCCAACTACTGTGTACTTGGTGCATGTGTCCACACTGGGGTGTTGCAATCCAACAGACACCAGACAGATGGGTGCAAGGCCATGTGGGATGTGAGTGCCATGCTTGGCATCAGACTGACAATTGGCTTCTCCTGTTCAGTTAGGGCACTTTTAGCAATGTACAACTAATGATGCCAGGGCTTGCTCTGTAATGTGCTGTGCTCACAGTGGTGTGTGCGTTTGGTGCAGGTGACTGATGTCTGTCTGTTTCCCCATTGTTTGCAGATACATCCACGGCCACGGAAGGGGACAGCTCCACGGACCAGGAGGAGCCAGAGAGCCAGACTGGGTCAGCAGCCGAGGAGTGGTCGGAGGGACCCAGTGGCACGGAGGGCGAGGGGAGCCACACTGAGGAGTCCTCAGCACCATCCACCTCAGCTGAGGACCAGAGCAACTCGGAGGATGACTCCTTGTGGAGGCGGGTGTCAGCAGCCACCACACCCCAGCTAGTGTTGCTGTCCCCGCCACCACCAGCACCACCACCGCCCTCCCATCGGCTCCCATTCCCCAGGTCCGTGGAGGCTCCCATGTTCGGGAGCATGTCTCCTTTGGGCCAGGCACCGCACCCCTGCCCCTGTGTCCCCTGCTGCCCTGAGTGAGGAGTCTGTGTACCTCCTTCGCCAGCTCCATGTAGGGCAGACAGCCATGCTGAGTGTCCTCCATGCGCACACCGCACTGTTGACTCAGCTGGTGTCGTTCATGGAGGGCATCTCATCGGGCATGTCTGACCTACAGAGGGGCAATAGGTCCATGGACTCCTCCCTGACGGCAGCAGTGTCCCTCCTCAGACAGTCCCTCACCCCTCCTGCCTCTGCTCCATCCACACTCCCCAGCACCTTACCCGTCCCAAGCACACACACACCGGCACAGGCACACACCAGCACACACACGTCCAGCACACAGACACACACGCCACAAACAAAACGCACACGCATGCACAGTCAGGGGACTGAAACCAGACTCACAGGGGATGGGGCCCTGGTACACACACACGCATCCACGGGCACTGCGCAGTCCTCAGCTGCCTCTCCCTCCAAAGCACCCTCCCTTGCCTCACCTGCAACCCCAAAGACCCAGCGCCTCTTCCTCAGTGACCTCGGCCTCTTCCCCTCCGATCCAGCTACTCCAGCATCCAGGGTGAAGAGGAAGCCCCCCACACGGAGCAGAGTGCCCCTCGCCCCCGGACACCCTCCCCCAGGCGCAGACAGACTGAGGCCCCCACCCGCAAGTCCCCCGGAGTGGTAAGAGCAAGACCCTCCGCCGCCCTGCAGCTCAAGCACCAGGTCTCCTTCCTCCATCCCTCAGGCCACCACTCCACAGGTGCCCCCACCACACCCTGCCCCAGGTTCCCCCACCCACAGATATACCATCCCCAAGAGGCTCCGGCCTTCTCCCCTGCCACTTGCTCTCCCGGCACCACACCCCCGCTGCGCTTGTCTGTGCCACTGATGTGGTGAGGGTGTCCTCCCCCTCTGTCCAGCCCACCTTGCCTGTTCCCCATTCTCCTCCCCTGGTGGTAGGCACTGCAGTGGAGTCCACTACCACCCTGTCTGACTTGGGCACTGCAGTGGCGGACCTGTCCACTCCAACTGCAGGGTCCACTGCAGTCGTGCCGGCACCCTCAACATCTGAGCCATGCCCCCAGTTGTGCCGGCACACACCATGTCAGACACCTCCACTGCAGTTGTCAGTGGCTCTCCAGCACCCACCACCCCCTTCCCTGCTTCCTCCTGGTGAGCCCTGATCCTGTCCCTGCGGTGCCTGGCCTACCCCCCCGGTTGCCCCTCCTAGTGGATTGTCCCTGGTTTTGTGCAGGCATGTGTAGGGTGGCATCTGCCACTGTCACCCACTTGTGACTTTGTTGATGGACTGGCCATTGGCCTTTGTTTATGTTCTACCGGACTTCTACTTTTAATGCCACATATGCTGAATAAAGCAACTTTCTGTTCTCTAGTGCTTTTGCTTCTGATGTACATGATGTTGATGATGCTAACCATGCCCTTGCTGTAGTGATGGTGATATTTGGTCTCATGATAATGAAGTGTTACTGTGCAGGAACCCATGTGGTCCAGGGGGAATGTGTCCTATCCTGTGGTGTATCCATGTCATCCATAGCAGCATCTGAGGGTGTCATGTGTTCAGTATTTGGCAATGGGATTTCCTACTTAGATTGGCAATTTCACATCTGTGGCTTCCACCCCTGCACATCTGTTGTGCCTGCCATTGTTCAATTAGTCTACTTCCCTGACCGTGTGGCCATCTCCAGTGGACATGCAGGTTTGGGCATCAATGGGGAAGGACTCATCTGTGTTGTCAGTGCAACATTGCTATACAAGTGTGTTGGATCTGTGCTGATGATTCCGTTGGCACTTCCATGACCAGGCTGATGTGACGGGAGCCCTCATTTGGTGCTAATTGTTGATTGTGTGACCAAGTGCTCAGCTGACATGATGGGGCCCTACTGAGGCAACATATGGCACAGCTTTCCTCACACAGGAGTGGAGTCCCCTCATGGCAGTGTGTACTCCTGTGACATTGCCTGCGCCCAAGTGTGTGTGTTGTATGTGCATGTCTGTGTGTTCACTTCCGTTTAGCTGTGCATGCTGTGATCCCTAGTGTTGTACCTGTTTGTGATGCTAGCTGAGTTGAGCTATGTTCCCCCAAAGTCTTCTCCCTGGGTTCTCTGTGATGTGGGTGCATGGCACATTACTGGTCATCAGGGTGTCACCCATAGGTGTGTTTGCTGTCAGGGCTGAGTTTGTGTGCAGACGCAGATGGGTCACAGTCAGGTTTCCCCTTGGCACTTGTTGTTTGCCCCTGTCATGTGATTTCCAGTTTGTGTTATCTTTCAGTGATTGTGACACATTGTGTGTGTGACTGCTGGCACTCCTCAGGGTCCGGGCTGCAATGTTGGTTGTTGTCTATGTGTGTTCTTTGTGGGTGACCTTGGCTTCTTCATTGGTGTGTGACTGTGGCTGGGATCCCATTGGTTGGTGTGGTATTGCCGTCATGTCCATGTACAGCGTAGTGTGCAGTGTGTCAGACATTCAGGAGTCTTGTTGAGTGTCCATATGTGATGTGTTTCTGCACCTTGGTTCCCACCCACCACCCTGGAATAGTCATGGGTGCATGTGCAATGTCACCAGTGCATGTGTGCTTCACTGCTGCACATTGTTGGAGGTCGAGGGGTGTGGTGTTGAGTGTGTGCAGATGAGTTGTTGCCCGGCTAGGCCCCTGCCTCCATGTTGGCCTTGGCTTACTGGCCATGCTGTTTGATTTGTGCTTGTGTAGGTGTGATGGTAGTTAGTTGCTCAGGACACATGACTGTGGTTCACAGTGTGAACCACATTTAGCTTTGTCATCACAGTGGGATTGTAATGCAGCCCAGGGTCACCACATTGTGGGGGCCCTGGGGGTGGTGCTGTGGTGTGTCTGTGTCTTGCTGTGTCAGTTGCTGTCCCTACGTGCCTGTGTGACATGTGTGATTTGTGCTCCCTCTCATCTGACAATGCCTGCTTGCCCACATAGGGGATTTGGATCCATGAGTTACCTTTGTGTGGCACTGTATGCACATCTGTATGATTGGTATTCAGGTCTCCTCATGTGTTGTGTGGTTGCCTGGGGACACTGGCACCCCCCCCTCACCTGTTGTGTATGATGTGCAGTGTGGGTCTGCCTGTTTGTGTTTGTGCATCTGCACCACTACATTGGCATATCTTGGGTGTGCCATTGGCTGTATGTAGTTTGGTGGGTTTAACCTGCTGTCCCTGGGACTCCTAGGTCATCGGTCAGCACAATGATCATGGTTTGTGTGTCCCATTGCTGCCATGGTATGGTATCTGTTCACCTCACATCTGCAGTCTCCACAGGGTATCTGCATGTGTGTGCCCATTGGTGCAATTATGTGGGTCTGCATTCTGATGGTCACTTCTGTCATTGTGTCATTGATGATTGTTGACGGTGTCAGCCCCCATGGGTGTTGTTTGTCTGCACATGGCCAAAGGTATGTCTTATTTGCACTGCAGGATTTGGCTCCCCCAATTTATGTTGCAATGGGACACATACACTACTTTGCCACTGATGTGTTTGTTGTTCTGTGACCAGGAATCATCCATGCAGTTTGGCAGTTGCACCTCTTTCTTTGTCAACACTTACCTTTTGGTCACTGTGATGATGGGGGTTTGGACCCCATTGCCACAATGTTCGAAATGTGCTTCAGCTATAGACCCCACACTTACATTTTGGTCACTGTGATGATGGGGGTTTGGAACCCATTGCCACAATGTTCAAAGTGTGCTTCAGCTATGGACCCCACACTTACATTTTGGTCACTGTGATGATGGGGGTTTGGACCCCATTGCCACAATGTTCGAAATGTGCTTCAGCTATGGACCCCACACTTACATTTTGGTCACTGTGATGATGGGGGTTTGGACCCCATTGCCACATTGTTCAAAGTGTGCTTCAGCTATGGACCCCACACTTACATTTTGGTCACTGTGATGATGGGGGTTTGGAACCCATTGCCACAATGCTCAAAGTGTGCTTCAGCTATGGACCCCACACTTACCTTTTGGTCACTGTGATGATGGGGGTTTGGACCCCATTGCCACAATGTTCAAAGTGTGCTTCAGCTATGGACCCCACACTTACATTTTGGTCACTGTGATGATGGGGGTTTGGAACCCATTGCCACAATGCTCAAAGTGTGCTTCAGCTATGGACCCCACACTTACCTTTTGGTCACTGTGATGATGGGGGTTTGGACCCCATTGCCACAATGTTCAAAGTGTGCTTCAGCTATGGACCCCACACTTACATTTTGGTCACTGTGATGATGGGGGTTTGGACCCCATTGCCACAATGGTCATGGCCTGCTTAGCATTGTGGGTGCCACACACATATATGTGTGGCACATGTGCTAGGGGGTCACATTGTATGTTCAAAGTCATGTTCGGTGTTGTAGGCATTTGACACAGTCTACACACGCTTGTCATGGTGTTGGGGGATGTCTTCTTCTTGCATTCCCTAGGTTGTGGTGTGCTGGTTGTGTCATGCATTGTCCATCCTATGAGTGGGGGTGGTAGTAGTGGTAGGCATCCTGCCCCCCCTGGGTAAGGGTGGTAGTAGTGGTAGGCATCCTGCCCCCCTGGCTAAGGGTGGTAGTAGTGGTAGGCATCCTGCCCCCCTGGCTAAGGGTGGTAGTAGTGGTAGGCATCCTGCCCCCTGGGTAAGGGTGGTAGTAGTGGTAGGCATCCTGCCCCCCCTGGGTGAGGGTGGTAGTGGTGGTAGGCATCCAGCCCCCCCTGGCTAAGGGTGGTGGTAGGCATCCAGCCCCCCCTGGGTGAGGGTGGTAGTAGTGGTAGGCATCCTGCCCCCCCTGGGTGAGGGTGGTAGTGGTGGTAGGCATCCAGCCCCCCCTGGCTAAGGGTGGTGGTAGGCATCCTGCCCCCCCTGGCTAAGGGTGGTAGTAGTGGTAGGCATCCTGCCCCCCCTGGGTAAGGGTGGTAGTAGTGGTAGGCATCCTGCCCCCCCTGGCTAAGGGTGGTAGTAGTGGTAGGCATCCTGCCCCCCCTGGGTAAGGGTGGTAGTAGTGGTAGGCATCCTGCCCCCCCTGGCTAAGGGTGGTAGTAGTGGTAGGCATCCTGCCCCCCCTGGGTAAGGGTGGTAGTAGTGGTAGGCATCCTGCCCCCCCTGGGTAAGGGTGGTAGTAGTGGTAGGCATCCAGCCCCCCTGGGTGAGGGTGGTAGTAGTGGTAGGCATCCTGCCCCCTGGGTAAGGGTGGTAGTAGTGGTAGGCATCCTGCCCCCCTGGGTGAGGGTGGTAGTAGTGGTAGGCATCCTGCCCCCTGGGTGAGGGTGGTAGGCATCCAGCCCCCCTGGGTAGGGGTGGTGGTGCGCATTCAGGCCCCTGTGTGCATATGTGGCATTGGTGATGGGCATCCCGCCCCTATGGTGCTGCTGTTGCTGGTGTAAGTATATTCTGCATCCCTCTGTGTGTGTGTGATGTGTTGTGTACGTGTTGTATGTGTTTTGTGGTTGGTGTCTGGCTTACCTTCTGCGCCGTACGCGTCCGTGCCTGTTCCGGTAGTAAATGTAGAATATTGGTATGATCGGGACGAAGGGATTCATGGTTGGTTCGGGTCGTTCGTCCTTCTCGTTGCTTCGCGTCGTCCTCGTCGCTTCGCCTCGTCCTCGTCGCTGGCGTGTTCGTCTCGTAGCCGTGGATCGTCTTGTGGCGCGAATCGGAGCTTATGTGCGCCTCTCCCGGATGCTTTGACGTGCCGTGCGTAGCGACGGGTTCGGCGCGTACGGAAAGCGCATCGTACTCGTTCGGCCGGACGGAGCAGCATTTTTCCTTCCGTGCGACTCGATTCGGCGTTTCCGGATTCGCCTCGGTCGGGGAACAGGACCTGGTTTGGGTGAGTACGGCTCGGCCGGATTCTTTGCTGTTGTGCGCATCGTACTTACTCGTTCGGTGTGCTGTACGGATCGGTCGGGAAACAGGCTTTCGCATGGCTTTTTTCCCGACCGAATGCTATTGGGTGCGCCTCCGACCGAGATCGGAATCGGCCCCATAGTGTAGTAATTTATTCTAGGTGTTGTGAAACATTTGTAATTTTATGTATAGTGTAGTTCGTCATATTATATTAATTTTAATATGAAAACAAAAATATATATGTAAAAGGTCTGGCAACTCCTTTTAATTTACAGTCATTTCTGTGGGTATAGTTAATTAATAAATTTTAGTGTCCAGCACCTACCTGTAATTAATAATAAATGGAGTGGGAATAGTAAATTAATAAATTTTAGTGTCCAGCACCTACCCCTAATTAATACTAACTGGAGTGGGAATAGTAAATTAAATATTTTTAGTGTCCAGCACTTACCCTGAATTAATACTAACTGGAGTGGGAATAGTAAATTAATTAAGTTTAGTTTCCACCACCTAGCCCTAATTAATAAGGAGTGGGAATAGTAAATTATTTAAGTTTAATGTCCAGCACCTACCCCTAATTAATACTAACTGGAGTGGGAATAGTAAATTAATTAAGTTTAGTGCCCAGCACCTACCCCTAATTAATACTAACAGGAGTGGGAATAGTAAATTGATTAAGTTTAGTGTTCAGCACCTACCCCTAATAAATACTAACTGGAGTGGGAATAGTAAATTAATTAAATTTAGTGTCTAGCACCTACTCCTAATTAATACTAACTGGAGTTGGAATAGTAAATTAATTAAGTATAGTGCCCAGCACCTACCCCTAATTAATACTAACAGGAGTGGGAATAGTAAATTGATTAAGTTTAGTGTTCAGCACCTACCCTTAATAAATACTAACTGGAGTGGGAATAGTAAATTAATTAAATTTAGTGTCTAGCACCTACTCCTAATTAATACTAACTGGAGTTGGAATAGTAAATTAATTAAGTATAGTGTCCAGCACCTACCCTGAGTTAATAATAACTGGAGTGGGAATAGTAAATTAATTAAGATTACTGTCCAGCACCTATCCTGTATTTATGGTAACTGAAGTGGGAATAATAATTTAGCTAAATGTGTTTTAATATGTAATTAAAAAAAATATTATAGTTTAAAGTAGTGTAATATTTTTATGAGAGTTGTGCATGTAGAAAATTAACATTGTATATATACTTAATGAAAAGATATTTTACACAGTATGTTTATTAAAAATAAAATTAATATGTAACATTAAATGTAACATTAATAAAATGGTAGACAATAAATTAGACATTTTAATTTCTTTATTGATGTTTATTTATTGTAAAATATTTTGAAATGAATAAGAAATATATTTTTTATTAACAATATGTAAGATAAACAAATACATAGATAGGAAATCATATTTATTTTATAAAAATAACATAGGGGTCCATTACGATGGCGGGCGGACAAAGTCCGCCCGCCACCGTAACGGAATGCGGGAACGTCCGCCAGGGGTGCGGCGTTCCCGCACCTGCAATTAGGATGCCACCGCGGCGGTGGCATCCCCATTCCCAGCATTGTGGCGGGCGGTGCTCACAGCACCGCCCGCCACAATGCTGGAAATGCACGTTGTGCATTTGCATGCACAAGGTGACAGGCACCGCGCGGTGCCTGCCACCTTGTGCACACAAATCCCCATGTGCACCCCCCACCCCCTCAACACCGTGGGGGCCCGCAACGGGCCCCCTAATGCAAACACCGTATGCCTTTCCATGGCGGCAACACCGCCATGGAAAGGCTGATCTCCGCAGGCATTGTAATATGGATGGCGGTGTCTTGCAGACACCGCCACCATATTAACCTTTTTTTCCGCCGGTCGACGAGTCGACCAGCGGAAAAGCGGCGGACGGTCTTTCCGTCCGCCGCGGACCCCCCAGCCATCATAATATGGCGGGGGTCTTTGCTGTGTGGATGGCGGGTGGATCGCCCCCGCCGGGTCGGCGGTGACTACCGCCGGCCCGGCGGGGGCAATCCGCCCGCCATCGTAATGACCCCCATAGTTTGTACATATGTAAATTTTGACATGTAATAATTACTGAAAAAACATTTTATAACATTTGTACTTTTTATTTAAACAGTTGTGTAAACTTTGTAATATCAGATAATGTAGTTTCACATTTTTTAATATACATTTGAAAAATAATATATTTATTTCTAACAGTTAATTTTAGTTTAGTATTGTTAACATTTTTTAATATATTACATATATTCGTAACATTTAAAAATATAACAGTTTTAACCATTTTTAATGTATAATTTTTATATATACATTTAGTTACATTTTTTAAAGAAATAATAATACTTTTAATTAATAATATTAATATATTAATATTAATAATTACTACATTGTTTAATTTGTATACATTTGTTTTATAAAGTAAACAGTTTTTAATATAAAAATTACAATTTTTAAATACATGTATGTCACATTTTAATATATGGAATTATAATATTAAATATTATTTGTTTAATAATATTTATTATTATAATTTTACAAAAAAAATTAATAATACATTTAAACAAATAATATAACAATTGAAGTATTTTAATTAAACATGTAATTAATTTTGACATAATGTTATAACCTTTTTTTAAATAAATTGCATTTATTTTCTATGTTTAAAGCTGCCATATTTGTTTTGGGCCTTGTATTTTGTAACCGATCGCGGTTGTTTTGGGTTATTTTGAAGGGGAGAAGGTCGCGGTCGGGAGCTGCTTCGTGTCGAGGAAGGTAAGATTAATTTTATTTATTTAAACTACATTTTTAATTACATTTGAAGATAGTTAGGTTGTAGTTAGTGTGTCTAGAGTTAGGTTTGTGGCGTTTGGGCGTTTTTTATGTGTACGTTAGGTTTTGACGATTTATGTATCGTTAGGTTTTGAGGCCTAGTTTAGAAATGTTAAAGTATGGTACAATATGTGTTATTATCATGTGTGTAATGGTTGTATTACTGTTATATGGTGTAATATGTGTATATTTGTGTGGGTGGGAATGTTTGTGTTCTTTTACAGGTTTTGTTCGACAAAGGTTGCCGTTACCGGAAGATTGCGTTTTTTTAAATTAAGTACGTGTACATTAGTTTTAGTAACTAATGGTTATTTTACACTTTCGTAATTTTTCGGGTTTTCATGGAGCGTTTGTTTTTTTAAAACAGTTTTTCGGGTTTTTTATGGTTGACGGATTGTGGATTTATGAACCGCGGATTACTTTTTGAAACAGTTGTATTTTTTCATTTTTTGGGGGGAAACTTTTTATTCTATTTGGATTATGATCTACCTGTATAGTTTTGCAAGATGTGGAATTTTCAGTCTACAGCTACGGTAATGGTAAGTTATTTAAATTATTTATTGTGGGAGGGAAATGCAATGAAATTTACTATTGTTGTTTATTTTTTCAAATATCTAATTAATGTGTCTATATATATTTTTATTTATTAATAAAAATACATTAGACAAATTAAATAGTATTGTGAAAAAATAAAATTATTTAGTATGCATTTTAATATTTGAAACAGAAATGTATTATACATTTTACACTTTTTTGACAGTTTAGAGTAGGCTTTTTGCAATTATTGCTAAGTATTCTAGGCTTCTTGTTGTAGGGTATAGTCTGACTTGTAGGTATTCAAACATTTGTTTAGTTTGGATAGTTTAGGCCTAATTTGTGTAACAGATTGCTCTATTCTTAGCTGTTGGTAGCTCTGTTCTTTTTGTAGGGAGAGTAGGAGTTTGTGTAGAGTAGGTGTACCTCGTCCTGTTGATGCTTGGAAGGCATTATGCCAACCTTCAGCAGCATTGTTTGTTTTTGCCTCTTGGTTTAGTGTGCTAAGGTAGACATTCCACCATGGTATTTGGTATTTTGGTTGTCTTCTATGTCCTGATCTATGGAGTCTTCCCACCCAGGTATCTTCAAAATAGTCTAGGAGGGGACTTAATTTTTGTTCGTGTTGCTGGTAGTAAGGACTTTCTATTAAAAGGTTGTAATGTTCAGCCACGTCAGGAACTGGGACGTAGGCCAGTGCAATAAGCTTTTTTATTTGGTATGCAAATGAACTGTTTGTCGCATATTCAACACTTAGGAGGTCATTACGATGGTGTAACGTTCGCCACCGCCGAGCCGGCGGTGGCGACCGTTACGCCATCGTAACGAGTAATACCCGCCGCCATATTATAATGGCGGGGGTATTGCGGCGGACGCAAAGTGCGCCGCCGCTTTTCCGCCGGTCGGCAATCGTTCCGATTGCCGGCCGGGCGGACTTGGGCCTCTAATATGGTGGCGATGCCTAGCAGGCACCGCCATCCATATTAGGATGCGTGCGGTGTAAGGCCTTTCCATGGCGGCGATGCCGCCATGGAAAGGCTGGCGGGGAATTACTTTGGGGGCCCGTTGCTGGCCCCCGGGGGAGTGTGGGGGTTGGGGGTGTACTTGGGTGTACCCATGGTACCCCCCTCCATTTCCATACACAAGGTGGCAGGCACCGCGGAAATGCACAACATGGCAATTTGACATTGCGGCAGGTGCTGCTGTAAGCAGCACCCGCCGCAATGTTAAACTGCGGAATGCGACCGCCAGGGTGGCGGTCGCATCCTAATCAGGGGTGCGGGACCGCCGCATGGCAGGCGGCTGGTCCCGTTACCACTAGGATGCCATCCTAATGACCCCCTTAATGTTGATTTCTGTAGGTGTCTCCATAGACACTGATTGAAATGATAGTAACATCCCTGAATTGATGTGTGTGGGTAGCATTTTAGAATTGCACTTATCATGGCCTGCTCAAAATCTTAAATTATTTTCTGTGGAAAATAATTATTTGTTGTTTAATTTTAGTTAGTACTTCCATATATGTGGAGTTTTGTTTATTCGGTAGCAAGGCGTAGATAAAGGGGATGTTGGTATTCTGGTATAGGGCATGGATAGTGTATAGTTGATAGAATGGCTTGGGACAGATTTTAAAAGTCCCGTCCATCATCCATGTTTCTGATTGTTGAAGCTTTATTAAATTGTTTGCAGTAGCAAACATTATTATTCTTTTGTCTTTGCATTTGTTGTCATAGAGAACAAAGGGTTCTTCATTATGAGTAATAGATAGTTCTGGGGGAATTACCACCTCTTCAAATGTTTTTGGAGTAGGTGTGGTAGTTGTTGTGGCTTTTTTGTGTGCAAGCTATAGTTCTTTTTGATGAAGAAATAGAGGGCATTTGCCCAGTAGCATGTTTGGGTACTTTAGGCAGCATTTCTTTAAGTATTTGACTGGTAGGTTTTTGTGAGCTAGTGCTAGCTTCTTTAATGTCATCAAGGGCATTTCTAACATCTATTTCAGTAACATTTGGAGGGTAGTTATGCTCCCTTGTATACAAAACAGTTGTTTCTTTAGTTGTTGCTTGACCATAACACATGTTTGAATAGTACTTGCTGCATTTCCAATTGACTTTTAGTCCACTTTGCTTTTCCTGGGTATAGACAAGCCCCATGTAACAAAGCAAAAGTTTTCCTTTTTGGGATGTTATAAATTGGGCGCCTTCTGTCATTGTGATGTGTTAAGTTCTACAACAAATGTATATTAAAATTATTAAAATGAATATTATAAATGTTTATTTCTTAATAAATACACATTGTTATTAATATACTTACAATGTTGGTTTTTTGCTGCTTTTCAATGGAGATGTTCTTTCTTTCTTTGTTGAATCCTGTTAAGTTTTTTATTTTTCTGTTGGAAGAGTAAAACACATTTTTATTTATTTTGTTACATTTGTTTATGGGCTGGGGTGGGTGTTTGGGATGGAGTTGGGGTTTGGTTGGGCGTTTTACATAATTTTTAAAAGGCATTTTGCAAAATACTTACATTATTTGTTAGATGGTTTTAGGAGCTGTTCTGTACCTTTTTTGATGCTTTGAGAAAAATCTGTAGAGGAGACAAAAATTAGAAAAAGATATATATTAATTATTTGAGTAAGACAAATAGTTGTTTTTCAAGATTAGCATTATTGTTATTTTATAGATGGTAATTTACTTACTTTTTGAAGGATGCAATAGCTTTTTCTTTGGTGAAGTACTTGCTTCTGGTAGAAATCCGGCAGAGTTTCGGCTTCCTTATTGTTTTTGGTTTAAGGTGTAAAATAAGTCTAAGTCTTCCTTCATTATTAAGGGGCCGATTCCGATGTCGGACGGACTCAGGTCCGTCCGACATCGGTCCGGAGCCGTAACCGACCGACCTGCTGTCGTCGGTTACGGCCCAGGCAGTACGATGCGACCGAACCCTGTTCGGTCCCACTCGTATCTCCCACAATGGGAGCATGCATTCCGGACGGAATGCATGCTGGCATTGGAGAAAGCAGGGGTGCAGTTCAACCCTGCACCCTGTGGCCGGCACCCCAAGGTGCCTGCCACCGGGTGCAGGGTTCAACAGAGGGGCACCATAGGTGCCTCCAGGCTGCCATTCGGGGACCTTGCACCCATGGGGGTCCCACTGGGGGCCCCCAAAGACAGTGACCGACTGCCTTTTCGTGCCGGAAAGACCGGCACGAAAAGGCAGTGAAAACTGCCATCGTACTCCTCGGTCGCAAAGAGGCAGCCGGGGAGTACAGAGGGATTTCCAGATGGCTGACGGGCTCTCCGAACCCGTCGTGAGCCATCCGGAAATCCGAGTCGGATTCTTCCGACCGAGCCCATCGGAATGACTCGGTCGGAAAGGAATCCGAGCGGCACGTTCCGATTCGGTCGGAAGGGCTCCGACCATCGTTCGGTGCCCTTCCGGCCGAAATCGGAATCGGCCCCATAGTCTTTATTTAATTGTTTGCTTAAACTCATTGGTTTATTTTAACATTGTGTATTTTTATTGGTTAATCTTTATTGTTTTAATTGTTTTGGTAGTTGTTTTCCATATATGGAAAACGCTAATTAAGAGTCAGTTACTTTTTTTTTCTTTTCACATGTTGAATTATCTAAATGTGTATTATATTATATGTGATGTTAAATAAACTTTGTAGTTAATGTATATATAAAATTTAAATGGTTATTAATAGTGTATTTATTATTTAGGGGGTCATTACAATGGCGGGCGGAAACACTACCGCCCTGCCGTCGGAGGTAAAAACCGCTAGTTACCGTCCGCCAGCAACTGCCCGCCCTCCCTCCATATTAGGATGCGAAAAGTCAGGCAAATACCACCCGCAAGCCTGCGACGCCGCCCGCCATCAAAGTGCGCCCGTTTACGTAGCGGCGCCTGCCAACGGAGGCACACCGTCCGACGAAATGACGTACCGCCCGGCTTACAAATTACGATGACACAACCAAACAGCCTCACCGGCAAAGAGACACCGCACGAGAACAGGAGGCGGAAACCACATTGTTGACCACAGAAACACCAACCCGGCCTACTCCGACATGAATCCTGCTCTGCAGGCCATCCCAATGCTGTACCTGATGCAGCACCTAGGAGTGAACGCGCAAAGACGACGCAGGTAGGCAGACACACAACAAGGGCATGCAAATCCCGCACACAATGCAAGGGCGGAAAAACTGTACATGGGCCCCGCTAGACACCCCTGTGGGGACAAGACACATCCAACACTGTACCCACACATATCCCACCTTTAAAATATAATCAACCCGCAACATCCTGGGCACCCAATACCCCGGACCAGGAGGTGACGTTCCCGGCACCGCACCGCAGCGCCCCGGCGATGACGCACATGCGCACAACACAGAGGCCAACGACAGCGCCACGCATGGGCTGCACACATACACCGCAGGGTCACAACAACACACCACACACACCAGCCCCACCCTGAAGGCACATGTCACGTGGTCCCCCTGCGTAAATCATGCCCACAACCGACAACTCACAGTTGCCAAAACGTAGTCACACAAGTGTGCCGAACAGGGGAGCAAAGTGACGTCGAAGAGGACACACACCTGTGTGCAAAGCATGGAGAAGCACACGGCAGCTGCGACAGAACAGCACAAACAATGGACATTGACCGCAAAAGGCACGCCAGTCACAACAAACAATAACTATACCATCCTGCACGCAATAACAAGCCATGCCATGTCCAAAACAGAGAAACCCTGCTGCCTGAGAACAGGTGTTCACAATAACGACGCCCACACACAAGTCCCAATGTACAGCGGGAAAGAAGTGACCCACCCACACACGGGAGAGCAGATAGCAGTGAATGTCCTTCCATTCCCACACCCAAATCACATTGCAACATATCCTGCAGGAGAACGGAGCCATTGGAACAACCACAACCCAAACATAGCCATGCTGAGTCAACCATCCACTGGCAGATAACGCCGAACATGAAAGAAAGATAAAACCACAAAATACAATTATACCACTGCTCCTTCTGGCTCAAATGCAAGTAATCAGAAAGGAGTCAGACACCACTGGCCTTGACCATTCATAGGAGCATGTGGGATGAGGGCCTGTGGCCGCCTCCCAAGCCATACACAAAGTCCTGCCGCCTAACATCCATTCAAGAACACCCAGCACCGTCGGAGGTCGCACTCAGCAGACAGCCCAGGCAGCCGGAGCACGCCATCACAGCACCCTGCAGCAAAATGGACGGGGCACCAGTACTATACACCTACGCCAGACAGATGCAGCTGTACAGCAATAGCTTGATACAGACAGTGGGCTGTGCAAATCTGGCTATGCTGAATGTAAGTTATCGAGTAACTTACCGCATTGAAATGTTCAGCTGCGTCATCCCCGTTTTCTACTGTCGGAGGTGCCCGTACCACTGGCCTGTGGATTTATGTCTCTCCAACCCGGCATGTCCAATTGGGGACCTGGTACACCTGTTCTCACCCCTGGACGCCCACGACAGGAACTGTTCAGTGTATGGGGGCATGGCGTTTGTGGCTGCAATAGGACACACACTGCAATGGAACCAGTGTGCCTCCGCACAACGAATGCTGGATCACAGTTTCATCGAATGTCACCCGACATGTCCCATCAGGATTCTACAAGGGACAACCTACGAGGAACACGTTGCAACCCACCATCCGCTTCATTGGATGTCAACCACAAATACCACCAATGCGAGGGATGCTCTGCAGGAAGGTATTGCATACCTGACAACCTGTCAATTCATGGGTCCCCAAATCAATACCCACAATTGAACATTCATGTGCAACACCGTACCCATGCTTGCCGTCCGCACGCAGTGGCCAGTCAGCTGTGCAACAACTATACCATACACACGGAAACAAACACCTTACCACCAACTCCACCGTCATGACACCTGACATTACCGGGACATGCACCCTGTCCATCACCATATCCCGTGTCCCTGCATGAACACGGGGAGGCTGAGGAATGGGACCTGTGTACAGTGACCACATGGCCAACATTGCACGAACCACATTGCTACAATATGCATGCCGCGCACCTGAACACATGCTCCTGTAAGTGCACGCTTATCTGTCTGCTGAATAACTTGAGAACTGTCATCACACCTTCTTCTGAACTTCCGTGCAAGGACATTTGCATGGACAACAAATGCAACACCCTACAACATGTCCCCGGGCATTGAGTCATGTACAGTAGCCACCATATCGCAACAACATGTGAGACTATGCTGCATGCATGTAGGCTCATGCTCTGATGTCACCTCTGACGCAGGTGTGTCGGAGTCACTATTGTCGTAAACATGTACCATGGGACTTAGATGTACTGTGCTCATGATGTCAAGCTGTCTGGTAGGGTAAACCAATACTGTCTGTGTCACAGTCTAGGGCACCTCAGTAATGAGCTAATGTACTGTAGCATAGCAAGGGCAGGGCATTCTTAACTTTGAAGCCTTATTTCCACAATTAACGACTTATCACATCTACCTGTACCCCCTTTTGAATGTGTAACCATGCTAAGTATATCCTCCACATGCATTACGCTGCCAGTAGTGTCCACATCCTGCATCACAGAGGAAGTAAGCTTAAATACATGCCTTAAAGCTAATATCTGACTCTGGAGAATTATTGATCGTAGACAAGTACGAATGAGAGAGGATGAGAGTGTGAGAAGAACACGGGACTCGTGAGATTACCATGTAGTCAAGTGACATTGGATGTCAATGCACATGAGTTGCTGCCACTGTGGACCCAGTAAAATATCACAGGTCGTGGGCCTTGGCATGTCAGTGTCTGACGTGGCCCAACAGATCATCACATCAACACTGACGGCCTGGTCACTACAAAGCACAGTCCTACATATGTGTACAATCACCTTCACAGTCTGACATCACACTCAACAAGCAAATATAGGAGCCACGCCAGTTGCACGCCACATCAATGCATGCCAAAACACACACAATATCAGTGTGGGTGGGCAGGGCTGCACAGTGAGTACGAACCGCCGAGGATGTACATACATGCTCAATTGAACAAGGAACAATCTTCACATTCACACACCCTGCAGACCCACAATGGCCAATACATATCAAGTAGGAGTCATCCTGAACTGCAAGGACACACCCACACACTGTGCAACAGACAATACACACATGTGCTCACATTAACAGACCCGAACAAGGATACAAACACTGACCATGCCCCTGGGTAACACATGTGTGTAGTCGACATTGCCAGAGCGCGCACACACACACACCAACACTACCCCAAAGTCACACCACACACACCACACACACCTACACCTCCCAAATGCACACATTGTAAGTAAACCATGTGTCCTGGCTCGATGATCATCACAAGATACACATACACCTACGCTGCTGGCCAGCCAGAAAGTAAGCTCACACATACCCGCACACTCTGCACATGCTACCTGTCATCCTGTGGCTAGACACACACCCTGTGCTTTGCATGCACGCAAACATGACACGTACACATTAACACCGAAATACCACCAAATACATGCAGACAATCCGTGTTACAGACACACGTCTTCATCACACACACAAGTAGCAGAGTCTGAAAGAAGTGAAGTCCCAGCCACGTATCATACACATAGGAATGTGAGACCAGACATTGCAATTGTTGAGGTACCATTCACGGCATGTGCCTCACTTAACTATGCACACACAGTAACAACTGCAAACAGCAACTGCACAGACACAACCCATTACAGGAACAACAGCATCCAGTCACAGAATACATAGTCAGGCGGCAACAATGTACAACACCAGGGACAGTGGCCAGTCCGATGTGCAGAGTACTGATACGATAAGCTACGTATGCATTGTGTGTGAGTGTACCCTGCCATGGACAGCAACACTGCCATGGCAGTCACGATAGCCAGCACAGCCAGCACTGTGGCACAGGTAGTTGTGTGAGGGTGCCTAACATTCAAACAGGATGCCAGTCCGACTGTGTGCAGTCTGTATGCTATGGGACAGTTGGATGTCTGCCACTGAGAGAGAAGCACAACTGTGGAATACACACATGTGGCATGTGAAGCGGGAGGGCTTCTTGGCACAGGTGGGTCTGTGGCACGGGTGGGTGCACACATGCAGTGTCGATACAGACTGTGTGGGGACGAACGCGGCAGGGTAGATTACCACTGTTCTGGGTATGTGGAAAGACCAGCTGTCTGGGGATGAATGTGGACTAGTGTGTGCACAACAGGTGGGCACATGACCTATGCTGCATCAGGTGTGGACGTTGGCCCTCCCTCTGGGGACATGCTGGATACTGCTGTGCGTCAGCCAGGCCCTTGCCGAGACATTTACACCCCTGGCCTTCAGGTGTATCCCCTACATCGTCCACCTGCACAGGCTACCCAGGGCATGGGATGGCAGTGGAGCTTGGTGGGTGGGAGGTCATGGCACCCTGCTCCTGGTCACATCTCGCAGGCAATACATTCTCAGTGTGCAGCAGGGCACAAGTCCCGAACAAGACGTGGGGGGACGCAGACGTCATGACAGGTAGTGACGTCACGGAAGATGGCTTGCACCATCAGACCCATTGCCTCCCCTCGCTCACCCCACTGATGTGATTGCATCATAGGAGCACGCGCGTGAGCAGCAGCTCCAATCTCACCCCAGAGAGGCTACAGAGTGAATGTGTGGCTCCATTCGCTCCAGTCACTGAGCTCACGGTAAAATAAGTGGTGGGACGCCGTACACCCGCATGGTACCCGGACTCGAGCCCTGGTGTGCAGGCATAGCTACCTAATGTTTCAGCGAAGTGTGTGAGTTGCATGACACCCGTTGGCGGTGGATGGCTCGGAGGCTCTTCACCATGAGGCCCATAACACACACCATGGGTCCCTTGCCAATGGCAGCGGATGCTATGACATTGCGCGCCAGGGTGTGTCTACATGTCGCCTGGGATGGTGTTTGCGGCATGGCCCGCTAGGGCAGCTACAGCTACTGTGTGTTGCATGTGGTGTATCCGGACTCCGGAGACAGCCATGCTTCGTCACTGTTGTCCAGGGCACGAGTCGGGGTACCATGCGGCTGTACGGCGTCCCCCCACCTATTTTACCGTGAGCTCGGTGACTGGAGCGAATGGAGCCACACATACACTATTTGGCCTCTCTGGGGAGAGATTGGAGCTGCTGCTCACGCGCGTGCTCCTATGATGCAATCGCATCAGGGGGGTGAGCGAGGGGAGGCAATGGGTCCGATGGTGCAAGCCATCTTCCGTGACGCCACCACCTGTCATGACGTCTGCGTGCCACCACCTCTTCTGTCAGGACTCGTGCCCTGCTGTTGTCAGATGCGCCACTTTCCGGGGGGTGGGGAAAGGTCAGGTATGTCAGCCTGACAGTGGCCCAGTTCAAGGACCACCTTGACTGGGGGGACAACTATTGGACATACTGGTGTAGCCCACCCACGCGTTAATGTAGGCCCTCCATGAACTATGTCAAATGCGGAAAGGTGTTGGCATGGGCAATGAAGTCATTGAGGAGAGCTGTCTGACCCACGCACAGATGCCGCACATGCTCAACAGACCCGGCACTGAGTGCAGCAGGGGTCGCAGGGGCAGCTGTGCCTGGTGTGAAAGACACTCTATCCGTCATCCTTGTGCCGACACGTGTTGCACCAGTGGAAGTAGTTGGGAGGGCGGGCATTGGCCTCCGCGTGGCTGCAGAGGAGCTAGAGTGCACGTCCCCTGTGCTAGCAAACATGGATACATGACCTCTGTACTGAGATGACGCAGCAATTGTCGTATGGGCCTGTGAGTCATCCAGCACACGTCTGCCCCCTCCAATGCGCCGGTCACATTAGTGTCACCCAGCTCCTGTGCAGCTGCACCATCCGATGCCTCACCACTGTTGACCGTCCCCTGTCCCTCAGCACACATGGTAGATGACACATGAGGGTGAGCGAGGTGGCCTCACTCATTTGGCATGAAATCCACAGACATGTGCAAGGGAGCCAGCACAGAACATTCCCAAGTGCACATGTTGCATGATACCTGTGCAAATGTATACAGCAACCACTATCAACACGTAATGGCTGGCGTACAGGCAATGAACCCGCCAATAAGTGACACATGTGTTGTGCACATGGAACAACACCCGGACTGTCACCCTGCGGCCATAGCCACTCATCGCTGTGTACACACCCACTCTCCTGATGGTGTTAAGGATGACCACTACATATTAGGCCAAGGACATACCTGCATGGAGCAGAATGTGTCACCACACACACTGACTGCAACATGACAGTCCACAATGGTTATGAGCCCATGCCTGACAACTGTCCATCGCACGAGCACAACTACTGTTGCACAGTGTGCCGGATGTGTGAGTATCAGGAATATGAGGTGAGGCATCACGCACACGTGTTTAGGACGAAATCAGAGTATGCACAGTGCCACAAACATACATGTGAAGTGCCACTCCAGCTGACTACAGGCTGTCCCTGAGGCCTACGACTCTGAACGCATTGACTATGCAGAGTGCCCAAATTACATCTTGACCCTCAGGAATCGCATATGCATGTAAGATGCACCCAGCACAGAGTACACTCACAACCCACTGCATCACACAACTACCATCACATTACCCAGAACATGGGTAGGCTGTGGACGCATGCTGCCTCTCGGAGCAAAAGACACAATCCCACAGTATTGTACACCTGCCTGCAGCTGATGCCCCTACAAACGTGCATCCGCCACAGGCTGTGTGACTGTCAATTGCAGACCATTAGTGGTGAAATGCAGCGCCGTGCCAACCTGACAATACGAGGGAGCATCCCCCGATTAGTCGCCGCAACATGGACACACATCCGGCAGATGACGTCACCCTCTTCGTGGGATTGGCTGCACTGTCGGTTACACATACACAGAAGCATCAACTTGGATGCAATGGCTCATCACAAGGCCTTGGGCTGGTGGACTTCCAACTGCAGGGATGGTACACATGAGGGTTGGAATATCACACATACTCTTCTCAGCATTACCCACATCCACCAATAACAGTGGCATATTGCTGACCCATCCTAAATGATCAGAGACGTGTAACAGAGCCAAGACGGTATGGGACATGGCATAACAGCAGGTGTACACCACACGTGAATGCATGCTGGTGGGAGTGTGTACACAGTACCTGTCCATCCCATTCTATTAGGATGCCAGCACTTTGAGCAATGTGTAGTCTGCCCACATCTACTGTCCATTGTCAGGTAGACCGACACATAGCTCACAAGGCTACACATCTTTGTGGGTGGACTCACTGTGTCCAACACTGCGCAGCCCTCAACGTACTCGCCCTGTGAATGGCTCACCCCGCAATGGAGGTCACATTCAGTGCCACCATCTCTCACACACATCCCTATCACAAGGCCTGGAGTGTTCAATCGACAGGGCTGAGTTAGCGCATTTCCTGAGAGTTGTGAGATAATGACACATGTAACCCACTGTACAGTCAGTGTAGTTTCCTACTAGGATTGGGCGGTCAATGTGCAGCCCAGGTCTGCCGAGACTGAGAAGGCCAGCAGGGAGCCAGCCAGCCATTCACACAAGCAATAGCTGCCCAGAATCATGCATTGCCAAGTGTCTGCGTCACTGGGTGTCTGACATGAAAATGACATGTACCACCACTCAAGAGGGACATGCATGGGGAAACACCAGAGAGCCTACATGCCCCTTCCACCTGTTGTTAGCATGGTAAGCGGTGCATGTTGGAACCCCACAGGCTCAGTCTCATAGTGCTGCGGATGAACAACATGTGTGTCCCCCACATGCACTCCCACACACACTGTAGTTGTCTTACACACACATGACTTTTGCCGGTATTCGCCTTGGGCAGTGTGCGTGGAGCTCGGAATCCAGGAACTGCAGCTCATCGCCGGTGAGTGGACCTGGACATATCATCAGAGTCGTCGACATTAAGGTGGACAGGTGGCAGCAGCAGCAGGTGTTGTTGAGGGGTGGCAGTCAGCAGTCCCTGGAAGCTGTGGTAATGCCTGTCACCCTCCCACACTGATATAGCCCCCTTGGGGCTGTTTCAGCGTGTCCAAGCTGCTGCGATTGGTGTACCGCTCAGCCTGTGTACGTTGTGTTGTTGGTGTGTGCCATACTCACCCAGCCTCAGAAGCGGTGTCAGGCACAGCAGCTAGGTATATTGCCGTGGTGTTGCCGCTACCCACATATGCAGTCTGAATCCATCATCATGCCTATCAAGATAATATGGCCTTAATCCCCATGTGCATGCTCATAGCAATGGTATGTGTCAGTGGTCCTTGCTATTGGTAAGGGGACCTGTGTAAGAGTAATGTTGCTGTGCTGTCCCTACTTGTCAGCTGTTCGGTGGTACTATTGCTTTGACAGTGATCTTTGTTTTGTGTATGTGTAAATGCCATGTTGTGTGTTGCATTGACATGTGTCCACTTCCATCTGTCCTAGGAGGAGACCAAACATACATCGCCCCTACCAATTGCTGGCAGACATGGAGGATGTGGAGGTCATAAGGAAGTTCCGTCTGGACCGGCCCACCCTGCATCGCCTATGTGCCATGTTGGAACCCCACCTTCGTCCTCGCAGGGTGTATCCAACTGCATTCACCCCCACGGCCAAGGTGATGGCTGCACTGCATTTCTTCGCTACCGGTTCATTCCAACACACGGTGGGCAGTGGAGGTGGGATGTCCCAGCCCATGTTCAGCAAGGTGCTACGGGATGTCCTGTCAGCTATGATGCTGTACAGGAACCGGTACATCCGATTCCCCAGGGCCCGTGATTTGCCTGCGGTGAAGGGTGCTTCTATGCACTCGGACGCATCCCCCAGGCTGTTGGTGCAATTGATTGCACCCATGTTGGCCTTGTTGCACCACAGGCCATGAAGCACATCTTCCGTAACCGGAAACATTTCCACTCGCTCAATGTGCAAGTGGTGTGCCTGGCGGACATGATAATCACACACGTGTGTGCGAAGTTTCCCGGTTCCACCCATGACTCGCACATCATGCGCCACAGCATCCTCCCACGTCTGATGACCAATCTGCAACCGGACCGTGCATGGATTGTTGGTGACCCTGCATATCCTAATGGGCCTTGGCTGTTGAGTCCACTACGCAATCCTCGTACACCAGCTGATGTCAGGTACAATGAGGCACATGGGAGGACCAGACGTGTGGTGGAGCGGACATTTGGACTCCTGAAGACCAGATTCAGGTGCCTGGACCGCACCGGGGGTGCACTGGCATACTCCCCACAGAAGGTGTGCCAGATTGTTGTGGCATGCTGCATGCTGCACAACCTCGCTATTCGCAGGCGGATCCCCCTGATAGTGGATGACGGTGATCAGCCAGGGCCCCCGCCTTCAGGCCAAGCCGTGTCCAGTGACGAGGACAGTGGAGAGGAGGAAACAGTGAAGGAGCGTCAGCAGCTCATCGCCCGCTACTTCACTTGACGGTGAGTGACCATGTACGACGGCTGATGTCGCTGTAGTTGTGTATGTGTGCATTGTGAGGGCGGCCTATTGTTCACTGAGTGCTGTGTGGCAATGGTCCATGTCCAGGGTAGTATGCCACTGAGAGTGGCTGTGACATTGTGCCCTGTTGCTCTGTGAGATGTGTGTACATTGCTTAGGCATGATGACAAGTACTGTGTGATGAGTGTGTGCCACACAGTCAATGGACTCTTGTTCTGTTTGTCACCCCTAGGTCCCTACAGCCTCTCCTGGCCTATCGACAGAACACACTACAGATGAATTTCTGAACATGCTGACGTTTGTGCACCATTGATAATAAACACAGCAGATGACATAGGATGTGATACAGGTGTATTTATTTTAAAGGTGACATGTTATTGTGGGAAAGGTGATCAAGAAGGTGGTGCATGCTGTACAATGAGTTGACGGTCCTGTCCGCGTGATGGTCAAGGTGTACCCATGTTGTCCTGGGTCCGCAGTCCAACAGACATTTGCCACTCGACTGGCAGTGTGGGGTGGGATGGTAGTCCAAGTGAATGCAGGGGGTGCCCACCATGGCTGGCTGACTCACTGGCGTTTTGAGCGTGCAAAGTCCTCCCTGGACATCTGTTTCCTCTTCGGACGGCCCCTTCCACGTTTGAGGGGAGGGGGTTGTGTTTGTGGGCTGCTGGTGGTGGCTGAGGATTGCCCACTCGCTGTGGACGCAGGGGAACTGGATGTTGCACGTCCCTGCGCCACAGCAGGTGGTGGCGTAGGTGTTGTGGTTGGCCTTGTGTGGGCCCTCACCTCCACCACTAGCTGGCCCATGAGGTCCACAAGTTGGCCCATACGGGTCACGAATTGGCCCATACGGGCGTCCATGGACCTCAACACCCCAAGGACTTCGCTCGTGTCGGTAGCTGACCTGGCCCATTGTCCCTGGGCCTCTTCATAGGCCCCAAGGACTCTGGCTATTTGCGGCAGGGCTTGGCTCCCAGGCTCTGTTGGCCTTGGCCTGACCCTGCTCCTCCCACCTGGACTGCTTCCACCGACCTGCCCACTCGCCACATTGGTCACCCGGGGCCTCCTCCTAGCTCCCAGGGTAGATGTTGAGGTTTGTGCCACCTCTTGGGGTGGCTGAGTGGTCAGGGAGGCCGTGGTGGTGGTGATGGTGTTGGTGGTGGTGGTTGCGGCGGTGGTGTTGGCCGCAATGACCGTGGCAGCAGGGGCCTGGGACTGGTCACCAGCCCTGTGAGATGGGTTGGTGGGTAGGAGGGGTCCTGGGGTGCTGTTGCGCCCTGCCACGCCAGATGTGCCAGGTTGGGTGTCCTCGTCCGTAGAGGTGTCCAGGCTTTCCACATCCGTGAGTCCGTGTGGGGGGCTTGTGGACTGGCTGTGATGGCTGGTGTCTCCTTCCGCAGCATCATGCTGTTCGTCACCTGTGGGGCGGAGACGAAATGTTATTGTGTTGCACCTTGCAAGGTTTGTGTTAGTTGTCTGACATGCACAGTTTGTGCACAGTTGTGCACTGATTTGCCGGATGCGTGTGTATGTCTCTACAATGTGTGTGCGTGATCAAAGCAATGGAATAGTGTGTTGGCTGCATCTGGCATGGGACGGATTTGTAATGCCAATTGGTGTGTGTTGCAGTACCCCTACATTTTGTGCCTTTGGTAGGAACGGGGTACAGCCCCATGGTCGCTTTAGTGTTGAAATATGTTTTTGGGGTTCACATGTAACGCTTGGTAACGCAGATGGCAGAAGGGGTACAGCCCCATGGGCGCTTTGGTGTTGAAATATGTTTTTGGGGTTCACATGCAACGCTTGGAAACGCAGATGGCAAAAGGGGTATTGCCCCATGAACGCATTGGTGTTGAAATATGGTACTGTGGTACATACTGTGACATATGGGTGCAGAAGGGGACATGTGTTTTGGCCACACGACACTACAGAGACGAAGGTGTGTGTATGTCTGACTAGGCCAGCATATCTGCTCACTGTTGTCATTTATGGACATTCCACAGCAAGCATTGTGGTGAGTGGGTAATGGTTGTATGCCACACGACGTATTGCAGATGGTACAATTCCTTGGTGTGCGTGCTACTCTCACCCATGTGCAGCAATGCAGTGCTCTTGGGGTGTTGACTACATTTTGTTTGTTGTTACTCACAGTGTGACGTGCGCTTCAGACACAGCAGACTCATTATTGGTCATCGGCAGGAACCTTTGCTGTACTACTGTCTATGGGGCAACTGTGTAGATGATATACCTTTCATGACACTGGGGCTGGATGATGAGATGGATGAGATTTTGAATGTGCATTGTGTAGCTGTGTGGTTCATGGGTCCAGTGGTGTATGTGACATTACTGGGGTTCCACTATGTTTCATTTGGACGAGATAGACTTACATGGGTGATGTTGTACTATGTCAAGGGTAGAAGCAGACACGACTACATGGACAAGACTTGGATGGTGTTGCTGATGTGTGTGATGACTGGCACAGTGCACGCCATGTGGGTCAGTGCTCCAGTTAGACTTGTGCATGCTGACGTGACTCGTTACGTGTTACTGCATTTGAGATGGCTCATGTGGGATATGACTCTGTAATTGCTCTCCCGGTGCACATTGGTCACATGTTTGTGACAGGGAGCAGTGCTACCTGTTCCTCTGCTAAGTGACATGTCCCACATGTTAGTCGTAGTACAGTCCTCATGCCTACGGACACCCAGCCCTGTACAGTGGTCTACCTAATTGTTTGTTTTGAGGGTGAAATGCAATGGCTACCACATGGTTATGAGAGGGAGGGGTGCTCCATCTTGCTGGTCTGAGGATGTGGGGGCCGTGTTGTGAGTCGTGGTGATGGTTTACCTTCCACAGACAGCCCTTCATGTAGGGTAACATATCTACCTGTCGGGTGTAGGTGTGCACTGCAATGGCTGACACATGGGTGTGGGTGTGGGGAGTGCTCCTTCCGGCACATCTGGGGTACAGAGGGGCCTGGTGGGAGTTGTGGTGCTGGCTGACTGTACACATGCCCCCATGGTTTTCTTTGTTGGTGCCTATGGGCTGAGTGTGTGTGAGTGTCTGTTGCATATGTGAGGGCTGTCTTGTGAATTGTGTACTGGACATGGGGGTGTTCGTCCCTCGGAGCTATGGCATTGTGTTAGTGCATGTCTGTACATGGCGGTGTGCTGGTATACATTTGTTTGTACTTACCAGCCTCCACTACCCCTGGTATTCCGATGAGACTCTCCGGATGTAGTATGCCTCGCACCTTCTCCTCCCACGCCTTGAAGGTCTTGAATGGCGCGGGAGTTCCGCTGCCAGTCCTGGCAGCCAGCTCACGGTTCTTGGCCTCCTTCTTTCTGACCACGCTTTTCATGTCCTGCCACCTCTTGGTTATTTCCCCCGGTTGCGTGGCACGTTCCCAACTGCATTCACCTGGTCTACGATCCTTTTCCACATCCTGTTTCTGGTGGATACTGGTGTCTGTTGGACCTGGTTCCCATAGATTTGTGGGTACACCTTGATGACCTCGTCGACCATGACCGTCAACTCTGTGGCAGTGAACTTGGGCATTCGTTGTGTTGCCATGGTGCGTAGTGTAGTTTTTGTGGTGCTGGTGTGGTGTGTTTGGTGTGTGATGTGCAGGGGGTTTGTGTTGCCGGTGTTTAGGTGGTTGTGGTGATGGATGTGATGTGTGTGTGCGTGTGGTATACTGCTTTCCTCTGTGGCTCTCCGTGTTCTCTGCTGTGGTGTTGGCTTTGTCGTGGTGCAAGGGTTTGTGGTATGTGAGGGGGCTGCTTTTGTACTCACCTATGTGGGTGTGTCATGATGGTCTATCGTTTTCAGGTGTGTTGGGCGTGGTGTCCTGGGATTTATACTAATTATTTTTTCGGCAGGGGGATGTGTCTTTGGGATGGGTTCTGTGTCTGGGTATTTTGGCGTCGTTTGCTGTGTGGACTTTTTGGCCGTGTTGTGTGTATTTGTTTGTGCCGCCACTGATTTCCGTGCACGGACGTGGCCGCCAGGCCTTCCGCCTTGTCAGTTATTCATTTCTGTAGTTCACCGTTGCGGGCGGGAAATGTGTTGGTTTCCCGCCCTCATGTCGGGGGGATCATAATTAGACGGCCGGTGTGTATTCCGTCCGCGCGGTCGTATTTGGCTTTTTCGGGCGGTATTGCCTCCGTGGCGGACGGATTGTCTTGGACTCTGATATGGACGGGCGGTATTCTGTTATTTTTTTCCGCTGCGGGCGGTGGTTGCTCTGCGTCATCATAATTGCTCGTTCGGTATTTCAATGTAGCAGGCGGGCGGTATTTTCAGGCTATGGCGGATGGCGGTTTTTTTACCGCCGGTTATCGTAATGGACCCCTTAATGTTTTAAGATGTTTTAATGTGTTCTAAAAATATGTTTTTGAATTTATTTTATATGCAATGTATGTTTATTTATTTTACTATATTTATGGTGTTTAATTTTGTGTGTTTTATCTATTTTTTACTTGTCGATATTTTTACAAAAACGATAATAATGCTGTCTATACTATTGTGATCGATATTTTGGACATGTATATTTTTAAAGGATGTTTGATATTTTAAATAACAGTATTTATGTGTTCGATATTACTGTGATCGATAATATTGTTTTACGATATTTTGGGTTCGATAGTGTATTTTTTTAATTAAGTATAGGGTATCGATATTAGTGTCGTCGATATTTTTTGTGTCGATAAAAATGTAGGTCGATATTATGTCTGTCGAGGTTATGTCAGTGATTCCTTTAAGGCCATGCTGGCTCTCTCTTGAGCTCCTTCTGGCCCCACAGAGCCACAAGGGCCTCCATTTGCACTTCTACTTGTGGATCCCTCTCCAGCACCGAATGACCCACTGGGCCTCCTTCTGGGATCTTGCCGGCACCTGCCCATTAATCCACTCCAGCCCCAGAGGACATGCCAGTCCAAGTCTCATTGGTGCTCACTCCGATTCCAGCGGTGCCCATGCTGCATCCGGTCCCAATGTCGGTCTCTAACCTGAAGCGGAGGTCAGCCCATGCCAGATCTATGTGCCTTTACGTGATCGCCAAAGCACAGACCCCAATCTTTGAAAGTGATCCCCAGCTTCTTCCTCAACAGTAGTACTATACAAGGGTGGCCCCGTTCAGCTCCAATTCAGCTGCAGTTTAACAGCTTCAAAACGCACCACATGATGATGAGGAGAGACACAACTTTCTCCCCCCTCATTATACTGATAATAGATTGTATATGGACCTACAAAGTGCTAGTGCATTGAACACTTCCCATGAGACTGAATTAGAATATCCCCTAGCACTGCCCAAAGAAGAAAGTACCTCCTTTGAAGTGGTCTTCGCAGGGCAGCAGTCGTTCATGATTTACAGTTGCCCACAAAAGAAACTAAAGCTAATTTGTTGAAAGAAATCTTGCAGCCTGGGACTGCCACATTGGAGAACTTGCTGCCTTTCAATGATACTTTAACAGACACTTTAATGGCTGCTTGGATGAAGCCATTTTCGGCTCCCCCAGTCAGCAGCCGAGCACCTAGACAACACAGAGCTGCCCCTAGTGACCCAGCTTTTCTCATCCAACATCTGTCTCCGGAATGCCTGATGTTGCTGGCCTCCACGAGCAAAGTCAACCCAAACGCCTTCCATTTTGCTCCGCAGTCAAAGCGCATTGACGCTTTCAGCAAAAGAGTATTTTCATCTGCCAGTTTAGCTCTACTATCTCTGAACATGGTCTGCCTATTAGGACGTTATTTGCATGCCCTTTGGGAAATGGCCAGCAAGATCTTGCCAGCAGTCCAAGGAATTATGGACAATCTTTGCCAAAATGATTCAGGACAGACAAGATGCTGCCAAATATGTACAATATTTAGTACAGGCCCGCCTAGATACAATAGTCTTTGTGCACCATGCCATGGACACCAGGTGTTGTGCTCAGGGTCATGCCTGGATGTGCTGCTGGGTGTTAGACTTGGCATCTTTTGGCGTGTTTCCCCTGACTTTTTGCTTTCTGACCTCCCGGTTTTGACTCTGTTTTTGCTGGTGTAATGATTCTGCGCACTTTCCTCACTGCGGTCCAGTGGGAAAGTGCAAGTGCTCCTGTATAAAATGTGTTATGGATTGGTGTTTCCATGATTGGCCTATTTGGTTTATCTGTCAGTCCCTTGTAAAGTGCACTGCGAGTGCCAGGGCCTATAGACCAAATGCTGTTGGTGGGCTGCAGCACTGGATTGTGCCACCCACGCAAACAGCCCGTAAAGTGTAACTCGGGCCTGCCATCGCAGAGCCTCTGCGCAGCCTGGGGCTGCCATGTAGACTTGGCAAGTGCACACACTTGCAAGTCCCTAAACCTTCCCTTTGCTACCTGTTAGTCACCCCTAAGGTAGGCCCAAGGTACCCCTGTGGGCAGGGTGCGTTGTACGCGAAAGGTAGGACATGCCCTGGTGTGTGCGGCATGTCCTGATAGTGATTCACAGCCTAGTTCGTTTTTCACTATTGCAAGGCTACCTGTTCCCCCTAGGCCAGAACGGGCAGTTTTGATTATTACAGTTTTATAATCCTAACTGACCCCGGGAACATGGTAGAAATTCGAGTTTAGTATGCCTGGACTCAGAATGATAAAATGCATCTTGTAGTGAAGTAGGTTTTAACATTCTGTGTTTGAAAATACCACTTTTAGAAAGTGGGTATTTTCTTGTCTAACCATCCAAGCCTGCCTCTGCGAGGTTGTGTATTCCTTGTCTGGAGTGTGAGTGACAGGGGCTGGGGGATGCCAGGAGACAGGGTGAGTCAGCGCAGGGCTGAATAGCCAGATCGACATATAGATGGGTGGGAGGGGTCGCACCTGGGCCCTGAATAGGACAGTGCCTTCCCTCCACAATGCTGGCTCCACCTCCTGTGGTGCGTCTGATGTCCCTGGCCTACTCACTGAAAGAAGGGACGGAGACTTGTCAACAAAGTGCTCCAGAACTGGTTTGGACTAGGCAAAGGCCTCTCTGCCTTCAGAGAACAAAGGAATTTGGGATATAAATATTGGGGCCCTGACCCCATGAATTTAGATCTCGCTGGAATCAAGGAACCTGCCAAGGCGAAGAGCTGGAAGAGCTGCCAGGAGGAGTACTGCTCCTTTGCTGTGTTGTTGCTTTGTTGGGTTGGCCTGCAGCTGCTGCTTCTGCCTTGGGCAGTGAAAGGACTGGACTGAACTTTCTACAAACTTGTGCTGAGTATCTCCAAGGGCCTGGAACCGAGCTGGCCTCCTGTTAAGAAGTCTCAGGGACTACAAAGACTTCACAAGCCTCTGGGTACCGCTTCTGGAACGCTGTTTCAGTTGCCACAGAGGAAGGGAACTGCAACCGACTCCGTCAACCGAATCCATCCCTGGCCGGTGACCTGTTTGCACTGCAGACCGCATCGCCCCGCTTCGCATCGCAACCCTGGTCTCACCGTGGGCGACGTCCGACGCCGCCAACATCGAGCCGCTGCTTGCACCGTGACCTGTGGGTACCGCAGTTCGCATCGCATCGCATCGCATCGCTTCACTGAACCAACCGGACCCGACCGACGCGGTCGCTGCAACTGGCTCGAGAGTCGTGACCGCACCGCATTTGGGGCACCGCTCGCACGTCTGCGACGCACCGCTCCGACTCGCACCGCTGTCCGACGCCAGCTCCCGCACTCCGGCTAGGTCGCCTGCATCGCAACCTGTCAGCATCGCATCGAGCATCGTCTCACCCTGCATCGCACGCCTTGGACTCACCGACTCCGTCTGCACGACGCTCATCGAGCCGCTGCCTGCACCGCATCGAGGGACACCGCACCTTGCATCGCTCCGTCTTGCACCGCAACCGCGACGAACGCCGACCGGCTCGTACACTCCGTACCAGCCACAACGAGAAAGGTACTGTAACCGAGTCTGTTCATGACTCTGCTGGCCCGTATCGACGCGGTCGGCTGGAACTGTTAGACTCTGAGGTTTTCAGCATCACGGTAGGCTCGGACGGAGCTACCGACTCGTACGAACTTTGCTTTTGTGCTATTCCTGCAAAGAAGAAGTTACCGTATCAAGCATTCATTTTTAAAGTATAGTATTGTGGATTTTTGTCGTAATTGGTCTTGTCTTGAGTATATAAAATATTGGTTATTTTTCTAAACTGGTGTGGTGTCCGTTTGTAGTGCTTACACTGTATTACTGTTGGTTATGTGCAAATGCTTTACACACTGCCTCTGAATTAAGCCTGACTGCTCGTGCCAAGCTACCACGAGGGTGAGCAGGGGTTACTTCACGAGTGTAACACCCTTACCCTGACTAGGAAGAAGGGTCCCTACTTGACAAAGGTGCAAGCCCTTGCCAACTAGAGATCCCATTTCTAACATTGGTTGTCAGCGGTGAGGATAGGACTTGTGTTTGCACTTGACTTACAGTGATTGGTGTGCACTACTACCATATCGCAGACCATTACGTACCACATACTGGTTCTTTTTCTTTTGACCTATTTTTGATCTTGCCAGTTTCAACTCACTACTTTTGTCATGCCTGAATCAATTGCATCATCCGTTGCATCTCTGGAAGTTATCTTTGAGGAGGATAGGTTGGAATCCTACGCCGTAAAGGAGCTACGAGCGATTTGTAAAAACCTGAAAGTCCAAATTAAAGGCCTCACAAGGAAGGAGGAGCTACAGAAGGCGCTGAGGGCCTGGGTAGCAGCCAGACATGCCAATGGGCAGCCTGGTGATCTCAGTGAGGAGGTGGAGGAGCCTATTTCCAGGGTGGATGTGCTTTTGGGTAGGGGGAACCCGCCAGGTCAGGCAGCAGCAGTCTGTCCCCAGAGGAGCTGGAGGACAGGCGGGAGGCAAGGCAGTTTGAGCTGCAGAAGCTCAGGCTGGAGAGTGAGCGGGAGGAGAAGAGATTGGCCATAGAGGAGAGGAAGATGCTCTTAGAGCATGAGAGAGAACTAAAGGAGCTAGAACTTAGGAGTAAGTCAGGCTCAGATGGTGGCAGCAATTCGTCCAGAAAGGCAGACAGGATTGTGCACATTCCCAAGAACGTAGGCAAGGAGTTCAAGAAGGGGGATGACATACAAAGGTGGTTTCAGGGTTATGAGGCAGCCATACACATGAATGGGGTCCCTGAGGAGAATTGGGGAGCAGGATTGTGGCCACTTTTCCCGGAAGAAGCAAGGGATGCTCTGATAGCTTTGGGTAAGGGGTATCACCTCACCTATGCTGACATGAAGGATGCCCTTCTCACGAAGTATGGTCTTACTCCTGAAAAGTACAGGGATCAGTTCAGGTCCAGTAAGAAGTCTGATGCCAACACTTGGTTGGAATGTGTGGATGTGTTCTGCAGGTCTCTGGATGGTTGGGTGAAGGGCAGTAGTGTAACAGATTTTCAGGGGCTCTACAACTTGATTGCATGGGAGCACTTGTCTAGTCTATGTTTTGCAGATCTGCGCCAGCACCTAGTGGATAGTAAGCTAACTGACCCCAGGAAGCTTGCTATGGAAGCGGACCGCTGGGTGAGTACCAGGGTCCACAAGAAAGCGTTTGGGGAGACTCAGCCAAAGGTGGGCAGGGTCCCCAGCAGAAAGGTGGGGGGGACAAGGGTAAAGCACAGGAGTTCTCTAAAGGGCCCCAAACTAGTACCCAGGGTAAAGGTTCCCAGCCCCCGGTGATAAGAAGAAAGGGGTCTCTACAGGGAAGCCTGTTGAGACCGGCCCCCGCAAGTGTTATGCATGTGACCAGGTAGGTCACTTTAAGGGGGACCCCAAGTGCCCGAAGGGGACACAGCCACCCACCGGTGGACAATCCAAAGTGTTGGCTAGTGTAGCGCTTGGGGAGGAGGGGTGCCCACAGGAGGGTGGGGATCCCGCAGAAATGACCCTTGTCTCACTCGGGGACAGTGAGATGGTCCCAGGAAACCAGATGCCCCCTAACACAAAGAAATATAGCACCTGGGTGACCATTAATGGGAACAGGGTAGAGGCTCTCAGAGATACTGGAGCCAGTGTGACCTCAGTCCGGTGTCACCTGGTGTCTGAGAAGCAAGTAGTCCCAGGAGCATTCCACCAAGTAGTTGCTGTCGACAACTCTGAGCGCCAGTGTATGGTGGCGCAGGTTCCCTTTGAATGGGGGGGTCTCAGGTCCCTTAAGGGTGGTTGTGAGCCCTACCATGCCTGTAGATTGTCTGCTAGGAAACGACCTGGAGCAGTCCTCATGGAAGGAGGTTGAGCTCAGGTCTCACTTGGAGATGCTTGGGTTGCCAGAGTGGGCATGCGTGTCTACTCGGTCAATGGCAGCCAGAAAGGGTGATCGAAAGGACTTGGAGCCTGAAACAGTGGCCCAAGTCCCTGCCAAGAGAAAGGGCAGGGGCGCGGGAAACCGGCCCCCGAAGTTCCCACGGACCGGGAGGAGGCGGACCTCGAGGGGGACGCCCGGTGCCTACAGGGGAGCAGGTAGCCGAACTGGGAGACATCTCTGAGCTGACCCATTGGCAGCAAGAAGGGGGTCCCACCAGGGAGGAGTTCTGCAGGGAGCAGAACGAGTGCCCTACTCTGGAGGGTCTGCGGCGGCAGGCTGCAGACCAGGCAGCTGGTAATCAGTCCGGGTCACATCTGATCTACTGGGAGAGCGGTCTCCTATACAGTGAGCCTAAGGTTGCTGAGCCTGGGTCAGCCCGTGTGCTGGTGGTACCCCAGCGCTTCAGGACCTTCCTACTGGGTCTGGCTCATGACGTGCCTTTGGCAGGACATTTGGGGCAGGACAAGACCTTTGACAGGCTTGTCACCCACTTCTTTGGCCCCAAATGCGAAGGCAGTCAGATGCACACTGTAGGTCTTGCCAAACTTGCCAGGCAAGTGGTAAGAGTGGGAGGAAGGTCAAAGCTCCTCTCCAACCTTTTCCTGTTGTTGGAACACCCTTTGAAAGGGTAGGGATGGATATTGTGGGGCCACTGGATCCCAAGACAGCCATGGGCAACAGGTACATCCTGGTCTTGGTGGACCATGCCACCCGGTACCCGGAGGCAATCCCTCTCAGGACAACGACGGCGCCAGTGGTGGGCCGGGCGTTAATGGGGATCTTTTCCTGTGTGGGATTCCCCAGAGAGGTGGTTTCTGATAGGGGGACCAATTTCATATCGAAGTATATGACATCCCTGTGGAAGGAGTGTGGTGTAACCTACAAGTTCACCACTCCTTGCCACCCACAAGGAAACGGTCTGGTGGAGAGATTCAACCAGACCTTGAAAGGCATGATCAAGGGTCTAACAGAACCCATGAGGCGTAAGTGGGACGTCCTCTTGCCATGCCTACTCTTTGCGTACAGGGAGGTGCCTCAGAAGTCTCTTGGGTACAGCCCCTTTGAGCTCCTGTATGGCCACCCTGTCAGAGGACCTCTGAGTTTGGTAAAGGAAGGCTGGGAGGCGGCTCCCAGGAAAACTCCCCAGGATGTATTTAGCTACATGCTGGCCTTTAGAAACCAAACTGCCCGCTTCAGGAAACTCGCTCAGGCGAACCTAGAAGCAAGCCAGGAAGAAATGAAGAGATGGTATGACCAGAATGCCACTCTGGTCGAATTTCAACCTGGGCAGAAAGTGTGGGTCATGGCCCCAGTGGCACCTTGTGCCTTGCAGGACAAGTGGACTGGGCCATATGAGGTAAAGGAGTGCAAAAGTGACGTCACCTACCTGGTGGATTTGCAGGCTCCAAGGAACCCTTTGAGGGTCCTTCACGTGAACCGCCTCAAGCCCCACTTCGAGAGGTCCGAAGTAAGTATGCTCTTGGCGACAGATGATGGGGTGGAAGAGGAGAGTGAGCCTCTCCCTGACCTCCTGTCTACCAAGGAGCATGATGGGTCAGTAGAGGGTGTGATCCTCTCCCCTACTCGGACTCAGGAGCAGCAGGGGGACTGTCGCCAGTTGTTGGGACAGTTCGCCCCACTGTTCTCTCTGACCCCCGGTGTTACTCACTGGTGTACCCATGACGTGGACACTGGTGACAGCCATCCTGTGAAGCACAAGATTTACAGGTTGACTGACCGGGTCAGAGCCAGCATCAAGGAGGAGGTCTCTAAGATGTTGGCGTTAGGGGTGATTGAGCCCTCCCACAGTCCTTGGGCCAGCCCAGTGGTCTTGGTCCCAAAGGCTGCGGCGCCCGGTGCCACTCCAGAACTCCGGTTTTGTGTGGACTACCGTGGGCTCAATGCCGTCACCAGGACTGACGCGCACCCCATCCCCAGAGCTGATGAGCTCATTGATCGGTTGGGAGCTGCCCGGTTCCTCAGCACGTTTGATTTAACGTCTGGGTACTGGCAGATTGCCTTAACCGATGGGGCCAAGGAGAGATCAGCATTCTCAACCCCAGAAGGTCATTACCAATTCCGGGTGATGCCCTTTGGGTTGAAGAATGCCCCTGCCACCTTTCAGAGGTTGGTCAATCAGGTGTTGGCCGGGTTGGAGGATTTCAGGGCCGCCTACCTGGATGACATTGCTGTGTTCAGTTCCAGCTGGGAAGAACATTTACAGCACCTTGAGAAAGTGTTGAGGGCTCTGCAAGGTGCAGGCCTCACGATCAAGGCCAGTAAGTGCCAGATCGGGCAGGGTTCTGTGGTGTACTTGGGACACCAGGTAGGAAGCGGCCAGGTGGCGCCCCTACAACCCAAGATTGACACCATTCTGGCTTGGGAATCCCCCAAGACCCAGACAGAGGTGAGAGCCTTCTTAGGTCTCACCGGTTATTATAGGAGATTTGTTAAGGGCTATGGCACCATCGTTGCCCCCTTAACAGAGCTGACCTCTAAGAGGCAGCCCAGGAAAGTGATCTGGACTGAGTCCTGCCAGAAAGCTTTTGATGCCCTGAAGGCAGCCATGTGCACGGCGCCCGTGCTCAAGGCACCTGACTTCTCCAAAGAATTTGTCGTGCAGACTGACGCTTCAGAGCATGGTGTGGGAGCGGTGCTCTCACAACTGAACGAAGAGGGCCTGGATCAGCCTGTAGTCTTCCTTAGCAGGAGACTACTTCCCAGGGAACAGAGGTGGAGTGCCATAGAAAGGGAAGCTTTTGCTGTGGTCTGGGCGCTGAAGAAGTTGAGACCATACCTGTTTGGGACTCACTTCCGGGTTCAGACAGACCACAGGCCCCTCAGATGTTTGATGCAAATGAGGGGTGAGAATCCAAAACTGCTGAGGTGGTCCATCTCCCTACAGGGAATGGACTTTACGGTGGAACACCGTCCTGGTACAGAACACGCCAACGCAGATGGTCTGTCCAGGTTCTTCCGCCTTAGTGAAGAGAACTCCAATGGGGTTGGGTAGTTCTCCCTACTTTCAGCTGGAGGGGACATGTGTTAGACTTGGCATCTTTTGGCGTGTTTCCCTGACTTTTTGCTTTCTGACCTCCCGGTTTTGACTCTGTTTTTGCTGGTGTAATGATTCTGCGCACTTTCCTCACTGCGGTCCAGTGGGAAAGTGCAAGTGCTCCTGTATAAAATGTGTTATGGATTGGTGTTTCCATGATTGGCCTATTTGGTTTATCTGTCAGTCCCTTGTAAAGTGCACTGCGAGTGCCAGGGCCTATAGACCAAATGCTGTTGGTGGGCTGCAGCACTGGATTGTGCCACCCACGCAAACAGCCCGTAAAGTGTAACTCGGGCCTGCCATCGCAGAGCCTGTGCGCAGCCTGGGGCTGCCATGTCGACTTGGCAAGTGCACACACTTGCAAGTCCCTAAACCTTCCCTTTGCTACCTGTTAGTCACCCCTAAGGTAGGCCCAAGGTACCCCTGTGGGCAGGGTGCGTTGTACGCGAAAGGTAGGACATGCCCTGGTGTGTGCGGCATGTCCTGATAGTGAATCACAGCCTAGTTCGTTTTTCACTATTGCAAGGCTACCTGTTCCCCCTAGGCCAGAACGGGCAGTTTTGATTATTACAGTTTATAATCCTAACTGACCCCGGGAACATGGTAGAAATTCGAGTTTAGTATGCCTGGACTCAGAATGATAAAATGCATCTTGTAGTGAAGTTGGTTTTAACATTCTGTGTTTGAAAATACCACTTTTAGAAAGTGGGTATTTTCTTGTCTAACCATCCAAGCCTGCCTCTGCGAGGTTGTGTATTCCTTGTCTGGAGTGTGAGTGACAGGGGCTGGGGGATGCCAGGAGACAGGGTGAGTCAGCGCAGGGCTGAATAGCCAGATCGACATATAGATGGGTGGGAGGGGTCGCACCTGGGCCCTGAATAGGACAGTGCCTTCCCTCCACAATGCTGGCTCCACCTCCTGTGGTGCGTCTGATGTCCCTGGCCTACTCACTGAAAGAAGGGACGGAGACTTGTCAACAAAGTGCTCCAGAACTGGTTTGGACTAGGCAAAGGCCTCTCTGCCTTCAGAGAACAAAGGAATTTGGGATATAAATATTGGGGCCCTGACCCCATGAATTTAGATCTCGCTGGAATCAAGGAACCTGCCAAGACGAAGAGCTGGAAGAGCTGCCAGGAGGAGTACTGCCCCTTTGCTGTGTTGTTGCTTTGTTGGGTTGGCCTGCAGCTGCTGCTTCTGCCTTGGGCAGTGAAAGGACTGGACTGAACTTTCTACAAACTTGTGCTGAGTATCTCCAAGGGCCTGGAACCGAGTTGGCCTCCTGTTAAGAAGTCTCAGGGACTACAAAGACTTCACAAGCCTCTGGGTACCGCTTCTGGAACGCTGTTTCAGTTGCCACAGAGGAAGGGAACTGCAACCGACTCCGTCAACCGAATCCATCCCTGGCCGGTGACCTGTTTGCACCGCAGACCGCATCGCCCCGCTTCGCATCGCAACCCTGGTCTCACCGTGGGCGACGTCCGACGCCGCCAACATCGAGCCGCTGCTTGCACCGTGACCTGTGGGTACCGCAGTTCGCATCGCATCGCTTCACTGAACCAACCGGACCCGACCGACGCGGTCGCTGCAACTGGCTCGAGAGTCGTGACCGCATCGCATTTGGGGCACCGCTCGCACGTCTGCGACGCACCGCTCCGACTCGCACCGCTGTCCGACGTCAGCTCCCGCACTCCGGCTAGGTCGCCTGCATCGCAACCTGTCAGCACCGCATCGAGCATCGTCTCACCCTGCATCGCACGCCTTGGACTCACCGACTCCGTCTGCACGACGCTCATCGAGCCGCTGCCTGCACCGCATCGAGGGACACCGCACCTTGCATCGCTCCGTCTTGCACCGCAACCGCGACGAACGCCGACCGGCTCGTACACTCCGTACCAGCCACAACGAGAAAGGTACTGTAACCGAGTCTGTTCATGACTCTGCTGGCCCGTATCGACGCGGTCGGCTGGAACTGTTAGACTCTGAGGTTTTCAGCATCACGGTAGGCTCGGACGGAGCTACCGACTCGTACGAACTTTGCTTTTGTGCTATTCCTGCAAAGAAGAAGTTACCGTATCAAGCATTCATTTTTAAAGTATAGTATTGTGGATTTTTGTCGTAATTGGTCTTGTCTTGAGTATATAAAATATTGGTTATTTTTCTAAACTGGTGTGGTGTCCGTTTGTAGTGCTTACACTGTATTACTGTTGGTTATGTGCAAATGCTTTACACACTGCCTCTGAATTAAGCCTGACTGCTCGTGCCAAGCTACCACGAGGGTGAGCAGGGGTTACTTCACGAGTGTAACACCCTTACCCTGACTAGGAAGAAGGGTCCCTACTTGGACAAAGGTGCAAGCCCTTGCCAACTAGAGATCCCATTTCTAACACTGGGTTTTCAGGCTTCTAAAATAGACATGCCCTTTAGTGGATACAGGGTTTTGGGGGGAAAAGGCATACTCAGTGCTAGAAAAAAATCAAAGACCTTTGTGTTATGGCCTGCTCTCAAGGTTTGCTCTCACAAGCCCAGCAGTACAGAAAGTTCAAAGGCTAATTGAGGGGTCTGGCCTATTAACAGTGGCAGCCCTCGCAGCCAGTTCAGCAGCTGGCTCAGATTGGTTGAGGCTGTAGAACAAGTGATGGTGGCCGAGGCCAAGGACACACCCAAGGTCAGCATTATTCCACCTCCTTCTCACCCACTGCCAAAGCGTCCATGCCTCTCTGATTCCCTCTTGCAGGACCACACAGAGTAGAAGGGGGCAGGATTCGATTTTTCCTTACGGACAGAAATCCATCACTTTTGACTGGTGATGCTTCAAATTACCCCAGAAGCTTATGCCTTGCCATTGATTTCATAAACCACTTTTATCCCACCTGTGCATACTCTAGTTTCAGCATTTCACTTCTGTAGGAACTCAAGTTGCTTCTAGCCACAGAGACAATCAAGAGAGTACCTGACTCCTAGTCAGGAGTGTTACCCCTGGGCTCAAGCCGAATTGGATCTTTGCCCCCTGCATTCCTTCTTAGGGTTCTTTCCTCCCTGGACCCCAGAGACCGGTTGGTGCCCTAGTGCTTGCAGGATGCATAATTTCATACATCTGTCCTGCAGCCCCATAGACGCTACTTTCAGTTTGAGGTGGGGTAATTTCCAATTTGCTGTCTTGCCAATCGCCCCTTGGTTATTATTGAAGGTGATGGTGGTGGTCGCGGCCCACCGCAACTAGTTGGGGATACATGTATTCCCATACCTCGATGACTGGCTGCTCAAAGTGGGCTTGCTGCAGTCTACGTGGATCACCTTGACAACTGTCATCATTCTGTCATACCTGGGGTTTTCTATTAGTGAACCAAAGTCCCACTTAGCACCTGTGCAGAGTATTACCCTCATCTGGGCCATGCTGGAAACAGTGAAGCTCAAGACCATTCTGGCCCCTCAGTGAGTTCTGAACATTAACTTTATGATCCTGATGTTTTGGGCACAATCCTGGGTCTCAGGAGGCTGGTTTTGAGGCTTCATGGGTTTATGGCCTCATGCATCCTCCTGGTCATGTATGCCTGATGGCACATGCAGGTCTTGCAGTGGGACTTCTATCTCCAGTGGGCATAGCAGAGAGGCTGCCTGTCGGATGACATCTGCATTTCAATGGAGACTGTCATTACATGGGTGTCCGTGCAAATATTCACCAAGCACTACTGCCTTGAAAATGAAGTCTGCCACCTTTCACGCTCTGTTCTGCAGGCCTTTTTGATATGAGTCCACTCCTCAAACCTCCTCTAATTTGGAAGCACTGCCTGGATATCCATTCTAAAGGTGAAGTATCTGTGGTTAGAAGTATCCATCAGAAGAACAAGTTGCGTATCTTCAATAATGCTCTTTCTGGTGGATACTCGAACTACTTTCCGATTTCTCACTGCCCTTCCTCTTCTATGTTGTGTGGAGCTGACGCCTAGATAGATGGGATGGGGGCTGTTAAATTAGCTTCTCAAATAACTCCGCAATTGAGTTTCCTATTGCCTGTTTAAGGTGTTCAAGGAGGCAGGCACGTCAGAATGAACAACATATAGAACCCATTAATGAGGTTCCCTTATTGTATTCACCTGATTACATTGATAAAATTGTTCTTCACCCGTAGATGATTCGGATTGAGTCAGCTTTGAATGCTTCTGATAACTTCAGCTTATGTACCTGACTTTTGTCAATGCCATCCATTGTAAAAGCTGTGAAGGGGAAGTCAATAAGAGGAGGGTTACAAGGTGAGCAGCCTGGAGAGTTTCCCACAATCGAGAAAAGTTACCAGAATGTGTTTCCAAAATTAAATATTTTTTATTGTCTGCCTCACTGCGTCTTGCAGTTATGTTTTTCACTTCGGGCTGTCTCAACAATGTACGGTGGTGCTTACCAACTCCAGGGCTAGCTCTACTAACACTACATACAGCTCAAAGCCATGAATCTGACACTACTGCTGTACCTGCTGGGATGAGCAGAATTGGGGCTGCATTATGCATCCACTAGAGTTCATCAGTCAATAATGTCTTATGACATGAAGAGGCCCAGCCAAGCTGCTTTGTTCGTTTCAGCGGTGATTCTGGATTTTATGGAGAGTTTGCTGTGGATGTTTCTACGAGTTAGGATGCCAGTGGGTATGTGGAAACCTGGTAGCACGTGATAAAATCGTTTTCTTTCATATCTGCTAAACTTTCTTTACCAAAGCATATTTTTCTAAAAACTTTAAGCTCCATACGATCTCGGGTCCATTTTAACATTGCATTCAATTCACCCAAAAATTAAATGTTACCAAAATATTTTTTAATTGGACAGTGCAATTCTAAACCTTGAAAATATTTTAAAACTTTTACATCTGTAATAATATTCCTTTATAAATTAAAAGGCAAAACAACATAAAAAAGCTATTGAAAACGCCAAAATAATTTGTACACTTTTAATATGTTTAAAATAGCTTGCTTAGCAATGCTATATATTTGTGAGCATGTTTTTTGACATGGCAAATGGACACATGAGGGCATGTTACCTTTACTTCGCATGACATTATCGTGGTAAATGGTACTTCGAGTCATTATTTCACAAGGCATTACGTCGGGAGTAATTACTTTGCATGTCAGTAAGTGTTTTTTTCCGGAGGCATTGCAGTTATTGTGGTTTAGAGTTCAGGGGGTGGGTAATTTTTTGGGGGGTTGTATTTTATTTTTGAAGGGCTTATAGTGAAGTTTTTAGGAAAGGGTTTATGGAAAATGTAATGCCTTCTAGTGTATTAATTTGGGTTTTACAGGGTTTAGAGTTGTGTTTTAAGTTCAGGGGTAGCCAATTTTTTGGGGTGTTTACTAATACTATATCTGAGTAATGTTTTTATATCTGCTTATGTGCGCTTCCCTGAATTCCCTAGGGAGGTGGCACCGTGCTGTCAGTCGTTCAACTTGTCAGGTGGTATTTGGTCAGAACAGAGATCTCCTTACAAGAGTGTGGAAAATGGTGGATGGCATTTTTATATTATTTTTGGTGTTTCATTGTTTTTTTTCCCCATTGTACCCCACTGATTTTTTTTTAGGGGGGGTTGTAGTTCATTCACAAAAGGGAAGTAGTCCCCTTGGAAAGGCTTCCCCTCTGTGAATATAAAAAAAAAAGTTTAAAGAGTAGGCTGTGGTCAAGGGAACCACTGCAAACTCTTAAACAAGCAACAAAATATAAACGGATACCTTTTCAGGCGCAGTCCTGTGGGGTTTTTTTCCGTTTTTTTTTTCTTTTAAGGAAAAGGCGCAGTTTTTTTTTTTAAAGTTTGCTTTATTAAAAGCAATCACAGAAATGGTGGTCTACTAACCCCAGCAAGCCACCATCCCTGTGATTTCCTCCAATTGTAGGGAGTTGGGATTTGCAACCAAACTCATTAATACTCATGAGGTAGGTCGAATTCCGACCCATTTTTATTTGGATTATTAAGATTCAACCTATTCGTACATAGGTTGGTAGAACTGTTCCTCTTTTTGTAAACAAAAAAACCCGATTTAAAAAAAAAAAAAATTCAATGTATCAACATTATTATATAACCTCAGGCAGGTCAACATATCATACATACAGTGTAAGTGCACAGACCCCGCACATGCACAAGTGCATAAAAACGGATTTTAAAGTAATTTAGATTAGTTTCTAACATTTAATAATACTGGTAATTTAGCGCCAGCAGCGGGGTTCTGGGCAAACATTGGGCCCTGGCACTTATTTCTTTTACAAATTAAGCACTGGTCAGTAGTGAAAATCATCAAGCAGCCACCAGGAAATCATCATGGACATTCTGAAAGCAGTACTGTGTGGATGCTGACACAAAGGTTGGTGCAGGTGTGTGGTAAGTGGTACAGAAGAACCTAGTTAGTTTATGGTGCAACTATTCACCAGTTTCAGATGGACCTGCTGCTTTGAATTCTGTTCAGAAAGCTTGTGATACTAAGAAAGAGCCATTGTGGGTGTATAATATAAGGGATAAAGTACCCCCTGCTGTATATTATAAGGATATTGCAAGTCACCAAGGAGTTCCATAACTATATAGAGGAACGAGGCTGAAGGCTGAGTTCCTTTATAGGGTTATGGAACTCTGAGATGACTTGCAATATCCTTATAATATACGGCAGGGGGTACTTTATCTGAGATGACTTGAAATATCCTTATCATGTACACATGGGAGTACTTTATCCCATATAATACATGGTTACACCATCACCTTTCCCCCAAACCACTTAACCTTGGTGCGTAATTCTTTCATGTGAAAGAGCGAGCATGTTTGCGAACATGAGGAATAAAAATAAAACCTCTAGTGCAAAATTAAACCCACAAGAAACCTGTTAGATATTTGTTGCAAACAGATATTAGAAACAGTTCTATACAAGTCAGTTTAAAAAAAAAAAGCTACTGTAGCTCGGAATGTGTAGAAACATGCAGAAAGACTCTAGCTTTTCTCTATCTGAGTGAAAAAAAGAAACATATTCTCACTGCTTGTCATTGTAAGCTATTTAAAAAGACCAGAAAAAGAAAAGCAGCATTCTGTTTTCGTTGCTTTAAACAGCTGCTTCAATTATGCTCCATTACCTGACCTGCTTTTCACCTCTGCTGTTGGCTCTGGCAGCAGGCATTGTGATGTCAGAACTCAACTGGAGTAACTTATAATAGTCGAGTTCTGATGTCTTTTTTTTATAATTAGCTCCTGGATGCATCACAAGTCGACGATTATAAAGAAATTAGAGACTGCCGTTAATACAGGAATTACAGAATCCCATGTATTGTAAGTTACTAGCCTCAAGCGTATATACACATGTCCCTCCTGCCATTTATGGTAAGTTGTTTCATACAGTTCACTTTTGGAGTTGTTTACTTATGCGCTTAGAATATGAAGAAAAGCAAAAAGAACAGATGATGGATGGAATGCTGAACAAATCAAACATTTATCCCAAATCACAGATCTGGGTTTCATCCATTGTTTTTATGCTCACTACGCCACCCCAGTCTTGACCTCTGCTCTTCATGGGAACAGTCCAGTCCGAACTGCCATGCCAGGTCCTCTCTGGACTGGAAACAAGCATTGTGTGACCGGTTTCGGGGTATCGCCCCTAATCAGCCAAGCTAGCTTGAATGCAGTGGCAGAGTGTATGCCCAGACATGGATACCGTGCTCACTGTGCTACTGGATTCAAGCTAGTGTAGCTGATGAGGGGTGATACCCTAAAACCGGTGCCAGGATGCTTGTTTCTGGTCCATGGAGGACCTGGCTTGACAATTTGGGCTGGACTGTTCCCATGAGGAGCAGGGTCAAGACTGATTTGCATATGGCTGGGTCCAAATTGGGGGGGGTGGGCATGGGGAGCAAAAGAACAATGGATTTAACCCAGATCTCTTGACTGGGGGTGAACGTTTGATTTGTTCAGCATTACGTCAATCATTTGTTTGCAGAGCATTTTTTTCCTAAGTGGGAAAGGTATGCCCAGACGTGGGTCCTTTGCTCACTGTGCCACTGGATTCAAGTTTGCTTGGCTGATGAGGGGTGAGACCCCGAAATTGGTCCCTGGATGCTTGTTTCCGGTCCAGGGAGGACCTGGCTTGGCAATTCTGCCTGGACTGTTCCCATGAGGAGCATTGTCAAGACTGATTTGCATATGGCTGTGTCCAAACTGGGGTGGCATGGTGTGCAAATGAATGATGGATTTAACCCAGATCTCTTGACTGGGGGTGAATGTTTGAGTTGTTCAGCATGCCGTCCATCATTTGTTTCTGCAGCATAGAATATGAAGAAGGCAGGTGCTAGATGGAAGGATAAATGCAAGCTATAGAGATCTGGGTAAAAGTGAACTTAATTGACATTAGAAAAGATACCTTGTGTGGTGATTTGCTTAAATACTGAGGGTTCCATTTTCTTTTCTCTAGGCTTCCAAACTTGACATGTGGTAATATTCAGATAGCATGTGACTCTGAAACAGGTGCCTAAACAGGAGATCCACTTATAGGGGCAAGTAACTTATACTTGTGTAATGTTTGAGATAGCCTAAATATATTCTCTTCTGTAGTACCTTGCTGGAGGTATGGGAGATTTGGTAAAGTTAAAGCACCATCTGCCGAGATCACTGCTTGAGTAACGGCACTTCCTTAATTTGAAAGGGAGCGTACCTGCACTTCTCAGCACTGCTGCAATATATTTAACTAAACGCTTTAACTTTACCAAACCTCCCATACCTCCTTTAACTTAGCCCAAAAGCTATATATCATCTCAGATCAGCTGTTTACACTTGAAATACGCAGGCTGCAAACACTGGGAAGGGCTTCAAACAATGTAACTAATATGAGAGTTCTTCTTTTCTCATTCAAATATAATATTATATAAACTGTGCTTATGCTAACATAAACTGTGTTTACACTGTCCTCCATCTTGCATCAGTCATAATGCCAATTGTGATGACTACTATTGTTGTTTCTCATTCTAAATAAGGAATTACTTGTTTACTCTAATAAACGGAGAGTGTTCCCAGAGATCTTTCCCTTACTGTACCTAACCAAAGACATCCCAACTGTCTCAGGCTATCGGTGTACAATGCATCAACTGATATGCTCGAATAAACTGAGACCCACTAAAATCCAATGTAATGCTGTGATGAGAGAATCGCTGAATGTATTCTGTAGTAAAATGTTTCTTTTGCTTGTCTGTCATTAGTCAATATCCTGAGAACCATGTCCCTTTATAGAATAATGAAAGTCTTTGTCTATAGAACTATAAAAGGACGTGCATTTCTCTGTAACCCAGAACCCCTTACTCCACCTTAGAAGGCAAATCTATGCTGAATTTCATATAGAACTGTACTGAGTTCTTCATACTTATGATTTGTATGCTTTGCTGTGAACCTTTTGATGGCATATTTCATGTACTCTGCTCATTCATTTCCTAGATAAAGCCTTAAACTTAATATTCAGCATCTGTCATTCTTATAAGAATGTTTCAGGATGGATTATTCAAATTGATCACAGATGTATTATTGATTGATCTAATCGGGGAGCACCAAAGCCCGTACCGGGACTACACCACTCCCGGTCCTAGTTGTTGGCGTGCCTTTGGTGTGATCATTTAGGATGAGTTTGGGCGCCAACAGGTCTGGTAATGGTTCCGATTCGATCTGACTCGTAAACAAATTGGCTATAGAACTGACTACTGCACCTTCATGGTCCAGACAGTTTCCCCCGAGATCTAAACAGACCCAGTCCCAACGTAACCTTGGTTCCGGGAGACGAGGTGGCTGAAGAAGGGCGGCGTGAGTATCAATAGGGATTTGCATGCATTCAAAAAGTAAATAAGTTGCAGTGAAGTGCATGTTGGGGTTTGTAGTAGGCGCATTGTGGTGGAATGTAGTGGACGGATTTTGAGAGTAATTACTACTTTGATCTTTGGATTTGTCGGAGTAATAGTTATTGCGTTCTTAATGATATTCTTGGATTTTTGTAATTGATACATTTATGATTCGTTATACATATGTGTAGTGATGAAGGTCCACGCAGGTAGGATAACTTAAAGATGATTTATTCAAGCAGGTAACAAGTAGTATAACAAGTAGATAAGTTATAAAGGAGAGCCCCACCAGGAGCAGCCTGTGTGCTGCTCAGCCCATGCCTAACTGTCACTTCACCTCTCTGAGTCCCAACATTCCGAGGCTCATCAGACTCCAACATTCTATTGTGATCAGAACACAGGCACTGGCTGAGCAGGAGGTGTAAAATACATTACACTACATATGCAGGATACTACATATCCCTTTTCCTTCCAACAGAAGAACGAATGCAATATATGATCGAATATAACGAGTGAGAACAAGGGACAGAGAGCTAGTAAGGAACAACGGAGTGACAGAGAGAAAGTCAAGGAACAGAACAAGCAAAGCAGAGCAAGGAGATAGATGGGAGAAGACAAGGAGGAGAAGGTAAAGTGTAAGAAGCAAATAGAAAAAACCCATCCACAACAACAGCGAAATAGAAAGTAAGAGACAGTGAGACGCAAGCGAGGAAATAAGAAATAGCGAGAGACAGACGTACCAAATGCAACCCCTATGCACACCCACTGGCCAGGCAGGCAAGCAAGGAAAGAAGGACAGGGCACGACGGGAACAGAACTGAAGACATACCCAAGCACAAGGAGAAGAGAATGAAGAGATTCCTCCTGAACAAGGAAGAACGAGAAGAACACTGCAGAAAGGGAAAGACTGAAGACCCAAGAAGAATAACAGCGAAATGCGTATGGAACAGATTCCAAAGATGAAGAGGAAGTGAACATCAATAGGAAATCTGAACCGGAGAAAACAGAGAGGAAGCGAATGGACACAAACAGTATCACAATACTCCTCCCCATTTCCAAATGGATAATACAAATAAGAATTTAGTGTAGCTATGCGTATATGAAACAGCAATGTAACATCATAGAAAATACAAAGGAAATACCAGCCAATGGGACTAAGACCCATGGCCGTCCTCTACTCCCAGGCAGGAGGGTGAGGATCACTCTGAATGGGACAAAAGCCCATGACATAGCAGGCCGTGTAAAGTCAACCCCCATGTAGAGGAAAACAGTACTGCCCTGAAAAGATGGGACTGTAACCCGTAAGACGCCCTGTGTGAGGGTGACTGTGTAAATGTGAATGGGACTGTGACCCATGAGACGGTGCCCTGCGTAAGGATACCTGTGTAAATGGGACTGTGACCCATGAAACGGTGCCCTGTGTAAGGGTACCTGTGTAACTGTAAATGAGACTGTGACCCATGCAACGGTGCCCTAAGTAAGGGTAAAATCCGTAAGAAGCCTGTGTAGGCACGTGAATGAGCAAATGGGGGTGGAACCCATTGCCCTCCCTGTGTAGGGAAAATAACCGTAAGTAGCCGTAAAGGCAAATGTACAGTGACCAAATGGGGCTAGACCCATTGCCATCCCTGTGTAGAGTAACATATGGTGTAATTAACACATACTAACTACACCTGAAACCATGAATGTGTATGGCATATGTAATGTGCGTAAATGGGGGTAAGACCCAAAGACAGGTGCAAAGTAAGAAAATGGGGGTGAAACCCATCGTCATCCCTCTTATAAGGAAGTGTAAAATGTACAAAATCCAAAAATAAATACAATGCTGTAAAAACAGTATAGCACTGAATAGACTTCCAACCGGAGTCATAATAACGTTTTCTGAATGTAAGCGTTAATGGTGTGCGTGTCACCGCAATCCTGTGACACACAGCAGCTGGCAGCAAACCATGTCAAGAAAACCCAAAGTGGAATGTCAGCTCGTAGAAAGGGTCCGACGTGCATATAGAGTGTGGTGGGTGGCGCCCACATAGGATTTAACGATGGAGTATTGGGAAAGTCTAAGGGGGCTCCAAAACCACAGGCACAAACTGTACTACGAGTGAGTGAAAGTGCCCTTTTCTTGCTCATGAAACACAGACCAGGAGCGATCGGAGATAAGCCCCCAGGTAAAATTATGACCACACAAGAGATAACGGCTTACGGCAGGAGGAATGCGCTTCCCCAGAAATGCGAAGACGGGAGAATCCAAGGATCACTGCTTACAAGTAGATGTGAGCGCACAGCAAGCAGCAAAGCGTGAACGTGCCAGGAATCCCGTGAAGACGAGGATTTCCCCATCCAGAGTCCTGAGCCAAAATACTGTAAACCTGACCGCATAGCGCTAGGATCCCACGACAACCTCAAACGGCAACCAGGGTAAAAGGATGGCAGGCGGCGGGAACCACAGTAATCAGGCGAATGGATGCCAAACAAAAGATGGCGGCACGCACGGCACGCCGTGCAGGATGGCTCCCGGCTCACTTGTGCGCCAATCAAAGATGCTTGCCCATAACGTGACGAAGAGCGTGTCGTCACAGAGGATCCTCTGGGTGACCAGCGCGGGAAATGCATGAGGTAAGAGGCAGTTGGGAAAGAAAGGCAACCAAACCAACGGTTGCAACTGCCAGAAGGAAGACAATTAGGTTTTGGTAGGAAAATGTTGTATAGTAACTCACCACAGCGTCCGTCCTTCAATAACAGCAAGAACCAAACGGCACTAAGAAACCTGCGATGCACACTTGTGAAACACTACAAGAGCTGAGAGGTGCTTCATGTGAGAAACACCTCGAGGCACCGTGGTGGTGTGGTGTAGCAAACAGCAAACACTGTGTTGTAGGCAGGTGATATAAACGTTGCATCACTCGATGTTGAAGCTTGAAAGAAAAGGGCATGTTTTCCTCCAAGATAAAAGTCAACACAATGTTGGGCAAAGATGACGGAATCAGTAGAAGTAAGATTCCAAGTCCAAAATGGGTAGCGTAGATGTGCACAAGGTCACACAGCGTAGGCAGCAGTTGCTCAAGATCACACAGCTCAAAGTAGTAAGAATGCAAAAGAAACAATTGATGGACGGAATGCTGGACAATGCAAACATTCACCCCCAGTCACAAGGATCTGGGTTAAATCCATCATTCTTTTGCTCACCACACCACCCCAGTTTGGACCCAGCCATATGCAAATCAGTCTTGACCCTGTTCCTTGTGGGAACAGTCCAGCCCGAACTGCCAAGCCAGGTCCTCCCTGGACCAGAAACAAGCATCCTAGGACCGGTTTCAGGGCATCACCCTTCTTCAGCCAGGCTAGCTTGAATCCAGTGGTGTAGTGAGCACAGGACCCACGTCTGGGCATACCCTTCCCACTTAGGGCGACAAATGCAAAAGAAACAATTGATGGACGGAATGCTGGACAATGCAAACATTCACCCCCAGTCACAAGGATCTGGGTTAAATCCATCATTCTTTTGCTCACCACACCACCCGAGTTTGGACCCAGCCATATGCAAATCAGTCTTGACCCTGTTCCTTGTGGGAACAGTCCGGCCCGAACTGCCAAGCCAGGTCCTCCCTGGACCAGAAACAAGCATCCTAGGACCGGTTTCAGGGCATCACCCTTCTTCAGCCAGGCTAGCTTGAATCCAGTGGTGTAGTGAGCACAGGACCCACGTCTGGGCATACCCTTCCCACTTAGGGCGACAAATGCAAAAGAAACAATTGATGGATGGAATGCTGGACAATGCAAACATTCACCCCCAGTCACAAGGATCTGGGTTAAATCCATCATTCTTTTGCTCACCACACCACCCCAGTTTGGACCCAGCCATATGCAAATCAGTCTTGACCCTGTTCCTTGTGGGAACAGTCCAGCCCGAACTGCCAAGCCAGGTCCTCCCTGGACCAGAAACAAGCATCCTAGGACCGGTTTCAGGGCATCACCCTTCTTCAGCCAGGCTAGCTTGAATCCAGTGGTGTAGTGAGCACAGGACCCACGTCTGGGCATACCCTTCCCACTTAGGGCGACAAATGCAAAAGAAACAATTGATGGACGGAATGCTGGACAATGCAAACATTCACCCCCAGTCACAAGGATCTGGGTTAAATCCATCATTCTTTTGCTCACCACACCACCCCAGTTTGGACCCAGCCATATGCAAATCAGTCAGGAACAGGGTCAAGACTGATTTGCATATGGCTGGGTTCAAACTGGGGTGGTGTGGTGAGCAAAAGAATGATGGATTTAACCCAGATCCTTGTGACTGGGGGTGAATGTTTGCAGTAGTAAGAAGGCATACCGGGCAGCCACATCTTACCGCTGTTGAAAAAGCAAAATGAAACAAACAGCTGTCTGTAAGTTGTAGAAAGCGCGTGGCAGTGTAGCAGACTGAGATGGTAAAGCCAAAGTCCAGGATGAGTAGAGAGGATGAGCACAGCACGCTTGTGCTAGGGCTGGCCGATGGTGAGGCCACTGGTGGGGCTGAAAGGCGTAGTGTTTCATCCTTACTTGTTTCTTGTTGTCTTCTTTGGTTTCGTGAGTAAGACTTGTTTCTTCTTTGATGATGTCGTAGTTGTTCATTGTGGAACACACAAGTTTCTTGTTCGCAGTTATTCCTTTCCTGTGGATACCTCCTCTTGTGTACATTGTGGTTGTTGCCACTGTAGTTTCTGTCTGTTGCGCCATCTCCATGTCCTTTTTCTGTTCTCCAGGTTCCTGAGATCCGCTTGTAACACGTAAGTACGTCACCAACTCGTCGCCAAATTATGTAGTGATGAAGGTCCACGCAGGTAGGATAACTTAAAGATGATTTATTCAAGCAGGTAACAAGTAGTATAACAAGTAGATAAGTTATAAAGGAGAGCCCCACCAGGAGCAGCCTGTGTGCTGCTCAGCCCATGCCTAACTGTCACTTCACCTCTCTGAGTCCCAACATTCCGAGGCTCATCAGACTCCAACATTCTATTGTGATCAGAACACAGGCACTGGCTGAGCAGGAGGTGTAAAATACATTACACTACATATGCAGGATACTACAATATGGTATAGAACCAAAGAGAGGTACCGCAAGTTAGAGTATTAAACTGTTGAACTTGGCTGCTAAGGTGAGGCGTGCTGTGAGGTGTTATCAGCTACACCAAGATAGGGACATCATCTTTTCTGCACTGTTGTACTAATTGAACTCGGTGGCAGTTCGGTCCTTAGTGCACAGGAATAAGCGCACTAGGTACAGTGACTTTTCATAGGTCGAGTGTCCACTGTTGGATGAAAGTAGGTAGCATTCCTATTGTTGTAGACGTTTTCTGTTAAGTTGGAGCAGGCAAACGAGAGAATTTGCAAACAATTCTGGTAGTATTCGGGAGTTGGTCATCAAGGTGCTGCAGGGATTATCTTGTGATTGCTGTAGCCGCGCTGTGATAGGGTGACCTTTGACAGAGACGAGCTGGTATTGGTGGACGGATCATATACCCATTAGTGTGGAGAAAGTGAGTGATTGGAATACAGACTGACTGAGAGTGTGTCAGAATAGGAAATCCCTTGTCAAAGAAGGAAAGGGACGTAAATAAGGAGGAAACGTTTCCCCCAGAAGACACCCTAGCTAGGGAAATGGCGGCCAAGAAAGGGCAATATCAACACAAAAATCCTTGGGTCTGAAATTAGCTCAACATGCATGTAAAGTGATGCGAAACATCACACAGGGGTACCTGTGGAATGATCCCTTTCAGGACGAAATCCCTCACCCACCATAGGTGGCATGCTTCATCATTTGGGTTTCTCCTCTTGGTGAGAATTCCTAGTCCCACCAAGGGCTACAACTCCCTCTCTGAGAGGAAGGAGCTCAGGGATGCAGTGGCGGTGCGTCCATTAGGGCGCTGGGGCGTTGCCCCACAAGCCGCCCGCGCCCGCAGCTCTCTCGGCGTCTGTGAACTTAAGTAAACTGACTCAGTTTACTTAAGTTCAGAGACGCCGATGGAGAACTGACAATCATGTCAGTCAGCATGACGTCAGACCGCCAACCCCCTTCAGAGTCTGAAGGGAGTGGGCGGTCCGGCGTCATGTTGACTGACATGCATGATGCATTGTCAGACCAGGGGCAGGCAGCACCACAAGTGCGCATGACTGGTAAAGGTCGGTGAATTTTTCCGCCGTGCCCAGTCATGCGCACTAGTGTGACCATTAGGAGAGCGAGGGTTGATCAAAGGCTCAACCCTCGGTCTCCTAATGGGCAGGCGGGCGACGAGTAACCGTGCTCTAAGCCAATCCTGGCGCTGCTGGAGCAGCGCCAGTATTGGCTGAGGGGTTGCCACTCCAGTGAAGGCGCCAAGGGCCCAGCAGAGGCGGCGCGGACCGGCGGTCAGGTAAGTTTTCTTTCTTTTTTTTTTTATTTTAATTCCCCGGCCCCCACCCCCCGCGACCCCCCCCGCGACCCTCCCTGAGTATTGCGATGAGAGCCGTGTCTGAGTTTAGTGACTGTTACCCAGTGAAATTCCCCACGCTCTTGACTTCGTTGGATGAGAAGAGCCGAAATAACCTCCATGTCAGCGTATTTATGTATGTTTTGATCATTCTTTTGATTACCGTTGGTTAATGCTGTACACATGAAGCCATCCCTGCATGCATCATCTCAGCACGAGCGCCTACATGTGCAGCTTGGAACATGTGAAGGTTCTCTCCGAAGTCATGCCTTGCACGTATGCACACAGCATGTGAAGCCATCCCGCGCACATCTTCTCAGAGCAACGAGTCTACTTTGTGCAGCTGTGTGTGTGATTAAGGGTTTCTCTTCATGGTGCATCATCATCTCACTGACGCCGATGCTGTTTGGAGTGTGTGGGGGCTGACTGTAATAATATCCAGGGGTTAGGAGTGTGTGTGTGTTTGGGGGATAGGCTGGGGTGGGAGGCTGACTGTAATAATATCCAGGAGTTGGGAGTGGGGGGTTCTTACAATAAAAATATCCTGGGGTTAGGAGTGGGGGGGGGGTGACTGACTGTAATAATATACCGGGGTTAGGAGTGTGGAGGTCGAGGGTGGGGTGGGGGGGCGCGACTGTAATAATATACCAGGGTTAGGAGTGGTGAGAGGTTTGTCGTGATATTTGCTAATATTATTCCCGCAATTTTCTGTCACGGGCTCAGTCGACCTGGCGAATGCTGGTCCATAGAGTAATTCCTGCAAATGTCTGGTGTATCGTATCGTCTAAAACCAATAAACTGTTGTCATTAAAAAAAAGAAAGGAAGATAGATGGGTCTCACTCAAGATGTATGGTATTTAATGGCCAACGCTCGGGTGACCCCGTTTTCAAGGCTAGTATGTCAATCTGCTGAGTTTTTAAAGACACCTCGGTGCATTCTGGTTATTGTATTCTTGTACGTCTGCTGGCAAACCTCTAGATTGAGACATATCCTCTGGGTGGCAGTTTAAAAACAGTGTCATGCAAGACTTGGTAACATGAGAGCTTTGCATCCGGGGGCTTGGGGCCTCGGGGTCCCAAGGGCAAGACACACTGTACAAGGCCTCACTCAGCAAAGCTATGTGTCTCATATCAACGTTTCTATGATTTAGGCAGCTGTAGGCTTTGCTTGGCACACACACTCAGATAAATCCACCAATAGGGGAACAAGCATGGAAGGGGGAGGGGAGAGGGGTTTGGTCTGACGAACCCAAAACGTTTTATGAACTGGGCACAGAGCCGGGAGCAGCAGGCGGTCCCCCAAGGCTGTGCAGTTTTACATCCAAGAAGCTGTCGGTGTTCACTTCACACTCAAGTGGGGTCCCCACCAAAGCTTTCGCCTAACACACGCCCACTCTCTGCAGGCCAGGAAGGTGCTGAGACAGAGTTTGCGTTCTGTATTATAGTATAAAGTATCGCCCTTTAAGCCTCTTGGCCCATCTAGAGATCTACTGTAATGGCAGAAATGTGCAGGGACTGAACTGCTGCACACTTGGGACGTTACCACTGATTTTAGTAATACTCTAATACTGCACTTTATCGCTGAAATTCTGTGACATGGACCCTCTAGCAAAAAATGTGGAAATACGTGTACAGAATTATCCCAATCCAGGGCTAATACCACGGAGTAACATTGTTTCATAGGGAGAGTAACCCTAACCACCTAAGAAGACAGGAGAGTATATTTTAGATGTTATATAATTTTCTACATGGTTCCTAAAATACTTTTTTCCAGTGCTTTAAAAAGAAATAAAGAGTTGCAGGTACTCACTATTTAGTAACTGTTTGCTCCTGAGAAGTACTGGTACTCTCCCATTAAATGTATTGCAGCACTGCTGAGATGTGCAGGCAGTCTCCCTTCCAAATTAAAGAAGTGCAGGTTCACTGAAAGCACTGTATTTTTTTAGAGCAAGGGATAGTGATTACAGAATCTTGGTAGGGACTACTACTCCCGACATGCCTGGCTGATCTGTTCACGTCCTTTCCCGTTATTTTGTACGCGCGTGACGTGTTGCAACGTCATTTCAAGTCGTTGCCGGCGTTTAATGGAGCCGGGAAGCCTAGGCCCCCACCTCCGAGTGCTTATCTCTTCACACACACTACAATTGACCCTAGTAGCGACTACGTTAACGGCATGCTATACAAACACAACGTTTATGGGTGGTCGCACTGTGCTCCCAGAGGTGGTAGCGCTATGTGGCCAATGATGATAATGGCTTGAATCCTACACCTTTAAATCTGGAGAACCTGATTCATTCAAACTGCCGGAATGCTGTGGAACACGTTGTGGATGGGTCTGAGCATCTTGCTTGTATTAATCTCCACCCAGAGGACAGCCTCGGGCTAGAGGGGTTACTATTGGGTAATATTCGCTAGCGCCCTTTTATCTAATATCACCAATGTGACATGATATTATTACTTTGAACTATGACATTATAAAGCATTAAGTCGTCAGATGGCTATCTGACAATACTCTTAAACCCATAAGTAAATTCCTCAAGGATGTGAACTAACATAACATGGACATTCACAGCAGAGACCATGTAGAAACGTTATATCCACGAACTTGTCAGGACCTCTTGTGTCATATAAATGACCACCTTTGTCATCATAATGGACATTTCTCTTAATAATGTTAACTGTATGGTTTTAATTTTGGTGTATGGGTTAGCCCTACACTTCTGCTGGTTATCTTGGTGATCTGTTTGAACCTCCCTATACTTTTAAAATGTGGTAGTGTCAACATAATTTTCATTATGAATAGTTAATGCTGAGGTGGGGGTGCGCAGATCAAGGAAGTCCAATAGACACGTAGTAGTATAAAAATATATAAAGTTCTTTATTTTTCAAAAAGTTTTGAGATTCAGCAAATTGAGATAATCAGCCAACGCGTTTCATTCCCACATTGGGAACTTCATCAGGGCAGGAGAGTATAAGAAGGGTTCAGTGAATCAGAAATGTAAGCGAACGACGAGCTCAAATGCCTCCTCAATTGATTAACACACGCCGTGAGAGATCGGGACGATATTCCTCGAGAATTACACTTGCAGGATTTATCATACCTGCCAGCGAATTTTGGATACTCCATATAAGACCACACTGGACTAATACCCACACGGTCACTTTAAGAACTGAAGCCTTTACAGTACTCAGCTTCAGGTTTCCCCCTAGGAACTTTTATAGCATGTGTTAATCAATTGAGGAGATTATATTTGAACTTTATATATTTTTATACTACTACGTGTCTATTGGACTTCCTTGATCTGCGCACCCCCACCTCAGCATTAACAATTCTTGATCTGGAACACAGAAACGCCAAACAACGGCTGGCGTTGGGGTCGACTGCGCAGAAACATTACCAATTGGAACTGGCATGAGGTGCTGAATTACAGGTCTGCCGTTGTTTCTTTGGACAATAATTTTCATTATGGTTGACATTTTTTCAAATCCCCCACTTTCTTTCAGAGCGGTGCCCCCTTCCTTGAGCTGTCGCCAGGTAGAGGTGAGGCTACTTCTCCGTGCACTACGGGTAAGATAATTCACTAACTGTTATTTTTCGCAAATTGCGTTTCATAGATGTGGTGATAAGATTATCAGACACTATTCATACAAAGCGTTTATAAGCATGTTAAAAGTGACTGCATTTATGTTCTCCCATTTTGTCTTGTTTCTCCCTTTCATTTAGGCACGACCAGTAAAGCCTGGACTTGAAAATAGCAGGATTACTGGTTTGAAACTTGAACGAATTTATCGGTATTTTTTTGCACTATTTCACTGTTTTCTAGCAGCAGCACCCCCTTTTTTAAGGTCCTGACGAAAGCCTAGACACCTGTTGCGTCACCCTGGCTGAAACATGTAGACCCCTTCGTCTCACACTTGCAGTTTAAATCCATACTGCCGGTGCACTGTTTTTAATTCTGACAGCGTGAACAAGTTATTAAAGGCTACTCTTTTGTTCCCACTAGTCAGTTTTAATATCACCCCTTCACAGTTTATTCTCAGTTGCGCTGCGCCCTCACCTGACTGACCTTTGTCTTTTATTTATTTGGATTTAGTATATCCTCTGCAGAGTAGGAATACAAAAACATCCCTGAGCTCCTTCCTCTGAGAGAGGGAGTTGTAGCCCTTGGTGGGACTAGGAATTCTCACCAAGAGGAGAAACCCAAATGATGAAGCATGCCACCTATGGTGGGTGAGGGATTTCCTCCTGAAAGGGATCATTCCACAGGTTCCCCTGTGTGATTTTTCGCTTCACTTTACATGCTTGTTGAGCTAATTTCAGACCCAAGGATTTTTGTGTTGATATTGAGTTAATAATTGGGGATGTAATCCTTGCAGGTCATTAAAAATATTCCCTCGGACCCCCCTCTATTTCTTTGTATACCGTAGGCCAAGAAAGGGCTACACATGTGCATGTGGCTTAGTCAGTGGCACGAATATACATCCAAGGACGGGGAATTATGATTCCCATTGAGTGGGACATTTCATATTCCTTGAATAGAGAATTTGAGGAGGAGAGAGTATGACTTAAAACCACAGCCTTGGCCCACCCAATTTGAAACCTTAAATCTTTGGGAGCAAATGGCAAGCGAAAAGAAAGAAATTTGAATTAAAGATCCACAGTAGGGCTCATGCATGGAGAAGCGAGCAGGATGAGGAAAGGCAGAGAAAGTGGAGGGAGGAAGTCATTGAGACCATTGGGGCCTATCCCGAAATAGAAAACGCAGAGAAGGAGAAACCAAAGAGGAAGACAGAAACAAAGAGTGAGGATGAAGAAGCTTTCAAAGACACCCTCCTCAGTATAAGACCACCTCCATACAATGTGGCTGCCTCTGCATCAAGTGCCGCTGCCCCAGTAGTAGCTGAGGCCAAGACAGTCACAGAATCCCCTATAGAAACTTGTGCACCTCTGAGTTATGCAGAGTCTACTGTCTCATCCCATGTTTTGGTCCCCATGCCCGCAGCAGTAAGTACCCTGCCTTTAGTAAGCAACACAATTCCTTCCCCGGTCGAGACGCTTGGTAGTGCTCTACCGAGTCAACCTATCCCAAGTATACCTTAGGACGCAGCTCCGAGCCCTGGAGTAAAGACATTAGGGTCCCTGCTAAGAGAGAGTTTACCCTGCAGTAGGATGGAAGGCCAGACAACCAGTACAGCCTTACCAGTTAACTCGCTAAGCGCAGGGCAAACCCCACACCAAATTAATGTCACTCAACTGAAAACAGAATTTGGAGAAATTGTTAATAAAAACGTGGGAATGAACTATTTGGGGCATTACAGGAAGAGTGAATTGCCAAAATCTGATGATGCCTCAAAATTACCCAGTTCCCATGATGTTTGAGACTTTCACAGATTTTAATCAACACCAGTTAAGGTGCCTGAGGTGGGAGGAGGAGTGCGTACTTGGCGCAGTCCTGTAAGTGGACCAGAGTGGACTGTGTCTGGATGGAGAGGTTAACTGACACCTGTATCTTTCCAAATCGTCACAGGAGTTACTTGTTCAATGGTTAGAATAGTTGGGGTCCCTAACCTACCCCTCTTGGGAAAAGAAGTCCAAGTTGTAGGCATTACCAATCAGCAGAGTACCAATCAAATTACTGCCTCGTGCCAGTAAAGATAGCGGACAACAGAGAGCAACATCAGTTCGTAGTTTGCAATTCTAGTCCTGTAAACTTGTTAGACAGAGACCTTCTTTGTATATTCAACTGCGTCATCTATTGCACGCAGGATGGAGTCTGGGCTGAGACACAGGCAGCCGATGCTGAGCTTAAATTACAGTTCCCAGGACCTGTCATCAGGTTATATTTGGCCATTACCAAGGAGGACCTACCGGTCGATCTGAGAGAGAAAGTCAGAGAGGATATCTGGGATTTCACAGGAAGAGAAATTGGATTGATCAAAGGTACCAAACCCCTAAAGATCACCATCCAACCCAAAGCTGTTTTCCCTCAGACCCGTCCTTATAAAATGACCCCAGAAGCCATTGCAGGTATTATCCCTGTCATTGAAAGCATGATAAAGCAAGGCATTCTAAAGGAAGTCATAGGGAATCCATGTAATTCTCCGATCATGGCTTTACAAAAAGCAAAACAAAGTGGCAGATAGTTCAGGACCTTTGTAAAATTGACCAAATTGTAATTCCATGCTATCCTTTGGTACCAAACCGTGCTGTAATTTTGTTCCAAATTCCCCTCAGATTGCGTCCCACTGGGGTATAATGAGAATCAATCCTATTTCAATCAGATACTTAAAAAGAATCTAGTGTCTCTGCAGATGCCATGCAGTTCGACCCAAATACAGTACATCAATGATCTCCTAATTGCATCGATGACAAAGCTTGCAAGCAAGACATGATTGCTCTGCTCAACCATTTACCTGAGAATAGGCACAAGGTCTCTCCTGAGAATTTACAATACCGTCAAAAGGAAGTCATGTATTTGGGGCATCAGACAGAAAATGGAGTGAGGCGAGTGTCCCATGAACTCATAGAGACAGACTTAAAATGAAATTCAAACCACCCATAGAGAAGTGCAAATGTTCTTAGGCAAACGTTTCCTTTGTGGCAAAGCCTTCACTGAGGCTGACTCGCACTGATGTCAATGACCAGGTGTTAGACTTGGCATCTTTTGGCGTGTTTCCCCTGACTTTTTGCTTTCTGACCTCCCGGTTTTGACTCTGTTTTTGCTGGTGTAATGATTCTGCGCACTTTCCTCACTGCTGTCCAGTGGGAAAGTGCAAGTGCTCCTGTATAAAATGTGTTATGGATTGGCGTTTCCATGATTGGCCTATTTGGTTTATGTGTCAGTCCCTTGTAAAGTGCACTGCGAGTGCCAGGGCCTATAGACCAAATGCTGTTGGTGGGCTGCAGCACTGGATTGTGCCACCCACGCAAACAGCCCGTAAAGTGTAACTCGGGCCTGCCAATCGCAGAGCCTGTGCGCAGCCTGGGGCTGCCATGTCGACTTGGCAAGTGCGCACACTTGCAAGTCCCTAAACCTTCCCTTTTCTACATGTTAGTCACCCCTAAGGTAGGCCCAAGGTACCCCTGTGGGCAGGGTGCGTTGTATGCGAAAGGTAGGACATGCCCTGGTGTGTGTGGCATGTCCTGATAGTGAATTACAGCCTAGTTCGTTTTTCACTATTGCAAGGCTACCTGTTCCCCATAGGCCAGAACGGGCAGTTTTGATTATTACAGCTTATAATCCTAACTGACCCCGGGAACATGGTAGAAACTCGAGTTTAGTATGCCTGGACTCAGAATGATAAAATGCATCTTTTAGTGAAGTTGGTTTTAACATTCTGTGTTTGAAAATACCACTTTTAGAAAGTGGGTATTTTCTTGTCTAAACCATCCAAGCCTGCCTCTGCGAGGTTGTGTATTCCTTGTCTGGAGTGTGAGTGACAGGGGCTGGGGGATGCCAGGAGACAGGGTGAGTCAGCACAGGGCTGAATAGCCAGATCTACATGTAGATGGGTGGGAGGAGTTGCACCTGGGCCCTGAATAGGACAGTGCCTTCCCTCCACAATGCTGGCTCCACCTCCTGTGGTGCGTCTGATGTCCCTGGCCTACTCTCTGAAAGAAGGAACGGAGACTTGTCAACAAAGTGCTCCAGAACTGGTTTGGACTAGGCAAAGGCCTCTCTGCCTTCAGAGAACAAAGGAATTTGGGATATAAATATTGGGGCCCTGACCCCATGAATTTAGATCTCGCTGGAATCAAGGAACCTGCCAAGACGAAGAGCTGGAAGAGCTGCCAGGAGGAGTACTGCCCCTTTGCTGTGTTGTTGCTTTGTTGGGTTGGCCTGCAGCTGCTGCTTCTGCCTTGGGCAGTGAAAGGACTGAACTTTCTACAAACTTGTGCTGAGTATCTCCAAGGGCCTGAAACCGAGCTGGCCTCCTGTTAAGAAGTCTCAGGGACTACAAAGACTTCACAAACCTCTGGGTACCGCTTCTGGAACGCTGTTTCAGTTGCCACAGAGGAAGGGAACTGCAACCGACTCCGTCAACCGAATCCATCCCTGGCCGGTGACCTGTTTGCACCGCAGACCGCATCGCCCCGCTTCGCATCGCAACCCTGGTCTCACCGTGGGCGACGTCCGACGCCGCCAACACCGAGCCGCTGCTTGCACCGTGACCTGTGGGCACCGCAGTTCGCATCGCATCGCTTCACTGAACCAGCCGGACCCGACCGACGCGGACGCTGCAACTGGCTCAACAGTCGTGACCGCATCGCATTTGGGGCACCGCTCGCACGTTTGCGACGCACCGCTCCGACTCGCACCGCTGTCCTACGCCAGCTCCCGCACTCCGGCTTGGTCGCCTGCATCGCAACCTGTCAGCACCGCATCGAGCATCGTCTCACCCTGCATCGCACGCCTTGGACTCACCGACTCCATCTGCACGACGCTCATCGAGCCGCTGCCTGCACCGCATCGAGGGACACCGCACCTTGCATCGCTCCGTCTTGCACCGCAACCGCGACGAACGCCGACCGGCTCGTACACTCCGTACCAGCCACAACGAGAAAGGTACTGTGATCGAGTCTGTTCACGACTCTGCTGGCCCGTAGCGACGCGGTCGGCTGGAACTGTTAGACTCTGTGTAATTCAGCATCGCGGTAGACTCGGACGGAGCTACCGACTCGTACGAACTTTGTTTTTGAACTATTCCTGCAAAGAAGAAGTTACCTTATCAAGCATTCATTTTTAAAGTACAGTACTGTGGATTTTTGTCGTAATTGGTCTTGTCTTGAGTATATAAAATATTGGTTATTTTTCTAAACTGGTGTGGTGTCCGTTTGTAGTGCTTACACTGTATTACTGTTGGTTATGTGCAAATGCTTTACACACTGCCTCTAGAATTAAGCCTGACTGCTCGTGCCAAGCTACCACGAGGGTGAGCAGGGGTTACTTCACGAGTGTAACACCCTTACCCTGACTAGGAAGAAGGGTCCCTACTTGGACAAAGGTGCAAGCCCTTGCCAACTAGAGATCCCATTTCTAACATTGGTTGTCAGCGGTGAGGATAGGACTTGTGTTTGCACTTGACTTACAGTGATTGGTGTGCACTACTACCATATCGCAGACCATTACGTACCACATGCTGGTTCTTTTTCTTGTGGCCTATTTTTGATCTTTCCAGTTTTCAACTCACTACTTTTGTCATGCCTGAATCAACTGCATCATCCGTTGCATCTCTGGAAGTTATCTTTGAGGAGGATAGGTTGGAATCCTACGCCGTAAAGGAGCTACGAGCGATTTGTAAAAACCTGAAAGTCCAAATTAAAGGCCTCACAAGGAAGGAGGAGCTACAGAAGGCGCTGAGGGCCTGAGTAGCAGCCAGACATGCCAGTGGGCAGCCTGGTAATCTCAGTGAGGAGGTGGAGGAGCCTATTTCCAGGGTGGATGTGCTTTTGGGTGGGGGGAACCCGCCAGGTCAGGCAGCAGCTGTCTGTCCCCAGAGGAGCTGGAGGACAGGCGGGAGGCAAGGCAGTTTGAGCTGCAGAAGCTCAGGCTGGAGAGTGAGCGGGAGGAGAAGAGATTGGCCATAGAGGAGAAGAAGATGCTCTTAGAGCATGAGAGAGAACTGAAGGAGCTAGAACTTAGGAGTAAGTCAGGCTCAGATGGTGGCAGCAATTCGTCCAGAAAGGCAGACAGGGATTGTGCACATTCCCAAGAATGTAGGCAAGGAGTTCAAGAAGGGGGATGACATACAAAGGTGGTTTCAGGGTTATGAGGCAGCCATACACATGAATGGGGTCCCTGAGGAGAATTGGGGAGCAGGATTGTGGCCACTTTTCCCTGAAGAAGCAAGGGATGCTCTGATAGCTTTGGGTAAGGGGTATCACCTCACCTATGCTGACATGAAGGATGCCCTTCTCACTAAGTATGGTCTTACTCCTGAAAAGTACAGGGATCAGTTCAGGTCCAGTAAGAAGTCTGATGCCAACACTTGGTTGGAATGTGTGGATGTGTTCTGCAGGTCGCTGGATGGTTGGGTGAAGGGCAGTAGTGTAACAGATTTTCAGGGGCTCTACAACTTGATTGCATGGGAGCACTTGTCTAGTCTATGTTTTGCAGATCTGCGCCAGCACCTAGTGGATAGTAAGCTAACTGACCCCAGGAAGCTTGCTATGGAAGCGGACCGCTGGGTGAGTACCAGGGTCCACAAGAAAGCGTTTGGGGAGACTCAGCCAAAGGTGGGCAGGGTCCCCAGCAGAAAGGTGGGGGGACAAGGGTAAAGCACAGGAGTTCTCTAAAGGGCCCCAAACTAGCACCCAGGGTAAAGGTTCCCAGCCCCCGGTGATAAGAAGAAAGGGGTCTCTACAGGGAAGCCTGTTGAGACCGGCCCCCGCAAGTGTTATGCATGTGACCAGGTAGGTCACTTTAAGGTGGACCCCAAGTGCCCGAAGGGGACACAGCCACCCACCGGTGGACAGTCCAAAGTGTTGGCTAGTGTAGCGCTTGGGGAGGAGGGGTGCCCACAGGAGGGTGGGGATCCCGCAGAAATGACCCTTGTCTCACTAGGGGACAGTGAGATGGTCCCAGGAAACCAGGTGCCCCCTAACACAAAGAAATATAGCACCTGGGTGACCATCAATGGGAACAGGGTAGAGGCTCTCAGAGACACTGGAGCCAGTGTGACCTCAGTCCGGTGTCACCTGGTCTCTGAGAAGCAGGTAGTCCCAGGGGCATTCCACCAAGTAGTTGCTGTAGACAACTCTGAGCGCCAGTGTATGGTGGTGCAGGTTCCCTTCGAATGGGGGGTCTCAGGTCCCTTGAGGGTGGTTGTGAGCCCTACCATGCCTGTAGATTGTCTGCTAGGAAACGACCTGGAGCAGTCCTTATGGAAGGAGGTTGAGCTCAGGTCTCACTTGGAGATGCTTGGGTTGCCAGAGTGGGCATGCGTGTCTACTCGGTCAATGGCAGCCAGAAAGGGTGATCAAGAGGACTTGGAGCCTGGAACAGTGGCCCAAGTCCCTGCCAAGAGAAAGGGCAGGGGGCGCGGGAAACCGGCCCCCGAAGTTCCCACGGACCGGGAGGAGGCGGACCTCGAGTGGGACGCCCCAGTGCCTACAGGGGAGCAGGTAGCCGAACTGGGAGACATCTCTGAGCTGACCCATTGGCAGCAAGAAGGGGGTCCCACCAGGGAGGAGTTCTGCAGGGAGCAGAACGAGTGCCCTACTCTGGAGGGTCTGCGGCGGCAGGCTGCAGACCAGGCAGCTGGTAATCAGTCCGGGTCACATCTGATCTACTGGGAGAGTGGTCTCCTATACAGTGAGCCTAAGGTTGCTGAGCCTGGGTCAGCCCGTGTGCTGGTGGTACCCCAGCGCTTCAGGACCTTCCTACTGGGTCTGGCTCATGACGTGCCTTTGGCAGGACATTTGGGGCAGGACAAGACCTTTGACAGGCTTGTCACCCACTTCTTTGGCCCCAAATGCGAAGGCAGTCAGATGCACACTGTAGGTCTTGCCAAACTTGCCAGGCAAGTGGTAAGAGTGGGAGGAAGGTCAAAGCTCCTCTCCAACCTTTTCCTGTTGTTGGAACACCCTTTGAAAGGGTAGGGATGGATATTGTGGGGCCACTGGATCCCAAGACAGCCATGGGCAGCAGGTACATCCTGGTCTTGGTTCACCATGCCACCCGGTACCCGGAGGCAATCCCTCTCAGGACAACGACGGCACCAGTGGTGGGCCGGTCGTTAATGGGGATCTTTTCCCGTGTGGGATTCCCCAGAGAGGTGGTTTCTGATAGGGGGGCCAATTTCATATCCAAGTATATGACATCCCTGTGGAAGGAGTGCGGTGTAACCTACAAGTTCACCACTCCATACCACCCACAAGGAAACGGTCTGGTGGAGAGATTCAACCAGACCTTGAAAGGCATGATCAAGGGTCTAACAGAACCCATGAGGCGTAAGTGGGACGTCCTCTTGCCATGCCTACTCTTTGCATACAGGGAGGTGCCTCAGAAGTCTCTTGGGTACAGCCCCTTTGAGCTCCTGTATGGCCACCCTGTCAGAGGACCTCTGAGTTTGGTAAAGGAAGGCTGGGAGGCAGCTCCCAGGAAAACTCCCCAGGATGTGTTTAGCTACATGCTGGCCTTTAGAAACCAAACTGCCCGCTTCAGGAAACTCGCTCAGGCGAACCTAGAAGCAAGCCAGGAAGAAATGAAGAGATGGTATGACCAGAATGCCACTTTGGTCGAATTTCAACCTGGGCAAAAAGTGTGGGTCATGGCCCCAGTGGCACCTTGTGCGTTGCAGGACAAGTGGACTGGGCCATATGAGGTAAAGGAGCGCAAAAGTGACGTCACCTACCTGGTGGATTTGCAGGCTCCAAGGAACCCTTTGAGGGTCCTTCACGTGAACCGCCTCAAGCCCCACTTCGAGAGGTCCGAAGTGAGTATGCTCTTGGCGACAGATGATGGGGTGGAAGAGGAGAGTGAGCCTCTCCCTGACCTCCTGTCTACCAAGGAGCATGATGGGTCAGTAGAAGGTGTGATCCTCTCCCCTACTCTGACTCAGGAGCAGCAGGGGGACTGTCACCAGTTGTTGGGACAGTTCGCCCCACTGTTCTCTCTGACCCCCGGTGTTACTCACTGGTGTACCCATGACGTGGACACTGGTGACAGCCCTCCTGTGAAGCACAAGATTTACAGGTTGACTGACCGGGTCAGAGCCAGCATCAAGGAGGAAGTCTCTAAGATGTTGGTGTTAGGGGTGATTGAGCCCTCCCACAGTCCTTGGGCCAGCCCAGTGGTCTTGGTCCCAAAGGCTGCTGCGCCCGATGCCACTCCAGAACTCCGGTTTTGTGTGGACTACTGTGGGCTCAATGCCGTCACCAGGACTGACGCGCACCCCATCCCCAGAGCTGATGAGCTCATTGATCGGTTGGGAGCTGCCCGGTTCCTCAGCACATTTGATTTGACGTCTGGGTACTGGCAGATTGCCTTAACCGATGGGGCCAAGGAGAGATCAGCATTCTCAACCCCAGAAGGTCATTACCAATTCCGGGTGATGCCCTTTGGGTTGAAGAATGCCCCTGCCACCTTTCAGAGGTTGGTCAATCAGGTGTTGGCTGGGCTGGAGGATTTCAGTGCCGCCTACCTGGATGACATTGCTGTGTTCAGTTCCAGCTGGGAAGAACATTTACAGCACCTTGAGAAAGTGTTGAGGGCTCTGCAAGGTGCAGGCCTCACAATCAAGGCCAGTAAGTGCCAGATCGGGCAGGGTTCTGTGGTGTAATTGGGACACTAGGTAGGAAGCGGCCAGGTGGCGCCCCTACAACCCAAGATTGACACCATTCTGGCTTGGGAGCCCCCAAGACCCAGACAGAGGTGAGAGCCTTCTTAGGTCTCACCGGCTACTATAGGAGATTTGTTAAGGGCTACGGCACCATCGTTGCCCCCTTAACAGAGCTGACCTCTAAGAGGCAGCCCAGGAAAGTGATCTGGACTGAGTCCTGCCAGAAAGCTTTTGATGCCCTGAAGGCAGCCATGTGCACGGCGCCCGTGCTCAAGGCACCTGACTTCTCCAAGGAATTCGTCGTGCAGACTGACGCTTCAGAGCATGGTGTGGGAGCGGTGCTCTCACAACTGAACGAAGAGGGCCTGGATCAGCCTGTAGTCTTCCTTAGCAGGAGACTACTCCCCAGTGAACAGAGGTGGAGTGCCATAGAAAGGGAAGCTTTTGCTGTGGTCTGGGCGCTGAAGAAGTTGAGACCATACCTGTTTGGGACTCACTTCCGGGTTCAGACAGACCACAGGCCCCTCAGATGGTTGATGCAAATGAGGGGTGAGAATCCAAAACTGCTGAGGTGGTCCATCTCCCTACAGGGAATGGACTTTACGGTGGAACACCGTCCTGGTACAGAACACGCCAACGCAGATGGTCTGTCCAGGTTCTTCCGCCTTAGTGAAGAGAACTCCAATGGGGTTGGGTAGTTCTCCCTACTTTCAGCTGGAGGGGACATGTGTTAGACTTGGCATCTTTTGGCGTGTTTCCCCTGACTTTTTGCTTTCTGACCTCCCGGTTTTGACTCTGTTTTTGCTGGTGTAATGATTCTGCGCACTTTCCTCACTGCTGTCCAGTGGGAAAGTGCAAGTGCTCCTGTATAAAATGTGTTATGGATTGGCGTTTCCATGATTGGCCTATTTGGTTTATGTGTCAGTCCCTTGTAAAGTGCACTGCGAGTGCCAGGGCCTATAGACCAAATGCTGTTGGTGGGCTGCAGCACTGGATTGTGCCACCCACGCAAACAGCCCGTAAAGTGTAACTCGGGCCTGCCAACGCAGAGCCTGTGCGCAGCCTGGGGCTGCCATGTTGACTTGGCAAGTGCGCACACTTGCAAGTCCCTAAACCTTCCCTTTTCTACATGTTAGTCACCCCTAAGGTAGGCCCAAGGTACCCCTGTGGGCAGGGTGCGTTGTATGCGAAAGGTAGGACATGCCCTGGTGTGTGTGGCATGTCCTAATAGTGAATTACAGCCTAGTTCGTTTTTCACTATTGCAAGGCTACCTGTTCCCCATAGGCCAGAACGGGCAGTTTTGATTATTACAGCTTATAATCCTAACTGACCCCGGGAACATGGTAGAAACTCGAGTTTAGTATGCCTGGACTCAGAATGATAAAATGCATCTTTTAGTGAAGTTGGTTTTAACATTCTGTGTTTGAAAATACCACTTTTAGAAAGTGGGTATTTTCTTGTCTAAACCATCCAAGCCTGCCTCTGCGAGGTTGTGTATTCCTTGTCTGGAGTGTGAGTGACAGGGGCTGGGGGATGCCAGGAGACAGGGTGAGTCAGCACAGGGCTGAATAGCAAGATCTACATGTAGATGGGTGGGAGGAGTTGCACCTGGGCCCTGAATAGGACAGTGCCTTCCTCCACAATGCTGGCTCCACCTCCAGTGGTGCGTCTGATGTCCCTGGCCTACTCTCTGAAAGAAGGGACGGAGACTTGTCAACAAAGTGCTCCAGAACTGGTTTGGACTAGGCAAAGGCCTTTCTGCCTTCAGAGAACAAAGGAAATTGGGATATAAATATTGGGGCAATGACCCCATGAATTTAGATCTCGCTGGAATCAAGGAACCTGCCAAGACGAAGAGCTGGAAGAGCTGCCAGGAGGAGTACTGCCCCTTTGCTGTGTTGTTGCTTTGTTGGGTTGGCCTGCAGCTGCTGCTTCTGCCTTGGGCAGTGAAAGGACTGAACTTTCTACAAACTTGTGCTGAGTATCTCCAAGGGCCTGAAACCGAGCTGGCCTCCTGTTAAGAAGTCTCAGGGACTACTAAGACTTCACAAACCTCTGGGTACCGCTTCTGGAACGCTGTTTCAGTTGCCACAGAGGAAGGGAACTGCAACCGACTCCGTCAACCGAATCCATCCCTGGCCGGTGACCTGTTTGCACCGCAGACCGCATCGCCCCGCTTCGCATCGCAACCCTGGTCTCACCGTGGGCGACGTCCGACGCCGCCAGCACCGAGCCGCTGCTTGCACCGTGACCTGTGGGCACCGCAGTTCGCATCGCATCGCTTCACTGAACCAGCCGGACCCGACCGACGCGGACGCTGCAACTGGCTCAACAGTCGTGACCGCATCGCATTTGGGGCACCGCTCGCACGTTTGCGACGCACCGCTCCGACTCGCACCGCTGTCCGACGCCAGCTCCCGCACTACGGCTTGGTCGCCTGCATCGCAACCTGTCAGCACCGCATCGAGCATCGTCTCACCCTGCATCGCACGCCTTGGACTCACCGACTCCGTCTGCACGACGCTCATCGAGCCGCTGCCTGCACCGCATCGAGGGACACCGCACCTTGCATCGCTCCGTCTTGCACCGCAACCGCGACGAACGCCGACCGGCTCGTACACTCCGTACCAGCCACAACGAGAAAGGTACTGTGACCGAGTCTGTTCACGACTCTGCTGGCCCGTAGCGACGCGGTCGGCTGGAACTGTTGGACTCTGTGTAATTCAGCATCGCGGTAGACTCGGACGGAGCTACCGACTCGTATGAACTTTGTTTTTGAACTATTCCTGCAAAGAAGAAGTTACCTTATCAAGCATTCATTTTTAAAGTACAGTACTGTGGATTTTTGTCGTAATTGGTCTTGTCTTGAGTATATAAAATATTGGTTATTTTTCTAAACTGGTGTGGTGTCCGTTTGTAGTGCTTACACTGTATTACTGTTGGTTATGTGCAAATGCTTTACACACTGCCTCTAGAATTAAGCCTGACTGCTCGTGCCAAGCTACCACGAGGGTGAGCAGGGGTTACTTCACGAGTGTAACACCCTTACCCTGACTAGGAAGAAGGGTCCCTACTTGGACAAAGGTGCAAGCCCTTGCCAACTAGAGATCCCATTTCTAACACCAGGTACCAAAGGATGATGATAGTATGTAAGCCTTAGGGGAGCTCAAAAATCTACTTTTGTAACACACCCTCTCTTGGAATGCCAGACTATATGAAGGAATGTGTGCTCTTTTGTCTGAAAGAGATAGGTGTGCATTGTCTGTACTAACACAAACCCATGGGGAGACTAAGCGCCTCATCAGATATTTCTCCGCTACTCTTGATCCGGTGGCAGCAGCATTGCCCGGTTGTCTCAAAGTGGCTGCAGCGGCGAGCCTTAACATTCAGCAAACTGATGGGATAGTGATGGGTTACCCCCTAATTGTGATGGTACCTCACTCTATCAGGAGATGTAACATACTAAACCTTGCTTCTCTGTTGCCGACCCCAGAGGGAGATGATGAGGGCAAATTTGATTATGGCTGTGCAAGTGTTACCGAGTTGTGCACAAAACCGAGACCCAACATACTGGATGTACCCCTTCCTGTATCTGCTTATACTCTTTTTGTTGATGGGTCCCACTTGAGACACCGACGCGGTATTCTAAGATCCGCTTTTGTGTGTATACTAAGCGGAGTAGTGGAAGTTGCTAAATCATTGTTGCTGGAGTTGATACTGCAATTCGGGATGCCAGTTCATCTTGAATCGGATCAAGAAACTCACTTTAAGAGTGAGGTAATGCAGTTGCTGTGTACCGCCTTAGGGATTGACAAGAAATTCCACTGTAGTTACAAGCCAGGTGTTGTAGAGGGACTGAACGGAATGATCCAAGCTAAACTGGCTCTTCTTTTGGTGCTAATGAGTATCCAAAGTACCCCCTGTAAGCGAACAGGATTCTCTCCTCATGAGGTGCTGATGGGGAGAGCAATACAAATTCCTTCTGTTCCTTCAGCTGCTCTTGTAAATATCACAGATGACCTGGTTCTTGAGTATTGCGAGGGATTATCTGATGGGTGCGTTCTCTCATCAAGTTGATGCTGCTACTCCTGTGGTACCAGAAGTTCCAGGACATGATCTGAACCCTGGCGATTGGGTTTGCCTCAAGAAACATGTCTGCAAATCTTGCTTGTAGGAGCGCTGGAGAGGTCCTTATCAGGTGATCCTGTTCACCTACACCATAGTCAAGAGTGCTGGTCTGACGAGAAAAGGAAGAAGCCAACATCCACTAACTCCTTGAGTCGCCCCAGGTTTGAAGTGTCTGAGGCTTCTGAAAAAGAGGAAGATGAGTCAGAGGATCCACAATCTCCATTGGACAAGCAGAATCAGGGACGAGGACCAGACAAAGACACTGTTGTTCCAGCTACCACTGTGATACAATCACTGGATTAAGAATACACATTCACCGGCACAGTGAAAACTCATTGAAAGCTGAAACTAACCTTCCGCAGCCAAAGTCGCAAGAGTCTGAGGGTAGCGTGGTACATGGAAATTCCACTTCTGAGAGTGAGTCTGCCTCATCAGAACCAGAAATATCAAGCACCTCTAAAGATCGAGGACCAATGGAGGAAGGCTGTCCAAAGACTACAACCACCCGAAAGAAACTACTGACAGCTAAGAAAAGATCAGAGACAATCAGGGAAGATAGTTGGAGGAACCAGAACAAATTGATCAGCCTGACATCATGCTGAAAGCCTGGACATGACCAGTACTGAGAGACCCAAAAGAGAAAGAAAGGTCAACCGAAAGTATTCAGGCCCAGGCTGGACATACATTGCCAACATTAAATTTGAATCTGATGATTGCCTGACTGACATTGATGAACCTCCATGAGACCAAGATAGGCCACACCAAGAGCACATTCATGTTGATCACTGACAAATGTTGAAAGGACGGTCACAGAATTTAGGGTAATGATCAGAGGATGGTAGCTCCTTTAGGTCCCAGGATGCTTGTTTCCGGTCCAGGGAGGACCTGGCCTGGCAGTTCGGTCTGGACTGTTCCCATGGGGCACAGGGTCAAGACTGATTTGCATATGGCTGGGTCCAAACTGGGGTGGTGAGTGGGCAAAAGAACGATGGATTTAACCCAGATCTTTGACTGGGGAGAATGTTTGCATTGTCAGCATTCCGTCCATCATTTGTTTGCTGTAACACTTTTCGCCCTAAGTGGGATGGGTATGCCCAGAAGTGGGTCCCTTGCTCACTGCGCCACTGGATTCAAGCTAGCCTGGCTGAACAAGGGTGACATACCCTGAAACCGGTCCCAGGATGCTTGTTTCCGGTCCAGGGAGGACCTGGCCTGGCAGTTCGGTCTGGACTGTTCCCATGGGGCACAGGGTCAAGACTGATTTGCATATGGCTGGGTCCAAACTGGGGTGGCGTAGTGGGCAAAAGAACGATGGATTTAACCCAGATCTTTTGACTGGGGGAGAATGTTTGCATTGTCAGCATTCCGTCCATCATTTGTTTGCTGTAACACTTTTCGCCCTAAGTGGGATGGCTATGCCCAGATGTGGGTCCCTTGCTCACTGCGCCACTGGATTCAAGCTAGCCTGGCTGAAGAAGGGTGACATACCCTGAAACCGGTCCCAGGATGCTTGTTTCCGGTCCAGGGAGGACCTGGCCTGGCAGTTCGGTCTGGACTGTTCCCATGAGACACATGGTCAAGACTGATTTGCATATGGCTGGGTCCAAACTGGGTGGCGTAGTGGGCAAAAGAACGATGGATTTAACCCAGATCTTTTGACTGGGGGAGAATGTTTGCATTGTCAGCATTCCGTCCATCATTTGTTTGCTGTAACACTTTTCGCCCTAAGTGGGATGGGTATGCCCAGACGTGGGTCCCTTGCTCACTGTGCCACTGGATTCAAGCTAGCCTGGCTGAAGAAGGGTGACATACCCTGAAACCGGTCCCAGGGTGCTTGTTTCTCGGTCCAGGGAGGACCTGGCCTGGCAGTTCGGTCTGGACTGTTCCCATGGGGCACAGGGTCAAGACTGATTTGCGTATGGCTGGGTCCAAACTGGGGTGGCGTAGTGGGCAAAAGAACGATGGATTTAACCCAGATCTTTTGACTGGGGGAGAATGTTTGCATTGTCAGCATTCCGTCCATCATTTGTTTGCTGTAGCTCCTTTAGGCCTCCATTAAATACAGAATAAAAATCCCTTTAGCTTTCAAGATAGGGTAGAGACAAAAGGGTGGAACCTAGAAGACTACCTACTATCATCTGAGATTCTGAGATTTTCTTGATCTGATTTAAGCTAACGGCGCAGCAATGCTGCAAATGTTTGCTTGTAGGTTTGGCAGTTGCCATTTCTGTTTCTATATTTGGATGACTGTTGGATGTTTATCTGTTGGAAGAAGATATTCCTCTAGCCCCAATGAACTCTACCCTTAATTCTGTGCCAATGCACCCGCACGAGAAAGCAAGGTCTAGCATTTCCTACAGCATGAGAGTGCGAACAGTTACAATGTGTATTATCAAATGCTAGTTGAATATGTGAAAGTTATGGAAGTAGAGAATTGTTTTGTGTGCTCTAACCTTCCAGCCTCTGCTGCTGAGGGAGCAGCATTTTTAATTTACCTTTGTCCTATTCCCTTTTCTGCTGTTTTCCTAAATCTCTATTACCAACTGGATTCCCAGTGCAAATCTGTATGTATGGGCTACTAAACATGTTTATTGTTCTTACAAAGGGTTTAAGTCAAGCGAACAGCGTGAGTATATGATGAAATTCTTTACCCCCATGACTAAGCTAAGCGCTACTAACCAGAGCATGTATGATGTAACCTGAAAAATTAGTAAAGATGAAAGGGTATTTGTAGATTAACTGAATGAGAGGACAAGGATAGACAAAGAGAAAGGGGAAAGAAAGACAAGTGCAGAACATATTATCGGAAAGGGTAAGGAGACCATAAAGGAACCACCCTCCAGGTTGAACATTTATGTCACTAAGAAGGGATCTTTATGTATGATAAGACAACCAGAGGGAAATCAGACCACTGAGATGGTGAGATGGAGTGAACGTGAGCCTAATAATTTAGTCAAGGGACAGACCTTTTCGAAATTAGAGATAAGTATAAAAGGCCTCTATTATGTGTGTGATAAAGCAGCTTATTTCCAATTACCGCATAATTGGGTAGGTAGTTGCTATGCAGTTCTAGTTTTTCCTAGGATCTACGAAAGTTAATGAATGATGTGTTGTAATAAAGAAATGAAGTGATGATTTAGAAATCATTGGGGGTTGTGAGAGTTGTTCTTCTTTTCTCATTAAAATGTTGCTCGAATGTGAATTTACCTTGAAAAAATAAAAGACGAGGCGTTTGGCAAAACAGGAACAGTAGGTTTATTTAAACGCAGCGGCCAGAACAGGCGACAGAGTCGGGGTCTGGAGACTGTCTAGAAGTACATTGGTTTTGACCGTCATTTTATACATTTCACAAAGTGTCATAAAGCAATTTGTACATTCTTTTAGAACAGGAATCTAGGCCTAGTCACTGGGCCATAAATCTGGTCATTTGATAAGAAGCGCAGGTGGGTCACTCTCGACCTTGCATGGACCCAATGTCGGGCCAGAAATGTAGAAATAGCAAGAACCAGCAACACTGCTGCAATTTTTTGGGGTGGATGGAACTGGATAGAGGCGGGACGGAACCGGCCTATTGGTAAAACTGCAACTTGCAGAGTTGCCAACTTTTCAAAAACGTCTAAAATTGTTACATTTTTATAGAGGGCCGTAATACCACATTTTTTTCAATTTTTATGCGCTGTAAACAACATACTTTTATATTCGCCAATCGACGTCAAAAGGCAGGGCAAACTTTCATTTATTTCCCTTGTAAAACACTCAACCAAATTAATATTTTACAAGGCCCATAGAACAAGAGTGGACTGTTATGTATGGGAAGCGGAAAACAATGGGGGTTGGGCGAGGTTCGGTTCTGCAGTCCTAAACTCGCCCGCGGTGCCAGCCTGACGGCTCGAGTCTGCACAGGAGCGGGCGCCGGGCGCTCCCTGCCTCCCCCCACAGCACCTTCCCGTCTCCCCAGCCAGCCACAGCCCGGGACTGCAGCGAGTACACAACACCCAGATTGGAGTTGCTCTGCAGAGCACGTGGTACCCGGGGGCCGGAGAGGAGGGAGGGCCGAGCCGAGGGGAGTTCCTGTCCTCCCGCACTGCACGTAAACAACATCCAGTTCACGCATGTTTTCTCCATAGGGACAGAGACGGTGCCATAACGAGGGGGCATACTTCTTTTTGCATCTGTTCTATTTTTTTCTTCATTCCGGAAAGAAAAAGTCGACATGTCTGCTTCCACTTGCGAATCCAGCGCGTGCCTTCCTATACCAACTAAAGTGTTTTACCTGAAAGACCTGTCTCAGCTGCCAGACTGTTACAGCTCTACGCCAGGAGGGACTCTCTTCTCGACGACTCCAGGAGGTAAACAACAGAGTTATTTCTGCTAACTACAGTCGGAGAAAATAGTCAGGGATCGGTGGCATTTACTGTTCAAGCAGAGCGCGTGGTGCACAGAACTGTACGTTACGCCGAGCACGAATGTATTGCGCGTTGCTGCTGTACAGGGGTCGTGGGCCATTCCATAGGCAGCGTGCAGGGCTGCCGCAAGGATGCGGGGGCCTGCATCTAAAAAGTGGACACCCCCGCTCCTCGTAACCCGCCCTCTTGCCCAGCTTTGTGCGTTTGGGAACGCCACCTTTCTTGCTGCCTCACATAGCTTTGCAAGTGAGTTGTGTAATGCGCTCTGTAGTCTTTGAAGTGCAGGGGGTCCTTCAACTCCACGTGAGGCCCTGACTCAGCAGTCCTTTTGTAAAGGTATAGCAGCGGTTCTTGACCTTTTGACTTATGTGGACCCCCAGTGTACCATTACTGGAATCCGGGGACCCCCACAGTCATTATTGGAAGCCTAGTACCCCCGGCCTAAGCAGTTTCTATAATTTGAACCTTGAAACATTACACAAACGTACAAAAACAAGTACACAAACAAATGGACAACTATTAAAATATTTTGTTTAATTCACAATCAATTATAGAAAAAAGTTTTTATTTTTATTTGCAAAGTTTTATATAGCGCTGGCTAGACCCGTAGGTATCAGAGCGCTTTACATGAGGATCAGCAAGTTAAAGATTACATAATTACTTCAGTTACAGATTCCAAGAATAGACATCAGAGAAAGATAGAGGGAAGGAAACATAACAGGGAGGCGAGGAAAAACAATGTCATTTGTCCGGCTGGGTAGGTGACGGCCGAGGGGGTGAACCAGGGCCAAACTCCTCTATAGCTGCATAGGACAGCTCGACCGGGCATCGGCCAAGGTTGTTCGGACTCCGCGGTGAAAACAGGCAGTTGAAAAACATGCTATTACACGATAACATAAGTTATTTTGCGTTACGTAGCAAAGACAAAATGTCTTATGTGGAATGGAAGGTAGAGGGGGAAAGGTAAACAGGGGAGAAAGGAATGCAGATAGCGTCAGGCTGACCAGAGGGGGGAAGGGACTTCAGGGGAAACAGGCAGTCAAAGTGAAAGATAGACAAGACCGTGAAGCACCGTTAAGAACAATGTCCGATGTCCGGCTGGGTAGGTGACAGCCGAGGGGGTGAACCCTAGCCAGACTTCTCTATAGCTGCATAGGACAGCTCCACCACCGGGTAACGGCCAATGGTACTTGGGTTCAGCGGTAATTACAAACAGATTCGGTTTTTCGCCCATGGTATAACAAGGATAACAGATTTGCATGGTTACGTTAGTTAACAGTTGCATAATCAAACATAGGAGATCAAGACCCCAGTAGAGGAAGGAGGGAATAAGGGAGGGGAGAAGAAAAACGGGGGTCAGGGAAGCAGATCAGTTCTGGTAGACCGGCAATGGAGGAAAAGTGTCTCATGGGGGCCCAAAAGTTAGAGCAAGCGGGACCAAAACCCAGGTGGGGCCACATAGATACTCGGTCCATTGCCAATAACAAACACCATGCAGGGTCATCTCGGCACCTAATTTGATATTGTTTGTCAGCCCCCAATTGTCAGCTCCCACAGTCTCACCGGCAGCCGATTAAGTCAAGGTGAGGGGGTCATCCAGCGGCAAAGGTTTGGTGTTTCCGGGCCACTCCTAACCAGCACAGAACAGTTGTGTGCAGCCACACTCAGGAGCTGCCCTAACGGTCCCCCGTGCAGTGTCAGTGCCACCTCAAAAGGACCTTTTCGCATGGAGTTCCAGCCTGTAAGGCAAGCGTGCACCCCCCCCCAGGCAGCGCTGCCGAGAGGAAAATGTCTGGTGCCTGCTTTCAGCGCCGGCCGCACCCTGAAAATTCATGTATTTTACTCCCCAACAGCTGTCGAAAAGACATTTTTGCTTGCTTGCACCAGAGCCCATGACATGCTTGCTGCGCTCCTGCACCGGGCATGAAGCAAACCGCCAGCCCCATCGCACAGGTGGCTGGCTCGCTGTTTCAGACCCCCACCCCCAATACACACACCCCCCCCTATGCTTCGGCGATACCCACCTTTCCAGTGCTATTTTGAGCAAATACGTGGGGATTTTGGTGTACACTGCCTAATGATACTGAATTATTTATCAAATATTGTATTTTCCCAATAAAACAGGCACACTTTTAAAGACTTTGGGTTTGGAAAATGCGGGGAACTGTCCCTCTGCAGAGGGGCCGTTGGCGCGGCCCGCCTGCCCCCAGTGTGTGTATGCAGGGGGGGTGCTTCCTCCCAAATCCATTCATAATCCGGTAATCTTCCGTTTTGCTTCGTTCTTTGTATATACTTGATTAATTGTAATTTATTACCTTTAGTACGATGTACATTTGTAAAACAGTTGCGGCCCCTGAGTAGTCCTCGTGGACCCCAAGTGTTCCACGGACCCCAGGTTAAGAACCACTGTTCTAAAGAAAGGAAGCAGGCCATCTTTTGAAACCCCAGAGTTGGACCAGCGCTCCTATTATTGTGTCACTGGTAGAGCAGGGTGAAAAAAAGCCATATATACCGAAGCGGTTGAAATCCGCTTCATATATATTTTTTTGTTCGTCTACGAAGTGAAAGTGGGTTTAAACTAGTCCCTCTTCCCCCAAATTCGTTCTGCAGCCAAACTAGAGAAAATGGCAGATTTCTTGCCCAAACACAGAGAATAGCAAGACATGGTCCAGGAAGGTGTGGTCTATCCACAGATATTCTTAATTGATTGCTAGCAGCCAATCAGAACGAGCATAATACTGGGACCCTATGAACGATTTGGAATAGGCACACGTTAGTGTCATTCTCTTTGGCTTTTGATGGGCAATCTGAAAAGCCTATATAAAAACTTCCTGCATATGGTGTCCTTTTTCTAATCCCATTGTAGACCGATATGGGTCACGCAAAAATTGCATTTTTGTGTTTTGACGTGTATCCGCATACAGCGGAATAAAAAGACAAGCATTTGCAATAGATTTCGCATTTGTGAGAGTTTAAGCTATTGGCATTGTAAATGGCATTGCCGTTTATTCATCTGTTTAGAAAACGAACTCATAAATAAAAGGCATAGTCATTTACAATGCCAATAGCTTAAACTCTGGACTTCAACCTCGGAGAGGTGGTGGGGGTGGGCAAGTGGAAGGAGTGAGATGGTGTTGGGCACGGCATTGTAGATCCGGGAGATAAGGGAGTACGGAGTATTGGCCAATGGCGGCCACACGCCTTTATGTGCAAAATGGGCACCTCCCCACTCCAGGCGTGCGGTCGCCATGTGCTAGTACTCTGATGAAAACAAAAGATAGTGGCCGCTATAGTTAAAACAGACCGCCGTGGCAAAACAAAAAAAGAAAGGAGTGCGGCCGCTTTAGTAAAAGTAGACCATGCTGGCAGCCTAAATAAAAAAAGGAGCGCGGCCGCTATAGTGAAGGCGGACCGCACTGCCAAGGTAAATAAAGGATTGCAGCAGCTATAGTTGAAGCGGACCGCTCTGTGAAAGTAAAGAAAGAAAGGAGCGTGGTCGCTATAGTTAAAGCAGACCGCGCTGCCCAAAAATGTAAATATCTATTAAAAGGTGCAAGCTAGCGGCTGCCGTAACGCCATTACTAAACAAGCTGGTTTAGTAAATATGACGAGTCCGCCATTACTATTAAAAGCAGGTGCCGTGCTGTGTTACTGGAAAGCATGTCATGGGTGGAATCGGAGAAATCATTCAAGAAAATTGTGCTCACATACTAAATAAAGCAAACACAAGGAGATGATGGACGGAGTGCTGAAACCTTTCAGACACTCACCCCCAGTCACAGATCTGGGTTGAATCCATCATCATTCTTTAGCTCACTTCACCACCTCAGTTCAGACCCAGCTATATGCAAATCAGCCTTGACCCTGTGCCTCATGGGAACAGTCCAGCCCGAACTCCCAAGCCAGGTCTTCCCTGAACCGGAAACAAGCATCCTGGGACCGGTTTCTGGGTAACACCCTTCATCAGCCAGGCTAGCTTGATTCCAGTGGCAAAGTGAGCAAGGGACTCATGTCTGGGCATACCCTGCCAACTTAGGGCGAACAAAGCAAACACAAGGAGATGATGGACGGAGCGCTGAAACCTTTCAGACACTCACCCCCAGTGTCAGATCTGGGTTGAATCCATCATCATTCTTTAGCTCACTTCACCACCTCAATTCAGACCCAGCTATATGCAAATCAGTCTTGACCCTGTGCCTCATGGGAAGAGTCCAGCCCGAACTGCCAAGCCAGGTCTTCCCTGAACCGGAAACAAGCATCCTGGGACCGGTTTCTGGGTAACACCCTTCATCAGCCAGGCTAGCTTGAATCCAGTGGCAAAGTGAGCAAGGGACCCACGTCTGGTCATACCCTGCCAACTTAGGGCAAACAAAGCAAACACAAGGAGATGATGGACGGAGCGCTGAAACTTTTCAGACACTCACCCCCTGTCACAGATCTGGGTTGAATCCATCATCATTCTTTAGCTCACTTCACCACCTCAATTCAGACCCAGCTATATGCAAATCAGTCTTGACCCTGTGCCTCATGGGAACAGTCCAGCCCGAACTGCCAAGCCAGGTCTTCCTGAACCGGAAAAAAGCATCCTGGGACCGGTTTCTGGGTAACACCCTTCATCAGCCAGGCTAGCATGAATCCAGTGGCAAAGTGAGCAAGGGACCCACGTCTGGGCATACCCTGCCAACTTAGGGCGAACAAAGCAAACAAGGAGATGATGGACGGAGCGCTGAAACTTTTCAGACATTCATCCCCAGTCACAGATCTGGGTTGAATCCATCATCATTCTTTAGCTCACTTCACCACCTCAGTTCAGACCCAGCTATATGCAAATCAGTCTTGACCCTGTGCCTCATGGGAACAGTCCAGCTCGAACATAGTAAATAAAACATACCGAGTAACAACACAAGTAAAAGGTCCAGTCCTCATGGGAGGTTACAAATGCAGACAAGTTGTTTCTAAGGAGGGACTACTAAGCCTATTCATGAATCAAAAGAAACCATTTGGAAAGGACAGCAACAGGAGCCAATTGAAAAGATGGGCGGAAAATGGGCAGAGCTTCAAGTACATACCTGAATACAGCATGCCTCGCAGAGCAGCGCATGCGCTGCCCAGGCTCAACCTAAAAAATTGGTTAGCCCTAGTCCCTTGTAGAGTGATGAAACCCAACTGTCATTCAAACCGATGGTCCCAGAGACCAGGGCAAAGCCTAAAAGCCAATGTTCATTAAAACTGAGGGTCCTAGTTACAGGGAGAAAGCCACAACTTCTGTTCTTAAACAGTAATTCAAAATAAGGGACCAGTAGTGCTTCTTAGTGAAATAAAGTGACACAAAAAAACGACAGCCAAGGGAGGCCGGGAATGCAGACATGTAATATATGTGATGTTGAACCTCAGAATAATGTCAAGTGCATAAAAAACAGTTGCAGCATATGTCAGAGTGTGGAATCCGTCCGACAGAGCAAGATCCTCTCTCAAAACAGAAAAAGTATCAGTAAAATGCCAGAATCCTGTTGTGTGTACAACTGAGGGTCTTAGACATTGGCAGCAGGCAATAAAGAACTTTACTGTCATTAATACCAAGGGCCTATATGCTGGTAACTAACTAAAAGGCCACTATTATTAAAGCTGAGGGCCCCATGGGTTAAGACCCCCAGTCTCAATTAAAACTGATAATTTATTTTTTGAATGTGGTGACCTGTTAGTGTTTTTTATATTGGAGGTGGGTTACCAAGTATTTTAGTGGCGTGTTACCAAGTGACACTGAAAAGCCCATCAAAATGAAGATAAAAGATAATATGGGGCCACGTGGAAACAGGTCAGCCTGCTGCAAATATTCATGATTTTGTAGTTTTTAGATATTTTGTTAAGAGAAGAGTCGAAGAACCACAATAGACCGAATGTCACCACAAACAAAGAAAAATAAATTACTCTTACTGAGATCAATGTGTAGCACACAATTATTTACATCAGAGCTTGCTGATCTGCTTCTGTGCAGCCGCACTGCTTTTTTTAAATTCTCAATATATAACGGTCTTTTCGAGCCCCCTTTGTTGACTAAGCATGCTAGATGTTCCATATCTGCTGTTCAGCCACCTCATTTTGTATAGTTTTATAATTTCAGCATAAATGATATTGCAGTAGCCTCAAAATTAAGAGGGCCATGGATCTGGTTAGGTTTATATGGTGCCTCAGTTGACTTGGCATCAGGATTTTCTGGAGCCTGTTCAGCTGGCAGTTAATTTCTGGCTGTGTTAAGTTATTGACCGAAGGATAGGTTGGAGCTGAAGATCTTGGCTTCTTCATCTTTTTTAACATGGTTTGTAGGTTTCCAAGGCAACCTGTCAGAGTGAATGCTAACAAGGTGTTTGAACTGTTGATTAGTAGGAGAACTTTAGTTTTGGTTCCTTTTTGTCACCCAAATTCTGCGCGTTCTGTCTAGTTTCTTTGAAATGTTGTACTGTGTTTATAACCCCCTTCTAGTCAACACCTATCCATTTAGAGGTGGATCTATTTGTTGGCTGCATACGTTTGTTGACTCAGCAAGCCAGATGTTCCGTATTGATTTGTAGCTTTGTCATAAATGGTATTACAGTTGTCTCAAACTTGAGATGGACAAGACCCTGGTTAGGACTATATGGTGACTCAATTGACTTGGCGTCAGGATTTCCCTGAGCTTGTTTACTGGTTGTTTGTTCCAGGTAGTGTTAAGTTAGGGTGAGAAGGATAGGAGGAGCCGAAGATAAGTCTTGGCTTCTTTATCTTATGCACCATTGTTGGTGGATTTCCCAGGCAACGTGAACAAGTTAATGCAAATAAATGGTTGGGACTACGAGAAAGTCAGTTTTGGTTCCTTTTTTGTCTTCATTAACTGTATGTGTTTTATCTATGTTCTTTGACATGTTGGTCTGATTTTTTTTTTTACCATCCATTCTAGTCAGCCCCCATCAATTCAGAGGGAGTTGTGTCTGTCGTCTACAAACATTTGAAAGAGGAGATCTTATGTTTTGGGATTTTCTGGGCAAAGGGATGCTCACATGTGTTAACTATAAGTTTGGCTCATGCCGTCTTCTTCAATTATACACTATTACAAACATATCCAAATGTGTTGGTTCCAATCCTTGAGGAAAGCTTTAGTGGTGTTTCAGAGATCCATATCAGTTCTTGCAGACATAAAGGATGCATTTATTTAATAATAATTTTCATCCCTCCAGCACCGAGGCGTATTGGGGCGCTTTTTAAGAAACTACTTGTGGACATCATGGCAACAGTAGCATGGCCTGTGGACAGATATATGATGTGGCCCAACTAACTTGAAGCATCACCAGCGACCTAAAGGGAAGTGAGAAATCTTGGTTTGACAATGGATTCAAACCTATCATTGATCCTGCAGTCAGTGAAATCACAAGGAGTATCTACAAAACGAAAATGTTGAGGCGCGTTGTCCACCTACCCTGGATAGCATCAGAACCTGCAAGCCTTTATTACTCTGGTTATTTCTAAGATTTACTACACTAGCAGTCTGTATCTCGGTGCCCATGCTTTCTAATAAAAACTACCACAAGATTCAGAACACTACTGCAAGACTACTACTTCACCTACATCAGAGGAAGTGTATGAAGCCAGTCTTGCAAGCGGTTCACTGGCCATCTATCGTTAAGACAATCAATAATTAAGGAACTCTGTATCGTTCACACAGCAACACAAGGAAAAGGCGCATTGAACCAACAACTGAAGTTCAAGCGATACTCCCAATCCATGGTGGCACGCTCAAGATTAGCTCCAAGGATCATTGTCCAAGTGGTTAGACTCTGGAACCAACTGCCAGCCAGAATAAGGAATATACAGGAACACCTGCAATTCAGAAAGGAAGTAAACACTTGGATGTCCCCAAGATAACCTCCCAGACAGGTTGAATAACAGCAATAAAACTAACAATCTCAGAGTCTATGAGCATTAGGATTAATAGCCACCACACCAGGAATACTGACATAGTCATTAAGACATGAATCAAAGAGCTAAATACGTTCCCAGGATTCATCTGGTTACCCACCTCTAATATCCCGTAGATAAAGGAAATCCCCTGTGTTCAATAGTAAATGTTCCTCCTAAAATAGTTAGGCCATAGACTTCCCAACCAGTTCTCCTGCTCAGAGTTGTTATCCACCTCAACATGATTCCATCATACCAATTCCAATCAAACCTCACCCGTAAGAAATGTTATCCTTTTCAGTATGATTCAATCGTGTTCATTTCAACCAAACATCTGTTAGACATGCTGGTTATATACATTGAACGTATTATCAGTCCTCTCTAATGTAAGCAATGCAAAAATAGGCAGACACATTTTAACAAAGAGATTTGCTGTACACTGCTGATGAACGAGAGGACCGGTCATTCCCTCGGCTTTAATCCTAATCACAAGAAGGATAACTTTAATACAAGTCATCCATGTGGATATCTGCCTTTGCCCCTTGCCTTCCAGCCTGTGCTCATTTCCCGCCAACATGAGACTCGGGGTGGACACACTTCTTCTGTTATCATAGAAGAGTAGTGAGAGAAAGAAATCTAAACAGGCAGAGATCGACAAGGTAATTAATAGCCACCAGCCTACTACAACGATAAATATGTATGTCTATCCTTCGCGCTGCTTTCTTCCATCACGCTGCTAAGCGCCATGCCCCTAAACAGTGTAAATGCTTGCTCTGGTCACTCGTGCACAAAACCAAAACAGTTCCCTCATAGGCACATTCTCATTAGCAACACCCTTACATTAAATTCAGAATCCCACACAGAGTAGCTTGCTACCCCTCCCCCCGATTTAGTGGTATGAAGTACAGTATAATTGATGCAGTACAATTGACTGATGGTCATAGGAAATTAATTAATATAGACACTGCAGAATTGTGTTATTAGATGTTTCCTGAACATGAGAAGGCTGGGTTTGGTTCTAATTGCAAGGGAGAGAAAGCTCCCAGCAGGGGTTGCAGCAACAGGGAAAGTATATTTTTCAGCAACCAAGGGTTTCAAGCGTGGCACTTTAAGTTGTAAGAATTAAACAATCCACTAATCCATTCCAGCTGATGGTTTGAGAGGATAATCATCTGTTTGGTTCTCATCAGGGCAATAAAGAAATAATTACACACACCAGTTATCACTGATTCAGTACTTCTAGCTGGACTAAGATTGTGTTTCACCAAAATGAGATGGTACTTTTATGAGATGCTGCGTCACCATGTCTTTTTACTCTACAGAGAACTGAGTTTGTTGCATACATAGGTGCTCTTCTGCTTCAAGTAGGAAATAGATATATTTACTGGTGTACTGTAATGTGGCCACATTTCCGCAATTAATTTAATCTGGTTTAGTTTGTATTTCAGATCATTTCCAATTTACATTGCCTTCAGAATGCTTACTCTGGACCAATAATTGTATCTTTGGAGGATCTCCAAGTTGCTGATTTTTCCTGGACCACTTGGAACAAGGTTCGGTGACACCTGGATGTTCCATGGCTTTCAGCTGCAGTTCTTTGTCTGTGGAACTCCCTGACACTTAAAATCTACATATTACATTCCATGGGGGTTTTGTTTTTTAGGTCGAGCCTGGGCAGCTCATGCGCTGCTCTGCGATGCATGCTGTATTGAGGTTAAACATAGAAGCTCCGCCCATTTCACGCCCATCTTTTCAATTGGCTCCTGTTACTGTCCTTGCGAAATCGTTGCTTTTCATTTGTAAATAGGCTTAATAGGCCCTCCTTGGTACCGCCTTGTCTGCATTTGTAACCTCCCATAACGACTGGACTTTTTACTTGTGTCGTTACACGCTCTGCTCTTTATAAGTCGGTGAGCACTGTTTTCTTTAATGATCTTCCCCTATTCCACCCACAACATCGCAGCACGCTGCACGCTTTTAGTAATGTATTTATTCAATTTATGGCGTGGTCTGCTTTCACTTTAGTGGCCACGCTTATTTAATTATTTGTTTTACAGCACAGGCCGCTTTCACATTAGCGCCTGCGCTTATTTATTTATTCAATTCATAGTGCGGGCCGCTTTCACTTTAATGGCTGCGCTACAGAACCTTTCTAAATGAATTCATTTTTTTTCACTTTGGGTGAAAGCGCCCCATACGCGCTTTCACTTTATTGTTTATAACATACAACAATGTCTCAACTGGAAATCATTGAAAAAGAGGGGAACAATAAAACCAGTGATGTAAATCACAACGGAGATGGGGAACAAAATAGAGGGAGACCACAACGATGCAACTGGAGTGAAAAAAGAGGTATTATTTGTAAGTAGTTATAACAGCACTACAGTACAATTAAATATACAATGACAAAAAACACACAAGGTGAACACTGGACGTGTTTAGTGAAGGTGAGCGGCGCAGTGACACAAGAGTGATGAGAGCAGCGTGAACGGCGACAAAAAATAAGAAGAATGTGGTCAAGATTTACAAAAAGATCTATACAATGTTCATGTTTTGGAAGTCAGATGAAATAAATTGACCACAACAGCGCCAAAGTTCTATGCTCAGTAGTCGACTAGGCGTTTCAACCTGATTGATTTCAGGTCATCATCAGGACAATGGTCATTTGGTTGAAAGTAGCGCTGTATGAGAGGAAGAAGGGAAGGGAGGTAAGTAACTAAGGCCCAAGAATGAAGTAGAAAGACATAGGTCCAGGTTAATAGCAATTACCTGAACTGGACAGGGGTAAGTCAAGTGTCCGGGTCAGAACAGTCAGGGAGTGGGCAACAAGCGATGTTATGTGCATAGACCATACTGGATGCCCACAACGGCAATCTTAATATACTGATGGTTTCTGAGTAATACCTTGATGTTAAAATTGTCGTCCGTTAAATTGGTATAACTTTGCTTATTACTTTGTTATTATTAACGTTCATTTGACAATTTATTTACATATTGTAATGGCCCATGCATAGGCCACGCTGGATGCCTACTATGGCATCAAACCCTTCACTCTCGGTGTTTCATCTCCTCCGTCCCTTCACTCCTTTCTCTCCTTTCCTGACTCCCCCTGGTCCCCCCGGGGTTCCCTGACGTTCTCTAAGAGCACCAGTGTTGTGTCCCCTCCTGACACGCGTCACATGACCGGTTGGTACGGCAACTATTGCCGGCTCCCATTCCTATGCGCTCATGGACGCTTCATTCGTCCCCGGCTTGAGCTACGCTACACTACGGAGGTTTGACTCCTCTGCTGGCAATTCGGAAAATATTGATCGCCTTGCCGCGACGCCGATCCTGAATCCCTTTGCATTCAAGTAAGTTTTGGCGCGCTAACCATACCTTAGTACTTTAACCTGCCAGCATTGACACTCCCCCTCCCTGACCTCTCACCCCTCCTCACCATTCAGGCTCCATTTGACCGCCTGAACCCCGCTTGAATCGGCAGCCCTTCATCACGCTGTGGAATTTTCGAATTTTTCAACTTGGTTATACACGCGCGCGGTCATTGATTGCCTATTCCTGTTTCCCACACGTTATGAGGTACTAATTACCCATACCTTCCCCTTTCCAGTTTATATGCGGACTCCTGACGCCTCGCTTGTTGCCCACTCCCTGACTGTTCTGACCCGGACACTTGACTTACCCCTGTCCAGTTCAGGTAATTGCTATTAACTTGGACCTATGTCTTTCTACTTCATTCTTGGGCCTCTTAGTTACTTACCTCCCTTCCCTTCTTCCTCTCATACAGCACTACTTTCAACCAAATGACCATTGTCCTGATGATGACCTGAAATCAATCAGGTTGAAACGCCGTCGACTACTGAGCATAGAACTTTGGAGCTGTTGTGGTTAATTTATTTAATCTGACTTCCAAAACATGAACATTGTATATATCTTTTTGTAAATCTTGACCACATTCTTCTTATTTTTTGTCGCTGTTCACGCTGCTCTCATCACTCTTGTGTCACTGCGCCGCTCACCTTCACTAAACACGTCCAGTGTTCACCTTGTGTGTTTTTGGTCATTGTATATTTAATTGTACTGTAGTGCGGTTATAACTACTTACAAATAATACCTCTTTTTTCACTCCAGTTGCATCGTTGTGGTCTCCCTCTATTTTGTTCCCCATCCCCGTTGTGATTTACATCACTGGTTTTATTGTTCCCCTCTTTTTCAATGATTTCCAGTTGAGACATTGTTGTATGTTATAAACCTTACCCGGTCTCACCTGGGTTAACGCGTCCTACTCCTATATTTGTTTCTTTCTTCACTTTATTGTTGACAGCGCCCCTTTCTTTAGACGCTGCTCACTGTAACCTAAATACGGGAGCAGTGCCTAAAGAAAGGGGCGTGGCCACAATTAAAATGGTCTCGCATTTGCGAGAGTTTGAGCTATTGGCATTAAAAATTACAATGCCTTTTATATATGTGTTGCTTTTAAAAACACATAAATAAAAGGCATTATCCTTTACAATGGCAATAGCTTAAATGCTTGCAAATGCGAACCCTATCGCATTGAAAATGCTTGGTTTTTAAACTGTAGTTTATGAATGACTCGCATCTGAGGTTATCCTCAAGTATTTCACTTGGGTTAGTCTTGTTGCATGTTTCAGTAGTTTTATTTTCATTGTAGCCATTGCTGGAACTGGGAAAAATGTACTCTGAAAACCCATAAATTGGTGTTCAGCGAGTGGCAGAGAAAAGAGGGTGGAATCGCAAGGGGCGGAGTCATGAAAAGCACAATCAACTTATTCATTTATGCTTTTTTTTAAATCATATGCGGTAAGAAATTGACATCAAGGACAAATGTGGCAGTAAATCATTTTTAAATGTGTTATGGGTTAATGCATCTTCTACAGAGATCTTTGTGTGCCTAGCAAATATCGGGGATAATAATAATGGTAAGATAACTCTGGTGGTTAATGTACTTGCTGGAGAGATCTGTGTTTTGTCTAGTCATAGTTTTGTTTCATAAAGTAGCATTTAGAGTTAATTTATCTGCTGCAAAGCACTTTGTGTAACATGCAGATCATAGTTTTGTATTTTATGTAGATAGGTAAGTGGGCTACTGCTGTTGACACAGAGATCCTTTTACATTGGAAGCCTTTAGTGCGAATGCTAGATTCTAAATCTGGTAATTAGCAGCTATGACTTAGCAACAGTTGTTAACAAAAGCTTGAATAACTTGATTTAGACCCAGTTATTCACTGGTATTACGTAGCAATGGTTGCTAACAAAAGCTGCTACCCACTGTTGCTATGTCATAAAGTTATCCGAGGCTGATCTAGCTGGACTCTAAGAACTTGTCAGAGCAACACTGCAAACCACTGAGCGCAGCTTCTGGGGGACAGGGCACAGCGAGTGGCAGGAGGACTGGTCTGCGCTTCTTTTTCTTTAACATTCTGGGCACGGAAGAGAGGCCATGTTATGTATGGCTCCTCATTATTCCTCTGCCCCTGTGTAGTTGTTGAAAGCAAGGACAGATGATTTTGGGTTGTCATACATACCATACAATTATAGACTGATAAATGAATTACGGGGATGTTTTCACCCTCTGGGTTCTGAGTGACATCATAGACAACTTAACTTGAGCTACACTTCGCTTTTGTTATCTGATGTCACTCAGAAGCCCTCAGTGAAAAACAACCCCCTAATTCACTGTTTCACATCTATACTTCTGTACGTTATTTCCAGTTCATAAGTTGCAATCCTTCTAATATCACACAGTGTGCTGTTAACCAGCATCAAGGAGCTGCATGCAAGCTGTAAGTCATGGGTTTAGATCCTTATTGAATTTTAGGTCTCGCCTGGCGAAAGCAGCGCATGCGCTGCTCTCGCTATTACGAGTACCTTTTGGAATCAATTCTGCCGAGGGCTTTCATGCACGCGTCTGCATGGACAAACATGGCTGCTCTCGCCATTTGTCCATAGCAAACAGCATGCGTGTGTCCGTAGGGACTGTGGACAGTCCGACGCCATTTTGTTGCCATAGCAACGAAAATGCCGCTTCGCGTGTGCTTTTAATTAGCGTGGGCTTCGCGCGATCGCTTTCGCGATCGCTTTCACTTTCACGGCCGCTTGTTTTTTTTACAATTGCGATCGCTTTCACTTTCGCGATCCTTTTACCCTGTCATATTCACCAAACAACCGACCAGGCGGACGGTGCTGTTGTGTTTTGTGCGATGTAGTGTGTGTGTTACTGTTGTGTTAAGTGTGTTACTGTTGTGTTCTGTGTGATGTCCTGTGTGTTGTGGCTCGTATTCTCCCAACAGTTGACCGGGGGAATGATGCCGTTGTGTTATGTGTGACATCCTGTGTTTTACTCTTTTATTCTGTGTGATGTCCTGTGCCGTGTACGTTGTGACAGCTGACCTTGAAAAGAATGCTGTTTCTGTGTGATGCTCTGTGTTTTACTGTTACATTCTGCACAAGGTCCTGTGTGCTATGACGTGTCTCACAACAACCGACCGGCCAAGCAAGGATGCTGTTGTATTCTATCTGATGTGCTATGTGTTGTGACGTTGTCTCCCAAGAACTGACCTGGCGAACGATGCTGTTGTGAGTTTATTTTAGCACTTTGGAGAACAAACATTTTCTTTCTGTTTGCTGTGTGCTCGCCACGTCTGGGCTTTTCCAGAGGTTTCTTCTGTGCTGGAACGTGAGAGCGGGGGTGAGAACGGCTAAAGTTGCCAGCGCCCGTTAAAACCATAATTACTTTCAAGCCAACAAAAGTACAGGAAAGTTTGTGTTTGTATTTCGCTGTTGGTTTGTGAGCCGCTGCTGGCTGGTAGTCAGCAGTGTAGAAGTAGATGCCTTTTATCTCAAGATTCCTCGAGAGTATCAAAAGTTTGGCTTGTGTTGTGGTTTTTTTTGCCGTTGTTTTACTTGTAATTTGATTCCGTTAAGTGAAGAATCCCGCTTTAATGCCGCTTCCTGTACGCAGCTTGGAAGCCATCCACAAAGCTAAACATGCACGCGTAGGGACAAAAAAATGCACGCGCATGTGGACAGCCCGACGCCATCTTTGTTTACTTTCATTAGTGTAGGGATCTGCACATGCGCGTGCATTTTTTTGTCCCTACGCGTGCATGGCGGCGTGCTTTCGCTTTCCCAGACAGGCTGGAAGGGCCCGGCGGCAGTGCTGAGGAATCCGCCGCGGCGCGCGCGCAGCCACCGCTCGACTCCAGGAGCTGGCGCGAGGCTTCCAGCGAGCATTAAAGTCACTTGCCCAGTAACAAGCATTGAAAATGCAATAGGTCTCGCCTTTATTAAGTTAAAGCCATTTGCTTTGCTAATGGTATTGTATAGCAAAGCAAATGGCTTTAACTTAATTAAAGGCGAGACCGATTGCATTTTTAATGCTTGTTTTCAATCTGTTATTAATCTAAGTTTGTAATTAAGGGTTCCTTTGAGTAGTAGTAAAGTCTTGTTAGTTCAGACAACCCCAACCACTGTGTTACTCTTTAAATCCTAACTTTGTGGTTCTTATGAGTATGGACGATATGTGACTCCTACACCGTATAACCCTTATTGTCTTATGTAGCATTTCCTGTACATTGATTTACACGCTTGTATGATAAATTGTCTCTGTGTGATGTAAAGCCCTCAGACACTCTACACTGGAATGAGTAGTGCTATAAAATAAATTAGTAAGTGCCATTTAAATTATTTGTGTAATTACTCATATGCTTACATGGTGTATTGAAAAAAGTTAAAAACCTGCCTATAAGTCATACTTTCTCTGTAAGTGGTTGTTCATTCACAGCAATAGCTGTGAAAGTGGGCTGAAATCAGCCCTTTATTCTCCCTGGACTCGGCAAAACTGCTTTTTCTCCTTTAGCCGGTCCAGGAGCTCAGCAGCATTCCCACTCCCTCCTTCCGAGGCTCAAGTGATTCTGTGAGCTACAGGAAGAGGTAGGGGAAAGGCTCTGGTGTGCCCTGCAGCACAGCCTCTCCCTTTCGCTTTCCCAGCCCACTCCATATATTTTGTTGAAAGCAGAGGGCCTATATCAGTTTATGTAGGCCGGTGCTGCTCCATTGTCTTCAATGGAGTTCTCAACATTCCAGTGCTCTAATTTCTCTTAAGTACTTGTGAAGTGATAAGCTGTATGCCTTTGTTTCCTTCCATTGCATTGGCATCCAGTTGCTAGGCTCTAGATGTCTGCCAGACAGGGTGCTCCAACAAAAAAGAGGGCTGATGACCCTTTAAAGCAAGCCTTTGTTTTGGGCCCAGTTAAAAGAGAAATTAAGAAAGCCCCCTCCACCTCTGCAGGTTGCTGCTTGGAACAGAAAGCAGGCAAGGTGCAGGCCCTGCTGAAATGTGTCCCATATCAGAAAATGACACCAGGACAAATTCAGCATATTTCACTGGGTCCGACGGATCCCAGATTCTGCTCAGAAATAGCTACCAGAATCGGGACCTGGCAGAATCCTCCTCATTTGCTGACTTATTGTAGCCTAATGTTGTGATTGTATTAATTAATTTGTTATGAATTTTGTCTGCCTTTTGGGATCCGGAATACAATTTGAGTATAAACATTTATAAAAAAATTATAGCATTTATAAAAGGGATAACGCATGACACCAATGAGTCTCCACAGGTAGGGTGACCAACCGTCCGTAAATTTCACGGACCGTCCGTAATTTGGACCTCACGCCCGTTGTCCATGAGGATCCCTTTTACGGACGCCTTTTTTCTGTAATTTTGGGCCTTAATGGGAGCAGAGCTGTTCCCCTGACAGAGGCCTCAGTTCCCTGATGGGGCCGCCTCGCACTCATCCTCAGAGCACAAGAGCAGCCCCACCCCACCCATTGTCATTCTGTATTGCTGGCTGATTGTCACATACAGAATGACAATGGGCCAGTTTGGGGTGTTACAGCATGTGGTGGCCTCCTCCTGCCGGTCTAGGGCAGGGCATTCTGTTAGGGTTAGATGGAAGAAATGTACAGAACAAATGTACAAAAACTCCCATGCTGCTATGTGCCAGTTCATGAAAAGAAGCTGTCGAAAGAAGTTAAAAAGAAGAGGTTATAGTTCTTACACAGTCATCATTTCATAGCTGAAGCATGAATACTATATATAATGAAGCCATAGTTGCTGCTTTTTTATTTATTTTATGCAACTAACATCCATTGACAAAGCCAATAGTCATGGCTTGTTGTAAGTCTAATGTTACTGGATGCAATGATAGAAACAGCAAAATACCAGTTGGGCGGCACATTATGCTCAGCACATATTTTTAGCTTAGATGTTTTAAGCCATGCCCTTAATTACATCAGACACGCCCCTTGGAGAGACCCTCAGTTTTTTCATCCCAATTAAAGCCCTGGAAACAACACCATGTCACAGTCACCTCACGTCCTGGCACTGTGCATCATGCATGACTTCCAAGTTTTCAGATTGCCTATGTGCAGGGGCATAGTGAACTCTCCCCCACCCCACCCCACCCCTTGCTTTAGGAACTACAGCAAGTGTGAAGTTCTTTATGGGCCTCTTCTGTCTGCAACTCAGTAGACAAAGGCTCAACTCATAATTAATGTAAAAAGGTGGGTGAGTGAATAAGTGAAGGAATGGGTAAATGGCCGGATGGATTAGTGAAAGGATGAATGGATGAGTGTAAGGGCGAATGGATGGATAATGAGAGAAAGGATGGATGGATGTGTGAGTGGAAGGATGGATGAGGGTAAATAGATGGATGGATCAGTAAAATGATGGATGGGTGAGTGAATGGATGGATGATGGGCGAATGAATGGGTGGATGGATGAGAGAACTGATGGATGGATTGATGAATTGATAAGTGAAAGGGTGAATGAATGGATGGATGGATGAGTGAAAGGGTGGATGTAAGGATGGACGAGTGAGTGAAAGGGAGGGTAGATGGACAAAAGGATGGATAGAGTGTAAGGGTGGATGGATGAGTGAAAGGATGCATACATAAGTGAAAGGGAGGGTGGAGAGCTGGAAGAAAGGATGGATGGATGAGTGAAAGGTTGAATGGGTGGATGGATGAGTAAGTGAAAGGATGGGTGGATGGGTGAAAGGGTAAATGGTTGGATGGATGAGTGAATGGATGGATGGGTGGAAGAGTGGATGAGTGAGTGAAAGTGAGGGTTGATGGACAAAAGGATGGATAGATGAGTGAAAGGGTGGATGGATGAGTGAAAGGATGGATGAGTGATGGGGTCAATGAATTTAAATTTTCTGGCTACTCCCTTGCCTATGTGTTACTATTCTGTATTTGCTGTGTGCGTATGTGTGGGATCTATACATCATGCGTATGACATTTTGAGTGACACCCAACTACTACTTGAATGTTACACTAGTAATTGTAAATGTTTGCATGTTTTGTTTTAGGTGTAAGGTTTTAGGGCGAGCCTCATAGTGCCATGAGCTGTGCTTGAGATGTATATTGTGTTTGTAGCAATAGGCAAGACGTCAAAAATAAACTATGTAATAGTGTATCGACAGTGCCTTCTTTAAGAAAGCTGCAGGGAAAAGCATCTTTGTGACTTCCGTCAGCTAGTGCAACTCTCTGCGAAGCCCCCATAAGCAGTCAGATTCCATATTTTATGTTCCACTTGCTGAAACACCCATAATGCGTTCCCTATAGTGGGTTCATCACAGCTATCTTCCCTTTAGTTCACCTATGCGTGCCACTTTACATCTCACAATGGCACTCAGATACGAGATGCTAGTAACAAAGTCTATCCGAGCAGATCTTCCCGACCACTTCTCTCACCAAACATGCCTGCACAGGACCATGAGTTGTATACAAAATATCAGACTGGACAACCCAGTGCAGTAACCATATAAATAGATTATCATCATATGAAATACCACAAAAAGACCGGCACAGTTGCTCAAAGCTGCGTGCATATCGAAAAACTGTGAAGTGCACAATTATCTCAACCTAATATAAACTTATTTTGACTTGTACTTAAGTGGTTGTCAATTTACTTACTTTCATACTATCATGCAACTTCCTCTGATGTGTCTGTAAAACTCACCTTCTGTCCTGAATTTTGACCTTCTGTCCTGATTTTTTGTCCTGAATTTTTTCACTTACCATCCTGAATTTGCACCCATGCCAGTTGGTCACCCTATCCACAGGACACTATTTAGAGCTCCTCTAATGAAATAGTCTGGCGTCTGTTGACAAAAGAATGAACCGAGGTCACAACGGGGCCTGTCACATTGACAAGAGTGAGGCCGATTGGCAGCACTGCATGGTTCTCAGTGTCGAAGAACGCAGCAGGAAGACCTGACGCGCCATCTGCTTTGAGACATGCTCAACCTGAACACGTGATGTGCATCACGTACAGCCATCCTTAAATGTTGCAACTGCTCAGCAGTATGCGTGTCCCAGTGAGTACGGGTCAGTGAATAGAGGTGCAACGAAAAGTGTGTGTGGTTTAAGAAAGCTGCTGTAAGTAAAATAATTGCATGGAGCTGTGCATGTATGGTGCACAGCTGTACTGAGTTATTACACGAATGGTTCCCATATAATGTGCAAATCAGTGCATAGAGTAGTGCGTGAATACTGTATATAAGAATGTATCTAGCAATGCACACGTGGTACACGGAACTGTACTTACCATAAACAGAGTAGAGCACATATGGGCTTGGGTGTGCACTACATTGTAGTGCATGCGGGGTGCAAAACACTTGTGCGTATTAAAATGTATGGAGTATGGGCGTAGGAGTGCCGTACATCTCAATCCGTTGTACACACATGCTGTACATAATTTATAGCATATCTGCTGTACATAATGTAGAGCACTGTAGTATGTAGGTCAAAGGCGCAACTAGAGCCAAATTTCGGGAGGGGCTACTAAAAATTTCGGGGGGGATCTAATTCTTCCAGCAATAGGAGAGTGGAGATGAAGGGGTGAAAAAACAACTAAGCCTCGTTAACACGTAAATGGTCTTTTAAAGACCTGTGAAGTACTCGGGTGCGGCTGCGATAAGCTCAAAAACTGTCTGTGTACCCGGGAAGTTGTCTCAGCCCGGGCTGACACACGGGGGCTGAAGCCGTTGCGCGCCTGGTGTAGGTAGGTACACATAACAGCTTGAAGCGTTGCGTGCTTGGAACAAAGAGATGTGCAGAATACCCAACATGGAGCGGTGCAGACTTAGTACACGTTGCTGTGCTGCACCACAACATGGAGCAGTGCCTATGCCGTGCCCTGATCCTGTACATAACACGCACCGGACGTCTACGTATATTCTTCTGCATTGTCATGTGTTTTGACATATTACGCAACTGGCGCTGTCACGTGACAACGGAGCCTGAAACACTTTGCAAATGGACGTTTTCTTTTGTGTTTAATTGATCACGGCGATGCAAGAGGAAAATGGACGCCCGGTAACCGCATGGAGCCAGGGCGGCACATGGCATTTCCTTGGATTATTTGAAACAAAGTTGGGCGTTTTGTGGGACGTCTCGTAAAGCACGTCCTATATACAAGTTTAATTGGTAACGGGGCAGTGGCAACTTTCAAATGTCTCGCAAGAAACGAGAGACTGCCTCAAAATTCAGCATAGTATGTTGACCACCGTTTTATTTTTAGATTTACTCCATCTGTGAGCTGTTTCCACACACTGGCATCCCCCTCCCCCACCGCCCAAGAGCACGTGTTGTGGCTTCCCTGACCACAGAGCACTTGTTGATCATTTGTCATCTCGTGTGCTTTGATTGAGGCTGATACTAATGGGCTGAAGTGCATCGAGCAGAATTGATTAAAGGGACGGCTGGCGGGGTTTGCAGGAAAATAACAGCCCTAATAATAAATACGCTTTAACTGCGCTGCGCTGACACTGATAACTTCGAGCAGGGCTTTAAGTGGGCCGGGTCCGAGCACCGGCAGTTTTTTTTGGGGGCCCTCGAAACGGGTCTCTATCGGGCTCTATTTTCGCGGCTGTTTCACTATACTAATTCAACACTACTCGCCGAAAAAGCGCTTTGACGCCTCGTCAGGGGTAGTAAGCGCTATACAAATGCAATTACAATACAATGCAATACATCATACAAAACATTGTTGTGACTACCTGATGCACAATTGCCGGAACGTTTGTCATGGAAATGCTTCCTCTCTGTGGCTGTGACGTCAGACTATACGGTGAGTGGGAGCGGCCGTTAAAGCCCTGCTGGGATCAGTAAGTGCCTCCCCCTCCTCTCTTCTACATCCAAATACAGCCAGGACCCGGAAGGCTCAAAATGGTAAGCGTCGCCCAGCTCTGTGCTCAAAAAATATAGTTTCAAGTCAAGAACCCAGACGCAACCCGGCCCGAGGCACACATTTAGCTCCGACAACTCGTTTTGGTTTTCCATTTCTCTTACAGGCAATAATCCGAATTTTTAATGTTTTAATTACTCTCGTTTGCAGTGGAAGTTAGTAGTGTTCTCTCTCCCGATTGAGAAATACTCATAGTACGTGCTGGTGGGAAAGCAGTTCCTCAAGGCCGCTGACTTTGAAACCCCAAAAGGTACCTATTGTTGCTTACGCTGTAACATCACATCCTCGGTTTGCTTTCAAAACAATTTAAGAATAGTTTACACAGTTCTAGCATTCTTCACATGTATTTTTATTTTTATTTATTTGTTGCTTGAATTGGATGAATTGGACGCCGTGTTTTGAATTGGAGGGGTCGGGGAAATTGGTTTCAGCATTTCTCACCTGTGGAGCCGTATCTTGATAGGTAAGTGCTGCCCTCTTTGTTCCCCCTCTTCCCTCTCTTTCTGTCTCGCTCCTCCTCATTTAGTGAAAACCGAGACTTTTAGAAACGGGTATTACCTTCTCTTTCCTCCTTTCGTTTATTTGCTCCCCTGTGAAATGGATCCAAAAACGAAAAACACTTTGCTGGAAACGTCCTCTTTTTCTGACTTTTTCAAATTATAAGTGCAGCCTCGGGAGGGGGAGAGAACTAAAACATTCAAAATATGAAAAGTAACTAGCTAAAGCAAGACAGAGTGGTTACAAGGTGGCCAGATTGATTTATTCACACCTAAACACATTAGCTCCACTTTACAGTGTTTGCCAGTGAAGCGCTACTTTTGTTTTCTCGTCTCTCTTTGAGTCATGGCCTTAACTTTTCAGGCAAAAGCACTCACTAATTTCTGAATAATGAGTGTAAAAAGAAAAAGGTAACCATGTTGTTCCTGCTTACATTTCACATGCTTTACTTAATCTTGCATTTCTTATGAGTGTTTGTTTTCTAGGATGTTGTTAATTATTTTTTTAGGCAGCATATTGCTCTTGTCTAGTGCGTAATTTGAATTGAGTCACATCCAGGTGTTTATAGCGGGTCAGTGCAGTGCAAGTTTCTCTCAGTGGAGCAGTATGGTGTTCAGTGGGGAGAGGATGTGGCACTATGGTCAGAGCTGCTGAATTCGGAACTGGGGAACCAGGTTCAGTCTTCATGACCAGTCCACCAGACCACTCCCGCTGAGGGAGCACATTCCCATGCTAGACCTTAGAAGGCCCCGCAAGATCTTAAAAGCCCTGGTGTCTTAGCACCAGCAGGTGGACCCTAGCAGTGGCATGTGTGGGTTAACCTTGAAGGCCTGTCCGCCACAATTTATTCTGAAGTTCACCTCCAGTCTTGCAGGCAGGCCTATGAAGCAGCACACCATAGAGTGACAGTGACTCTGTCACTGAGGTCAAGGACCCTTGAGCAGGGTGGCTCTAGGGCAGTGCGACCACACCAGGCGCTGACCACCCGCGATCCGTGCAGCTAACAGCAGTGGGTAAGGGGATTTCAAGGGACGATGCCGAGGGAAAATTAAATAAATAATTAATTTTCTCTCAGCATCGTCCTCGAATCCCCTTACCCGGCCCCACCACTGTTACCTGGACGGACCGGGGCTGGCGCTAACTTCAGGTGGGGCGTCGTGTTTGCAAGTATAATATGGTTTTAAAAGCACATGCTGCCTCGTTCCTGACCTCCAACAATTTTCGGCAACAATAAAAATGTCATAACTCCAGTGATTAATGTTTTTAGTAGAGAGAGATGGTGTTTTGTCTAGTGGACGTTTTGACTCATGGAAAGGAAGCGCAGAGGGTTAATGTGCCCACTGCTAAGAACATGTACCATGCAGATCACAAAGTGCACATAATGTAAATAGGTCAGTGGGTTACTGCTTTTTGCCTATTTTATTATCCTTTGCTGGATGCGACTTCATGATTTTCTTAAGCACACAATGCTAGTTATCTTGATTTAGACCACGCCCCCACTCGGGTAGGCCACACCCCTTGAAGAGATTTGCCACGCCCCTTTTAGAGCACCCCCAGTTTTTTTTTCCCACTTAAAGCCCTGACTTCGAGGTTTCACAATTAAGTTTGTCCAGATCCGTCCTAAAGAAAAGCAGGTGATAAAGTATGCTATTGAATTTATGATCTATATAAAGATGGCCAGGCTAAATTTTCATGACTATTTTGTAAGAATCTTGGATAATTTCGCGAATTTCACGTTACACCATCATTATGCCGCGTAGCATAATTTCAGTGCAGGAGCCAAGAGACCAACACGCCCGACCAGAACCCGAGCTGCTGCTGTTCGTGGTACTTGTGTTAGTGCGCAATCTTTGTAGCGCGACATGCGTTTTTGCGCTGAAAATGGACGCAAGAGTGCATTTTATGCTAAATTATAGCACTCAGTTCCGGTTTTGCATTTCGCACAATTTCGTGTACTTTTGCATGTTTATGCAAAAGCAAATTACGCACACGCCTACTATAAGTAGATCTCCCTCTGTGTTGTGGTTGAGTGTGCTGAGTGATGTTTGTTCAGCTGTGTTTTGCAGTTTACCTTACAGTCAGGGTCAACAAACCCGCCTACAATTCTTTTTTTTTAAAGTTCTCGAACTTCATTGACCTTTGCGCAGGCAATACTGATTGCATGTTGAATTCTCCTTTATCTCATCTGTGCCAATTGCAGAGGATGTAAGCAGTGCTTTAAATGGGAAAAAATAAGTGCAGGTACTCATTCAAATAAGCTAGAGGTGTGGCAAGTGGGCGGAGCTAGGGGCGGAGCTAAAGGCAATATATGATGGTACATAATGGCTTCTGTACCAGTTGCAGCACATATCAAAACACATGAAATGCGTTTATGTAAACGAAACAGGTTAACTCATTACACAAAATGAAAGCCAAACAGGAGATGTTAACATATCATTGTTTTGTAATATTTGCTGTTTCTTAATGCCCTACTGTTATTTATTGTTGTTTGGCATAATACTATATATTCTCAAGCTCGCACACAGAAAGAAACAAGCAGACATGTACACAAAAGCATTCACATTCCCTCTAATATATCTCCTGAGAGTGTCCTGATACTCTCCTCTTTCTTACTCAAAAACAGGCACACACAAGCAGGCAAGCACACAGACATAAGCAAACACTCACACTTAAGTCCATTAATGATTTCAGAACTCAGCAAATAAGTTTGCGCTATATAAAACTCTCCCCAAAAATATCTGGCATTTTTATCTGAAAAAGCGGTAAATCCTAACTTCACCTGTCACCTCACTTTACATTCCTCCCTCCCTCGTCCTTCTATATTCGTCTCGTCTTTCCCCCAACCAAATGCATCAACAGTTGTCATGGGAGCTAATTCCTAGAGTGTTCCAACATTCCCTGCTGTGCATTGCCCTATGGGCAGGGCTAAATTCACACCCATTGTCCCAGTACCCTAGTCAGTCCCTGTTATCTTGTAAATGCAGCAATTAGTGTTTGCAGGGCACACAAAGGGAAGCAGCTCCTGTGCTAAACAAAGAGGAAAAGAAAAACGTCTTTGATGAAGGTCGAGTATTGTAGTGCGCTGCCACATGCTTTAGTCAGACCCCCCAGGATATAGCGGCATGGATTAGCAAATTTAGCGGCACAAATATGGAAATTTAGCGGCACAAATATGGAAATTTAGCGGCATTTTTGCGGCACTTTATTATACTCATAATGATTCATTTTCAGCCTAAAATCAATGGAAACTGTTTTAGCAGAGTATTCCACTTTGAAATAGGCAACCTGGGACATGGAACAGAGGAAACAGCCCACAGGTGAAGGCTGTTATCCCTTGGAAATGCAATCCTCCATTTGCTTTAGTATAGGTTCTGAGAAGCCCTTCAAAGATGGCCTGGTAGCATCCCATAGGAAATGGCATTCCAGAACCTACAAACCAGGCGTCAGGCTTTCTGTGTCTGGGGTCATTTACTTTCCTTCCAGGCGTGTGCATCTCAGCCAATGGGTATCGACTGAAGGAATTACCATCACAAAACAAGGTTCTGTGGGCCAATTTGGCGGGCTGTCGAACTGCCACAAATATGGTTTCTGGCTACAGATACTGACGGCAGATAAGGTCCGGCACATCGCGAAAATCCTGGAGGGTCTGATTAACTGCCAAGCGAGGAGCCTGGCTACCTCATTGATTCACAATGCCATTGAGTCATTCCGCCATCACCAACTGCCAAGCCTAGCTACCTCCATGGGCCTTGGTGTCTTCAGCCTCTTCACAGCGCAGTGAAATCTTCACCGGCTGCTGAGCCAGGATCTCGCTTGTGACCAAAGCTTTCTTTGTAATAAGCAGACTTCCTAAAATTTGCTATTAATGTGGATCATTTTAAACTACCTACAAAAGGCAGGGCCTTCCATTATTTTCAAGGGCTAAAATATAACATTGTTTTTTTACTTAAATCTATTTATGCCATTAATTAACAGTTGCAGACAATGGGTGGCAGTTTGGGGAGATCAAGCAAACCCGGGGTTACGCTAAAGGCTGCGTCATGTTGAGAGGTAAATCGTCATGTATTCATCAGCGGGTAATGAGAGGGCACAGTCACATGTGATGCTGGGAGGAGGAAGTTCTTTTTTACCTTAGAAATATGGCAGCCATGTGGCACAGCTGCTACTTCCTGTTTCGCTGCTAATAATACTGTTTTGTCTGTCAGCAAATAAACAAAAAGTAAGATGAATTGAGACGTGAAACAGCTTCTTTTAGCCGAACTATCATATCCAGCAATTATATGTAGAGAAAATCTCATAACTATGGATTTGTTTCTTCGATATATTATTCGCAGCGGGATACGTCATAGTTTGCAGATTGGAACATGGATTTCACCTCTTGCTTTCTTCCCTCTTCCTTTACGTATTAACTGCTATCCTCTTTATTTATGAGTTTTAAAGCGCTATGCGTCCCTGATGAGAACATTTTTCACTGCTTGTAATATTGTAACATCCATGCAGGCAAGTGAAGAATTACAATTACCATAGAAATGCACAACCTTAACCTTTTCCCTGCATTCCTTCAATTTCGCGGGCACTTTTGTAAAAATCGCGGCATTTTTACTAAAGTGTCAGATTCGTGAGCACTTTTGTAAAAATCGCGGCATTTTGACAAAGTGCCGATTTCGCGGCAAACCGCGAAATCGCGAAATCCTGGAGGGTCTGTTTAGTAGGGCCAGTGCAATACACTAAATGGAACTGGATGACTGTCTGGCAGTCCCAGCTCATTTCACTCACCTAATGGAGAGGGGGGGGGGGGGCGAAATCACTTTCGGCGAATTTTCTTTGCGCATCTGATCAACAGTGCAGGGTCTGTCTAGACCCTGCACTGTTAATCACAGCGTGATGTAAGCCCTCTCAACACCCTGCAGTCTTTGGACATTAAAGTGGGCGCTGCTGGAGTCTTCAGCAGCGACTGCCCTTAGCTGGAGGAGATGCCTAACCTGCGCCTGCCGTGCCGCTGATGAGGGTACCGGTACTCTCTCTGGCTAAAGAGAAGTGCCGGTACTGACGGCAAGAAAATTCGGAAGTGCCGGTACTCCGTACCGGTGAGTACCGCCCATTTAAAGCACTGGATGTAAGAGGAAGGAGCAACTTCGAATTATAGCTTAGATTGTTTTTTTCTATAATCCAAACACACGGACAAAAGCTTTACGAGAACATATGAGCAACAGAAAGTAAATCAACAAGACGTTATCTATTTAGAGGTGCGCAACTGTGAAATTAACGTTACAGAGTTTTTCGCATAGCCTCTTTAATATCAAATCGTGACTTTTGAAGCAAATTGTACTTCTAGAATGCTTGCAAAATGGTTCTGTCTCTGATGTACTTAGCAGAAAACAGTCTTCGTTTCCTTAATTCCATTGTCCTTGGGAAAGCTCCGCAAACGGAAAGTTGCAGAGGAAAAATCCTTAGACTTTCTGATTAGCATAGAAAAGTTTTGCAGGGGGTAACCGTGCAGAGAAGAAAATCAATTCATTTTCCAGCTTGGCTAGGCTCAATTGGAGTGAAAATAACTCGCTGTGCGGTGAAAATGATTTTGCACCCACTGGCAGCAGACACCCTAACACGATAGCAGACAAAATGTAGGGGAGTGTATACACAACCCTTGCTTATAAATTTTAAAAAACAAGCACTGGCAAAGCTAACAGGTTTGGCTTGCATTATGAGTCCTGGCTAAAAATAATAATATCCTACTGAAGTGAAAAGCAAATGCTTTTTGAATACAAAACATTTTTTTAAATTTCAAATTTAATGTGTGATGATTCAGTGTACTTTTCAGGTTTAAAATAGTCCCTCATACGTTACAATGCAAGCACTCTATATGAGGCAGAATGATACACAGATCAGCCAACAGCATGAGGTGAGAGAACTACTCTGGGCAGAGCCAACACCCACTCTATGTATGTTTTAAAGACTTGATAACTGTAGGTTTCTCAGACAGCTGTGCTGTCGACTCGGACCTAACTGAGGGAGAGCAATAAGTGCAAGACTTGGTACGAGCAATGGAGATGAATTGGAAGAACACATCTGTGTAGAGTAAAATAAGGCTGTGCTTTCTTCTTAAAGAAATGGAACAATCCCAGTCCAGGAACTTATATAAGACCCATAACCTGCTACCCAAAGACCAAAGTCAGTCTAGTGACCCCAACACACCAGATAACTCGGCCACCCAGAAGGGGCAGGAATGTGCTGGCTTGAGAGGAAAGCTCCACCCATGGCTACAACAGAAAGGTGGTGGAGCACTGCGCAAAGAAACTCAACTGTTTTTGTTTTGTGTTGAGTGGACTTAGTGAATGCTGTGTGTTCTGAGGCTTTACCAGTCATAGTGGGTGTGTGTTTACTTGCTTCACTCTGCACCATAGCCTGCCCCTTGGTCACTGGTATGGAAAATATATAACTGGAGATTGGCCCAGCTGCGCTTCCAGCTAAATATTCCAGACACTGCCCCTGGCACTCTTGCGTGTAGCAGCAATGGCAACAAATTCTGTAGGATGATGGAATGGTCGCCGAACGTATGAATAGCACCCAAAAAGCAAACCTATAGGACTATAGATACCATTGATGCTTTGCTGTGATAGTGGTTACACCCACAAGAGTGTTAACTGCTATTGCCTTGGCCGCAAGCTCTCATGGAGGCTGCATCCCCTCCCATGGTGCCCTAGCGCCGCCTGGTGAGTATCTGAAGGAAGGGGTCCACTTGCCCTATTCTAAAACGGGGACAATATAGGACAGTAGTCTGTATACCTTTACCTTTTATGTGATTAGCGTATCCGGCTCACATACACTATATATCATCTCTTGGTATGGAGTGCATAAGAGCACATGCCAGGGTTTTACAGTTCTCCAGGTAGAGTTGTAATGCATTATAGACAGCAAGATTCGGGGTGAAAAGGAGCGTTTCATAGCCTTTGTCACATTGATGTGGTGGAGGAAGACGGCAGATATACTGTGAAATGTTGATCAGTGCTTGGGATTGTGTAAAGCGATCAATAATTGCTTTAGTTGACATTGTAAATCTGAAGATAAATGAGCTTTTTGCGACTGTCTGAGTGGACATTCTGTAAGCTTTATTTTAATTATGGATTGGTCTACCACTACCTTTCTTCTTTAAATTCTTCATCTTCTGATCATGCCCTGATGCACATAATTGTAATCATTCCTTCCACTAGCACCCACATCACATAAAGGAAATATCGGTATATGGTAGGCCAGCCTACCTCAACCAGTTTCATAATTACACATCACAGCAACTCAATTCAACTATGATATCTGGTGACAAACTCTTGGTGTTCAACTCTAATATCCCTCGTTCACCTCTTTAGTCCTTAGCACAGTCATGGACCAACACCTGTTCACAATCTCATTAAAAAGTACCCCATTTCTGCAAATGCAGCAAGTCGCAAACACCTTATCGAATTCAAGTTCCCCCCTCATATTTTCCTGTAATACTTCACTCCTCTGACTCTACCTACTTCTAAACCCTAATCACCTTATAATACATGGGCTCTCAACGCCTGTCCAAATCCATATATTTCCTACTCTCCCCTCCAACAGCCCTGCCCAGACATCCCTTATTTATCCCTTTGTCTTCCACTTCACCAGCTTCTTGTACCACTCAAGTCACATGTGTCTTTTAATTTTAGCACTTCTCCCCTCTCTTTTTTTATCCACAACCATCCCCTCTCGCACAGCCAAGATCTCCCCCCTGTTTCCCTTGTGCTCTGAACAGCCAGTTTCCCCTGTAGGGTTACACCTTGCGTATCCTCCTTGTTCAGTCACATTCTTCTCACTGGCATCTCCTGCACCCTCTTCAGAAAGGGACCTGTTCTACCTCTCTCAAAGAAACCTACATCTGATTCATCCCACGAGTTACCACTTGTCTCCCAGCTACCATTCGTCTCAAGGATGCTCGAACTCCTTGTGTTAAATCATGTCACACACTACCCTCACCACATAATCCACTAAACTGAAACTAATCTGGTTTTCGTGCCTACCAGTTCACTAGAAATCCATCTGTCCCATCTCCAACTTCATCTTAGCTGCTCCTCATAACAACCTTTTCACTAATTTCAAGGGCTCCTCCCTGTGGAACTCCCTCTCACTGCAGTTGAAACCTGGCTGGTCAGATGTCTAAGGCCGGCATGGTTTTTCACCCTTGGCTTTAAGGACTCTGTTCTTTAAGGCTTTCCCATGTTTTGGGACATATTTGTTGTAGGGAGTTAACTACCTGTTCCACCTATATGTGATGGACTGCATGGTTTACAGCACATCACATCATGCTATCTGCCACTCTTTATATGTACTCACTCCGCAAGGTGCTCTGAGGCTGCTAGATGGTGGTTACTAGCATTTTGCCCCAAAAAAAAAACAATAAATAAATGTATATTGATCTTTCCAGAGCACCCATCGCTGTTTCTTACAGACTTTGTTTAGCGTTGCTCAGCTGCTTTTCTTACCTCTATCTCTGTCTTTATCACCTGAGCCCACCCGTGACTTTGTGTTCCCCAACCTTTAGTAATAACACTTATCTCCTCAATTTTTATGACGGCTCTAGGAGATGTAATTTTCTTTTTTGGCCATTCGAATCACCATTTTGCTGATGACACCCTTGTCTTCACTTTACCATCTTTTTTCACTAAACTCTTTTCCTGCGTCTCGGTCTGCTTGATAATTACACGTGACTGCACAGCGCTCCTTTTATCCACGCAAAAATCTTCCATACCTGAGAATCTCAACTGTCCTTCATGTTCACCGGCGTCCAAGCAGCAAGATACCAGATACTGTATAGATCTGCACCTAGCTCCTTCCACAGAGCCATGGGGCTAATCAGTCCAGTGCTTCAGTAATGAGAGTAGCCTCTTGGTTGAGATACAAAGCGATGTCCTCGCACCACTGGACACATGCTCTATTTCCTATCTCTCATACTCTCCTCTTGTGTTTAGCCTCAGGGTGGATGTCTGACAGCGAAAACACATGGCTGTAAGGGTCTGCTCTACCACAACTTACCCACACACTCTTGTTAAACACACCTATACTCAGGAACATGAGAACAGGATTGTTAAAACGGATTTAGCTGCGGCAGCAAAGTAAAAGAAATCTCATTACACCCATGGAACATTCTCAGAAAATAGGCAACGTATTCTGACTCCAACCGAGAATCAGTGGAAAAAAGGCATTTTTATGCTTTAGACTCGTTAATATTCCCCTGCTGTAGTTTGCGGGATCTTGGATTAAGATTGAGGATAAAAACAGGCGTTGTCGTTTTTGTAACTCATCACCCGAAACTATAGAGCATATCCTTTGCATATGTCCTTATCTACAGGGCTAAAGAAACAAGTATCTGAAACTTGTCTTTGGAGAAGCAGAACAATCAAAGGAGCAACAGCATATTGTTTTCATCGGAGTACTAATGAATTGATGGGGTGTACAGCCACCTTTCTTTCTCTGCTGGTTCCACTTCTCAAGAACCAACACAAATAATTCATGTCAGATTTTAAAATTGCGCTAATTAATTTTTAACTGTTGAATGTTTTTGGATCGTATTTTATCATTAGAGGTCGATTGGGGCTGCTTCTCAAGAACCAACAGACACAATGTATCTCATTCATGTTAAATTTTAAAGTTGCACTAATGAATTTTAACTGTGGACTTTTACGATTGTATTTTATCACAAGTGGTGTGGAACGGGGGTTATTTGTAATGTATAGTATTGATTTTTAATAAATTAGAACATTGGAATGTGGAGCACTCCATTGAATACAGATGGATTGTTCCGAGCTTCTACGGGCCGGTAAAGGCCCGCAGAGCAACATTCCAGTGTTGTTTGAACAAAGGCCTCTCGGAGCCCTAGGGGATTTCAATCCCTTCGGGCTCCGAGAAGCCTTTGTTTAATTTGTTAGAACATTCTGCCCTTTAGTGGCAGAATGTTCTAATAGCCTTATAGCCCTTCGTAGCTGGGCTATACCGGCTATTAAAGTCCCGCTCCCTGGTTAACGCTGGAGCGGGCCTTTAATAGCCGCTATAGCCCGCTACGGCAGGCTATAAGGCTATATTATACAATTCAAATATTTACCTACCTACCCAGATCTATATTCTTCCTTCCCAATAAGACAGACATACTTCTAGTTGGAGCGAAAAAAGAAATTAATTATACTATTTATTGTTCCTTAAGATGTTGGCTTGGGTCCCTCTTTTATCCTCATGACGCATCAGGTCATTAACCAATAAATAAGAGTTTTATAGGTGTCGACCTTGGAACTAGAATGAGCAAACATATTTATCTACAATCATTGCAATAGTAGGGAGTGCCATATGCTGAGAAGAAGTACATAGCATTACGCCATCAATACAAATAGTAATGTTTTGTACGACTCACCCAGAGCCAGCGTGTCACATTCTAAATGTGATCATTCACGACTGTGACGTAGCTTCACTCTCGTTGTCTATTTCATGTCACTTAGAACCCCTCTGTGAAAAACATCCCTGTAATTCACTGTTACCCATCTATAATTCTATCTGTTAAACCTAAAATAGCACCTGTCCCCATTGGGATATAAGGATACCCTAATAGTGAAGTAATACAAGGCCTCATTTAAAAATCATAGACGGCTGGGGGCACTGCAGCCCTGCCGAGTCTTGTGTAAATTAGGTGTGAACCCATTCATGGAAGCCACGGCCTTTGCTGTTGCTTATAATACCTCTCCCATCTGATGAAAACAGTTCTGACTCTGGTTTTAATCAGAAGCACTCTATAGACTCCTTGCAAAGGCTTTATTGATGTAGAATAACATCCAAGCGATTCCATGCCTAATCACTGACAGTGACTGCCGTATTCTCAGCCTCAAACTAAGCCTTGCCGCTAAGGCAAGAATGACACTATCAGAGCCTTGGGCGGGTTGTATCTGCGCAAAGATGATTTAGATACCCTTTGCAATATTGTCATTTCCGAGACAGCCTTATTACAGTGTTCAGTCATGACCATCTCATAACTAGCAAACATTTTCTTGGGACCGAATGATCTCTTTTAATGAATTTGTCCGTGCAGTCTTTCTTTGAAGTTTATAGCTCTTGTGGTTGGTCTTTAGCACCTGATTGCAGTTGGTAGAGGAGAAAATCTAAACCGGCTAATTATTATTTTTTTAATTATGTTCCCTTTTCTATGACGATGAGCTCGTGTACTGCTGTAGTTAAGGGACATTTGCAGGATACAAGTGTCTATGAATGATGCATTTCAACCATTTATAAATCTGGTTGGTTTTATAATTTAAGTGTTTACACATTTTATCATTTATATGTATGTTTAATACACAGAATTATAGATGGGTAACTGTGAATAACGGGGATGGTTTTCATTGAGGGAGTTCTGAGTGACATCAGTTAGTCAAAAAGTGTGAATATTGAGTTGTCTGTGATGTCGTCCAGAACCCTGAGGTGACAAACATCCCCCGTTATTCACTGTTAACCATCTATAATTTTATGGTATGTGTGGGCCACCCAAATCATGTGCCCCTGCTTTCAAGTACTATGCAGGGACAGAGGTGGAATGGGGAGCCATACATAACATGGCCTCTCCTCCCTAAAACAAAAACATGGCCTGCAACCACCCCTCCACTCTCTGTGCCTTTCTCCCCCGATATGCCCTCTGCTCTGCCAGTGCTGCACTGACAGGCTCTGTGAAAGCCACGCTAGCAGTGGCGGCTGGTGACATTTGAAAGTGGTGAGGCGTAAAAGTACGGGATGAGTGCCCTAATGGCGAGCGAGTGAGGCCAACCGCCAGGAAAATAAAAAATACAAAAAGTGGGCAAATGGTGCATTTTCAAGCAAATCTAAGAAAGCAAGAACATTTATAAAGCAATCTATACATTAATAAGCCACCCCTTCCATCCATTTACAAGAAAACCTGGAGGCACTTTAAGGCAATTGTATTGCATCATTCTGTACAAGCCTATTCATCCATTCAGAAGAGGTGCGCCCTGAGCCCTTCACTTAACATAGCCATTCTATAAAAGTGTATTCATTCAGTCATTCGTCGACCTATTCATAAGAGGACCAGGGACCACCTTGAGACGATTCAGCTAACAAAATAGTGCTCTACATTTCCATTCATCCTCCCATCCATTTATCTATTTACAAGAGTGCCCCTGGGTGCCTTGAGGTGACTCCGTCAATGGAGTCATTCACTACTAGCCTATTCATCCATTCACAAGGGAAATAGAAGGCAGCTTGATGCCATTCAAATAACAGGACCCTTCTCTACAAGTCTGTTCACCTCGCCATCCATCCACAAGTACACCCGTGGGCGCCTTGGGGCCATTACTTTGGTAGAGTCAATCTCTGGAACCCTATTTATTCATCAAGCTACTCATGAATCCACACATGACCAAATTGAGCTGGCCTTTTAGGGATTCTCATCGCACCCACCCTTGAACCCTAATCTCCAGCCACATCCCAATTCTGCTCTCTTCTAGACTTTGGGTATCTGGTGGTGTAAACACCTCCTGTGCAATCAGAAGCCATGGCTGCCTCACAACCGAGCAAAGCTGTGTGATCTTGCGAAAATCAATGTATGTCAGTGGGGAGGAGGGTGGGATTTAAAGCGTAATTATCACCATTAAGTGGCACCTTTACCCCAGTCCTTTAGCTACAACAATTGAGTGTGTTTAGAAACAGGTTAAATGCTGGTGTAAGGCGCTACATAAAGGACACCTGACTTGTTCTCTACTACAAATGCTTGCTATCAGCACAGCTACAGAATAAACCCCAAAAATGCATATACAAGGACATATAAAGAATGAACAAGGAGACCAGAATTCCAATCCCAACTTCCCCTTTTGAAGCACTGTGTAATCCCGGGCAAATCAGGTTTTCTTTCTCTTGGACTCAGTTCCATATAGGCTGGACCAGGGTATCGAGCACTACTTTAAAATCCTGGAAGAGCTGGTGAAAGGAGGTAAAACGGCAGTTTTCTTTTGTCAATTGCATCCACTCATGCGAGTCCTTCTGGAGTCTTCGCCACGATTTACCCTGAAGTACGTGTCCCCACTGCCCCGGACAGACAGACATGGCACACTGATCTTAACGACACTGCGCCTGTGTGTGTGTGTGTTTGTGTGTGTGAGAGAGAGAGCAGTGTAAGCAGTGCAAACAGCATCCACGTATGAACGAGCATGCAGAGGAACTCGGTGAGTACCAGGGACTACGGGACAAGCATAGTTTTACTCTCGCCATCGCAATGCTATTTATTTAATACATGAATTACAAAATGTTACTAATGCAAAACACTGCAGAAATTCCCTCGCCGAACGGATTCTTGGTCTTCACTGCTTTGCTGGAATATGCATCAGGCTGAGTTCCCCGATCCGCTCTCTCTAGGATATCCTGCATTTCCTTTTATTCTTTAACTTTTCTTACACTTGAGATACTTGCATCACGTTCTATTCTGTGCTTTCAATTTCTATTTAGAGTTTAAAGTTTCATTGTCAAACCTGCGATCTCGCTATGTATGGGGAAGACGATATTTTTGTCAAAATGACACTTTCTAATTTTTTTAATTTCTCCTTCATGAAATATTCATCATCATAAATTAATCGGCAATTGCGTCATGTCTCCCTCTTTTGACCCCGCCCCTCCCCTTAAGTGTTGCCAAATGTTAATATGTGTGAATAGTGCATTCTCACGTTTAAATTCATATCACTTGGAGTTGTATCGGAATAAGTGCTTTTTACACGGGTGCCAAGTTTTCACTGTGCTTATGTGAGATTTCCATGTTTCCAGCATGATTTGTGTGAATTTAAATTCTTTCCGTGCAACACTCCTTGTTCCAAACTGATCTGAAAGGAGAGTGTGTGTGTGTGTGTTTGTGTGTGTGTGTGTGTGTGTGTGTGTGTGTGTGCGTGCGTGAGTGTGTGTGTTTGTGTGTGCATGAGAGAGAGCGTCTGTGTGCGTGTTGTTCTGGAGGTTTCATTAAAGGAGGGAAATATCTCTGCACCACTCGTACCCAGTCCGGAAGCCAGCAGAGAGGCCACTTTCTAGCTGTATGGCTTTGTACTTTTGCAACTCCAGCAATACGTTTTAAATGGCGCGGCTAGCGCCCAACATACTCCCGCTCGGGGCATGGGTGAAATTCGGGTGTATCCTGGAAAACTGTCACCCTTCCTCTACTCTTTTGCTGTGCCTCGCCAGCTCTCCGCGTGCTCTCTGAAGTCTCCCCGCCCACTTCCTGGCACCGTGTGCAGTTCAGCGGCAGCCAGCATGCTCGAGGGGGGGGTCGCGGGTGGGGAATAAAGTTTAAACAGTATAAAACAAATAAAACGTACCTGAGTGCCGGGGTACCGCACCGCCTCCGCTCCAGGCCGGTCACGCTGTACTGGTGGGCTGGCAGCTTCCCTCCCCTACGCAACGCCGCAACACAAGCCAATTACAACGCTGGTAGGCGCAGCAGGCCAGCGCCCCAGCCCAGACATTTTCTCTGCATAGAGAAAAAGGGAGAGTGGGCGGTCCTGCTTGAGGGCAGGGGGGAGTGGCTTGCCCACTGTTGTGGGTACTGACTGTTTGGTCGGCCCTGGAGCCGACCAAACAGTCAGTACCCACAACAGTGGGTAAGCCACTCCCCTGCCTCGAGCAGACCGCCCACCTCCCGCCCCCAACCAGGCACAGAGGCACTTCTGCTTTCTCGCAATGCGAGAAGGCAGAAACATAAATGGTAGTTTTTACCGTTTATGTTTCTGCCTTCTCGCACCGCGAGAAAGCAGTGGGGCGGCGCCCCCACGCCCCAATGGGGGAGCCGCCACTGCACGCTAGGGTAGCCTAGAATTATTTTATGATGTAGCAACAGTGGGTAATAGATTTTGTTAACCAATGTTGCTACGTTATAGCAGTAGATTACCAAATTTAGAATCCGGCATTCACAATAGTGGGGTTGGGTGAGAGCTATGCATAAAACAGTGATATTATATGTAGATATCAAGGACCCCCTGTATATATAGATATACTATTCCTAGGACAGGGTAAACAGCCAAGAGAAAATATATCGTTCCTAGGTAATAGAAAAACAAATCACAATGACTGTGATAAACAATGAAAAAACAATGAGGACATAAGGTGACAAAATATAGATAAAAACTGTGATTATTTATTTAGTTAATATTCATATATATGAAACAGAATCAAAAAATATTTTAAATAAAAAACAAATTATAAATAACATATACATTCATGTACTCTGATACATTCATAAAATATACATCAAATTTAATAAAATACAAAGTACATATAAAAATTCGAAGTGGCAACAGATAAATCTTCGACGCGCGTTTCGGCGCACGTAGCGCCTTCGTCAGGAAAAGCCACAACAACTTGAGAACTAATGCGGCTCAACAAAAATAAACGAGGCTTGGTCACTCGTTATAGTGTTATGCGATGAAACATTTTATATCAATACTGACAATGGTCACGTCTTGTATATACAGTGATCCTATTAGTTGCCAGTTTTGTTTAAGGATGCCGCCGCGCGAAAAACGTCTGGCGTTCTGTCGAACAAAACTGGCAACTAATAGGATCAATGTATATACAAGACGTGACCATTGTCAGTATTGATATAAAATGTTTCATCGCATAACACTATAACGAGTGACCAAGCCTCGTTTATTTTTGTTGAGCCGCATTAGTTCTCAAGTTGTTGTGGCTTTTCCTGACGAAGGCGCAACGTGCGCCGAACGCGCGTCGAAGATTTATCTGTTGCCACTCCGAATTTTTATATGTACTTGTATTTTATTAAATTTGATGTATATTTTATGAATGTATCAGAGTACATGAATGTATATGTTATTTATAATTTGTTTTTTATTTAAAATATTTTTGATTCTGTTTCATATATATGAATATTAACTAAATAAATAATCACAGTTTTTATCTATATTTTGTCACCTTATGTCCTCATTGTTTTTCATTGTTTATCACAGTCATTGTGATTTGTTTTTCTATTACCTAGGAACGATATATTTTCTCTTGGTAAAACAGTGATATTATCATGAAACCAATGCACATGGCATACACCAACATTACATTGAAGAGAGAGCAGTGAATTGAATTGATATACATTGAAGAGAGAGCAGTGAATTGAATTGATTATATTTCTGTTTTTTTTCAGGTACTAGAATTATTTATGACCGCAAGTTTCTCTTGGACTGTAGAAATTCTCCTATTGCCAGAACTCCGCCTTGTTACCTTCCGCACATCCCAGGGGTAACTACAGCACAGCACTCCTCGCCCGGCAAGCTGGAAGATCTTAAAGAACAGGATGAAACTGAGGCTGAAATTCCAGGTTACTATATTAATGGGATTAATTTTTTTTTGTCCCTTGTGTCTTTTTGTCTTTTAAGAGAATTGCTCTGTTGTCCTTTTTGGTGGGTGGAGCTTATTGAGAGGTATCTCTACAAAGCACGTCATCTCCTGGGGAGTAGATTCAGCACTTTGCCCTTTCAAGCTAGCCTCATCTATTTCCAGCTGCAAAGGCTGCGATCGGCTTACACGGCCCGTGGCACAGGAGCCACATGATAGGAATTAGTGTCCGCTAAATAAATCCATCAGGTCCACAGTGTGGTTACCATACTCCATTGTTCCTGCTGGTGCTTGGCGAGTCCCAAGAAGTAACCACTCAGAGCACATCCATACGCAGTGAGGAGCTCCCAGGCATTTCCATTTCTGACTAGCCTCAGCCCCTGCCACCTCCGCAGACTGAGATTGGTAAAGAGAGGTGAGGGTGACTTGAGGGCTCAGGGGTGGGTAGAGATAAACGAAGGTGATGGTAACTTGAGGGAATAGGGGTGGGTAGTGGTGAAGACAGGTGAGGGTGACTTGAGGACTCGTGGGGAGAGATAAAGGGGGGCCAGGTGACTTGAGGGTCAGGGGTTGGTAGAGGTAAAGAGAGGCGAGGATGGCTTGAGACTTACGTGGTGGACAGAGGTAAAGGGATGCTATGTTGACTTGAGGGTTCAAGGGTGGGTAGAGGTTACAGGAGGTGAGGATGACTTGAGGGGATGGGTTGGGTCGAGGTTAAGGGAGGCGAGGGAGATGAGAGCTCAGGGGTGGGTAGAGGTAAAGGGAGATGAAGGTAACTTGAGGGCTCAGGGGTGAGTAGAGGTAAAGGGAGGTGAGGGTGACGAGGGCTCAGGGTTGGGTAAAGGTACAGGGAGTTGAGGTTAACTTGTAGGTTTTTAGGGTTCATTGCTGCGTAGAGGTAAAAATGAGACAAACCTTTTGGAATCACTGCTTATTTGATGATGAATAAATCATCCTCTAAATTATAAAAGAGGAAACAAACAAATAAGTAAATGTGACAGAGGAAAACACTAGTTCAGAAAAACACATACTCTATGGTAACAGTCTTAAACAAAGGGAGTGTGTTTACAACTTCATCAATTAAAGCGACAGGTGGCTGAAATTTTTGTTTTTTGGAAATTGGTCACATGCACAAAGTTTAGTTATTGCTAGTTGTTTGGGTTCCACTCTTGGAAATACCCGGAAACGTGAGTTTCTGCTCTAATGGTTTCAAATTGTCTGGCAAGCAAAAAAAAAATAGCACAATCCGAGCTCAAGGAGCGTTGAAGAACACTAATCAAGAAATCAAACAGTTCTTAGTCCACACTCCAGTGAAGAAAACAAACACTCTCAGACAAAGTGAAGTCCAAGTGGAGCCAACAGGCGCTGACCAATGAAAAGGAAGAAAATAGAAGGACAATGAAGCCAACCAGTGGTAAGCAATGGGCGGGCTAAAAGCCCCTTTCTAGAGTTTTTTATTTGAATTTTATTAGACACAATAGATCGACGCAAGCAATAGTGCATAAGCATCCTCATGCAAGACCTGAAAAGGTACTTTTAAATAAATCTAATTTACATGTTTCTTGGCTGCCTTACTTATTTAATCCTGATGGACTCATCTGTGGCCTTGTAGACGTTAGGCCATCAGATATTACAATAGCGCCAAGACCAACTGTTAAGGATTTAAGACAGTAACCTGAAATTCCACTTCTAGGCTTCTAGAGGTAAAAGATCGTAAAAAAAAAAAGAAACAGAATAGAGTGGAAGCAGTGGTAGATTGCAAGACCCGTGTTGTGGGATATTAATTAATGGTCCTTGAACATAAAAAAAACCAAGCCATTTCTAGCCATGGGCGAAAAAAATCTACATTAGATAAGCATCCCAAATTTTAATGTGCACATTACGATGGACACATTTTACAGATGAAAAGTGCACTAGAAGTAACGTTTGAAAGATAACCTTTGAGATGCAAGTGTACTAATGGCGAAATTTAGGTTTAACAAATCAAAGGAGTTGGGCAAACATTAACAAAGTTCAAGACGGGGGTTGTTATACAGGGTTATTTTCGACATGTGTCATGTTACCAAAATACTTCACCTATTACCCACCAGTCCATGTTTTCCATGCGGTGCCCACCTTTTCTTTTTAGCGCCATCCACTTATAAGTGAAGTTGCTCCACTGCTGCCCACTCCTCTGTCCACCCCCTCGTCTCTCCTAGAGCCCTTATGTTCTCTCAGCATCACTCTTTAAACGTAAAACAAGTTGCAATTACTCCGCTGCAAAAGATACACTTTGTGTTCTAGATTTGCCCATAGATATCTCTGTTGCTGCCTGGTTGGTCATGTAGGAGCTTCTCTTTCAGAAGCCCTACGTATTTTGTTAAGCTTTTGCCACCAGCCCTTTACTATGTTTTATCATGCTTTTATTCCTTAAGTTGCAACCACAACTAATGTAGTTTCCGTTCCTCACCACAACGCTCCACTGCCTTCTTGTTTGAAAGTGGGAAGTCACTCATGACATTTGTTATGTTGTGTTGTTGGCAATTTCGATCAGGCTTGCACACCCATGGAGTCGCTTGGTGCTTGGTTCGCGAGAGTGTTGAATTCTCTTGATTCTCCTCCTTGTGTCTTGGCTGTGTGTAGTTGGTACCAAGCACATGGAGCACGTTTTGCTGTTTTTCCTGTTGGCGTATGGCAGCCCTTGGCTGGAAAAAGCCAGAGGTAATGGCACTGGAGGCCATGCCATAAGTTGGACATCTTCTTATATGCCATTCTCACCAGTGGCTGAGAGTCAAACTGGGTGTTTCTGACGTAGGAATCAGGTTTCCTCCAACAACAGGGAAATCAAGGTTTGGCTTCCTTCATTTTTATTTTACGTCGAGGTTAGCAGCAGCACGCATGCGCTGCTCGCTCTGCGAGACTGCTGTAGTAGAGAATGGGTGAGAAGCCGAGCCCACTCTCCTCCCATATTTTTCATTGGCTTGTGCCATTGTCTTTCGTAAATGCTGCCTTCGGATTCGTTAATAGGCTTGTTAGTACCTCCTTAGTGCCACCTTGTCTTCATTTGTACCCTCCCATTGCGACTGGCCCCTTTACTTCGGTTGTTACACGGGACCTGTTATTTAGTCTGTAAGCACTATTTACTTTATTGAGTTTCTCTTACTGCAGGCCGGACATGCGCTGCTTCAGCCGCAACCGCTTGTGTTTTTTTAAGCAGCACGGCTGCCCCCATAACACAGGCGCCTGCTTTCAATCACTTTAACCCAGCATTATCTGCTGTCTCTTTCAACCCCCCAAGTAAAATGGATTTAGAAATGATTAGCGAATTAAGTCATGTGAATTCCAGGTAGCACATAATGCTGTGCTAATGGGCTGAAGCTGACAACAGCACATCTGTGTTACATGTCATCTGTACTGAAGCCACCTGACGGGTTGTTTTCAAAAGCCTGTTTTATTAACAACACCACCACCAATACCACCACCACCACTAATACCACCATCACCAATACCACCACCACCATCAATACCACCACCAATACCAAAACCACCATCACCAATACCACCACCACCACCGATACCACCACCAATACCACCACCACCACCAATACCACAACTACCAATACCACCACCAATATCAGCACCACCAATACCACCACCAATACCACCACCAATACCACCACCAATATCACCACCACCACCACCACCAGTACCAATACCACCAGTACCAATACCACCACCAATACCACCACCAATACCAGTACCACCACCAATACCACCAATACCGCCACAACCAATACCGCCACCACCAATACCGCCACCACCAATACCGCCACCACCAATACCACCACCACAACCAATACCACCACCACAACCAATACCACCACCACCAATACTATCACCACCACCAATACTATCACCACCAATACCAATACTATCACCACCAATACCAATACCACCACCACGAGTGCCACCAATACCACTACCACCACCAATAGCACCAAAAATACCACCACCACCAATACCACCACCACCACCAATACCACCACCACCACCAATACCACCACCTCCACCAATACCACCACCTCCACCAATACCACCACCACCAATACCAGCACCACCAATACCACCACCACCAATACCACAACCACCAATACCACCACCTCAGCGCCTCTCGCTCACTAGTAATAGCAGGGGCACTGTACAAGGCCGGAGCTGGAGCCGAGACCATCCCTCCCTCCATGCCTGCCATAAAGCACAGTCCGCCCTGCACCAGGAGGTGAAGCCAGGGCCCTACTACAGCTGGAGTGTTTTTTATTAGGCCAAAGATAGCAATGATATTACGCAATGCCACACTGCACACTCAAATCACGGAGAGGGCAGGAACTAGCCCCCCTCAACCCCCCAGGCTCTTCCTCCTGAGCCGCAACAGTGTAATCACAGAGCAAAAGGTGTTGGAGCGCTTTGTTAGTGTTTATAGCTCAGATCATATGTAACTCTCACTTCACACTTAGTGTCTGTGTAATTTACAACACTTACACATCTTCTTCACTGCACTATTTATCACTACTTTGAAGACGTCGCTGGCCGGTCTGTTCCTCTGATATTTACAATCTAACAATCGAGAAGGCCCTTTATTGCAATGCAATAGGTCTCGCATTTGCGAGAGTTTAAGCTATTAGTATTGTAAGTGACAATGCCTTTTATTTATGTTTTAAAACCCAAAACATAAATAAAAGGCATTGTCATTTACAATGCCAGCAGCTCAAACTCGCGTGAATGCAAGACCTATTGCATTGCAAATGCTTGTTTTCACTCTACTGGGTATTTTTATTGTTCTTACAGGACAAAGAGAACGCGGTGTACAAACACGTTTCTGCACACGGTCTCACAGTAAAATACTGAACATATTATGCTTCTCAACTCCGGCTTTTGCAGCTGTTGAGACTGGCCCTAAAGCAGTACTTTAAATGGGCTGGTACTCGCAGGAACTGAGCACTGGTACTTCTTGTTATTTTTATCCCTTTAAGTACCAACACTTCACCATCAAAGAGAGTACCGGTTCTCATGACTGGTCTGTTTATTGTTAGTGCTGCTGAGGATGAAGCCGAGTCTTTCAGGGTGGAACCTGCCTGCAGAACACTGACAGCCAAGATGTCCCGGTGTTGCGAAAGAGAACCTGGGCACTGTCAGGAGGTATTATAAAGGAGAGCTGGAGAGAGAGAGAGCTCATTAAGAGACTAGTTGTGATGTTTGATATATCCCACTTCCAGACTCTGAAAACTTCTGCTATTCACTGTGTTGGAAATGGCCCTTTTTGCAGGGTCACCCCTAAACTTTTTGCCTGCCTCCTGTATTTTTGCTGACCTGTTTCTGTTGGTTTTATGACTCTGGGCACTTTACCACTGCTGTTCAGTGCTAAAGTGCATATGCTCTCCCTTTGTAAATATGACTATGTGAATTGGTATATCCCTGATTGGCTTATTTGGTTTACCTGTTAGTCCCTAGTAGTGTGGCCTGTGTGTGCCCAGGGCTGGTAAACCAAATGCTGCTGGTGGGCCTGCAGCACTGATGTGTGCCACCCACAGAAGCAGCTTGTAAAGTGTGTCTCAGACCTGCCACTGCAGTGTCTGTGTGCAGTCCAGAACTGCCATCTTGGCTGTGAAGTGCACCCACTTCCCAGCCCCTGAACCTTCCCTTGGCATCTTGTAAGTCACCCCTATGGTAGGGTGCATTGTATGTGTAAGGTACGGCATGCCTTGGTGTGTGTAGCATGTCCTGGTAGTGAATTATGCCCCATTTCGTTTTTCACTACTGTAAGGCTACCTGTTCCTCATAGGCTAGAATGGGCAGTTTGACTATTACATTCTATAGTCCTAACTGACCCCAGGAACATGGTAGAAAAACGAATTTAGTATGCCTGAGCTCAGAATATTAAAACACATCTTTTAGTGAAGTTTATTTTTATATTCTGTGTTTGAAAATACCACTTTTAGAAAGTAGGTATTTTCTTGCCTAAGCCTTCCAGTGTGCTCTGCTGTTATGTGTATTGGCTGTCTGGTTTTAGAGGGGCAGGGCAGGCTGAGTCAGACCTGGGTTGAATAGAGAGATCTGCATTTAGAGTGTGGGGAGGGGTGGCTCCTTGACCTGAATAGGGCTGTGCCTGGCAAGGTGAATGCTGGCTCCACCTCCTACTGTGTGTCTGCTAGCAGACCCCTCTTTCTGAAAGGAAGAATGCAGCCTGGTAAACAAAGTGCTCCAGGCCTGAGCAGAACTGGTTCTGGCTAGGTTCAGTGACTTGTAGCTTCTGAGAACAAAGACTTTTGGGGTATAAATATCTGTGCTCAGACCCCTACAATTTGTATTGCTTTTGGATCTGGAGAGGAAACTCTGTCCGTGCCACTGGAGGAATCTGCAGGAAGTGACTGTCCTTGTGCTTGTGTGTTGTTTCTTGCACTGGCCTGCAGCAGTGACCACTGGACCTTGAAGAAGAGAGAAAAGGACTTTTGAGAGAACTTTTATTTTTGTTACAGCAATTACCCAAGGGCTAGGAAAAGAGCTAGCCTCCTGCTGGAGTCTCAGGCACATCAGACTCCACCACCAACCTCCTGCTTCCTCCCTGCGAGGATTGCTATCTGCTGATGAGGCTCCTGTGAGTTCCAGGGCCTCTAGTTTGCTTCAGAGAAAAAAGTGCTGGAAATCGTCGCTAACGCACGTTTGCGACCCGCTGCAGTCGAGAGCGCTGGAAAAATCATCGCGCTGCTGCCGCTGAGTGCTCGCAACACGAAACCA